>OX336416.1:31454700-32654700 GCA_946903255.1 Schistosoma spindalis | reverse complement strand
CTGGAATGCCTCACGTAACAAACTGTTAATTGACAATAAATTATTGTCATTAAACCAATTTCTAAAGTTCCATAGCATTTACTGAGTAACTAACCGGTGGAAAAAATATTTTCGAAACCATCAGTGTTAAATAAAGACAACTGTGGGGAAACAACAATTTTTGTGGAGATAGATTATTGACTGATTTGGTTTTTAGTTTAATCGCTTCGATCAACCATATTACATGATTGTAAAATGGTAACAAAGCCTTATGGCAATATTGGGAAACCATTATGAATAGCTACTTGTAGTCTTGATTCGGCACTAGCGATGGAAAAAATAAGTAGTGTTGCTTTGGATGCCAACTCCGCCTGTAGCTCTTCCAGAGTTACTGCCGGTCCCAAGCCCGGGAAAAGGAGGAGGTTTGGGCATGGGATTAGCGTCCCCATCTCGCAGAAAACTAACTCGCTAAAAAAACGCTAACCAAAAAAAATAACTCAAACCATTTAGACTCTGCCCTGGGAGTTAGAAGGTCTTCATTTAGAAGAATTATGACGCCTCATGGTGAAAGCCGAGTTCCTTCGGAAGCCACGAGGCCGATGCCCCTTCTAACAACCAGAGCAACAATTTTTATAGGTACATGGAACGTCCGGGCAATGTTGGAGACCGGGAAGACCAGTCAAATAGCAACGGAAATGAGGAGATACAACTTGACAGTACTGGGAATCAGCGAAACTCATTGGACCCAAGGTGGACAACAAAGGCTAAATACGGGAGAGATGCTGCTATACTCCGGTCAAGAAGAGGAAAATGCCCCACACACTCAGGGAGTTGCTCTAATGCTGTCCAAAGTAGCACAAAATGCACTTGTAGGATGGGAATCTCACGGATCCAGAATCATCAAAGCATCATTCAAAACAAAGAAGGGGAGGATCACAATGAACGTTATCCAATGTTATGCACCCACCAATCATAGCAACGACGACATTAAAGATCGATTCTATGAGAGGCTGCAATCATTCATAGAGAGGTGCCCAAGAAAGGACCTCACCATTCTGATGGGAGATCTAAACGCCAAAGTCGGAATAGACAACACCGGATATGAAGACATCATGGGACTGCATGGACTGGGAGAGAGGAACGAAAACGGAAAAAGATTTGTAAATCTGTGTGCATTCAACAAATTGATCATAGGCGGCACAATATTTCCACACAAACGTATACACAAAGCTACATGAATCTCACCGGACCACACCACAGAGAATCAGACAGATCATATTTGCATTAATAAAAAACTCTGAAGGACAATGAAAGATGTGAGAACCAGGACAGGAGCTGACATAGCCTCAGATCACCACCTGGTTGTGGCCAACTTAAACCTGAAACTAAAGAAGAACTGGACAACTGGACAAACAGCGCTGCAAAGGTTCAATACAGCCTTCCTTCGAGATACTGACAAACTCAATGAATTCAAGATAGCTCTCAACAACAGGTTCCAAGCCTTGCAGGATCTACTGAAGGAAGAAGAAATTACTATGGAGGACAACTGGAAAGGTTTCAAAGAAGCATTAACTTCAACGTGTCAAGAGGTTCTGAGCTTCAAGAAGCATCATCACAAGGAATGGGACTCTATAGAAACACAGGACAGGATCAAAGAAAGGAAGAACGAGAAGACAACAATTAACAACAGCCGAACAAGAGCAGAGAAAGCCCAAGCACAAGCTGAATACATAGAAGCAAACAAGCAAGTGAAGAAAAGAATTAGAGCCGACAAGCAGAAATACGTGGAAGAACTAGCAACGACGGCGGAGAAAGGAAATATGAAACAGCTTTACGATACAACGAAGAAACTAGCAGGGAAATATAGTAAACCAGAGACCAGTCAAAGACAAAGAAGGAAGACTGATCACTGAGATTCAACAACAGCGGAACAGATGGGCAGAGTACTTCGAAGAACTCTTGAATAAGCCGGCTCCAATGAATCCACCGGATATCGAAGCAGCACACACAGATCTTCCCATAAATGTCAATCCACCAACGACAGAAGAAATCAGAATGGCCGTCAGACAAATCAAGAGCGGGAAAGCAGCAGGACCTGACAATATACCGGCTGAAGCGTTGAAGTCAGACATCGAAGTCACTACAAGCATGCTTCATCTTCTATTCAAGAAGATTTGGGAGGAGGAACAAGTGCCGATGGACTGGAAGGAAGGACACCTGATCAAGATTCCAAAGAAAGGAGATCTGAGCAAGTGTGAAAACTACAGAGGCATTACACTACTGTAAATACCAGGTAAAGTCTTCAACAGAATGTTACTGAACAGGATGAAAGACACAGTAGACGCTCAACTTCGAGATCAACAAGCTGGATTCCGTAAGGACCGGTCGTGCACAGACCGAATTGCAACACTTCGGGTCATCGTCGAACAATCAATTGAGTGTAACTCGTCACTGTACGTCAACTTCATTGATTATGAGAAGGCATTTGACAGTGTAGATAGGAGAACGTTATGGAAACTTCTTCGACAGTACGGAGTTGCTGAGAAGATTGTCAACATTATCCGGAACTCATACGACGGACTACAGTGAAAAGTAGTGCATGCAGGACAGCTGACTGACGCATTCCAAGTAAGGACCGGAGTCAGACAAGGCCGTCTACTCTCTCCCTTCCTCTTTCTTTTGGTGGTCGACTGGATTATGAAGACTTCGACGTCTGAGGGAAAACGTGGCATACAATGAACAGCTCAGAACCAATTAAACGATTCGGACTTCGCAGATGACCTAGCCCTCCTATTGCGTACACACGAACAAATGCAGATAAAGATAGCCAACATAGCAGCAGTCTCTGCATCAGTAGGCCTCAACGTGCACAAAGGGAAAACCAAGGTCCTCAAATACAACAAGGAGAACAGCAATCTAATCACTCTTGATGGTGAAACTCTGGAAGATGTGGAGTCCTTCACATACCTGGGAAGCATCATCGATAAACAAGGAGGTTCAGATGCAGACGTCAAGGCAAGGGTTGGCAAAGCTAGAGTGGCATTCCTTCAACTGAAGAACATATGGAACTCAAAACAACTTTCAAGCAATATCAAAGTCAGAATCTTCAATACGAATGTCAAGGCAGTTCTACTGTACGGAGCTGAAACTCGAAGAACTACAACAACCACCATCAAGAAGGTACAAGTATTTATCAATAGCTGTCTACGCAAGATACTCAACATCGATTGGCCGGATACCATCAGCAACAGCCTTCTGTGGGAAAGAACCAACCAGCTTCCAGCTGAAGAGGAAATTAGGAAAAGACAATGGAAATGGTAGGACATACATTGAGGAAATCATCAAACTGCATTACGAGACAAGCGCTAACTTGGAATCCTGAAGAGAAGCGGAAAAGAGGAAGGCCAAAGAACACATTACATCGGGAAATAGAAGCAGATATGAAAAGGGTGAATAAGAACTGGAAAGAGCTGGAAAGGATTGCCCAGGAAAGGGTTGGGTGGAGAATGCTGGTGAGCGGCCTATGCTCCTTCACGAGGAGTAACAGGAGTAAGGAAGTAAGTAAGTAGCTTTGGATGCCAAAGATTTTGATGGTTCATAAATCATTCACGTTTACCGATTCCGAAACGTCAGCAATTAAACATTAATAAGGTTTGAATAACGCCGATGAATCTGAGTTGCCTGGTCACATTACGAATCATGAAGAAATATATATTAACTTCGTGCACAGCATTATAAGTATTTAAAAATGGCAATACGAACGATCAGCGAATGTTTAGTTATTATTCGACCTAAAATGCTTCGTCTAAAAAACACTTTCATAGTACTGTATTGTTAAATGAATGCACTGAATATATCTTACGGCACGAACGAGTTTGTGGGTGGTTTTAGTGATTATATATATATATAACTATTCTAGATGAGTGTAAGATACTGCATGTTGTAAAGTACTTTAACCAAAACAGTTTATTTGCTGAACTAACGAAACTAGTCTGAATTGTTGTAATTCGTTGTTATCACGAGGGTTCATTGTCTCAGTTTATGATAAGTACTCAACGGGGATTTTTTCGATGTTTTCATCTAACATTCCCATGATCTTCCTCTATTAGCAAAAAAATCTAGAAAACCGATCAAATTCATTGGCGAAGTCTGCTCATACTACTCACCTCAGCCGAAGATTCCTTTATGACACCCCTTCAAACACACAGACATTTTCAATATTCAACGTTCAATAATCGGAAATATAATCCCTACAAGACATGTAAGTGAGTGAGTGCTTGAGTTTTAGTGTTCTGAAATTTACTGAGATGGATGCAGTCAATTTTTAATCAATCAGCTTAAGCTGCTACAAACAGAAGGTTAAATGGTAATTACGTACCATGCATGAAAAAAAGAACAAACTGGTATACGCATGCATAGATAACATGCGATAGAGTAAAAATTTTGCACAATAGATATTTCGGACAAGTTTGCGTTACGATAACACTGTCTAATATATAGTGATTGTATATCGTTGAGTCCTAGTTTATAACTCATACATAGCTTTAGAATTCATACTTTAAGCAATATGGGTCGACTGCCAAAAAAACGAGCACGGAAAAGCCCTAACTCTTCAGATATTAACAATTCTGTTATTACCTATTCTTCTTGCTCCGCTACTCCTTTTGCATCTGATAATGTTGGGACTGGTCTTACACCACACGTCCTGCTGGATGACTCTGTTTCTAATTTAGTAATGAGTTCCACCTCAAGATAAAAAAGGATCGATGATATGAAGAGTCAATTAAACACTCTCTTTAAGCAACTAAGCAACATGCATTCTAAAGTTGAGTCACTTTCTAGCTCTTTATCAAAGCATGATGATCTGAAGCGAGAACTAAAGACACTATCACCCTTAAAACTGCTTTTGTCAAAAGACATCGTTCCTGCGGAACTTGATGACATTATAAAAGCAGAATCTGTTATCGATTTTATCGCTAGTGAAGTTACCAAGCGAATAGTCTCTCGTAATAACGTGATTGTCTATAATATACCTGACAAAGTCCCCATTAATACTGTAAGGAACTCGATATTAAAAGCATCTAACCTTCAAAAAAATGTCCATGCCAATGCATCCGACTTACTAAAAAGCACCAGAAATACTCGTGCCCGGTCTTGTTCAGGTTTGATACTCATATATTAGCTGAACAGTTAAAAGAATCTGGGCGGCTAATATGCACGCTTACAAAGTTTAGAAACGCTCGCATAGTCTCAGATAAGACCACCAATCAAAGACTTACGCAAAAACGTACCCTGAACGAAAATAAAGATGTTGAGATCATAAAAAATCACGATGCATCAGCTGCTGGATCCACTGATACTGATACCCTATCTTATGTTCTCCAGTACTCTGATCTGCCAACGAAGAGTGCTAACCTACCTATTATGCATGTAGTGACATCTGATAGCCAATGTACAACTACTGATTACACTAATCCGATAGTATCCAATTTACCATTAGAAGCCCATAAGCAAATACCTAGTCCTAATGCGACAGCTCTTAAAAACACTGTCAAGATTAAAAAATCTATGCCACGTAAGAAGAATGTTTGTACAGAACCTTCTGGTTCTAGACCCAATAATAAAAGTATTACGATGGCCCTACTAAATACAAATAAGACTATACTTCCCGACACCATGCTTTACCCAACGCATCGAAGGGGAGGATATAAGGGCAGACCTGGTCCAAATGCCTCACAAGACGTCCACTTCAATCATTATGTAAGTAGGCCTAATATTGCACAGACCACAGTAAACCGACGAGCCTCAAACGTTTTAAATGATAAACCTGTAAGACGTAACCTCTCTCAACACTTTCCCATTAGGCAAGATGGATTACTAGGTTACCCAACATCAAACGTTTTAAATAATATACCAGTAACACGTAACTTTTCTCAACACTTTCCCATTGGGCAAGATGGATTACTGGGTTACTCACCATCAACCCAACCTCAACTAGCAGGTGCTTGTCTTAACTGTCCGCCTAGTCAATTTCAACAAATTAATCGGCTTTATTAAAATAATGATTTTTTGGCTTTCAGAAATCCTTGGTCCCACTAGCACTACAGTTTGCTCAAGCGATCGCCCATGTGATCAGTCAAACATAATAAACCACAGTCTATGCAAATCCAAAATACACGACAACAATAGGGAATCTCTCGGTTTTTTACACTCCATACGCCCTTTCTAAATCTATTACTTATCAATGCACGTTCACTTCTGAACAGAATTTCAGCCTTGAGAACATTAGCCTTTCTATCCAAGCCTTCTTTCATACTTATCACTGAAACATGGTGCTCTCATGCAGTATCTGATTCAGAATTAAATATCCAAAACTATAGACTCTATCGCTGTGACAGAGAAACTAAGCGAGGAGGTGGTCGTATTATATATGCTTTGGATACCCTAACAACTAATAAAGTTGAAGATAGTGTCCTGAATAGTTTACCAGAATCAGTGTGGATATCTGTCAACACCCTGAATCATAGTCTACTCCTTGGATGTATATACAGAGCTCCTGAGAGCTCAAATAATGGGAATAATATTATTATTAATGCATTCATACATGCATCTGCTCCAAACTTTAATGCTAAGGTTATCACTGGAGATTTCAATTATCCTGGGATTAACTGGAGTACCGGTAGCTGTCAGTCATGTAATGAGGAGTTCTCGGCAACCACTAACATGCATTGTTGGTCACAGTGAGTTCGTACCCCAACTAGAGGTGATAGTATACTCGATCTAATATTTAGTAGAGATATTATCCCACTATCTGTAAAAGTAAACGATGAATTTGAAAGCAGTGACCATAAGACAGTAGTATGCGCTCTCCCTATATGTCCTTCTTCTAACCGACCCATTCAAAAGACCTGTCAATATAGAGACTTTAAGCATGCCGACTTGGACCTCCTGCATTCACTGATTAAACTTTCAGACTGGGATAACTTTTTTTCATGTACTAATCTCATAGATGCTATCGACGAATTCTATTTGATCGTTAACTCTTGTTTAGAGTCTTGTGTACCTCTTAAAACGTACAGGTTTATTAAACCTTACGAATTATAAATACCAGCTAAATATCGTAATAAACTAAAACGCCTACAGGATCGTTATTTCAAGTCAAACGACTTCACGGCAGCTGCGCAAATAACAATAATTTTTAATCAAATTAAAAAGACACACGTTAAAAACCATTAATGAGGAGGTACTAGCACTTAATAGTAACTCAAAAGTACAAAACTTAACTCTACTTCTCAATAAACGCGCTAAAGTAACTCAAAATATTGATATACCATGCATCCAGCATAATAACACTTTTATATACGACTCTAAAACTATGGCAGACCATAAGTGGCTCTGCTTCAAGAGTTACGTGCGTGACCAGCAACTCCATAAAATATATCTCCTTCACATGTAAGAAAATTAGTATGGCTATAAATGCCCTTAAGCTTTCGCGCGTTTATGGAGCAGACGGGATTCCATCCTTTCTCTACAAATACGGTGGTCCAGATATTCCACTTCTTCTTCTAAAGCTGTTTACTCTCTCTATGGAAACTGGTTCTTACCCTTAATGTTGGAAAACCGCGTACATCATACCACGTTATAAATCTGGAGATAAGACTGACATGAACAATTATCGGCCAATAAATATTACTCCATTGATCTCTAGGATTATGGAGAAAATTGTAAGTGATGAACTTTCCAACTATTTACTCGCTGGAAACTTTATCAATGATACTCAACATGGATTTCTCAAAAATCGATCTTGCATGACATGTCATTTCGACTTCTTTAATTTAGTCTACTCTCTACGTAGCCAAGGATATCTAGTCTTAGTGCCATATCTGGACATTTCTAAGGCCTTTGACATGGTTAGCCACCAACTTCTTATAGGCAAACTTGCATCTTATGGGGTTCAAAATCCTTTGCTAGATTGGATTGATTCATTTCTCAGCAATCGACATCAAATAGTTAAAATTAACTCTTCATTGTCTAACGCTGTCCCCGTTAGAAGTGGTGTAATACAAGGTAGTGTCTTAGGCCCTTTGCTCTTTTTAGTGTTTATCAATGACATTTGTGAAAATTTTTGTGTAGGTAACCCCCCTATATATGCAGATGATCTTAAACTAGTATATTCATTTTCTCCACATGAGCTGGAAAATATGCAAACTTGCATTAACTTGGAGCTTAACAAGGTAGCACAGTGGTGCTTAAAATGGCAACTGGAACTTAATACGGCTAAATGTGGATGGATATGCTTCGGCGATACATCACTTAACCTAGACCTTACCATAAATGGAGAAGTGGTATCTAGGTTACATAAAGTAGTAGACTTAGGACTTAGATACTCTCAAGACTTATCGCTTACAGAACAGATATCGAAGCAGACCTCCAAGTCACAACGACTAGTAGGTTACATAATTCGAAACCTTCATAACAATGAATCACGAATCGACCTCTTCTAGAATATTGCACGTTTATTCTTAGCAGTGCGCGCATAAAGGATAAATTAAGGCTGGAATCAGTACAGAGACGATTTACACTTCGTATTCTTGGAGCTGATTGTTCCTTAACTTATAATTCTAGATGTAAAAAACTAGAGCTAGACCCTTTATGGAAGAGAAGACTCAAACTAAATCTTATTTTTTTCTTCAAACTACTTAATAAATTATCCTTTACATCCAATCATGTAATTCAATATGCAGAGACTCCTTATTATGAAACCCGTAATTCCTTGGCACTTGTGAAACAAACTTATTCTAAATCATCTCTTTATATGAATTACTTTGCCTGTAAATTTTCTAGACTCTGGAATAACCTACCAGAACATATCCGTACTATAAAATCACTCCCATTATTTGTACGTTGCATCGATGCATATTGCTCCTCTGAAAATGCATTGAATGCTCTAGCACCTGCAAGTGTATCTCACTCCACAAGTGTTATTATAGGAACTTTAAATGTTTAGGCATTTTTATTAGTGCATTCTCTGGATAAAACCACCTACTTGCAGTCACTTTATGTTAATACCCTCCCCAGCTAGTTTAACTTATTTGAATATCATCAACAGTATATCACTGTGTCACATGACATACGCATTTTGATAGATCTGATTGACATATTTCGGTAATTACTGCTTTGTTGTTCTGTGCCCTCTGTTTTCGTTTTAATTTCTCTAGTTGTAGATATTTATCATTAAATCGACCTGGCACACGAAATGATTTCAATCACACCGTTCATAAATCAACAGGCTGTCCAGTTAAGAAATATTACATGTTCCCGGTTGATGCATTGGATCGCTGTAATACCTAAACAATTACTGAACTAGTAAACTTAAAATTCATATCACATGTTTGTTCTGTACATATTATGATATTATTTATACCAAATTGATCATGCCTGTAAACTGGCGTGAATTCTGTAATTATCATTTTTTCAGAATATAAATCATTATTATTATTATATTAGGAAAAAAATACACACACATGAGCATATTAGAGAAAAAACACTTTTGTTACTGTCTGTTTTACACGACAACAAAAATAGACGAAATAGAACAAAGTGTTGCGCAGCATCCTACTCGCATTAGTTTTTTTAAGTGTCCTGAAAATCCTACTCTTATTTCAGAGTGCATTGCTGTTGGCCGGTTGTCAGGTTCCAGAAAAGTTTATTTGTTATTGTTGATTATCGAGCGGACTATTGTGATTGTGAGACAGATGCCGTTCAAATATACAGGGGCAAGCTCAGAGTTATTAGGGATACTTTCCAAATACGCCGCTCTCAGATAGTCAATGATGACGTTATCGTTAGTTCCGTTCCCGTTGATAATACAGTATTCAAGTTTGCGGTGAAGGACTTTGAAGGGTCTTTCGTATGCCATTTCGAGAGGTTGACGAAATTGATTGCGATGTACTAAAACGAGTGTACTATATCGTAGGGCAGGTTGAACGAAAGGATTAGTCAAGTGGTTGATCGAATACCTAGATGAGGAGGCCTGTGCAACATGTTGAAGATACTGCGTCGACTATGTTTTGGCACGATTGGACGATGGAGATTTTTCACATAGTAAAGTTCATCCACCTGTTCTCATCCGTCTGACTCGTAGTAGGCCGTTGAGTGTGGTCAGTTCTGGTTAATCCTCAATGGTAGCCACTTTGCTTTTCAGAGGGCGCATATGTTGAACAGCAAAAGTGTACCAGAGAATGTTCAGGTAGTCGGTTCCGGTCTGATACTTCTTAATATTTACAGTCATTCGAAAAAAAGTTACAGACGATGCAAACGAGCATGTAGTGACATTAGACCATAACCACACAATCCTCAAAGCTGAACGCGAGGCTACTCAGGAAACAAATATTCAATATTTAACGCGAAGAAATACCTAAGAATGGAGAAGGTGGGTATAAGGAATCGAATTAATCCGAGTTGATCGGATGGCATGGCTCGGACATGCAGGCGTGGTCCCTGCTGAATGTTACCTTATATCTTTTATTCATATTAAATATATTGTTCTATCTCTAGCCTAAGCTTGTTCTCCATCATGTATTGGTAATTGTTACGATGCAGTGAGTTGGTGTAGACGATGATGTGACTTCCACGTAAGATCTTTGTAGATTAGACAGTTATATCATGACAAATCTACAATTTTAGGATTAGGTCTATTATTAGGGCAGTACTAATATTACAGTAGACCATAATTCTACACGTTTAGAGTTTGAGAAACTGATGGTTTTTCTGCAATTCCTGGAAGACGTACCATAGGGGTTGTGGTGCCAACAGCAACCAGGATCATCTGCTTCTCGTTGTCTAGAGACAGATCGTTTACGTGACGACCTTCTTTTAGGGGTTTGAGAATATCTGCGTTTACGATAAACGTTAAGGTAACGAATGGAAGGATTACAGAGATCTGCGATGATAGAACAAACTTCAGTTCATGTATTCTGGTAATCTCTGAAATCTGACTATCAAGTTCAGTCAGTCCGTCAACGGCCTTATTTTGGAGTGACACAAGAACTGTCTGCATCTGTTGGAGAGCCTTAATCAAGAATAGCTGCCTAAACGGACCCTCGTCATAGGTCTGCAGATCAGTGACCTCCCTCCTTGGTGGCAACATTTCTGTCGCTGAGCCATGTTGCAACTCTATGTTACGTGATAGTTGGTCTTACATTCATCGGTCGGTTATGTCTCTACGTTTAAGGATGACCATGTCAAAGTGTCATGAGTTTTGCGGAAGTCATTAGTAAACGTACTACGTGTGGCGTACCTGTTGAATCCGTGCAGTATTGTCTTCACTACCGCAATATGTGCACGTGAGTCTGCCACGCCGTGCTCTTGAAATTCAAGTACTGCCTAGCAGAACAAGTCCTCTATATTGTCAGGTCAGAACAGTATGAGTTGAAAGGCGGGAGATGGGCAAGTCTTACACTTAAACAGCTTAGGTGTCCGTCCTGTCACGATGAAGATGATATATACAAATGGGCCAGAAAAAGGTACCTGAAAATATAATAACAATATGATTATATGAAGATGGAAATTTAAAAAATCAAATATTACTTTCCAATAAGAAACGAGGAAGGTTATTGATATGTTGAGAAGCACTCTATCTATGCTGGCCAACAGGTGCTCATACTTGATCCGGTACGGATGCGTGATCGAGTGACCTCATCTAGAATGTGTCTAGTGAAATTAATGAGGTCATCATCAATGCCAAAAACTTACAGAACCATTTATTTTGGCGATTTATTTACCGCTACAAAATATTGTGATGAAAATATGACCACTTTTCAGCACTTTTCTTGTTGTTGATTATTAGTTCTGGAATCATTCACATTCAGCCTCTACTATCAGTGTTATTGCGGAATTAAGATCCATCCTATTAGTATTGGACATTGATGCTCGTCTTATTTGCTTTAATAGACACACCCTAGAGGGTAAAACATCCGAACCAGATTACGCATGAAAAATACCGTGCACGCACACCTTGCAACTGTTGGACAGCTTAAATCAAACACTTGCCGATGCATCATTAGTCATCCAAATATATCTTCAAACCCTCTTATCCCTGATGTTTGGTTTGACCGGTTTTGATTATAAAAGTGTTACATGTAAAAGCATTATCAAACTCCCAATACCTGCGGCATCTTTACACTATATTTTATCTGGTGGTGTCGACTCCATGGATTGATGTATTTTTTTCTGGACTTGACATATCCTAGAAAGCATGCCTCAAATGAAAAGACGCAGTTGCTTTGGCCTATGTTTATGTCATACTGATGTAATAAGTTGAAAACTATTTTCATACGATTTTATTTGAATCAGAGCAAGATAATTACCAGGGATTGTCTGCTACCAAGTTTTCGTCCTTTAAATGATAATCAGTTATCCTCCTTGTTTAATGACCGCAGATATTGATGGGTCCTATCGACCTTAATCTTGACAACAATAGCTTGTTTACTGTAAAGCCCACAAATTCTGACAGTATGTCGTGCAATCTGGCCTTCCACAGTAGAATATTTTGTACGAGGCCAACGGAATCGCTTTAACTTTATGGGCCAAAGGTATAACCTTAAGGTGCTAGATGTGTTGGCCATGGATACAGGTCTGTTGGAACGATTGCTGTCTCTTAATACGTTGCAATAAGCACCCAACGCCACAGTTCTTCAGTTATTTTCAGTTCGAAAGATTATTAAGTCTTATCATTCCAGCTTGGCTTTATATTAAGAGATGATGGTAAATTCACCAAATAGTCTATACCGTCGTCTTAAAACCAGGCATCAGATGAGTGCCTGTTTAACCACTCTTTTTATGTACTCCAATGGAAGAGATAGAATTATTCGTTTTTCAAACTATTAAATGTCTATTCAAGTTGAGCGGATGGTCAGGCATACTCGGTTAACTTGGGAACACATTTTTGCGTAGTCCAGGCGCTCGAACTATCTTGGTTCGCCCTGAGGTTTGGGCAGCTTACGGAGTGTTGATTCAATCCTTCTTACAAATCCTAGTCATATCTAAACAACGGTCTCTGTGAGAAATGATGACTGGTTTGACTAAGACTCAGTTATATTTCATTAGCCCTACAGACTGTAAAAAAGAACCCAATAAAAACAGGCTCCATTATTAATTTTTTTAATCAAATATGAGTTAGAAGCTTTTGAAAAATAGTAACTGATTACAAATGATACATACATTTTGTCCAACCAAATGTAGCGTTACTTCGAAGTTTATTGTTGGACGTATTTGCGCGGGATTGTACATCTGATCTCGTAACTGTTAGGTTGGCGGTTAGCCAGGTGGTCTGATAAGTGTTTTATCTTCCTCTTTATATTCGGCCCTGATCAAAAGTAATATGGATATACGTACCAGTTCTCAATAATTTGACCAGAATATTGCTGTATATATATGTCACGTCGGATATGTATGCCACATCTAAATTAATTATTCCACCCAAACCTGCAAGGGATACACCTTTTATTCCGAAGTTAAGGATTCGCCTGCGCCACTCACCTAGTATTAATTGTGGTGCTCGTGACCAGGGTTACAATGTCTCACACAATGAATCTCCACATTTAATTGGAAATTTTGGTGATCATGATTCATTTCATACAAACATTGAGTCTTTGGTGGGTGTTTGCTCTTTCTCAATGTTGAGAAATACTGCTCAAAAAGGTCCTCACCCCAACTCCTTTGCTAAGCTAAGCAAATCACGACAAAGACAGTTGTCTGGTTTTACTTCAGGATGTACTATAAGGAGAACCACAAGCAAAAGAAAACAGTCATCTGCGTTTGTAGACATACTGGATCTAGAGAATCCTGATTCACTTTTGACGAAAGTTAACCTAAAGGTGAGTATCAATGTTTTTTAAAATTAATACTTTACTGTCATACTGCACTTATATGTTATGGTTGACTGTCCTCATTTCAATTTCTTCGTATAGTTGATCGACAACTTTAGTATCAAGTCAACTGGAATATGATTCTCAGATGGTATTATGTCAAGCTATATCGCGTGGCTGCTTGTCATGTCTTCATCCCAATTTCGGGAAAATTTTGTGAGACTATTGTTTATGTACGACCTTTGAGCGATGCTGAAGTGACCCTGAAGGTGGACACCCTACTGATTAGGACTAAATGGAGCTTATAAAGCAGTTAGAATTCTCATTTACAGTTGATGGTTAGGGTTAAAAATTAGATTTAGTGTTTTTATCACAAACTGATATGTTATAATGCCAAAACTATTTAGCCAAATGTATGTATGAATTTCGCGCCAAAATTTGTGACTCGTTACCGTATATCTGATTGGTTCGTTCATAAATTATCATCTCGTCGAAAATTTTATCCGTTTTGGGGAAGACCATTTGACTTTGGGGAAATCCTCAAATTTCCTCAAAATAGGGAGATTAGGATCTTGACTACTAGTTAGAGGTATTCATATGCTAAAAAGTTCCCTCAAATGCCATTTTACCATTGTTGGTATGAGTGCTTGTGGCAGACATAAATATTATTGAAGAAGGCTTAATGGGATTGATAGCCGAAAATGCGCCTCGCAGATATGTACTCATCCACTCAGTCTACATTTATCAGATGTCCAAATAAGTGTCTAGATATATTCCACCCAGATATGCATGCGCACGCAGTATATGTGAGTCACTATATCTCTCATTACATGCTGTGACTTCAGAGAATAAGGAAGTTGGAGTGTCTTGTATATCCACACTTCGTAATAATATGAAACGAAAAGTTAGGGGTAAAAATGTATCAAGATCATGGGTATAAGCGTCAAATAGCAAATAATTGGTACTAAAATATTCATAATTTAGATGGAGATTAGGCATAAACTCAACTGTATCATTGGCAAATTTTATAGCATACTGTAAGTTGTTTTCGATACATTATGTCGAGTGTTTCACTCAGCAAACTTATTTAGTATGCACAACTTCGGTAAAAATTCAGTGAACTCAGAAAGATCAGTTCTTGAAATGGATGAACAAGAGTGGATATAGTTAATAACAGTAATAAAAACCACATAATAGTTAAAAGATCTCTGTTTCTAAATAAATATACAACTTTAGTATTTTTCAGCTCACACTACCAAAACACTTCATTGTGTAGTTTTTATTGCTTCTCTCGGTGAGACTAATTTATGGACGGCCTTTGAGCGATGCTAAAGTGACCTTGAGAATGTCCACCTACTAACTAGGACTAAATTTCGACCGTAGCCGCTACCTTGACGTGGTGGTCGGGCTTGCCCATCGTGATGACCCAATCGAGCTATTTTGACTGCAACATAGGCCACTGTAGGTTCTACCATGCCAATCAGGTCGGTTGAATAACGGTAAGACTAAAAGCAGTAACTCAAGGTCTGAGAGCGAAGTCGTACTGCCAACTGTGGAGGGGTGTGACAGCAGTAAGGTGTTTCCTTCGGACAACCAGCATTTGCAGCGATGCTGCCCTCTCACAAAGAAGGAAGAGGTTAGAAAAGGTCGACCCTAAAAATATCACACCTAACCTCACCTCACGGATTTCTGTCTCCGGCGGTAAGGCCTTTTGAAGAACGGAGCCAACACATTAACTTCCACGAAAAGACCGTGCCCGACCGGCCTGAAGCAGTTGTCCCTTGGACTCCACGGTCACACTCCCAGGTCGTTAAGGCCAACACTAATCCAACTTCCTTTTCAGGTTCCTCAATAAATACCCTTCCACGGTGTGGGCGACTGGGAAGTGACATCAGCCCTCATACCCGTAACAGCACACGAGACCAAGTTGGTCACGATCAAATCCTTCCTACACCTAATAACTTATCTACACGACTAATCCTTCTCACGTCCCTTTATCGCCTCACGCTGCTAATGCAAACGACTCGAGTACGCGGAACTTTTCTCCTGGTCTCCTGAAACCACGCTCAAAACTATATGTAGGAGCTTTTAACGTCCGAGCACTGTGCCGATTAGGACAACAGGCTTCCTTAGCTAGGACTTTAGTATCTCGCTCCATCGATGGATGCCGAGTCTCCGAAACGCGCATACAGGATCTGAGTAGCGTCATTTGACCTCACCATTTATTTATTTATTTTAACACAGATATCGGCACAAGGAGGCATCAAATACATATACGCCACACGAATCTCAAATGATTTGTGTGAGGGCTGTGATACTGCCCGGGTGCCCAAACCGAAGCAGGGGGTTTTCTTAGGGGGTCACACCTCGAGCCTTCGACCTGAACGTCTGACCCAGAAGGCAGTGGAGCATCGTAAGGAGATGCAGTCCCATGGTAGCCGGTGACCAACGATTGGTTCATACGCCATTTGTTCCTTCAGGATACTGGAGCCCATGTGCACCATTGGTTTGGGATCCGGTTAAAGCGCCGGACATTCGCTTTTCGTCCTCTCATTTTCGTAAACAACACCCCCGCCACGAGAAGGCAGTGAGTAGGACTTCCCTGGCAGAGGCTATATACGCATGGCCATGTGAGAGCATTTCGTGAGGGAGAGCGGACTCTCCCCACTCTCGGCCGTACCAGGGCATTTGGGGACCATATCAAAATAAAGAACAATCTCGATTCACGCTTCGTGTATCTGGAAGCCCTGATGTTGCTTCCCGTTGCCTCGCTGGTGTAGGTATAGCATTGAGTCCTAGGGCAGAACTAGTTCTCTTAGACTGGATCCCAGTAATCAGTCGTTTGTGCGCTGTTCGACTAAACGGAACAATAAGGACTCGGGAAGTTAGAGACATTCTTCGTAGTCTCTGTCTACTCCCATTCACTGCAGCTCAGATGAGGGTAAAATATGAGTTTTGCAGAAAGCTTTCTGACCTCCTCCAAAAAGTTAGGCGCTGTAATGTAGTAATAGTGGCTGGTGACTTAAATACTCAAGTAGGTAAACTAAACGAAAAGGAAAGACACCTGGGTGGATTTTATGATGTCGTGGCTCAAAGAATAGATAATGGCGATTGTCTGTTGTAGCTATGCTCATGTAACCACCTGTTTCTAGCCGACACTATTTAAGCATAAGGAAAAACATATTTTGACATGGCGACCCCGAACTCGTCCCAATGTTGGACCCAACTATATCACATCTCTATAAGCCACGGATGGAGGTGCTCGATAGAAGACTGTCGCTCGTTCTGGAGTACATGCTTGGATTCAGATCATACTCTAGTGATAGCGCGTATTTTTCTGCGTCTTACTGGACATAGGAAAGACGCTGCAAGGAAACCTGTTAAGGTTCTACTTAATGATTGCCAAGCTAACAATATATTTCAGGGACAGTTAGGCAGCCATGTGTCATAATTCTCTCTTACGGTTATAACCCAGCTATTCCTATTGCTTAGTATTCTCGGACACCAATTCACTCGACAAGTCCCCAAACCAGAACACGGTTGGACAGGAAAGAGATTATATTCCAAATAACAAGGTTAGATGAAAGGAAGAAGCACAATAGGAAAAACGTTAGTATATTTATAGGTTTTACATGAGAATATTTCTAGAGTATTCTCCAAGTATCGACTAGCGCTGATTGGACAAGAATTAACCAGTCAGCGTTCTCCAAAGTAATCGTGCATTGAGCATGCTTCAATTCAATCTATGTCCCGCTAACACCATGTATGTGATGCCCACCTCGAAGCAGCTTGCAATAATATCCGAAAAGCCGTGAAAACAGCCGTGATATCTACTAGTAAGGCAAACCATATTTATTGTTTATTTATTTATCTGAACACAAGTATTGGTGCAAAGGGGCATCTGATATATATGCGCCACACAATAATAATGAAAATGTGAAGAGATAAAGAATGTATGGTGCGTACGAGAAAAAAGAAGTAAAACAATGAACATAAATTAGTGTATGATAGTGAAATAACAATAATGGGAGGGCCAGTTCAAATAGCGAAAGTACAGTCACAGACAATTCTTTCACTTAAGGAGGTTACGCCTGTCTTTTTATGAAGAAAGTAAAATAAAGTTACAGCAAGATCGCCACTGGCTTCTATTCTGAGCCATATCTGATAACGTCCCTAGCCACTGTGTTGCACCATCTCTAGGACCCCAACCAGGGAGTCGTGAAAGACCGACAGAAGCCAGTCCAACAGAGCTTTTTTTTGATAAAACGACATCATGTCATACACTGACCACCTCTCCGCTTTTCCCAACCAGTCTCAGCGTCGGCAAATAATGCACAACGTGGAATTCTCTGGGACGACATTCGAAGAACATGTCCAAGCCACCGAAGTCGATGTTTCAAGATAGTGACACCAATTGAATTTTCGTCTCTGTGCCCGAACACACGATGCCGAACCTCTGCATTACTAACATGGTGTTGCCACTGGATGTCAGCAATCCTTCAGAGACAACGATGATCAAACACAGAGAGTCGTCCAACATCCTCTACTCCGAGAGGCCAGGTTCCACAAACATAGGACAAAACTGCTCTCACCGACGCGTTGTAGATCCGACCTCTTACAGCCAGAATAATATCACGAAGGCGCCAAAGATGGCCCAGATTATCATGAGCCTCTCTGGCTTTCACTATACGTGAATTGATCTCAGCACTTATGCAGCTACCCAGATACATGAACTTCTCGACTACTTCTATCTGCTCAGAGTGAGTGCAGGATCAGAGTCCTGTCAGTCTTGTAAAAGTGCTTTGCGCTTAGAAGGTGAGAAACACATGCGATGCCCACGGACACTAATTGCTAACTGTTTAAGTGTGGATTGCATGGCTTGGGTATTATCCCACAGTAAGACAATATCATCTGCATAATTAAGGTCGAGAAGTCATTCTTCAGGAAACAGATCCACATCGCCATTACTTACAACCATCAGAGCTGTTTCCAGAACGTCGTCGATAGCAAAGTTGAAGAGGAATGGTGAGATTGGGCAACTCTACCTAACCCCACAGCTTGAGTGGAACAATGGAGGGAGGTAGTTGTATGCCCTCACTCTGCCTGAGGTGTTTGTATATAGGGCTTTTAGGATGTTAATAAACTTCTCAGGCACAATCTTTTTCAATAGACAATCCCAGAGAACAGTTCTGTCCAACGAATCAAAAGCAGTTCTGATGTCGAGAAACACTACGATTGTTGACCTGTGATAAGTATGATAGTGTTCTAACGTTTGGCGGAGGGTGAAGATATGATCAATGCGTCCTCGATCAGAACAAAAACCAGCCTGCTCCTCGCGAGTTAATCTTTCTCGGGTTTTGAACAACCTACGAAGTATAACGGAGGCCAATAGCTTGGACGCAATCGGAAGTAGACTTATCCCCCGATAGTCGTTACAGGGACAACGTGAACCCTCTTTAAAGATAGGGACAACTATCGACTCATTCCATGACGTTGGTACACTCTCTAGTTCCCAGATCTTTGTAAACAACGTCCTCAGTCCCTTAGTCAGAAAGTCACCACCATCTTTAAAAAGAGCAGGAGGTAAGTCGTCTGGGCCCGGTGATTTGTAACGTTTCAAGAGTTGGAGTTCCTTGCGGACTTCCGCCCCATTTGGTGACTCAGTCGTCACAGGCCATGGAGGGCAGGACAGTTTGATCGATGTTGCCGGGGCAGAAGACCAGTTGAACTGCTCCTCGAAAAACTCTTCCCATCGTCCTAGACGTCGATGGACGTTAATGATTGGCATCCCGTCATTTTCGCAGATTGTTTCGCTCACACCAGACTTCCCGCTACCAGTAGCTCGTATGAGTTGAAAGAGCTTCCGGCAGTTTCCAGATGCAGCTGTTGCTTCCAACTCATTGGAACGCTCCGACCACTAGACTTCTCGGTCCTGACAAGCTTTTCCCAATTTCATTACGTAACAGTCGTCGTTTGTAATCAAACTCATGGTCACCCGAAGCAGACTGGCGAACTTCAGTGAATTGCTAGGAGCCAGAAAGAAACCCAGTGCTTATAAGCGGGACGTTTCGCGAAGACGCAAGCGGCTTTACTCGTCATTTTCATGGCTCTGTTTGATATTTAGTTGCAACCAATTTACTGACATCGATCCGTTTAGGACGATGAATTTGTTGACCAGTGAAAAGTAAGGTAATATTAGCGCAAACAAGTGCATGATCAGAGTCCAGATAGGTAAGGAGCCTGTAAAGACTCAATGCTTATGAGCAGGAAGCTAAGCGAAGCCACAAGCGACTTTGCTCGCCATTTTCATAGTGTCATGCAAAGCAGTCAGTTCCTATACATACTTTTCAGTGGGTTATAACCTAGCCTTGAATCATGTTTGGTTTGATATTTAGTTGCAACAGAAGCTGCAACTAATTTACTGACAACGATCTGTTTAATACAATCAATTTGTTGGTCACCGAAACTCAAGGTAAGATTAGCGCAAACAAGTGCACGATCCGAGTCCAGATAGGTACTCCAAAAGGAGTGACAGTCTTGTATCTTGGGATTTAATCTGTTTTCATTTTCAAGGTATTTATATTTCCCAAATATCGTGGATGGATGATGAATAGTCCCTGTTGAGCGTGTTCCTTAATCATTTAATGGAAACAAATTCACCGGTTTTACCCGTATAGCAAAATTAGTCTTTGAGACAGTAACTTCTATCTTTCAGTTATGTAAATCTGTAGATCGTGGTGGCTAATCTACATTGTTTATCCCGTCGAGGTGTGTTATTCTGAATTTAGGTGATACAACCTGTAGTGTTAGACGTTTTAGTCAATTTACTAGCGTACTTAGGAATTATACTTAGGGTTTCCTAAAATCCCTCTCATAACCCCAGAAAATCTTAACTTCTTATTTGTGGTCCCATTATTAACAAGAAATTCATATAAACAAGGCTCTAAAATTGTATTTATTTTGAGTACCAGCAACAACAAATAAATAATACATTCTGGAAAGAATTACATAATGCATGGTGGTTTCCAGTCATGATCAGAGTGATGTAGATAGCGATATTTCAACGAGGACAGGTACAAGATTTTAGACTTTTTGACGTTTTACAATCCAAAAAAATTGTTTAGCGGGTACATTTTCTAAAACTTGAATTACAACAGTGTAAGGCATCACTTGAAAACCACTAATTCCGTGTAAGGGACATCCTATCGATTTGTGAATGGTGTATCCAAGGTCATTTTTAGTGCTCTTACAGAGTAATTGTAATCACATACAATTAGTAAAAAGAAAGCGGAAATAGAACAGTACAACACACACATATATGCATCGGTCCAACTTGCTGTACCTGATTAGCACAACAAGATGAAAATAAATTCATGAAGTAGTCTCTTCAATGGTAGTAATATATAAAAGAAAGACTGTGTATAAGGATATGATCAAGGGAGAAAAAGTAAGTTCGTGAAAAGAAAGGTATAAGGTAATTTTAGTCTCATCGTTTAAGACACAAAAAGAGTGTATACATCTACGCCATCGTGATCGATTCTGAGCCATGTCACCAAGAGTCTCCAACCATTGGTTACGATAGTCACGCCAATCCCAACCAAGTAGTCACCATCTACCAACATGGCTCAAACCAGAAGTTAGTGACTTCAAGCACTGATGCCACGTTTTGGTTTGGCCGCCCCTAACTTTCTTCCAATTATCCCTAACACCGGTTAGCATTGCACGTCGTGGTAATCGGTGTTCAGGCATACGCAACACGTGGCCCAACCATCCCAGTCGATGAAGATTCACAACCTCATCAACTGATTTACCATCATTCTCTAATACCCTGTGTCTAACTTCACTGTTACTTACCCGGTGATCCCAGCAAATGCGAGCAATCTGTGGTCAAATATTAATAGCTTACGAGTATCTTCTACTCTTAATGGCCAACTTTCTCAGCCGTAAAGTAAGACAGCGAACTGCCGCACAGTTTACTCGTCCTTTAATTGATAGACGGATATCTCGCCTTCGCCATAGGTGACGTAAGTTGGCAAAAGCCAAACGAGCTTTTCGAATCCATGCTGAGATTTCATCAGACACCGAACAATTAGGGCAGATCAGACCTCCAGAATGTAGCAAATGATGTTTATTCATCGCTATTGTTAACGCAGTTCTGTTTTTCATGGTAAATAAGTGATAAACACAGCACATTCTGGAGCACATGCTTAGACTCAGATCATGCCCTAGTGCGTATTTGTCTACGTCTTACTGGACGTAGGAAAGATTGTGCAAGGAAACCCCTTAGGATCCTACTTAATGATAGTCAAGCTAAGAGTATATTTCAGGAAAAACTAGAAAAACAGTTAGGCAGCCATGTAAGTGATGTCCACCCCGAGGCAGCGTGGAATGACATCCGAAAAGCTGTAGAAACAGCAGTGATGTCTGCAAGTAAGGTAAACCACAAGGTTAGGGAGAAACACTGGATCTCAGCAGCATGTACCGCACTGATAGATGCTCGTAAACTCATTCCATCTGGCTCTGAACATAACGAAGAGCGGAGTCAGCTTAAGCGTAAGCTGACTAGAAGCTTACGCAATGATCATGAACAGTGGTGGGTAGCGAAAGCAAGAGAGATGGAAAAGGCAGCGGCAATAGGTAACAGCAGGCAACTGTTCAGACTTGTTAAGGAAACCGGTATTAGGAACACAACTGTTAGCGAAACAATCGCAGAGAAAGATGGACATATTATTCATTCTCAATCCAGGAGATTGGATCGATGGGCAGAACACTTTAGGGATCAGTTCAACTGGCCTTCAGCCACACTTCGGTTTCCCACGATCTCCAGTCGACCTGAATGACAAGTTAATGTAAGTCCTCCGACTCTTTACGAAGTTGAAAAAGCTATAGGAAATCTGAAGCGTGGGAGAGCAGCAGGCCCTGACAGGTTTACCCCTGAGATTTTTAAGGATGGTGGTCCAGTATTAGCAGCGAGATTGACTGAGGTCTTAGGTAGAATCTGGGAACTGGATATAATCCCATCTGACTGATCTCAATCACTGATTGTGCCAGTCTATAAGAAAGCACAAAAGTTCTCCTGTGACAATCGCAGAGGAATTAGTTTGACTAATATAGTGTCTACCTATGTGTTAAAATAAATAAATAAAATAAAATATAGTGTCTAAAATATTAGCTTCAATAATACTTCGACGTCTAACCAAAGCTCGTGAAGAGCAGACTAGAGAAAACCAGGCTGGTTTTCGACCTGGACGTGGTTGTAAAGATCAAATATTCACATTACGTCAGGTCCTAGAACATAGACACACATTCAGACGCCCCACAATCGTAGTATTTCTCGACCTTAAGGCGGCATTCGACTCTGTTGATCGTTAGGTTCTATGGCAGTGTTTGTCACTGAAAGGAGTACCAAAGAAGTACATTAACCTTATAAAGGCTCTCTACTCGAACACAACTGGTCGAGTGAGAGCTTATGGTGAACTGTCATCAGAATTGATTACTTCAAGTGGTGTTCGTCAGGGCTGTCCACTCTCTCCATTCTTGTTTAACTTTGTCGTTGACGTGCTTTTAGAGATAACATCATCAAACCCTAATGTTCCCTATCACTACTTATACTTTTAGTACCTCTAACACTACGGGATTTGAATCGATAACTGAATCTCTGTGCTAATGTGGTATAGCAACTCGAACTGATGTACGTACGTACAAAGTTATACGTTGTCACTGACTGACTGAGGAGGATTGCTATACTATTTTGGGTGTTCAGCTTGCAGAAGAAGTTCAGTAAGCTTTCTGTAAACTTCATTTTTCACTTCATCCGGCTTGCAGTCAGTGGGAGCGTAGGCAGAAATGACGAAAAGGCGACGTTTGTGCCTATCTTTCTGAGTTCTTACGGAGCTATTTGACGGAGTAACACATGGAAGTTTGTTAACAAGGATCCACTTTGAAAGTACTGGTTCTGCCCTCATACTTAGTGCTATGCCTACACCTGCCAGTCCACGAGAATTCGCCGTTGAGTCTACATGAAAATCCGTGGGATAAGGCGAGGTGTGCATTTTTAGGGTCGGTGTTCTTTAACCCCACCCTTCCTTTGTGAGAAGATGGCATCGCTGTTATGCTGGTGAAATAGAATTTGTTTAAGGATTCCACTGCATGAGATCGTGCTCCGATATAGTCCCTTTCTGCCCCCAGTGTAGAGTTTCACATCTTTGTTATTTGTCATGTTTTTTAATTCGAAAATGTTAATTATTCATTTGTCGCTGCAGAATATTCGTGTATATATAATCAAAATCCCATCTCACAAAATAAACTTCCAATCTGGAAGTATTGCCGTGGAATAGTGAACTATTTTACCATTTGTCTTATCAAAAGTTAAAAAAAGTAAGACGTCAATTTTGTATGTCTTCAGTCTTCTTTATTTTTCTACTAATTCATTTTGTTCTTTTTCAGTTGCTCATTAATAGGGAGACATTTTATTCTCTTCCTTTGGATGTCCAGCAGATGCTGTCTCAACTTTTACCACTGTTTGATCATTGCAGAGAGATGTCTCTCAATAATTCTGTTTTAATTGATGAAAATGATTATAGTCCATCACTTTCTTTATCTTCTGGGATTGAGTCATCTGAGCAGTCAAATTCTGTATGGTTACATCCTACTGCCCTCAACAACGAATTTTTTACAAAAGCCCTCCAAGACTTTTCTGATCGCCAAGCTAAAGGTGAATTCACCCCACGTATTCGTAACCGAGCTGGTCTACGAGCCCATGTAGGCAACCGGTATAGATACACTTCTTCCAATGATGTGCTCCAATCAAATACAAACAATAATAAAAAAAAAACATTTGTTCATGAAATACGTACTAAGAAATCTGTAAGTAATGTTTCTATCAAGATCCAATTTATCAAAATCGATAAATATGATCCTGCCAACTCATCAGAACTATAGCTATTTGTTACTTGATTTTAGGGATATGTAGATCTTATGGTAAATGCACTTTCAAGACGGTAGTGTTTGAATAGTTGAAAAACACGAACTTCTTAGATTGCTTTTCATATTTTTTAAAAACTGAATGATTTACACAAACTTTCCGTTGATATTGAGCTTGAATCAGAACAACGGACACGTTAATTATCAGTTGGAGTTCCAAGTTCCAAGTACAAAGAACTTTTTTTTTTGAGGACTGAACAACGAAGTATAATTATTGCTATGGTTATGCGATATTGCGATGATGTTTTCTAAGAAAAGTAATGAATTTTAGGGACTAAGTTTCATTTTCTAAATCATGAGTATTTCCATAAACTGGATGTTTCGTTGCTTATTGATGTTCTTTCTTCCGCTAACTTGACGTAATGGTCGGGCTTGTCTATCGTGATACTGGCTGGAACAACCGTTCCTCAAGGTCCTACCATGCCAGACACGTCGGTTGAAGAGCGGTAAGACTAAAAGCAACAAACCCAAGGTCCGAAGGCGAAGTCGTACTGTTGACTGTACAGAGGTGTGATAACAGTAAGGTGTTTCCTTCAGACAACCAGCATGACAGTGGTACTGCCTCCCCACAAGGAGGGGGTGGGGTTAGAAAAGGTCGACCCTAAAGATACACACCTCGCCTTATCCCACGGATATCCGTCTCCGGCGGTAAGGTCTCAACAAGTACGGAGCCAACACGAAAATTACTCATAAAAAGGTCGTGCGTGACCGACCTCAAGCAGTTGTCCCTTGGGCACTGCGATCACGCTCTCAGGTCACTAAGACCACCTCTAATCCAATTTCCTTTCCAGGCACCTCCAGAAGAACCCTTCTACGGTGTGGGCAACAGGGAAGTGATAATCGCCCTCACATCTCTAACAGCACCCAAGACCACTGTATTCATAATCAACCTCCCTCTTCAATTCCTATTATTCCTCCTACATCGACTTTCAAACCTAAACTTCCTCCTTTGGTTTCCTCCTCAAGTATCACCATAGCCAACGATTCTAGTGCGCAAAACGCTGTCCCAGATCTACTGAAACGTCGCTCCAAACTACCCATTGGAGTCTTCAACGTACGTACCCTATGTCAAATCGGTCAGCAGGCGTCCTTAGCTAAAACCCTAGAATCTCGTACAATTGATGTATGCTGTGTCTCCGAAACACGCATACAGGATCCTAGCGTGGTCATTCACTTGACCTCACCTCGGCAAAAAGGAGAACCGACGAGATACACCCTCCATGTATCTGGCGACCCGATGGCTAGTTCTCATGAACTGGCAGGTGTAGGCATAGCACTAAGCATGAGGGCGGAACAAACGCTATTAGAGTGAATCCCCGTTAACAGTCGTCTATGCGCTGTTCAGCTAAACGGCTCCGTAAGAACTCGGAAGGATAGGGACACACGCCGTTGCCTTTTCGTCGTTTCTGCCTACGCTCCCACTGACTGCAGCTCGGATGAAGTGAAAGATGAATTTTACAGAAAACTCTCTGAACTTCTTCAGAAAGCTAAACGTTCAGACGTAGTACTCATAGCAGGTGACTTTAATGCCCAGGTAGGTAGCTTAAACGAAACAGAAGTACATTTGGGTGGGTATTTTGGTATTCCGGCACAGCGAACAGACAGTGATGATCGTCTGCTGCAACTGTGCTCAGACAACCGTTTATTTTTAGTAAACAAAAATTTTATGCATAAGGAGAGACACCGTCTAACATGGCGACCGAGTGCACCAAATCAACGATGGACCCAAATAGACTATATTGCCATCAGTCATCGTTGGAGCGGGTCGATAGAAGATTGTCGCTCATTCTGGAGTACCTGTTTGGACTCCGACCATGCCCTAATACGAGCACGCATCTGGTTGCGCCTCACTGGACGCAAAAAAGCTACACAAAAAAGACTCATTAGAATCGAATTGAGTAATGAGAAAACCAAAAGTAGATTCCAGGAACAACTGAGGTCACACTTAGATAATTCTGAAAACGAGGCTGAAAAATCAGATGACAGTTCAATGTGTGAATGGAACATTGAACTGTCATCTGATTTTTCAGCCTCGTTTTCAGAATTATCTAAGTGTGACCTCAGTTGTTCCTGGAATCTACTTTTGGTTTTCTCATTACTCAATTCGATTCTAATGAGTCTTTTTTGTGTAGCTTTTTTGCGTCCAGTGAGGCGCAACCAGATGCGTGCTCGTATTAGGGCATGGTCGGAGTCCAAACAGGTACTCCAGAATGAGCGACAATCTTCTATCGACCCGCTCCAACGATGACTGATGGCAATATAGTCTATTTGGGTCCATCGTTGATTTGGTGCACTCGGTCGCCATGTTAGACGGTGTCTCTCCTTATGCATAAAATTTTTGTTTACTAAAAATAAACGGTTGTCTGAGCACAGTTGCAGCAGACGATCATCACTGTCTGTTCGCTGTGCCGGAATACCAAAATACCCACCCAAATGTACTTCTGTTTCGTTTAAGCTACCTACCTGGGCATTAAAGTCACCTGCTATGAGTACTACGTCTGAACGTTTAGCTTTCTGAAGAAGTTCAGAGAGTTTTCTGTAAAATTCATCTTTCACTTCATCCGAGCTGCAGTCAGTGGGAGCGTAGGCAGAAACGACGAAAAGGCAACGGCGTGTGTCCCTATCCTTCCGAGTTCTTACGGAGCCGTTTAGCTGAACAGCGCATAGACGACTGTTAACGGGGATTCACTCTAATAGCGTTTGTTCCGCCCTCATGCTTAGTGCTATGCCTACACCTGCCAGTTCATGAGAACTAGCCATCGGGTCGCCAGATACATGGAGGGTGTATCTCGTCGGTTCTCCTTTTTGCCGAGGTGAGGTCAAGTGAATGACCACGCTAGGATCCTGTATGCGTGTTTCGGAGACACAGCATACATCAATTGTACGAGATTCTAGGGTTTTAGCTAAGGACGCCTGCTGACCGATTTGACATAGGGTACGTACGTTGAAGACTCCAATGGGTAGTTTGGAGCGACGTTTCAGTAGATCTGGGACAGCGTTTTGCGCACTAGAATCGTTGGCTATGGTGATACTTGAGGAGGAAACCAAAGGAGGAAGTTTAGGTTTGAAAGTCGATGTAGGAGGAATAATAGGAATTGAAGAGGGAGGTTGATTATGAATACAGTGGTCTTGGGTGCTGTTAGAGATGTGAGGGCGATTATCACTTCCCTGTTGCCCACACCGTAGAAGGGTTCTTCTGGAGGTGCCTGGAAAGGAAATTGGATTAGAGGTGGTCTTAGTGACCTGAGAGCGTGATCGCAGTGCCCAAGGGACAACTGCTTGAGGTCGGTCACGCACGACCTTTTTATGAGTAATTTTCGTGTTGGCTCCGTACTTGTTGAGACCTTACCGCTGGAGACGGATATCCGTGGGATAAGGCGAGGTGTGTATCTTTAGGGTCGACCTTTTCTAACCCCACCCCCTCCTTGTGGGGAGGCAGTACCACTGTCATGCTGGTTGTCTGAAGGAAACACCTTACTGTTATCACACCTCTGTACAGTCAACAGTACGACTTCGCCTTCGGACCTTGGGTTTGTTGCTTTTAGTCTTACCGCTCTTCAACCGACGTGTCTGGCATGGTAGGACCTTGAGGAACGGTTGTTCCAGCCAGTATCACGATAGACAAGCCCGATCAACATTTCAAGGTATCAACAACAATGGTTTTCCTATAAGGAGGTTTTACGTGCTAAATTTCTCACAATTAAAGTTACTTTACATAGAAAACGGCTAATCTGACTGCTTAGTTTATATGTAATCACAGGTAATGGTCATCATTTTCAGTGACGTCTTTCTGGTTCTGGCAGCACCACACTACCTTCTTTTTTTTGTACCAAACTAGTCAAAAGCAAACTCAGTGGGAAGTAGCTTAGCCAGTTAACCTTATAAGACCCCTGTACAGAGGTGACGAAAAACGGTAGTCTCTTTAATATTATAATTTTTAGCAACCGAACGTCCAGGTAAGTACGATAATCTCATCAAAAAAGTACGGTAATAGCTCAAACAAAGGTTTCAGGTTGTTGCTTCTTTGAGTTGCTGTCACCTAAACACCGTTTGGAATAATCTGTCTTAAAGTGAATACTGATCTTGTCACGTTCCCCACTAATTATGTTCTAAATTCCTTTTGGATTGAAAAATACTATTATGTCTCTTGCTTAGTACTTCGAATTTATGAGCCACATAGTTTTGCGTATTTGTATAACTAGTAACCACATTTTCTGTTTTCTTAAAGTCTGGTCAAACAAATTCACGTCGTTCATGCCGATCGAAACCAAAGAATTTCGATTGCAACGCACCCAACAACGATTTTCATCATCCATCAGTTTTTACCAACTCACCACCAGTAGATACCTCTCTTATTTCTTCAACACTTTCTGTCTCTGGTTCATCTGCTAAAAATTCTCAAAGCAAAAGAAATCGAAGCACAAAACTTCCATATTTACAGAGTGATGGTAACAATGAATCTATGGTAGTCTGCTCCCCTTCAACAATACAATCAAGAGAAAGATTGAAAGAGAAGTCAGAATGTCCTATGGAATCCAATGACATCGAGTTTGAAGGTAGTACTGAGAATAAAACCTCGGATTTGTCAGAACTCTGCACTTTTCCTCTGAATGATACTTTAAATAACAGTATACCCAGCTCGGGCAAATCATTTTATCCAGCTGATTTGGAAAACAGTGAATTCACGGATTCCGTTTGTTGTTCATTGGATAGAAATCGCGATGATCGTTCTCTGTCATTAAGTCCTGCCTACAACGGGCCATTAGTTTCACCTTCATCTGTAGGGGATTCAAATAAAGGTTTAAAACTTTGTGATAAGATCATTGAGTCGGAAGACCTTAAGTTAACAGATTCTCCAAACATGAAGCCAGTGAGTTCTAGTATTTGTCGATAATTCTTATGACACTTACTATTGTAATTTTTTTAAGCTGAGCAAGTTTTTGATTTAGAACGACCTGAGATTTTATTTAAATTGAACTCTACTAAACATTTGTCTTGAGTAGCTTAGTAAGGTGCCACTTTGATACACACAACCTTTCTGTTTGTTTTGTACTTAATAAATAGGAGCTTAGCTCCATAAGACATATAGGTCAGATTTTAGGTTCTATTGTTAGGTTAGTTTGTGCTCTACAAAGCGTTATAACTTGTGACCCTTGTTCCCTGTTGATATATCACGCAATATGATCGTCAATTCGAGTCACTGACTTATTGGCCGGACCAATGGCGCATAAACCAGTACGAGCAGCCTAGATTTCTTATTGGTCCTCGAGATAGCAGCTTCTCGTTTAATCCAGCCGATTCAGTCCAGAAAGCAAATATCAGCCTCAGTTATATCAAATCATATCTTTCAAACATACAAGCCAAATCAGACCACATCACACCATAAAACAGAAAATAACATTTGCACAAGATCAATCCAAAAAACTGGATGTGATTGTGAAGAACTGTGACCAATAGATTGAGAATAACTTGAGAATAGTAAATCATCTAACAGTATCCAATAGGTCAAATAAAAGCTTATAATAAGAGGAATATAAATGTACATAGTTTGGTTTCTTAACAGTTATATAATAGGAATATATGTATAATATTGGTCCATAAATAGTTCTCAGGAGTTACCTATAATTTAAGTTTCACTAGGATGTAACACAAATTGTTTCACGTCTGTAATAATTTGACTAAGTGTAAAATGTTACTTATCATTTGTAGCGCAATAATATATGTGATTATGAACTTGCAACGTTTGCGGTTATCTATTCATGGTCTATGCTTATCAAGCTACCGTTTGTAGAAATTAAATGTAGATGCCAAAGGTTGATGTGACCAAATTTAGCTATTTCAATCAGCAAAAGCTAATTATTCCTCCGACTATGTGATATCAGCATTCTTTGTGGCATGTTCACATAATTTGTGTACAAAACTTTGAGAAGTGAACTAAAATTGACTTAAAACATAAATCATATCTTTTGCTAGTGGTTTTGGTCCACAATCACAAATGTGATAAAAACGTAACTATGCTGAACATTATAATTAGCAAGTGAATATTTAGTTTAACCTATTTGTCACATTAGTAGATAAATTGACAATTGTATTTATACTGCGTTTTAAAAGTTATTGAGCCTGTTTATCATATCCATCGTTGCCTAAGTACAGTAAGCCATTAATTTAAACACTATTGTTATTGACACAAACTATCCTTGCTATATCATTGTAATTGTCAGTGGTTTAGCTCATGAACTGAGTATACAAAGATTTTCATTCAAGTAATAAAGGACTTCTAGATTCTGTACGTTTTGGTTCAATAGAAGTTGAAGCCTACGTTTGAAAAAATGGTTTAAGAATAATCTCAAAATGCTCAACTTAATTCAAACGCAGTGACTGTTTACAAATACTCAGTTAGTTGACATCAGTCACCATAAATTGGAGGTAAATGTAATCACAACTTTGTCGTATTTTTCACATTATCAATAAATCATAGAAATTACCACTTTCACAGCCCCTAATCATATAGCTAAAAGACCAAACGTGCGGTATTAACTACTCTGATATTGTAATCCACAGCTCACGTGATTAAACAAGTAAAATACCAGACTGTATCGTACCACAATTTATGAATCATAATAGGTACGTAACTAAAACATGTTTACTACTAAATTGAATAATGCATTGATAGTTAACTGACTGCTTTTGATCAGTAGAAGTTATCAGAGTGACTACATAAAACTACCGTTGAATAACTATCTGACAAATACGACTTAAATTTGTACATACCAACTCACCAAAGAGTAACTGTGCAGGTTTTATGTTTCCTTACTTTCCACGTTTTCATAACAAATACAAAATAATCATTCATAAGTGTATGCATATATATTTTCCTGTCGATTCGAAAGATCTTTTTCTCAATTAATAAAATGTTTATTTATAGACTCATTCACGGCGACTTTCACTGGATTCAAAGCTAGTGAATCCCTCTCCTAACAGACAAAATAGCACCAGTAATTCTTCACGTTCTGCGCGGCCATCACGTTCTGCTAATTCCAATGGTTCTTGTGGATCACCGTCTATGCCTCCACCTCGACAAACAAAGACGTTGGCTGCCATGAGAGAGAAGCTGCGGGCAAAGCGTATGTTAAAGGAATCTGAACGCAGTATGATGGGCCAGCGTTTTTATGGTTTGCCGGGCAGTATGACTCCACATCCTTCGAGTGGTTCGAGTGGGTACTTCCAGAACCGCAATTACCCCACCCTTGTCAATTTTACCTCTTTGAGCGAAACCGAAAATAAGCAGTCACCGTCTATTTCTTCGCCTCCACTCAGAACTCCTATCTCGCCATCAGCAAATGATAGAAATGTTCATTCTGTTAACATGTCATCTTTGCAAAGTGAAAATCAAGAAATAGCTAGACCTAATTTGGCATCTGAAAGCCCTTGTTCCCCACTATCTGCTCCTAGTATTAATGTCATGTCCCCTCTACTTTCTGTAAACAACGCCTCTTCAGAAAACATTACTACTAACAACAACCTCGATAACTACACTTACTGCTCTAATAGTTTCGCTCAGTCGTATCCGTCTTCTCCTCATCTGTCAAACTCGAATGCTAGCATTGTTCTACAACATTCAGCTTTTTCACAGTTGCCTAGTCCTGTGCATCCCACTAAAACACATCGCTTCGAACAGAGTGTTTCCGCACCACCTACTCCCTCTAATGTTCAGTCAGGACAGAATTTTACAAACTACCTACATCAACCGGGGCATTCTTTTTCATCTTTAGGCCCATGTTCCAGCTCTTCCGCTCCTTTACACACGTCTCAAGTAAGTCCAACTGCGTCTTTTGGTTCGTACCCGTCTCCAGTGTTTGGCGGTAAGTCCTCAGTACCTTCCAGTGTTCGAGCTAGCACTTCTGATTCATACTCTTCACAAATCGTAACTCAACCAGTTTCAGATAGTAGCTGTCCTACGAGTAACATAAGTTCTGTAGTCTCAGAAGCTATAGTACCATCAAAGTCATTTTGTCAAACTCTCCCTATTCTTATGGAACCTACAACTTGCCCAGTTCAAGCAACATTAAAATCTATTCCATCTTTGGACACCATTTCTATCAGCCCTTTAACATCTGTTTCTAGTGTTACCAAACTACTTACTTCTAATTCACACCAAAGTCGCTCTTCCACAACAACCCGCGCATTCTTTGTTGATGGCGATAATTTATCTGAAGCCGTCGCATTCCTCCAGAGTTTAAACCCAAAAGCTACAATTACACAACAACAGTTTTTGCTCATCCCTGGTGCAAATAAATCTCAAATGATTTTGTGCAGAGCACCTGTAACCTGTTCATCCGAAATTATATCTTCTGTTGCAACTCAAACTTCAGTTTCTATATCACGTACTAATTTAACTTCTTGGTCCAAAAACGTGTCTCATATAACAACTTCAAGTACAACAAGTGTGGGAAACACACATATTACTGTTCCTACGTCTGCTGTTCCAAACGATGTTTCACTACCGACAAACGTTACTGAGAAGAACTCCACGTCATGTAGTACACCATTTTTTGAACCCTACCGATCCAACAACTTCTATGCAACCCAGTGCAGTAGTGACAGTTCATTTTCAAAATTAATGAAAACTTCAGAATTACAAATTCCTCGTTCTCTAGTTTATTCGAAATCAATTAATGTTTCTTCATCGAATGGGTCATCATTTCCTCTCAATATTCTAATTTCTCATCCCAAAGCATTGGAAGCCAGCACTGAGCGTACATCCCTACTTCAAGTTGTAAAATCGGTTTCCTCTCCTTCCAAGGTAGCTATCCCATCGTCTGCTAATTCTATTTCATGCTCATCTCGCACATCTGTTCCTACTGTTCTTAATTACAAGCAACCCGTGTCCCATTCACAGCTTAATGTATCGTTGTTAACCCCTGGACCTTCCGTAATAAATAATGAAGTCCCTATACTTTTTGTCCAGGATCGTAACCAACATCCTATAAGATCCCAGACTCCAACTCGACCTGTTAACTGGGTTCAGCGCAGTTCATTCGATCAGCATACGGAGCTTACCGATCGATCGACCATCAGTTTGCCCATTTTGTCTACTGCAACCGTGATAACAACGCATGCAAACAACACCGGTGAATTTCGTTGTTTTCCTCATCCAGTAGCTCGATCTGGACCGTCCATGCAACTTTCTAACAACGGCTCTGTCTCCAGCCACTTTGGTTTCCAACCAATTCAATCGGTGCAACCGTCTAACCCTGCAGGAAAATCTTTGGATTGTACTCCATTCTTATCCGGTCCCACTGCAACTATTATGTCTCCATGCCTACCTGCTGTCATACTTTCACATCCTATAACGATTCAGTCAACTAGCAATATCACTCCCTCCCAACAGAACATTTTTAACCGATCTCTGCCCTAAGCAAAGTACTAAAGGATTTAATTGATTTTTCTGAATAATTATTTACCAGTTATTTAGTTGTTCACTTATCAAATAAGAATACTTGGATAGTATATGTTTTGGATACATTAGGAAGCAGTTCAGTCACTTCGCAGAACTCGAACATGAATTTTGTTTTTTCTAGAGTTCGTTGGTTCTCGTTTATTATTGTGTTCCTACAAATAATAGCATCATCAAAATTTAGTTATGGTGTATCACTTTTGTGTTACTTTCTTTCAGTTACATTGGGGTGCATTCTTTTCTGTTTTCATTTAAAACCAGTTTATCCCCATCTATTGCTAGGTTACTATTGTCATTTCAGCATACTGCTTTCTTAATCTCACTTTCTGAAGCAAAACTAGTCCATGTTTTCCCTTATACATAAATATATATGTATGTCCTCAAACTTGTTTGCGTATGGACGTAGGGCATGGCATATTATGTTTCTTTTTCACTTACTGTTAGCTACGTTTTATAGGTCCTTTGTATCTCCCTCTTTTTACAACCAGTTCCACAAATGTGAATTTCGCTGTTTTTAGCAGTCCATTGTTTTTTAAAACATTGGGTCAATTTCCTTACACTGCAATGTTTAAAATATCTTTCTTAACTCCTATGTATTTACCTTCATTAGTCTGCTTCAAATAAATGTCTTCTATTTACTTAGAATACATATTGTTTTGAAAGTAAATTCATGGCTGTGTCCATTTAGAAATCTGTTTCTCCTTGACCATGTTTTTGCACCTTTGTTCATACTACCTACTACTTATGCTATTTCCGCACATACCAAGCAATTTTTTAATATTCTGTCCCACAATACTTATTTTATCTTCTTATTTAAGGCAAAACTAATCGTGTTCGTTTACTTTTTTTATTGGCGTGCTGCTCATTTTTATACCTCACCTAATAATTAACTCGATTTTTCACGATGTGTGGTATTTAGTTGTACAGTTTTTTGTTTATTCCAAATACGCCTCCACACCATTATCTTACTATTTCACGTTGCTATCTAATTGATCATATATATATCTTACTACAGTTTTACTACTTAATATATCGTTCATTTATCAGAATGGTGAACATTGTGTTTCCTACATTTTTCACTGATCTGTTCATCTAGAGCCAAAATGTAAGCGTGTACAATATATTGGTGGTTCTTAAGGTAAAAAATTCCTTATAATACTGAGATTTGAATGCGGGATACTGAGTAGATACATAAAGTCTTTGGTTTAATGCGTAACATTAATTGTGTACATTCTTGTCAATTTAGTCAACGAAGTGTCGTTTGCTACTTTAATACAGATATCAGCTCACAATCGAAAACCATTACATATTACAAATATGATTGTTTCACTGAGCCATTGTCACAGTTCTAAGTTCACATTTTCTGACTTGTATGTTTTAAACTATCCAATCTGTCTATATATTTGTTACCTTGTTGTATATATGATGGTTGCCACCTAATGTAAAACTAACTTATTCATTAATTATAAACACATGATGGCGAATCCTTGAATGAATATTGAGCATCCTTTATTTTATACAAGTCAAATTCTAATATGTGTGTGCAAATATCACATGGAAATCGTATTACCTTTAATTAATGAATTACAATGTCATGCAATTGCTGACTGATTACTCTGCTGTAGGATATTTAAAATAAGAAAAACATCAGTTAAAGTCTAAATGTGCTGTGAGTAGGTGAAATATACTTTTCATCACTCATATTATCACATAAAATAATTTTTGTTTGTATATTTAACTTTACATAAATATAAACCAGAAATTATCAATAATATATTAGTCTACTCATTCATATTTGTAAATCAGTGACTGATGACAATGCTACCGGTATTTTCAAACTATGGCAATACATATAAAACATAATTTTTGTTATTCACACATTTAAATTTGTGTATGTGCTTTGGGTTCTAATGATCTCTGTACGTGTGCTCAGTGAAATAACAGTGACAGTTTCAGAACATTTGGGGTTAGTTAGGTATTAACAATTAAGCTCGGGAAATGAACTAACGGAATCCAGAAAAATACATTTATTTTACTCATTTCGTTTTCCAGTAACTTGGATTGACCACTAATTGCCTAGTAAGAAGATTTATGGTTTTCACGATATTCATCTGATGTTTATATCATAATACATTCTACTGTTCTATTATTACATGAATGAAGTCAACATTATCATACCAACTACTGTTGACACTACCTAAAATATACTTTACACAATATACTGGTTAGGTTTTTCCTTAATCTCAAACAGCCTAGTCTGATATATCGTTAAACATGTAAATGATATCCTAATTATCGGCTGGTGATCTTTGATATGTAAAATGTGACTCACTGAAAATATTTTCATGCCTGAAGTCCACGTTACGATCATATTTACCAGATCACGTTAAGCTGCAAAAAGGCTTGTGTGTTTTTTCTATAACTTCATATTACACTACTCAGTTATCTTAAAATATGTCATTTGTTTGGGTAAACCTGTAAACTAAACTAAGTTTAAATTCACTTCACTCCATCGCACATGCAGGTGACTATCAGGACTCTAACTAAGTAGGTAACGCGATGACGTTTGAAGCGAACGGTACTGAGTTCGAGTCACAGAGTGAACATCAACTCTGTGATGCAGGTGCACCCATCGTACACCGCAAAATTATTCATATTCAAAGTGTTAAACAAATCATTGTTTATCTGACTCAATTTCTAAATGGTCACGAAAACAAACATCATAAATAATAAGTTGAATATATACAAGTAGTGTAACATAGCAACAATATGTATATTATTAGTATGTCTAGAACTAAAGTCTTCACGTGTTGGGCTAATTTGGAGAAATTGTTTACGAATTATTTGCGTGGAGAACTATTTGTAATAGACGTCTGATTGATTAACGAATTTCTCTGATATCTAGTTTGATTAGATTTCTGCACTCCGACATGCAGGTTACTTGGTGTCTGTTTTTGAGTTATTCAGTACAAGTGACTGATTAACAGAAATTCGATGTTCTTTTTGTACATGTGTAAGTGCTCATATTAAAAGTTTTCATCTACATTTCCGTCACAAAATAGTAGCTACTTTCAGATGTGTAAGGATTTATGGTTACAGTTGCTACTTGTAATATTTATTAAAAACCAAATATATGATATAATTCCGCCTGTAGCTCTTCTAGGGTTAATGCCGGTCCCAACCCGGGTAATGGAGAGTTGAGCACTAAGCAGATTAAATAAATTAAACCATCTAAACGATGCCCTCCGCGTTAGAGCGTCTTCATTCCGAAGAATTGTGACAACTCACTATGAAAGCGGAGATCCTTCAGAAGTCACAAGGCCGATGCCTCTTCGGACAAACAAAGCAACAATTAATATAGATATATGGGATGTCTGGACAGTGTGGGAGACCGGGAGGACCGATCAAATAGCAACGGAAATAAGGAGATACAACTTGACGGTTTTCGGAAACAGTGAAACATACTGGACCCAAGCTGGACAGAAAAGGAGAGATTCGGGATAGATGCTGCTGTACTCTGATCACGAAGGAAATGGTCTTCACACTCAGAGGGTTGCTCTGATGCTGTCCAAAGAAGCACGTAATTCCTTTGTCGGACGAGAATCTCATGGACACAGGATCATCAAAACATCCTTGAAAACAACGAACAAGCGGATCACAATGACTGCTACCCAATGTTATGCACACACCAACAGTAGTAATGAAGATGATAAAGATCAGTTTTAAGAGGGGCTGCAGTCGACCATAGTGAAGTTCTCAGGAAAAGACCTGACAGTGTGGATAGGAGGACCTTATGGGAGTTTTCTTCGAAAGTATAATATACCTAAGAAAACCGTCAACATAATCCAAAATTCAGACGACGGACTACACTCAAAACGGTGCATGGAGGCCAGCTAACAGACGCATTGCAAACGAGAACCGGATTCAGAAAAGGTTACTTACTCTCCCACTCTTTCTTCTGGTGGTCGACTGCATTATAAAGACCTCCACATCGGAGGAGAAGCATGGAATACAATAAACAGCTTGGATGCAACAGGACGATTTGGACTTCGCAGATGACCTAGCCTTTCTATCCCATACCAGTGCAGCAGACGCCCCAACATACATAAGGTCAGTCAGTCAGTAACAACGTGGAACTTCGTACGTACGTACATCAGTTCGAGTTGCCATACCACATTAGCACAGAGATTCAGTTATCGATTCAAATCCCATAGTGGTAGAGGTACTGAAAGTATAAGTAGAGATAGGGGACATTAAGGTTTGATGATGTTATTAAAGGAGTATAGTCCAGTGGAATATATTTGGAAAGAAAATAAAGGACATGAAGAATTCAGAAGATTAGAGTTTGAGAGAACACAAAGAGTGGATGCACCTGCGCCATTGCAAACGATTTTGAGACATGTCACTCAAGGTCTCTAACCATCGGTTGCTATCGTCTCGCGGTCCCCAACCAGGTAGTCTACATCTACCAACATGTCTCAGTCCACTTGTCAGTGACTTCATGGATTTCTGCCATGTTTTGGTCTGGCCGCTCCTAGCTTTCTTCCAACCTACTCCTACACCATAAAACATCGCACGTCGGGGCAGTCGGTGGTCGGACATACGCAACACATGTCCCAGGCATCTCAGCTGATTAAGTTTCACTACTTCCTCAATTGATTTGCCATCCTTACCTAGTACACGTTTCCTAACAACTGCATTACTTACTCGGTGGTCCCAGGATATACGAGCAATGTTTCGAAGACACCTATGGTCAAATACTAGTAACCTACGAATATCCTCTACTCTTACTGGCCATGTTTCACTGCCATAAAGTAGGACGGAACGAACTGCTGAGCAGTAAACACGTCCTTTGGTTGATAGACGGATATCTCGCCTACGCCACAAATGACGCAAATTGGCAAAAGCTAGTCGAGCCTTTTGTATCCGTGCTGAGATTTCGTCACACACCAAACCACAAGGGCTGATGAGACTTTCGAGATAAGTGAAGCGGTCGACACGCTCAACAACTTTACTCCCTATCACTAGTTCGGGTGTCGACGCAACCCAATCCTGAAGCAACATTTTGCATTTCGAGGGAGAAAATCGCATCCCGAACATGCTTGCATTGTTGCTTAGAGTGGTCAGCTGACTCTGCATTCTGTCAGCGTCTTCACTAAATAGAACTATGTCATCGGCATATTCTAAGTCAACAAGTGGATCTCCCGGTAGAAGTTCAACTCCTGGAAATTTAGATGAGGAAAGTGTTATCTCTAAAAGCACGCCAACGAAAAAGTTAAACAAGAATGGAGAGAGTGGACAGCCCTGACGAACACCACTTGAGGTAATCAATTCTGATGACAGTTCACCATAAGCTCTCACTCGACCAGTTGTGTTCGAGTAGAGAGCCTTTATAAGGTTAATGTACTTCTTTGGTACTCCTTTCAGTGACAAACACTGCCATAGAACCTAACGATCAACAGAGTCGAATGCCGCCTTAAGGTCGAGAAATACTACGATTGTGGGGCGTCTGAATGTGTGTCTATGTTCTAGGACCTGACGTAATGTGAATATTTGATCTTTACAACCACGTCCAGGTCGAAAACCAGCCTGGTTTTCTCTAGTCTGCTCTTCACGAGCTTTGGTTAGACGTCGAAGTATTATTGAAGCTAATATTTTAGACACTATATTTTATTTTATTTATTTATTTTAACACATAGGTAGACACTATATTAGTCAAACTAATTCCTCTGCGATTGTCACAGGAGAACTTTTGTGCTTTCTTATAGACTGGCACAATCAGTGATTGAGATCAGTCAGATGGGATTATATCCAGTTCCCAGATTCTACCTAAGACCTCAGTCAATCTCGCTGCTAATACTGGACCACCATCCTTAAAAATCTCAGGGGTAAACCTGTCAGGGCCTGCTGCTCTCCCACGCTTCAGATTTCCTATAGCTTTTTCAACTTCGTAAAGAGTCGGAGGACTTACATTAACTTGTCATTCAGGTCGACTGGAGATCGTGGGAAACCGAAGTGTGGCTGAAGGCCAGTTGAACTGATCCCTAAAGTGTTCTGCCCATCGATCCAATCTCCTGGATTGAGAATGAATAATATGTCCATCTTTCTCTGCGATTGTTTCGCTAACAGTTGTGTTCCTAATACCGGTTTCCTTAACAAGTCTGAACAGTTGCCTGCTGTTACCTATTGCCGCTGCCTTTTCCATCTCTCTTGCTTTCGCTACCCACCACTGTTCATGATCATTGCGTAAGCTTCTAGTCAGCTTACGCTTAAGCTGACTCCGCTCTTCGTTATGTTCAGAGCCAGATGGAATGAGTTTACGAGCATCTATCAGTGCGGTACATGCTGCTGAGATCCAGTGTTTCTCCCTAACCTTGTGGTTTACCTTACTTGCAGATATCACTGCTGTTTCTACAGCTTTTCGGATGTCATTCCACGCTGCCTCGGGGTGGACATCACTTACATGGCTGCCTAACTGTTTTTCTAGTTTTTCCTGAAATATACTCTTAGCTTGACTATCATTAAGTAGGATCCTAAGGGGTTTCCTTGCACAATCTTTCCTACGTCCAGTAAGACGTAGACAAATACGCGCTCGCACTAGGGCATGATCTGAGTCTAAGCATGTGCTCCAGAATGAGCGACAGTCTTCTATCGAGCCCCGCCATCGGTGGCTGATAGCGATGTGATCTATTTGGGTCCAGCGTTGAGACGAATTCGGGGGTCGCCATGTTAAAAGATGTTTTTCCTTATGCTTAAAGTTAGTGTTTGCAAGAAACAGGCGGTTATCTGAGCATAGCTGCAACAGACGGTCGCCGTTATCTGTTCTTTGAGCCACGACGTCATAAAATCCACCCAGGTGTCTTTCATTTTCGCTTAGTTTACCTACTTGAGCATTAAAATCAACAGCCACTATTACTACATCTGAACGCCTAGTTTTTCGGAGAAGGTCGGAAAGCTTTCTGTAAAACTCATCTTTTACATCATCTGAGCTGCAGTCAGTGGGATAGTAGGCAGAGACGACGAAGAGGCAACGACGAGTGTCCCTATCTTTTCGAGTCCTTTCTGTTCCGTTTAGTCGGACAGCGCACAAACGACTGTCTACTGGGATACAGTCTAAGAAAGCTAGTTCTGCCCTAGGACTTAATGCTATACCTACGCCAGCGAGGCCACGGGAAGCAACATCAGGCCTTCCAGATACACGAAGCGTAAATCGAGTTGGTTCGTTACTTTGACATGGTGCGGTCAAATGAATGACACTACTAGGATCCTGTGTGCGCGTTTTGAAGACGCAGCACACATCGATGGAGCGAGATTCTAAAGCCTTAGCTAAGGAAGCCTGTTGTCCTATTTGGCACAGTGTTCGGACGTTGAAAGCCCCTAAATGTAGTTTAGAGCGTGGTTTCAGGAGACCAGGAATAACATTCCGCGTACACCAACCGTTCGCACTAGCGGGGCGAGATCATAAAGGAACGTGAGAAGGGTTGGTCGTGGAGATAAGAGAGTTATTAGGAGGTGTAGGAAGGATTGGAGTGTGACCAACTTGGTCTCGTGTGCTGTTACGGGTATGAGGGCTGATGTCACTTCCCAGTCGCCCACACCGTGGAAGGGTATTTATTGAGGAACCTGAAAAGGAAGTTGGATTAGTGTTGGTCTTAACGACCTGGGTGCGTGACCGCAGAGCCCAAGGAACAACTGCTTGAGGCCAGTCGCGCACGGCCTTTTTGTGGGAGGTTTTTAATGTGTTAGCTCCGTTCTTTAAAGGGCCTTACCGCCGGAGACGGAAATCCGTGGGGTAAGGTGAGGTGTGACATTTTTAGGGTCAACCTTTTCTAACCCCTTCCTTCCTTCCTTCCTTGTGAGAAGGCAGCATCGCTGCAGATGCTGGTTGTCCGAGGGAAACACCTTACTGCTGTCACACCTCTGTACAGTCAGCAGTACGACTTCGCCCTCAGACCTTGAGTTGCTGCTTTTAGTCTTACCGTTCTCCAATCGACCTGCCTGGCATGGTAGAACCTGCAGGAACATGTGTTCCAGCCAATATAGCTCGGTTGGGTCATCACGATAGGCAAACCCGACCACCACGTCAAGGTAGCAGCTACGGTCGGGACATACACAAGGGAAAAAGCAAGATCCTCAAATACAACACAGGAAACATCAATCCAATCACACTTGATAGAGGAACTCTGGGAGAGGTGGAAACGTTCACGTATATGGGCAGCAGCATCATCGATGAACGTGGAGGATCTGACGCAGACGCGAAGGCGAGGATTGGCAAAGGACAGCATTCCTACAGTTGAAGAACATAAGGAACTCAAAACAACTGTTAACCAACAAAATCAGAATCTTCAATACAACTGTCGAGACAGTTCTATTGTACGGAGCTGAAACTTGGAGAACTGCTGCAACCATTATCAAAAAAGTACAAGTACCTAGAAACAATTGTCTACGCAAGATATTGAATGTTCGTTGGCCAGATACCATCAACAACAACCTACTGTAGGAGACACAAAACCAGCTTTCAACTGAAGAGGAAATTAGGAAGGGACGCTAGGAGTATTCAATAATGAGTTAAGTCTTTGGAAACACGAAACTGTAGTTCCTTAAAATGTGTATGTAATTTGTTGGTCGAAAATGATACTAATTAGAAGGAAGATAGCTGAAAAGGTCTATATTTCAACTAGTATGTGTTTAGTATTTAAAGACCGGAGATTCCAACTTTATCAATAGTAAGTTCAGGCTTAAAATATCTAATTCGTTGTTGCCTATAGAGAAGGAAACATTTCAATATTAGTCACACACAACTTTTATCCTCACATATGTTCTTTTATCTTTCCAACCGATATTTCAACAGTCTAACATTAGGTTAGATGGCATTATATTCCTTTTATTATAGAGATACAAAAGTTCTGATAAAGTGGTCTGTATTTGCTATTCATATCAATAGCAGGATCTGAGACGAACTAAAGTGAACGATAAAGAACTTATTACAGGAAAAACTATCCTGGGAATTAAGGAAAGCGATATAGAATTGATGAAGGATTATAATTCAGATGGTGATTGGAGGTAATTCGACAGGAAATCCGACCCAGATATCTCAGTATCATCGTCTCTGACTGTGAGGCTGAGTGAGACGAGATTGAATCCGACAGGGAGCATCACTTTGCTCAAGATTACAGGTACAACTTACTGACAAGTGCAAACAATTTCGAGTCATCTAGATTAGTGGCCAGATTGCAACTTGGTAGATAAAATTCGATCTGCTCTAAAAAGGACCTGACACAAATGACACATAACTACCAAGTGACCAATCAATTGTGAATGATTGTAATTATCCATGGTATATATTAATAAGTTAGCATTCACAAGATATACATCTTTTATTGGCAGTCATAATGTAAACACTGTAAAAACAAGTAATTTACTCTAGATTTTAGCATGAATACATTGACTTAGCCCTTTGAAAGTTCAGTCTGGGTCTACTGAACAATTAATTCACTGAATGTTGTAATTTTGTTAATATCACCGTAGCGACTGAAAAAAGATAACTGCTGAAGTAATCAGATTAGACACTGTTGAGTCAGACTGGACCTGTAGCTCAAATAAAGAAGCATTATTGAAGGTACACTGAGGACAAAAACGTATTTTTACATTACTTGCCTCACATGCCAAAATTTCTGTAGTAATTTAAATGAATGTGTAAATCTAGGTGAAATTCTATTATTGATAAGCGATTGTTGCTGGCACTAGATCGTATTGGTAGAACAATTTATGCATCCTTATACTAATAGTTTCATATGTGGAAAGTCAACGTGTTTTATTTATGCATTAATTCCTACTCTCCATTATGATTTAATGATATTCAACGTTTGAAACTAGATAATATTGAGAAATACAGACTGGTTTATTTTAAATTAGTATTTAAATATTATTGTGTTTAAAGTTAAAAATGAATTTTCTGAATTTGATTCTGAATAACATTGATGAGAGACATCGAAAACATACAAAATTAGGAAGAGATAGCCGCCCAGAAATCGTTTGTCTTCAAAATATCAACTAAAAATGAAACTAACCTTCACATAAATTAAACCACTCCAAAGTTCTTAACTAAATGGTAACTTTAGGTTCTTTTATTCTGTTCATGAACCAATTTTCGAAGCACAATATTGGCACACCGTATTAAAAACTCATGGTCATTCAACCAGTCTGTTGTAACCTGTGAATTTATTTTATTTGTTTTCACCCTAAATTATTGATACATATTTAATCACGTGTACCGTATCATAAAAAAGTCTCTACTTATAAAATGATGTTTTTCGTGGACGACAATGACACAGTTCATTACAATACCGAGATAAATTCCGAAAATAAGAGAACATATGATAAATGTCGTATAACACAAGAAAAAGGGAATTAAAGCTTAACTCGATAAAATAGCTTTTTCTTTTCATCAGTTTATCCGATAACTTTTCTTTTATTTATTTTGGTATTTTGTTAGATAAGCTATACGAGGTATCACTTTCTAAACCAGTTGAATTTCAGACACCGGTACGTAGTTTATGGATGGATGAAGACCTGATCATCAAGAGGATTAGAACCAGCAGCCTCCACATTTCTTGAGTGATAATCACTCAACCGAAATACAAAATTCAATTCAAATGCTTCATAATTTTGCTCCTCACACATAGAATCTCGTTTGAGAAATGCAATTGTTGAAAGTATTCGAATAACGAAAGTTTGTTTTGTCATACTAGTAAATTACCTAACAGCATTTATTCATAATCTTCATGCAGAGTGGTATCTATAACTAATATATTTAACTGTGAGTTGTACTAGTTAGAACTTTTCACCAAAACATCAGGCTGTCGTTTCTTGGACTAGCTATTATTGATTATAATGAGTAAGTTGATTAGGGTTTGATTAATTGGATCAGTATATATATATATATATATATATATATATATATATATATATATATATATATATATATATATATGCTACAAACCACCTTAGTGATGTATCTGTATCGTCTCCCTCTCAGTGCAAATATTTAGCAAAGCCAGGGTCAATGAGCAACCATCTCAAACCCCATAAACAAGAGTAAGCTAAAATAGGGTGTTAATTACCGAGCTTTCATCTTTTCAGAGTTTAAGGTTCCTACCATATTTATAGATAGAGAAGCTTCCAATAATTTTGGCTTTGAGTATCGGAATTGCCAGACCCTGCATTACCCTATTAAAGACACTCAAACCTAGAGAGTTTCAATTAACGTGATGAGGGGAACCCTAACATAGAACTATTTCTGAGCGATCAGAATTTTCCATTTCAATATTACTTATGTTAGTTGGTCAATATCAACAGAAAACCTGTTACTTTTCTATTAGTTCTGTCTGTTTTAAGTTTCAATATTCACACAAACTATTCTTGTCCATAATACAGATCACATGTAGAGTAATAAAATGTATTGACAGAATCGGGTTTGCTTACTACAAATATTTGTCTAGATATGTTTGCTTGTATGTCTGCCATTTAAAACATTATCAGTTTGTACTTTTTTGCCTGAGCCTATGAGCTATTTACTATCTTGTATTTTTAGTTTTTACTGAGGTGTAGTAAGTAATTCTAGTTTGCAATGTAACGTACTGAGAGGTCAGAAATCTTCATTGGTAAATATGTTTTCCCTTAAGGGGGGAGTTAAAAACAATGGGACGACCAGAAATTGTGAATTTAGTGTAGATGGAAATACTGAAAATTCCCATTTAATGAATACCAACAGATAGAACATTTGGTCATTAAAAATTAGTGAAGGTATAGAATATGTATCACAAAAAATATATTGATAAAAGTCGTTGAAGAAAAGATCATTGTTAGTCATTCAACAGTTGATGAATATAAACTGACAATCAGTTTTAATTTCTGTCATTAATATCACCTGCAAACTGTAAAATGATGAGTTTCTGATGTAAAGAATTATCTATGTTTTTTTTACTTTCTATCATAAATCTATCTGGAACAGACTCAGTTAAAAAAGCTAATTCGATAGATATAATTAGAGTTCAGTTTTAATTAGTTCAGTCATGTAAAATAATCTGAGAAAAATTATAGGTATATTTTGCGTACAAACAAAGGAAATGGATTCGTTTAATAACATAATTTATACTTACATACTTACGCCTGTTATCCCTCACTGAGGAAAATACACCACCCATCAGCATTCTTCATCCTAGTCGGTCCTAAGTAATCTTACCCAGTTGTTATTCACCCTTTTCATGTCTGTTTCCAATTCTCGACGCAGTTTATTCTTCGGCCATTCTCTTTTCCGTTTCCCTTCAGGATTTCAAGTCAGCACTTGCCTCATGATGCCGTTTGGTGATTTCCTCAATGCGTGTCCTATCCACTCCCAGCGTCCCTTCCTAATTTCTTCTTCAGTTGAAAGCTGGTTTTGTGTCTCCTACAGTAGGTTGTTGTTGATGGTATCTGGCCAACGAACATTCAATATCTTGCGTAGACAATTGTTTCTAGGCACTTGTACTTTTTTGATAATGGTTGCAGCAGTTCTCCAAGTTTCAGCTCCGTACAATAGAACTGTCTCGACAGTTGTATTGAAGATTCTGACGTTGACATTAGTTGACTAAATTGCAGTCTCAACATAATTCCTGTCGCAATCAATAGTTTCTTGAAAAAAAACCGATGACCTAAGTGCACTGAAAATTAATTTTTGTTTATTCCGAGACTTCACATCAAAACTAAAAACTTAGACATTCTGAGGAATACAACTGAGAGCAATTGATCAGTGGATCAAGTACATAGTTGGTGATATCGTATAAATTCATTCAGTTCATGATATTTTGTTTGACTTCAATTTGGTTGAACTTATCTATCACATACTCCCTGTTACTTAGAAAGTTGAAAATCTATTAAGAGAATCAAATGTAAGTACATACCTTATTCCCAGTTGATGATTTATGGGAAAGTTCAGAGTTCTTTTTACAGTGAATGACGTTAGTTTAAACTTCTATCAAAACCAAACAATATCAAAAAGTTCATTCAGACTTGAAACCTACCACTAACCAGCATTTTATCATACTGTAAGGGATCTAATTACGTTTTTTAGGAGTATAATTTCTTAGATTTGCAATTCTATCACGATATTTTCTGACAACTTGAATGTATTATTCAAATCAAAAGTCATCGTTTGTGCTAAAACGTGAAGTTATATATCTTTAATTCTCTTATTTTTTATTTTCAGTTCACTAAATTAATCCACATAATAATTATTCTTGCCATCCTATTGTTAATACTACATCTCTTTATACAACGCTAACTTCTGAATAATTCGTTTGGAAATTTCATTACTTGTACGTAAAACAACTTATGTCTTCTTATATTTGGTTTGTTAATATATTTAAGATGTTGGCCAATCATTTAAGTTAACGGGCAAAGGAGTGGATACATATAAATATGTAAAACAATTACAGAAAGAAGAAAGTTAGCGGATATTTGTGCAGAGTTATACTAACCTACTTTCTGAAATGTTTCAGGATTTGACATGATCCATAATGTACAATGGTGTTCGTATTTTAAAGTATTCAGTACGTTTTTGGAGTGAATTAATAGCGTTAAACACAAAAGCAACAGTCTAGAGAATTAGGCAAATTCAATAAATGCTATTCCATCTGTAAACTGGGCTGAATAAATGTGTGATCTAATCTGAAGAAAAAACATATAAGTTGCACATAATTGAAATTGCCAATCTGTAAGAAAAATATCGACGTGAAATCAAACTATTGTATAATAATTGTTCTACTGAATAATTCTCAATGACCTTTTGTTGATTTGTATGCAGAGGATATTTACTGGCCTGTAATGACATTTTGTGCTGTTTGTTCTCAAGCATTCAATTAAGTGCTTTGGCCTCGTTCACCGGGAACTTATTACGAATGTTCATGAATCTAATGAATTTAAATTTTTTAGCGCTATGGCATTGATTTTTAGTATCAATCAGGACATTACATCTTGAAGACAAAGCAAGTTATAGTCTCCCTAGCAAATGACTGCGCAAAAGTCAACTGTTTGTTTATCGTGATGATGTGACTGTAACCGATATTCGTGATAGTATCGATTGCAACAGTAGCTTTTGTTTCAGAAAATGCACAGTATTGCATCGTTGTGGTAAGTTGTAATCACTTTGATTTCATTGTTTTCAGATGACTACCATACAGCCGAGTGACTGAAAGCATCTTTTACTACAGTACTCGGTTGCAAAAGCATAAATGCACCCGAGGATGACACGCCACCGTGTGTAACGAAGAAGCCGAAAAGGCAAACTGCTAAACATATGCAATTAACTTATTGTGAGGACTGTCAAACGCAGCTTTTCTCACCACCACTTCCATCTACTTCAACGGAAGTTAATCAACCCTAAGTTGGAGTTTACGTAAACATGATAAAAAAAGGTTGTAAAATGTGATATAACGGGATAAAAAGTCAAAATTAGATTGATTAACTCATTGTGATCTCTTGTTCAACATTACTTCCTTTTTAATTCAATGTGGTAATTACTTTTTGTAGTATTTGTTTCGTTTTCCAGTATGATATTTTATTTTGTATAGCACACGATATTCTTGTATTAATTTAACATGAACTATGGTCAGCATATGTTTTGTTATAACTAAGTATTTTTCATCTATTTGATTTGATTCTAATTAATAATCAAAAATGGGTGTATGAACCAATATATAAATGAGTGTATTTCCGACTAGACTTGTCATGATTGTTCGTGCTTCTGGCTGCCTGTGGAATATATTTCCTTCTTCCAAACTTGGACTTCTGTCTCTAGTTAGCGGGGCTGGGACTCGTAGGAATAACCAGTTTAACTGTCATTGTGTCACAGAATCTTCGTTCCGTTCTCAGATTGGGTGAACTCGTAATCTCTTAAAACGTAGCACAATGATGACAGTAAAACACTAAAAATGATTCTGAAAGCATTCACTGAATTGTATAAGAAGATGGATAAATTAATCGCTTACATTAAAAGCTCAACCATGGGTGTGAAGGACAGGTGCAGCGACAACATTGACACTTCAAGTTTCACATTCCCATTGAAAACATTTGGGGAATTGCGTACTTTTGAACCTGCTTTGAAGGAGCTCAAGTTTCGTGATCAGTTCGTAAGTTGTAACAGGTGTTTAAAAACATTTTACGTGACTAGATTGTCCGAGATCGTATGTTACGATCCTTGGAAATCAACCAAAGCATGTCTAGATTACGTGTTGACTTCAGAACTGGCAATTACTTATACCTTAAATGGAACTAAAAGTAAACTAGTTATCAGTAATTACCGATTCTACAGGACGAATAGAATTAAATTTACATCACAGTACTAATTTATTTGTAGATGTTTTGTGTCAACGGTTCCGCATGTAACCTGTCCAGAAAGAGGAAAAACAAGTCATGGATATTACAAGCCAGGATTTCTTACATGACGCAAGAGATCAAGTAATTAAGCGTGGATGGAGATCCAAAGAAAGGGTGAGCTAAATGAAATTTATTTCTGTGATTAAATACCTGTTTCTGTTTGTTATTAGTTTCTGATAAACATTTACACTGGAAGAATTATTTCTTGTTCATCTTATTTTCAGCTGGCTTCACAAGTGTTAACAGACGTAACTGTAAGTTATTTATTCAGAATACATTATTGTTATACCACTTTTTACGTAATCAACCTTTCACATGGAATTCAGGATTCTTAAGTTGGATGATCGCCATGACATTTGCTTGTTTACTACAGAGTAACTTTTTTATTTTCGTAGAACATTGTGAATGAAAGTTCAACATCTACCTAACGTACTTCTCCAAAAACACGTGGTCAATTATTACGAAACGGATAATTTGTACTTTACTAAACTTTAATAAACATTTTCATGTGTGACGAACCAGTCTTTTAATTACAGCAATGCTGATTCATCGCGACAGATAGGTTCTTGTTACTAGTCGTACTTAAATTGCCTTGGTACTGATTTTACTGTGCGAAGTTAACAGGAAAAAATGGAATACATTAATAGAAAATCAGATGATTTTACTTCATCGCCATAGATTCCAACTATGAATACTTCACTAAGTAATGGATTTACTGGGTGACCTAGGATTGGTCACAACTGTTGGTTAGAGCTTTTGGGCAAAGACAGTCCGTCGTAGTTCAATTGGAGCTTCAGTTCACTGAAACTGACTTTTCGGAAATCCTCAGCAAACTTGTTTTTAATCCAATGTGGTAGTAGACTCCTGTTTCCAGAAACTTTAGTTCTACATTATGGCAGCTACGTAATACACTTCTAATAGACATAAGGAATTCTGGAATGTACACCTCAAAATGGCCCAGAATTCCGTTTGCCTTCTTCACAGTAATGTCACCTCCTTTCATCATCCCAATTACAACTCTCTTTAGCTGTTGCTTGATTGAGAGATGAACAGGTGTAGGCATTTCTTTAGTTGTACCCTCTACAATTCGTTCATAAAAAAACATAGACTACACCGTTTGCTGTACTCTGTGCACACTGGACGTAACTAAATGTGACAGTGGCTGATTATAGTGAAGTACTGCTACCCCGCTCTGCAGCTACGGTGTTCCCTGCTTCTCTATACAAAGTGAACCGTAGTTTGCATAGTCAGTTGTCGTTAACTGATACTTGTTCTTAAATTCAGATATTAACTTTCTCAACCTTCTGTAAACGGTTGGTCTTGGACTGCTCATCAAGTTTAACGCTCTATTGACTGCGACACGTCTTTTATCACTTTCATTACGCTCTAGATTAATAGTCTAAAAGAAACAATTAACTGTAATCAGACTGAACTGAAGCAATAATCGGAGTTATGGACAGTACAAATAAATCACCTACATAGCGTGCAATTTTTGAAAAAGTGGCGTAAAGCCGACGACTATTTATCTCGTGTCTGTTTGACATACTAAAACAAAACCTTAACATCGGTAATGTAATCATGACTGAAGTGCATGATAATATTCAACACCATATTTATTAATTGTAATTTTGTCTTAAAAAATTTAAAAAATGCACTGGTTATTAACTACTTGTCCGGAAAACTGAGTAATGCATTAAAACGATAAATTTTGGGGAATTTTTCCAAAATTTGTCGTAAGTTCGGGGTTTTATCAATAAATATAGACGGATTTCCCCAAAGTGTCATAAAAATCTGGGGAAATATAGAAAGAATTCTCAGATCTGAGGAAATTTAGGGGTTATTTGCCATTTCCCAAAAATATCCCCAAAACGGGTAGAATCCTCTCGAAAATTGGGAGATTGGTAACATGAGAGTTTGAAATACGGACCCATATGAACAAATATGTTTTATAATGAAAAACCGGGTTAACTTGTGAATAACAAAATTTTCATCCCGAAAATAAATCTTTCCTCTCAATGACCTGGTGATGGATATAAAACCACTGATTAAAAAAAACTAAATTAATGTCTCCGAAGAATTGAAATTGCGGGATTATTTTCATCTTGATAAACAACATATTTTGCTGCAAGCAAATGAGAAGTCAAAGCTGCTAATATGAATTACTGGTGTTATAATTTATGTGATGTTACTACTTTGATAGGTAAAGTGGAGGTTAGTAAATGTGTACATCGGTTCGTTACTATGACCCACCGGCACAGCGAAATAAACTTTCAGGACGAATCTCAAAGTAGTCTAAGTAGTAATAATCTTAACGATAATGTAATTGACTAAACATCGAAGATAAAATTCAAGTAAAAAAATTATGCAGAATTAAGAAACTAAAGATTTCAAGGAAGACAAATATCGAAGGCACCTGAGTAATTGCGAACGATTTTTATCCATGTCATTCAAAGACTCTAATCGTTGGTTGCGAAAATCGTGCAGACCCCAATGTATTAGTTTACATCTGCATGTGTCATTCTAACAGCTAGTGTCTACATGGACTGATAGCATGTCTTTGTTTAACTGCCCTTTGCTTCATTGCAACCAACTCCGACATTAGCCATCATTGCCCATTGAGATCATCAATGGATGGGCATATGTAGTACGTGTCCTAGTAATCTCAGTCGACAAAGATTAACAGCCACGTCACTTGGTTTTCCATGCTCACTCAGTAACTTTTGTCTAACCGCAGGGTCGTTAAATCGATGGTCCAAAAGTGTATGAGCAATGCTACGAAGACACTTATGGGCTAATACCAATAACCTATAAATATCCTTTATTTTTAAACGTCATGTCTCATACTCATGGAGAACGTCTGGAGCTGCTTCACAGTATACTCACCACTTGGTAAGCGTTGTCTTGTTGTCGCCAATTCATTGTGAAGTGAGTTGCTAATCGACATCTAGTGCCATATCGCTCAATCGGGATTCTGATTACTGACTAGTTTGACTATATATCTAATAAGGCCGTTGATCAAAGTATCAATCGGCACATCGACCAATGAACCACAGTTGAGGCCTCAACGTTTGATGATCCTTCAGCCACATTCAACCCGGTGGTCAAACAGAAGAAGCAGATAGCGAGTAGACCAATTCTCTACTATACCCGACTCGATCATACAATAATATGCTTTAAATGACAGTACAGCAAATAAAAATCATATTTTTAAAGATATTCTTACCATAAGCGGTAGAGTGCCTCTCCACTAAATATAACTATATCATTTGCATGTTCTAAGTAAACAAGAAAGGAAATAGATTCCTAATGAGTCAAATGATGCCAATGTTGCCACAAAAAGAATGTTCATGATAAATGTATATAAAGATAAGTAAACGAACAATCTTGACGAACGTCAATTGAAGTCATTAACTCATTAGCTATTGCTGCTCGAGGTGTTCGCTTTTTGAAAAGCAAAATGGCAGCCATCCTTGATTGGACAGAACTGACCACACTCAAACAATTAAGTACGCTTAACGGCTTGGTGGAACTTCCCCACCATTGATCCATCACTGCTATGATGGGACTAATTTTAGCGCGTCATTAAGACTTCAAGTCAATTAGGCTGTTTATTGACGGTAAGATATACTTTCAGACAAAGTATGTTAGCCAAGTGGCAGACCGACACACCAGTTTTCACTAGTCGCCGTTCACCAACTATTTAACTTTCTACCTGCGTGCATGGATTTATATGACCTTGTAGGATGCAACAACTACCTAACCACACTTTCCAAGGGTCTTTCAAAATCACTATAAAAATCGAGGTACTATGGTAAACAAATCACTTGACTGAAGTCACTCGGAAAAGGCATGTCATCTTGGTTGCGAAGGAAAAGTGAATAGATATAAGCCAAGTTATTAAGCCACTCCAGCCAAGATGAACATTTTTCCGATTATTGACTAGTAAAAAACACTTTACTAGACACAAGTAAAAAATGCGTGGTACCCTTGTAAGCAAAGATGGATATTGGCTACCAGTGGAATCCAAGATGAGCGTTTCGCTCAATATGGAACTCATCAGATGGATGCACCCGCATCCCACAGTTGATGTTCACTCTGAAACTCCAACTCAGTAACGTTCGCTTCAAACGCCACCGCATTATCCACTTAGTTACGGAGTCCTGATAACCGTTTGCTTGTGCAATAGGGTGAAGTTTAAATTTCCTTGGTTTTGTTTTACTTGAATCTTCCCATTGATGTTTTGGACTGCAATTGATCGTGTTGGCATATGTGAGTACTGGGTGTATTGCTTTAATTCACAATATCGAGGCAGCACACACAACGCTTTTCAGCAATCAATGTAAAATAATAGGGAATATAATCCCTATACGAAGTAAGAACCTAAATAAATGCTTGAGTTTTGATGTTCTGACATTTACTAAGTTGTTGCAAACACAAGGGTAAATACAATCCACCACAATAAACTACATTCCTGATCTCAACAGACTCCAAGGAGTGTAGGACACCAATAACTTCTTCGTAGGTCGCGACAACTAAGGAAGAGTGCCTCAATAGCCTCTTGTTCTGTGTTAGAGACCAAAATTTAGGCTTGAACTTTTCGATGGGTACTTTTACTGCCCTTATTATCATTCTTCAGCAAAAACTGGGTTAAGTTGAGAGACTTTCCCAGTTACTTTTCAAGCTGCCGACAAAAATATATCGTGATGTTTGGATAGAAAACCCTGGCACTAGACTTGAGGTTAAAGATTCTTTTTTCCTGGCTGTTCACCACATCCTGAAAATGCGATTTTAGATCGATATGAATTGTTAGTTGACACCAAACGAGACTTTGGGTTACACAAAGGATAAAGAAAATAACGTCACTTCTGTAAATCTGATGTAAACTCCATGAAATTCCAGGATATACTCACGGAATTTCTAAACCTAATCAAATCAAGCCCCCAGCCTTCTAAATGTAAACTAAATATAGGTCATATTATCAAAACTGAAGGCGCAACCTAGTTTGCTAAATCTTAGAGACCAGCACCGAATAAGCTAAAAATCGCTGAATCCGATTTCGACTACATGCTTCAGCCGCGTATCATCTGTCTTTCAGATAGATAATGGGCATCCTCTTAGCATACGGTCTCAAACAAAAATGAAGGTGATTGGCGACCGCGTCAGTATAACAGATCCCCCAATCGTTAAAGTGTGTCAGATAGGTACTCGAAGACCTAACGGATTACACTCACGTCTGGATAAGGTGGGACAAAGTAAAAGCACCATTTAGTCATTCATTCAAAGATCCATACAACGTTATCTCAAGAAAGCCTAAATATTTCGTGGTGCAAAGACAATGAAACGTTGACTTGATAAGTATTTATAGGCTAAAATCGGCTTATCTAGATTATGAACCACCATGTGTGTAATTAAACCGTTTACCTGGTAAAACGATGGCAAAATTGAATAGTAACAACGAAAATTCTGCACAAGTGATCAAAAAGTTTGGATGGGCATAACCTATTATTCCGTCAGGGATATCTACATTTTTGGCTTCAGCCTATAATATGGCCAGGCATTTACTAAACTTTTAGCTCATTAAATTTCGTGTGCATTCAAATAATTAAAACAAAGACGTTTGTGTACTGTTTCACCGAATTTATTTTTTAAAGAGTTATCAGAATAGTGGTAGTCTTAAGTGATATGCCACCCGACCCTCTCGTTCCTGATTTGTGTTTAGAGACAACAAATGTTACCCTAAAGGTTTCGGGATATGTACCTGCCTCACAAGATAATCTGAATGTTTTGGGCAACAGCGTTTGCATGCTCCATCCTGAGATGTCATCGGTACCAGAACTCTCATTCGGCTTAAGGGTTTCGATGGAGGTGTATATACTACTAAGATCACAGTTAATGATACCAAAATAATCTTTGCCGATGCACTTGGTGTTAATATCTGGGGCATAAGACGTATTTCCATCGTGAGAAAACCATTCACTTAAGTTTACACATGACGTTTTGATCACAATATGTTCTTTTTTCTGCGATTTTCAAGATGACCTGTTTTGAACTTTAGATGTGATAGAGACTGCGACACGTTCCTCTGCCTGTTTACGTTTGTTGCGCTAACGCTGTATTTCTTCCAATACAGAGTATATTTGGTTCAGGACACTGAAGTCTTTTCATACATAGTACATCCACTATAGTTTTCGCAGCTCAGACCTAGTCCTTCGGTTGATAAAAGGATTAATTGTTATAAAAGCAGTTTTAGACGGGATGGTAGTGTCTAGTGCAGATTTTATGGTAGCACCGAATATTTTCAATGTTTCTAAGAGCTTATCCTGGTATAAAAACTATTCCAGTCAGAATGCATTATTCGAAATCAAAAGTTTTGACAGCCAGTGTTCGTATAGTCTCTATATTGGAAATGTGTATTTACTGTCTTTAATTTTTTGCAATTGGCAAAAATCTGGAGGATGAAGACTACCATTTCATAATCGCTGTTGTGAAACTTCTCACCAACCACTACAGACGCTGGTGTAACATTATGGCAGAATATGAATTCGAGAGTGTTGTTATTTCGTGTAGGCAGATGTACATGTTGACGCCAACAGTGTCTGCTTTCAAAGAACAATGCGCCAGCTGAGGGTGGGAAGGTTGGAATCATTACAAACAATTTTGTAAGCAAAATCAAGTGAGGTAGCCACAGTGAATGACTCACTTATAATAGTGTTAGTTGAACTAGGAGTGTTAAGTGCTCGATATATAAACCCAATGAGTATTTTACATTCACGAGTGTGTACAACAAGCCATATTGAATCATGTAGTTTGCTTCCGCTCTCGTACTTTTTGATGCAAGTGTAGGAAAACCAACACCCTTCTTAATGGCTAGATCACTGCGAAGAGCATATAGGTATCTATTTGGAGGCATGAGTCCATGGTATCGAAGAACAACCAACATTCTTTTATCAAAATAAGTGAGGGGTCTCAGAAAAGTAACATGGTGCGTAAATGAGTCAACTTATTTTGTACAGACCAAGCATTCATTAACGTCGGTGTCAGGCACGACAAGTATTTGTCTAGTAGAAGTGTGTAATGTAAACCTCGTGGATTATCTGTCTTGTTATAATGGGAAGAGGAGGAAGTAGAAGTACTGGCTCCATATTCATGTTCGCTTAGTTAATTGCCATTACGGCTAATGTAGTTGCATTCAAACAATTTTATTTCAAAGGATAAGCGTACTATTCTACAACATTATAGCAGATGCTTGAGCATCAGTCGTTTTGCATTTCCATTGTAATTGCCGATTCAGCGTCATTTGAAAAGATCTGCAAAATAAGGAACAGGTGATGTATTATTTATAACACATGTACATTTAATCGCAAGTTCACAGACGATCTAAAACACTTTCCCAACACTTCAATAGTTTCCCATGTAAGTAAGAAATTAAGCTCTTTTACAGAATAATGTTCATTAAAAATTAAGTACAACACAAAAAACATTGCACGGACTACTTTCTTTAGCCACGTATGTTCGGCTATTGAGAATAAAAACAGTCTTACTGTGAATTCTTAAGTGTAAAGAACAAAAGAAGTCACAACCATATCTGATTAACACGCTAAAGCTTGTCCCAAGACACAGCCAAATACTTTAAGCTAAACATACGGTTATGTTCGTTAAGACTATTGACTGAAAATATAAGGCAGTAGGGAAGTTATCACTTTAAATTAGTACATGCCTGCTCTCGTTTCCTCCGATAACGCTTTATCAGTTTGTCTCTGACATCATGAAAATAACATTGTGTCGTGATGTCGTACAGCTTCGCAAGGTTTTTTTCGTTCACAGACGATGACAAGAAGCGATTCGTTGATGCACCCGAAGTTTAATTTATAAGTATAGATTTCTTAGTATGCGGCCATAAAACCGGCATTTTTGAAGTGCGCGCTTTGAAGAAGTGCCGAGCAACGTGAAATTACTGGCCACCTCAGGTGTCATGAAGTTCGACACCGATCGCAACCTGCCTTACCATTGTGATTAACCGTGTACCTAACTACAGAACGAGCAGGTGCGTCACATATTACAGAGGACAACCTAATAGATATGTATTTATGAAACTTAGTACTAAACAAACCCACGTCAGTCATTTTTTTAATTTCAGAAATTGTATCAGCAGAAAATTCGTTGAATTCTGCCGGTCTATTATTCCCTCTGTAGATCCCTATCACGAATACGTCACTAAACCATGGGGCAACGATCCTTCCTATAAGATCCAAACTAAGGTTTGGACTGAAGAATAGCTGTCTTGGTGGGTTAGATACGCGCCCTTGCCCGTTTGAAACCAAAACAAAGTAATCGGGTGAAATGACGGTTCTATAATTCATCATAAATTTAAATGTACATCGTTACCTAAACAAATATAACCACCCAGCTATCCAACCAACAATAGTTCAATTAATCAAATCTAAATTACAATAAATAAGAAAGTTGAAAAATGATGCTAGAAAATTACCAATCGCAACAAATAAATGTTATTCTATCCTGTCTGGATAGATCACACACAGATTCGTTCAAAAGATAATGTTTGGTTGCTTTATAACACCAAGTGTTTTCAATTCTGGAAGAGTGCTTCAACTCACAGTCGAAAATGCACAATTCCAGTCAATGCACGAAACACAATCAAAGGGAGGAACAATCCAATATAGCTGCCGCCAAGAAAAGGTATCAAGTCAAACAACATAAATGCAGTTCAGAAAGAAACACGGAAACTCAATGAAGGCGTAAGAAAAATAAAAACTATAATAAAATACAAATTCTATTAACTCAAATGGAATGAAAAAGACTAATAAAAATGTACAATTAAAGGTATCAATAAGAATAAACTGCAAGTGTATACATGGAGGGATTTCACACACACAAATCATTCAAAATGGATCTTACACCGACCCGCAAAATCCCTCCATACAACACAAGCCACCTTGATGCCTATGGTCATGGTTCATACCACAACATATTCTACTACACAAGAACGAGCAGGGCTTACAACAGTAGGCCTACTCAACCTACCTACTTTGATAATAGCAAAGAATTAATTCGAACCTTCAAGGAGACATACCTTACGTATATCTCTTCTAACTAATCCATTATTCGTACGAACAGTAACCGTCCTAACCTTTTCGTCGTTATCTATTTCACAACCTTCAACTACTCCTAGGGGCCACTTTCCACGGGTCGAAATATCCGAGGTCACGATTACTACATCTCCCTTTTGAAAATTGCGATGTTCAGTTGACCATTTTCGCTATTAACTCAAATGGACTGAAAAAGACTAATAAAAATGTACAACCAAAGTTATCAATAAAAATAAACTGCAAGTGTATACATGGAGGGATGTCACACACACAAATCATTCAAAATGGATCTTACATTCCTAATATAAGCCATAATTGTTTATTAGAACTCCTAGATATAGAAAGTCCATCTACATTAATATAAAAATGTAAAGTATCAAATTCAAAAGTACGCAACCGAAGTTCAACATATCTTAGCAGATTGGTTTTCCATCCGAGATGGTAGAAGACCCCACTGCTGATAAAAATTTCGTTGGACACTTTTACACGTCCTTAGAACACTTCTGCTGCTCCTTGGTCACTCTGGAACCAGGTCTCTGAAATCATTCAAAATTCGATCAGCATGATTGATGCTCAGAATGCTGTTCGTAAGTAATTTCATCAATGCATAGTTGATCTGCTCTTTACGATTTACGGACTTTTGAGAGCATAAAGTAACGTCATTGCATCCTATAACAAATGTATTAAAGTATTCACTTTATATTCATACCATTATCATTTAGAAGCCTTTGATTTTTGTAGCTAGTGGATGTTGTCACAGTTGAATTATTCTCAATACGAATAGTTTCTCTCTCGACTGCTCTCAATTAAACATACCCTACTCTTAAAATCAGTCACCTTTCATCGTGCTTTTATTAGCAAACCACTAAGCGACATTTCCCCTAAATAACCGACGTAAATCAAAAAGCGACATTTCCCCTTTATTTACGCTTTCGTCCCCTTTATTTCCCATTTTTTCGCCTTTATTCCCCCTTTATTGGTTGATTGGGATGTGATGACTAAAAGTATCTGATTCATCGTACGAACTAGGAATTTCCGAAGTAACGTAATTTAGATGAAGAAGAACTAGGTGAGCGCAAACGACGTATTGTATTCGGATATCGAATTCAGGCTGACATCGACTGCAGAAAAACCATCAGCCCATACAAACACCACAGAACGGCTTCACACTCGTCTTGTCTGTTACTAAACAAATAAAGTTTGAATGCTGAATTCACTAAATATGATGCTCAGGCTTCAGCCAACTCATTCCTATTATCCCATAGAATCTCAGTAGAAAAGTTCGCTCATTATTTTTAACATGTGTACTATGTTCTGTCTATGCACTTTATCCAGATGGTTGGGAAAAAGGTAAAAAATTGTTTTGCTGTTAAAACAATAATTGTATGGAATTATAAAACATTACAATAGTCAACATTTTCTCTAAGTGAGGGCGAAAAGGCAGAGATATATCGAGTAATTACCACTTTCCGGCTAAACATAGTAGGGATGCATACAGGGAAAGCCATCGTCTTTAAAACAATTTATTTCAGACCATGTTACTTCTGGTTAGGACTCTAAATATTTTCGTACACTAAAAATGATAACCATATAACTTATATAGGAAGAATGTTGTAGCGTCCTGCACTTACTGTTGATGTGCCGAGATAGGTTTATGAACAAAGAAAAATCAAAACTATAAAAAATCCTCCCTTCTTTTTAAAGAGAGTATTATTGTAAAAACACTTTATACCGTAGCTCGCAAAAAATGGCAGTAACTTAAGTAGCCTTGAGTTTATACGAAATGGGACTGTATTATAGACCCATTGTAAAAGTTATTCTTTATTCGAAAGCCCCACAGTTAAATACTGGCAAACATATTTTGATATTCAATTCAGTGTATTTAGAGTAAATTTCTGTTCAATGTGTATGTACAGGCCACTCAGTGTGTGCATGTATGATGTAAAAACCTAGTAGCTTAAATTCTTTGTCTTCATGAACCTCTAATAAATTCGTGTTTCACACCGAATCGCTCGGAATAAGTAGAATTTCACTATCATGATCAGTTTATCCAGATATCAGTATGGTTATGATTTGTTGGAAACTTTTTGTTTGAAGGAGCACACGTCACCAAATCAAGCAATAAACTATCAGTATTGATCTCGAGAAGTACAAACAAATTACATTGTTTGAAGACGATCAATACAAAGCAAACCTTAGTTTTAATACGTTGACATTCAAATTCGCTCTGGTAATTCCCGAAATTACATCTGTCATGATAAAATGTTTAAGTACGTTTAGATGAGAAATAATAGTTGAGCGTCATGACTGGTTTACGTATACTTTTCATGGCCTAGATCCAAAATAGAAGTATTCGTAGAATTATGGTGTACTTCTTTATTAATACTATTATAATAATTGACGTAATTCTAAAGTTGTACATATGTCATGATGTGACTGCCTAATCTATAAGATCTTGCGCGGAAGTCATATCATTGTCTATTCTGACTCATGGTATCGTAACAATTGACAATATAGTACTTCTGAAGAGCACACTTAAGCTAAAGATAGGATATATTTAATGTGAATATAAACAAGTTATATATATTGATCACGTCTGTGAGGCTAAGCTATGCAATCCGATTGATTTGATGTTCTGGCGTTCAGTATTCTTGACCTTCTCTTTATGTTGCATGTTGGAAGTGAATCTTCTCAGTATACTTATGTCCAGCTACAAAACTCGTGTGGTTAGAAGCCAATGTGACCATATATTGTCACCTGTATATAAACGCAAGATGAACACAATTAAATGTGGATTTCAGTGAAATCAATAATAACAGATGATGAATGTAAATATGTACATAGTGATAATAGACGTTATATATTTTCTTTTTTGGTGTAGGAGAAATTTGATGTTTTAAAACATTAAAAGCGAGGAAATAAGGATGGTACTGAAAACATGTTCTGAATTCAGTATTCGTGTGTTTTGGAAACTAAATGCTTCATTCAAAGCATGTCATTTTAAATCAGTTATTTATTACCAGTGAAGAAATGTTGTAGTCGCTGACTATACGAGACGGCATCGCTATCTCAGGGATTGTGATGTTCGATTGTTAGATGGAAACTTCGGTGAAGAGAGGACTGTTTTCTAAGCGCCTGGTCGATGCTAAATTTATAACATATTCCTCCATCATAATATAGTTTTTATTGACTATTTGAAACCTTTTAGTGTGCTTCATGGGCAGTGTGGATAGACCAGTGTAACGAATCTCAACCTACGGAATCATATGTATTAATCCCTGAGACGCGTGGGACATTCATCGATTAAGGTCGGTGAGGGGTGGGTATGACTAAACGCATAGTGTTCGCAATCCAGATGACGTAGATGTTAAGATCCACACCCACCGTAGGATGTTAAGCACTTATAAGTTCTCTTGGAACTCGTAGTTTCGTGCCACAAATGGGTTTGACATTAGCGCATCCACTTTGCGCCTCTACTGCATCGCGAATTCCGAGTGAAACAACTGGGAAAGCGTCAGTCCATTATGGCAGGTTTGCAACTGAGGGTAGGACTTTTAACTACCGGTGAGGTATTTCCACCAAGCCATGGGTCTTTAAGTGATAGGCACTAACTCATTATCGGGTGACTCCTTGATGTTTAGTACCGATGAAAGAGTCCGAACTTCAACTGGTGTTCGTGGTCCGTAGAAATGGTCAAAAAGGAAGTCGGAATTCGCGATCCACTATTTGACGAGGGCTTGAGGGACTATTTTAGCAATTATATCCTTTATAAATGCACTACTTCTGGCCATCGCTCTTAGCGATCTACACACAGATAAGAGTCTATTCAAATCAAGATGGACGTTGACTTAAAATGCATCAAAGGCTATGAAATAATCGAAAAGACATATTTGCCTAGTCTCTCTAGTTTTTTTGTAGCTGACGTAGGAAGTCTCCACTCCCTCGCTTATTTATTCATACCATGCCATCTAAATAATTTTATGATGAGGTTGATGGTAGCTTAAACGTCTGGATAAAACGTCGAGACGACAAAACTTCCTAATAAATAACGAAATCTTTCAGCAGTTAAATCACTTAGCAAAGTTTCATTATTTGTGTCTTTGTTCAAATGGCAGTTTCATAATTGTCAATGATAACTTGTACGGAAGATCAGCGTTTTTTCTGACCCTGGTCGAATTTAAACAGGTCAACATGCAAAATATTCAGGAAGTTAGCGTGGGACAAGCAGTTCACAACCAGGGTGTTTGTCCTAGAATTATGTATACATGAGGTAGGTGTTTCTATATGTTGGTATTCTTTAAGGTTGCCAAACCTCCCATTGTTTGTCCAGTAATATTGTACCTAGTGAGTTATCCTAAGGCAGATACTTTCCGAGCCAATCAAGTACAAAGCTTATTCAATAACGTATTGCTTTTTATTATGTCACTGATTACCAAAGAATACCATCAAAATAATTATACCATAAAACACTCCTAATGACTAGAAAAAATTAACAGAATGAACAGCTAAAATATTCAAAACCTTCTTGATATGATTGTAAAAACTTTGAAATCGAATCATTTAATCAACCTTGTGTATCATCAGCTTAATCACAATTTCAAGAGAGATATTTTGAAGAAGAAACTCATTCTTATAGATGTTTATGGTGAATTTATTGGGAGGACAAACGATATGTGAACACCATTCATTCACCAAACACTGCCCATTATATCGTTTTCCATGAAAGTTTGCTGTGAAAAACCAATCGCTTAGAGGAAAATGCATCAACTCATTGCAAAATACTCTCACTTTAATTAACTGTATGAATCGTGAAGCAAATGCAATTAAACAAATCGATAACAATTATGAGGTGGTCCGAAATTATAAATTAACTTCCAGATTTCAACCAAAAGTAAAAAGTCGGTCTATATAAAACGCCATAAAAATATTTGGTTTATTGGACATTGAGAACTGTATTTTAGGTTCTTAATGCTGAGTGATTACGAAGAGGTTGAATTGAAAGTATTAAAAGTGCGTTGTATGTATCTTCACTCCAACCTACTATTCCGACCTGCTAGTATGACCTCACTCTATTTTTAGCACAATGGAGGATAGTACGAGTCGTTTGCTTATGCAATCAACCTTAATGGGGACTATAGTTACAACAATTAGTAATCATTTGTCGAAACTACAATCTAATTCAAGTTTGCTTGAAAAGTTGCTATGTTTTCTGTTCAAAAATGAGTAAATCGTCTCCTAATCGTAATTAATTACCCATTCAAGTATTTCGGATAGTGCTCAAAACGTATCGGTCACGGAATTATTAAACCAAGTATATTTTTTATTTTCACTATGTACTGACAGTTATATGTCATCAGGCGTTTGCTGCTGATTCAGTTCAAAGTATTGGTGAATTGTATGTCTCACAAAAAAGCAGTGACCTAGCAAGATGGCTAGAGTTAATTGTCATCCGTAGTCTTGAACAGCTTGAATCCACAAAACGTGAATCGGTTTGTTACAAGAGGTATGAGCTTAAATACAAGATTTTCTCACTGGGGTTTTTTTATATTGTAGTACTGGCATTATTGTCCCAGCTGTAAGTTCAATTTTTATTATGAATTCCTGTAGGATAAGCAACTGTCTCATATAAGAAGTTTTCTTGAAATCAACAGGAAAAGAAAACAACTGTTTAGTCTTTCAGCTGAGCTTCAAAACTTAAAAGCAAGTGATTAGCTCTGGCTCTTACAAATTTGTTTTTTGTTTCTAATTGTTTTTCCAATTTTCCGAATCTGTCATCGTGTACATATTATTCTGGTAGTTACTTTCGGTCAATTCATATTTTCTGTCTACTCTGAAGCTTCAGTGTAAATTTTTAGTGACAACCAAAAAGTTCATTTATCATTAAAAACACTTTGTCATCTATTGTCCAGAGCACGGGTTCAAGTATTTCGATTTTAAACAACATGCATGTAGGATATTGTAAGTTGGCATCTATTCACCTTATTTTCTTCCATTTCCACAAACGTATATATAACTATTAATTTAAGAGAGGTCAACTCAAGGCATTGGTAGTAAATATTTAAATCCATGTATTCTACCATATTAAACTACGTAGATCGCTTCACGTCACTTGTTTTTAAGGTTAAAGACTAAGAAATACTAACAAAGCTTCTCGTGTTTTCTTGCTTCATTTAGTAGATCATGAGCTGTTTAATTGCTTATTTGGTCGCTAGATAAAGGTGGGTTATATCCTGTCGGGCTTATATTAACACAAGTAAATTATCTATCTGGCATTAAGTTACAATATAAAGAATGCTCTTGTTATCATTGTAATAAGAAGAGAATCAAATCTTATAACCGGTCTCATCACAGTTTTAACTGTCTGTTCTTATCTTTTTATCTTACCAGCGCATTCAACTACAGAAATGTAATGTGTCAAGAGATGATTTAAATGCTGATCTTCAATTATTAACGCTACGGACAAAGGTCCACTACATGAAGCACCGTATAGAGAAGTTGAAGTTGGACGTAGAATATAGTAAAACATACATTTTTGAATACAAGTCACTAGGCACAGAAATGGCGAATATTGAAAGTCTTTCGGTGAGTAGAGTTTAGACATATTTACAACCAACTGCTAATTTTTGTACTTTCCATAATAAATCGAATTTCACTAAAGTAAATAAATTTTCTTAAAAATTGCAATAGGATTGTAAGCTACTAAAACTTTGTCTGGTGTTAAAATATATTTGGTTGGACTTACGAAGAATTGGAGAGGTAGACTTTTCTTTATTTCAACTCGCGGTAGATTGCGATCCAAATGCTATCAGAAGAGTGTTTTACTATCGACTGGATATCATTAAGAGTGTATGCAGAACAAACATTAGGGTGCAAGCTACCGATGCCAGACACAAGTTGTTTGGGTAGCTAATAATAACCAGTTGGTCATAGGTCAAATAATAGAAACTATCTTAGTGTTCGTATTATATCGGGGCGCTAATTCATCCATGATCAGGAAGTATAAAATGTCTTCCTATTCTGCCAAGTTGCTTTTCTGTCTTTTCATTTCCTCACCACCGTTGTTTTCTGTCGGTTTATCCTCTTATGCACATGTACACCTGAAAAACGATATCTTGACTCTAGAAAGCTGAAGATTATTTTCGAAGACAAAATGCACTACTCAGAAGTTTGCTCTGTATCGCTCCACGATTGTAAAAGATAATCTTTAAAAGTAGAAGTGTGGTCGTAAGTAAATGATCATAGTTATTGTTAAGGCGTTGCTCGCGTTAGGTAGGACGATGGATTGAGTTATTCTGAGGTTAGACATGTTGGTTTGAGTAAGAGAGTTAAGTCAACTAAACGGACTACTACTCTTCATCAACATAAAACTTGGCTTCATAGCTGAGGCATATTGATGAATTACTTCATTATTATAACATTAAAATGTGTTAATTTTAATAATTATGCAGAAATTAGTTATCGGGATGTTCATGTGGTATTTGCGATTCATTGCCATCAGGTTTAGCAGTGGTGTAATAATAAAACATTAGAGTTGTTATCTACTATAAATGTAAAATATGGGACCTTTTACAAATGAATATGCCAAAACGAAATGGATATACTAGTCGCATTTTTTACACAAGGTATAGGAACGTGTTATCCAGCAAATGAACTCAAATGCACGTTGTAATTTCAGGCGAACTGACAAAACTCAGTCATGAGTAGCAGTAACAGCAACGATATGGCCGTTTTACATTACTAGAAGTTAAGCAAATCACTTAATCCTTGGTTTTGATTTCCTCCTTGCTCTATACATTGCGCAATATTTAATGTAATTCTAACTGTTTCGTAAATGTAACATATTTCCAGCTCACATTAGCTTGTTAACCAACCAGATGGATTCCATTATTTTCGAAAATGTCTTTAGCTCTCAAGTAAACATAATTGGCCAAACTTTAGACACTTATTGGGACTTTTAGCGTCCCATTCAAGCAAACAAATCATCAACCTGTTGCAAACGTTCCCAGATAACCGTTTATTCCTAGTTGGTATTAATTTTACGCATAGAAACGTATCATTTAGCCTGGTAACTCCTAACACCGTCAGATCGAGATTAATAATACTCTTTTCACTTCTGTCCAATTAGATGACATATTCATTTGGATTATGATATTTCACATGGATAAAAAACTTTAAAACGAACGATAAAATAAAAAGCAATGAGTGAAACTTGTAATATTTCTCTTATCTTGTAATATTTAAAGAGGAAGAAACGGGAAACAATTCGCCGTTTGCATGAAGAAAATGAAAAGCTGTTAGATAATCTCCCTTTATTTTGTCGTGAGGTAGGTGAATTTTATCTTAATTTCAATCAACAAAATGCACACTTATTCGTTTACGTACTGGAAAATTATTATCAATAGATAAATATAAACGCCCACTTGATATATCGTAGATGTCTGATTTGTTTCTTACCAACCTATTGATCCTGTAGAAATTCTCACTATTAAGCGCAGTAATTATCAGGAAATCTTAACATCTCAAGGAAGGCGTCACTTTCATTATACATACATACCTTAAATATATGTGTCTGCAAAGCAATACATCTTCGAACTCACAAAAATCTACATAGTTGGTGTGATGCAAAAATAAGTCGTTTGACTATATGATGATATATATATTTAGCTTCGATTCCTTAATGATAACTTACCTTAGCCCAGCTTTGTTCAAAACAACAAATATTACTCAAATTTTCTAAAGCAGTCAAAGTCGTTTGACTCAGGCAAAGTTGATAAGTAGGAACATATCTGTAATAACCTTAAAACTGGATCGAAATCAAAACACACTATACGGAGGAATTCGGTAGACAAATATGAGTTAATTTGTAAGTGATGCTTAAGTTCCAAAAATATTTTGAAAAGCTTTAGCTGTGATTATCTACTCGCTTAATATGATTATTGTTTTTGACGATTGACTTTATCTCAATTGCCACTCTCGTAAAAAATATAATGGGTTTATGAATGATCTATTGCTTGAATTGATGTGTAGTGTAGCCAAGTAATAATTCGTGCCACTAGGAGACGAAGTCCGTGACTGTAAACTGAGTACAAGAATCTGTGCTTAAATTCGGAGTTCCCTCATGCGGTCAGATATCATGTTATAGTTCATTTCTATTTAAACAATGTTTGTGTCTAAATAGATCTTAAAACTCATAAAACCCCTTTAAATTAGACGAAACAAATTAAGCAACAACTATCGGGTCAGATAATTGATACACGTAAAGTGGCACATGAACTAACAAACAACAATCTACTGCAGGATTTTAATGAAAGGATTCAAGATATTTCATTCAACAGAAGAACGTTTACCAGGTAAATCTTTATAGGAATAATCTATTCACAGATTCTTAATGCTGATATCTACCTACTTTTCGCAAACATCCTGTTATTCTTCCTTTGAATGTGAATAATTATCAGATTAGATACTTTAAAATATAATTATAATTTCTGTCTTGTGTACTGTATTTATAATACAAATATTCAATACAAGTCGATGCTTGAGAACATACGTATGCAAAGAACCAGCAACTTAATCAGACTGATAAACAGCACTTTACCGGATTTCATAATGATGAACAAATTGTCTCTTATCCAGTTAAAAGGCATGAAACTAAATGCTTGTGTCCATACTAGTTATTTGTTTCCATAGATACATTGGCATCGTGTTCGCGTTGCATATCTTGATGGTCCAACTGAGTTATATTAGCTGGGCGGTTTTTTATTGTAGATCCTACCATGCCAAACAGATAGTGGAGCAGTGGCTTGATGGTTAGGATGTTCGACCCTTCATTACGATTTCTGTGATTTGAACTGCGCTCTACGTACTTCGATTTGGGCATCCAAATAAGATTGTTAGCCTTCAAGCATAGAATGTGGTTCATATCCAAACACTTGATAAATGAGTTAGCCCAAATAATGAGGCAGGTCGATTAAAAAACAGTAACACAAAAAACAGCAACTTAATGTTCAAGGGCTGAGGTAATGCTAAGGACTATACAGAGGTGTGATGGCAGTAAGGTGTTTTCTTAAGCAACCCGATATTGCGACTAAGCTCGAACAACCATCTATTCTTAGCAAGCAACATCTTTAAGTATAAAGAGAAGAATCGCCCAACTGGTGGCCTTTAAAATCGACCTAATTTTGAACGTAGATACATCATGTTGCTATCAGCCGTACAGTCGATATAGTCCGGCAACTTGAATTGATATATATATATATATATATATATATATATAGTCAGCTACAACATGGTACCAGGCACATATATGCATCGGTCCAAGTTGCCATACCGCGTTAATACAGCAAGATGAACACACGATTCATAGTATTTAAGCCAATGGTACCTAGTACTAACAGCCAAACATAAAAACTAAATAAAATCAAGCTATCGTTGTTTTGAACTTCAGTTGCATGTATTTTCATTTATTGTATTTACATAGGATTAAATCAAAACAAACCTTGCAAGTGGCTAACTCAGTTTCTAACAACCTGTTTGAGCCTTTTGTGTTTTTCATTAGCAAGACGTTGCTCGCTTATATTCTTAAGTGTGGCATGGTGGAAATCTGGAATAAATTACTAATTTTCTAACGATTATTTGGATTATTTAGTCACAATTAGATGGCCGTTATTGAGAAATACTGTGTATACTTAGGTGGATTGTGAACGAATAATGAACGCTTTTGAAAATGAACAAATTGATACGAAATTTTAAAGATAGTCAATAAAGTTATTTCCGCTCAGTAAAATAACATGTAACTGAGTAATCAAAGACTATATTTATGTATAACATGATTTATTGAGTTCCAGTAATATCAAAAGATCATTGACAATGAAATGAATCTCGCTTTTCGGATATCAGCCAGTTGTAGATATGCTTGTGTTAACCATGTGGATACTACAATTTTTGTGCCTAGGAGACAAGTCGGTAGCATTTCCAAACTTGCACTGCTACGTGGTTACAACACATTGTAGGATTAACCCCCCTTTTATCAACGTCTATTAATTGTTCACAAAATTTATCTTCCGTTTTACTTTTTCTCCTGCAGTGGGAATACTTATGTCGACATTCTACATGCTGACAGTCTATACATAAATTGCTGTAATTTATATTCTCTTGATCCTAATCTTAAGGTAAGATCAAGTAGTTCTTGACTACAACTACTACTAGAAATATCATTTTGGTATAAATTATAATTTGTAAGTCTTTTAGCATATTACTTTTCCGAGTTTCCTAAATTACTTTATATCTATCCATGTCCCTACGTATATTTAACCAACCATGCTTTTGAGATACTAATCATTTCTTTAAGCTGGATGACTTCATTTAAAAGCTTTAAATGTCTTCTGGGCCACATGTTAAGCGCATACTTAACAATTAAACGATATATATAGGAGGAACCATTCCAACAAAAACATGCACCTGGACTACAAATATATCATTTTAAAATGCCTTAGAGCACATAAAGCACACAACATATGGACTTAGATTTTGAAAGCTTTAACAGTCAAGATACGACCCACGCTATATTATAAATTATCGGATTTTAGACACTTGGATGCAAATGTTGCCTATCAAGCCCAGGAGAAGGTTAGCACACCCTCCGTAAAATAGAACCGCACTGGGAAAACGTCAACCGCCGAAAAATTTAAATTAAAATCTTCCCTAGTAGTCTAATGGTCTTCACATACCAGATTTAGCTTTTCATGGTGAACGCCAATATGGTCATTTAAAAAGCCAAAGAAGTAAGAAGATATAACCTAGTCGTGCTTGAAGTAAGTGGAACCCGCTGGGCACAAAAGACCAGCTTTAGGAAAGGCGTTATATTCTTGTCGTGAATATGAAAATGCTCACCATATACTAAGAGCTGTAATGACGCTCTCAGAAGAAACATGGAAACACTTATAGAACGCAAAACTCACAAGTCCAGAACCATCAAAGCATCTCTTAAAACAACGAAAAGTATTTAAAAGAATGTGATCAAGTGCTACCCACCCTCAAATGATAACAGTCATGTTAAACACCATCCCAGAAAAATGCCCACGAAAACATCTAACGATCCTGAAAAGGGACCTAAATGTCAAGATCAGGATGGATAAAATCGGGTACGGACGCATCAGATAACGACTCAGATAATAAAGTCAAATGGGTCCCACCGAACCACACTACAGACAGCCATATCGACCACGTCTAGATCAATAAAAAATCCAGGTCCATTGAAGACGTTAGATCCAATAGAGGAAGTGATGTAGCCTCAGATCACTAACTGGTGGAGACCAGGTTAAAACTAAAGCATTGAACGATTAGGCAAGCGTGACTAAGATGGTTTAATACAGTCTTTTTTCGAGATACTAACGAGCTAAATGAGTTTAAGATAATTAATAGCAACAATGCACCAGAACTACTGCAAGAGAGCATTATTGCAAGCAACCTACATAGAGGTTACGCTAATGCCAGTACCAGGTAATATTCTCCAGTTCCTTAGCCGAATGAAAAATCTAGCCGGCCGAATCGAGAGTCTGACAAACCTTGTTGAACAAACAATTGGGTGGAACTCATTGCTTATACATGAGTTTCCTAGATTATGAAACAGAGTTCAACATCCTGCATAGAAAAACCCTATGGGATTCTCTACGACACTATGAAATACATGGGAATATCGTTACTGACTCACAGAATTAATAAGATAGACTGCAATGTAGATACATTCCAAATAAAGCCTAAAGTTTGACGGGTGCCTATTGTTGCATTTTCTCTTCACTTTGATGACTAGATGGAGTATAGGGGACATAGCTAAATAATTCGTACAATAAAGATGATTTAACCTCCCTATTGTCTATGCAACAATTAATGCACATGAATACAGCCAGTATAGCAATGGCTTCAGCAGGAATACGCCGCAGTGTTTACAAACGAAATTTAGAAGTATATGTTAGACACCACCAACCAAATCACACTTGATGGGGGAGTTGTGAAATAGGTGCAAGTCTTCATGTATCTGGGTAGAGTCAGTGGTAATCAACGAGGATCTGATCTAGATGCGAAGTAACAAGCTAAGAAGTAGAAGATCTGAGTCGATAAGTAATCAGAACAAAGTACTTGTGAACTCTTTCGCACCTTCGATCTGTTCGAGGTAATGTTATGGGCAAGAACATTGAACAAGATAATTGAGAGTTCCAAAAGTGTTGATCCCTGTAAGAATACTGAAAAATGACTTAGCTTCTCAAGATGTTTTTTGCTTCGGAAGTCGGAAACTCGTGGTTGAATAGAATCAATAGTTACCAAACAATGTTCAGGCCAAACTAAGTGAATGTACACAATTGATCATGTCAGTTCTAAGTATTTCTTCCAGATTCAATGCGTGATCGGAGGTATTACCGTCACTTGTAAGGAAATCGTATAACCGGAACGACTTATTTCTAGAAGCATCTGCTTCTATACTTTTTAGTGTTGAGTTACTGAATAGCACATAAGTCAGAATAGAACTTCTATTCATCCTAATAATATTCTAGGTGTTATTTCCTGGTCTCCGCCAGTTTTGCGTGTGAAAAAATAATTCATGAAAATACTTTTTTAGGCTTTTTAAATGACTCAAGTAGACTATTATAAATAACAAAAGTATTCTGAAGATAAATATTTTCGGATTGTCTGTTATATTACAGGTTCCAGATGTCCTGCTGAAATGTATTCTAACACAAATCAAAGAAAGTTGGCTAGCTGAGAATAATTTAAAATTGTTACACTATCTTTTGATGGATTTAAACAAAGAAATTTTCATTAGTGAAAAACTGCAAAGTAAGATGTCTGTCTCTTTGTAATGCAACAATTACCATTATAATTTAAAAGGATGCATTCTTCTGTATGTAAATATAGTAATTTTCATTCCAGGATTATTTACGAAATTTTAAAAAGTTGCAATGATTCATGGATGTCACAATTTTTACTGAGATTTTGAATCGGTATCAATTGTAAATAACCGTGTTTTTTTCAAACATTTGGTGAATATGAAGTGTTTATTGACAATGAGTAATATTTAGTCGAAATTATCAATAACTGACTTATTTTGTTAAATCCATCATATGAACAAAAATTTACACCTTTTTTCCAGACTCTGACGTGACATTTAAAGCTAAAGAGCGAAAACACTTGCTTTCTTGTGTTACAAATTTAAAAGAATTATCGAAAGAAATAAAACAACGCATATCAGTGTGCAATGAATTACTGTCTGACTGGTAAGTGACAAAATAAGATTTAATTTACTTTTTTTCATACTTACAGGAGAGAAATACCGATTCGTCAAATGTTGCTATAAACAAGTTACCTATTGCAGTTTTTTTTGATAGAATGTGATTGTAATGTATAAACGTTTTTCGATGTAAATATAATATTATTTTCTGTGTTACCTTATATGACGACATACAGCACACATTAATACCTAAATATTTAGATGAACTCGTTATCATAGTTTCGGCCAAACCACCATTCAGTATTTTGCGTGGACAATTATTTATAGGTACTTCACCTCTTCCGGAGATTCTCCATCAAGTGTGATTGGATTGATGTTTCCTGTGTTGTATTTGAGGATCTTGCTTTTTCCCTTGTGTATGTTGGGGTGTCTGCTGCACTGGTTATCTTGACCCGTATTCGTTGATGTGTATGGAATAGAAAGGCTAGGTCATCTGCGAACTCCAAATCGTCCAGTTGCATCCAAGCTGTTTATTGTATTCCATGCTTCTCCTCCGATGTGGAGGTCTTTATAATGCAGTCGACCACCAGAAGAAAGAGTGGGAGAGTAAGTAACCTTTTCTGAATCCGGTTCTCGTTTGCAATGCATCTGTTAGCTGACCTCCATGTACCGTTTTGAGTGTAGTCCGTCGTCTGAATTTTGGATTATGTTGACGATTTACTCCATGGTGTCGAAGGATGTTTAATAGAGTTCTATCCACGCTTTTAAATGCGTTGTTATAGTCATGGAAGTTGATGTATTGTAACTTCCGTCCGACTAATTGTTCAAAGATGAGAAGCTAAGTCATTTTTCAGTATTCTTACAGGGATCAACACTTTTGGAACTCTCAATTATCTTGTTCAATGTTCTTGCCCATAACATTACCTCGAACAGATCGAAGGTGCGAAAGAGTTCACAAGTACTTTGTTCTGATTACTTATCGACTCAGATCTTCTACTTCTTAGCTTGTTACTTCGCATCTAGATCAGATCCTCGTTGATTACCACTGACTCTACCCAGATACATGAAGACTTGCACCTATTTCACAACTCCCCCATCAAGTGTGATTTGGTTGGTGGTGTCTAACATATACTTCTAAATTTCGTTTGTAAACACTGCGGCGTATTCCTGCTGAAGCCATTGCTATACTGGCTGTATTCATGTGCATTAATTGTTGCATAGACAATAGGGAGGTTAAATCATCTTTAATGTATGAATCATCCAGTTAAGTGTTGTTGCCCACATTACCCGAACAGATTGACGGCATGAATGACTGCTCAATTAAACCGTTTTCAATGACCAATTCATAAAACTATTGTTAAATATCATGTACATTTTTTTCAGAAACATGCAGTATAGGTTATAGCATATTTGAAGTTTATCAATCTCAATCCATAGAGACTGCATATTGATAACTTTGTTATGCAGGCGAAGAGAGCCGTTGTTTCGAATATGGTCAGTTAGCTGTATATGTTTAAATGTCGGTCGAACAACATGTCAACTATAAAACTCATAATTAGTGGGATCATGGGATTATCGTAAATTAGGATGCTCATGGGACGAGATTATCTTAGATTGTCATATCACCATTTCACATAATTCAACTAAGTTGGCTTCGCAAAATGATTCTAAGTTTCATTGTTATAACTAATTAAAACCTATCACTTTATAAATATTCTGGTTCATAATCATAAAAGCCCTCAAATGCCCTGGTACGGCCGAGAGTGGGGGGGGAGTCCACTCTCCCTCTCGAAATGCTCTCACATGCCCATGCGTATATAGCCTCTGCCAGGGAAGTCCTACTCACTGCCTTCTCGTGGCGGGGGTGTTGTTTACGAAAATGAGAGGACGAAAAGCGAATGTCCGGCGCTTTAACCGGATCCCAAACCAATGGTGCACATGGGCTCCAGTATCCTGAAGGATCGAATGGCGTATGAACCAATCGTTGGTTACCGGCTACCATGGGACTGCATCTCCTTACGATGCTCCACTGCCTTCTGGGTCAGACGTTCAGGTCGAACGCTCGGGGTGTGGCCCCCTAAGAAAATCACCTGCTTCGGTTTGGACACCCAGGCAGTATCACAGCCCTCACACAAATCAATTGAGAATCGTGTGGCGCATATGTATTTGGTGCCTCCTTGTACCAATACCTATGTGTTAAAATAAATAAAACATAAAAGCGAACTTCAAAAACGCCCGTATTGTCAGTTCGCTGACTTATATGGGTCAGCAAGTAGGTCGCGCATATCACGTCGGAATGATATCTAACAATAAGTGAGAAAACTCAATTCGTCTAAGCCTCATTTTCGCAGCAACTTATATTAATTATTAAGCAGGCCAACTAGATTCACAGCTTTGTTCAAAATAGATATATGGGACATGACCGGAGTAATAAGTCAGTCAGTAACAACGTGGAACTTCGTACGTACGTACATCAGTTCGAGTTGCCATACCACATTAGCACAGAGATTCAGTTATCGATTCAAATCCCATAGTGGTAGAGGTACTGAAAGTATAAGTAGAGATAGGGGACATTAAGGTTTGATGATGTTATTAAAGGAGTATAGTCCAGTGGAATATATTTGGAAAGAAAATAAAGGACATGAAGTATACAGACGATTAGAATTCGAGAGAACACAGAGAGTGGATGCACCTGCGCTATTGCAAACGATTTTGAGACATGTCACTCAAGGTCTCTAACCATTGGTTGCTATCATCTCGCGGTCCCCAACCAAGTAGTCTACATCTACCAACATGTCTCAGTCCACTTGTCAGTGACTTCATGGATTTCTGCCATGTTTTTGGTCTGGCCGCCCCTAGCTTTCTTCCAACCTACTCCTACACCATAAAACATCGCACGTCGGGGCAGTCGGTGGTCGGGCATACGCAACACATGTCCCAGGCATCTCAGCTGATTAAGTTTCACTACTTCCTCAATTGATTTGCCATCCTTACCTAGTACACGTTTCCTAACAACTGCATTACTTACTCGGTGGTCCCAGGATATACGAGCAATGTTTCGAAGACACCTGTGATCGAATACTAGTAACCTACTCTTACTGGCCATGTTTCACTGCCATAAAGTAGGACGGAACGAATTGCTGAGCAGTAAACACGTCCTTTGGTTGATAGACGGATATCTCGCCTACGCCACAAATAACGCAAGTTGGCAAAGGCTAGTCGAGCCTTTTGTATCCGTGCTGAGATTTCGTCACACACCGAACCACAAGGGCTGATGAGACTTTCGAGATAAGTGAAGCGGTCGACACGCTCAACAACTTTACTCCCTATCACTAGTTCGGGTGTCGACGCAACCCAATCCTGAAGCAACATTTTGCATTTCGAGGGAGAAAATCGCATCCCGAACATGCTTGCATTGTTGCTTAGAGTGGTCAGCTGACTCTGCATTCTGTCAGCGTCTTCACTAAATAGAACTATGTCATCGGCATATTCTAAGTCAACAAGTGGATCTCCCGGTAGAAGTTCAACTCCAGGGAATTTAGATGAGGAAAGTGTTATCTCTAAAAGCACGCCAACGAAAAAGTTAAACAAGAATGGAGAGAGTGGACAGCCCTGACGAACACCACTTGAAGTAATCAATTCTGATGACAGTTCACCATAAGCTCTCACTCGACCAGTTGTGTTCGAGTAGAGAGCCTTTATAAGGTTAATGTACTTCTTTGGTACTCCTTTCAGTGACAAACACTGCCATAGAACCTAACGATCAACAGAGTCGAATGCCGCCTTAAGGTCGAGAAATACTACGATTGTGGGGCGTCTGAATGTGTGTCTATGTTCTAGGACCTGACGTAATGTGAATATTTGATCTTTACAACCACGTCCAGGTCGAAAACCAGCCTGGTTTTCTCTAGTCTGCTCTTCACGAGCTTTGGTTAGACGTCGAAGTATTATTGAAGCTAATATTTTAGACACTATATTTTATTTTATTTATTTATTTTAACACATAGGTAGACACTATATTAGTCAAACTAATTCCTCTGCGATTATCACAGGAGAACTTTTGTGCTTTCTTATAGACTGGCACAATCAGTGATTGAGATCAGTCAGATGGGATTATATCCAGTTCCCAGATTCTACCTAAGACCTCAGTCAATCTCGCTGCTAATACTGGACCACCATCCTTAAAAATCTCAGGGGTAAACCTGTCAGGGCCTGCTGCTCTCCCACGCTTCAGATTTCCTATAGCTTTTTCAACTTCGTAAAGAGTCGGAGGACTTACATTAACTTGTCATTCAGGTCGACTGGAGATCGTGGGAAACCGAAGTGTGGCTGAAGGCCAGTTGAACTGATCCCTAAAGTGTTCTGCCCATCGATCCAATCTCCTGGATTGAGAATGAATAATATGTCCATCTTTCTCTGCGATTGTTTCGCTAACAGTTGTGTTCCTAATACCGGTTTCCTTAACAAGTCTGAACAGTTGCCTGCTGTTACCTATTGCCGCTGCCTTTTCCATCTCTCTTGCTTTCGCTACCCACCACTGTTCATGATCATTGCGTAAGCTTCTAGTCAGCTTACGCTTAAGCTGACTCCGCTCTTCGTTATGTTCAGAGCCAGATGGAATGAGTTTACGAGCATCTATCAGTGCGGTACATGCTGCTGAGATCCAGTGTTTCTCCCTAACCTTGTGGTTTACCTTACTTGCAGACATCACTGCTGTTTCTACAGCTTTTCGGATGTCATTCCACGCTGCCTCGGGGTGGACATCACTTACATGGCTGCCTAACTGTTTTTCTAGTTTTTCCTGAAATATACTCTTAGCTTGACTATCATTAAGTAGGATCCTAAGGGGTTTCCTTGCACAATCTTTCCTACGTCCAGTAAGACGTAGACAAATACGCGCTCGCACTAGAGCATGATCTGAGTCTAAGCATGTGCTCCAGAATGAGCGACAGTCTTCTATCGAGCCCCGCCACCGGTGGCTGATAGCGATGTGATCTATTTGGGTCCAGCGTTGAGACGAATTCGGGGGTCGCCATGTTAAAAGATGTTTTTCCTTATGCTTAAAGTTAGTGTTTGCAAGAAACAGGCGGTTATCTGAGCATAGCTGCAACAGACGGTCGCCGTTATCTGTTCTTTGAGCCACGACGTCATAAAATCCACCCAGGTGTCTTTCATTTTCGCTTAGTTTACCTACTTGAGCATTAAAGTCAACAGCCACTATTACTACATCTGAACGCCTAGTTTTTCGGAGAAGGTCGGAAAGCTTTCTGTAAAACTCATCTTTTACATCATCTGAGCTGCAGTCAGTGGGATAGTAGGCAGAGACGACGAAGAGGCAACGACGAGTGTCCCTATCTTTTCGAGTCCTTTCTGTTCCGTTTAGTCGGACAGCGCACAAACGACTGTCTACTGGGATACAGTCTAAGAAAGCTAGTTCTGCCCTAGGACTTAATGCTATACCTACGCCAGCGAGGCCACGGGAAGCAACATCAGGCCTTCCAGATACACGAAGCGTAAATCGAGTTGGTTCGTTACTTTGACATGGTGCGGTCAAATGAATGACACTACTAGGATCCTGTGTGCGCGTTTTGAAGACGCAGCACACATCGATGGAGCGAGATTCTAAAGCCTTAGCTAAGGAAGCCTGTTGTCCTATTTGGCACAGTGTTCGGACGTTGAAAGCCCCTAAATGTAGTTTAGAGCGTGGTTTCAGGAGACCAGGAATAACATTCCGCGTACACCAACCGTTCGCACTAGCGGGGCGAGATCATAAAGGAACGTGAGAAGGGTTGGTCGTGGAGATAAGAGAGTTATTAGGAGGTGTAGGAAGGATTGGAGTGTGACCAACTTGGTCTCGTGTGCTGTTACGGGTATGAGGGCTGATGTCACTTCCCAGTCGCCCACACCGTGGAAGGATATTTATTGAGGAACCTGAAAAGGAAGTTGGATTAGTGTTGGTCTTAACGACCTGGGAGTGTGACCGCAGAGCACAAAGGACAACTGCTTGAGGCCAGTCGCGCACGGCCTTTTTGTGGGAGGTTTTTAATGTGTTAGCTCCGTTCTTTAAAGGGCCTTACCGCCGGAGACGGAAATCCGTGGGGTAAGGTGAGGTGTGACATTTTTAGGGTCAACCTTTTCTAACCCCTTCCTTCCTTCCTTCCTTGTGAGAAGGCAGCATCGCTGCAGATGCTGGTTGTCCGAGGGAAACACCTTACTGCTGTCACACCTCTGTACAGTCAGCAGTACGACTTCGCCCTCAGACCTTGAGTTGCTGCTTTTAGTCTTTCCGTTCTCCAATCGACCTGCCTGGCATGGTATAACCTGCAGGAACATGTGTTCCAGCCAATATAGCTCGGTTAGGTCATCACGATAGGCAAGCCCGACCACCACGTCAAGGTAGCAGCTACGGTCGGGACCGGAGTAATAAGGAAAAAATTGTTACTAAATCTGAGAATTCACACTATTAGTTGAAAGTAAACTATACACTGAACGTTTAGATAAGTGCGCTCTGGTTGATCGAATAGACGAAGCGATCACATTTTAAACTCTTGTATGCTTAATCCCCCGTCTAATTTGATCCTCGCACTTTTTAATATGCGCCCGTCAACCTGATCCGAAAAAAGTATCTGTGGGTGCTAATGATATTCTATAGTCGATATTCCTGTGTAAAAGATAATTTTCTAAACACAGAAACAATGGATACAGTTTTTAAACATTCGAATAATGTATGATTTCGATAGCTCGATTACTTGAAATTGTTTAATTGGTATATGTGTGTTTTCCACGAGAATGCAGACGTCCACGTATAATTTCTAGATGTTGTAGTAAATAGTTTTGAGGTTTCGGTTCCATGGCTATAGCCTCTAAAAGGCATGATTCCGATTTTTCTAGCTCATCTTCATCTGCCAAAGTAACACAAAGGTTATGTTTTGCCTGAATGTTCTTTGGGTCCAATTTCAGCGCTTCTTCAAAATACTAAGTAGGAAAAAAGTAAGTATATGTTGATATATGTTCAAGATGAGGTAGCATTAAGGAATTCATACATATACAGTTAAGGCTTACTTGCTTTGCTAGTTTTATGTTCGCTTTTTCGGTTAACTCTATATCTCCGAGAAGTAAATAAGACTTTATATGTGAAGGATGAACCTGTAAAAGAAAAAGTTACACACATGAGAGTAGTAACAAATATGTATCACAAAGTACATCAAACATTGCTCTTTAGATATGATCACACAGTTAACATATGACCAAAATGAACAACGACAAAAGAGGTTTATCAGTTTCCATCTTTCGTTTAATTCTGTTGATGTGGTTTAAGCATTTAAATTTCAGCTGTAGTAAAAAGCACTAAACAATTTCTCCAGTCATTTAACAAGTAGAATAACATAAATTAATTAGGACTAAATTAAGGTCTAAAATATTTATTCAGTCACTCCAATAATTCCCATTGACTAAATTAATAAAAGAGTAATCTGTGTCAATGATTTTCGGTGCATAAAACTAATAAATATAAATATAAATTTACTTTGATAAGATGAAGTGCGAGATTCCTTGCATCATCTGGTTTTCCAAGATGATTTCGATAAAGTAGAGCTAGGTTAAATAATGAACCTTTATGATCAGAATCCAGCTTAAAAACGACAAAAAAAACATCGGGTAAACACATATCCGGATGAGAAACACGTATGTAATCTAAAACGGACAAAATTTTATAATAATTATGATTACAAATCGGTAGATTAATGACTAAAAAACGAGTAGACATAATGCGGTTTGTACTTCTTATGCGGACAAATATAGGTAGTATGTAGCACGAACTAGAATGCTTACCAGAAAGTGAAATAAGAAGAGGAAGGGAAACAGATAGCAATTAGAATGGCAACAGGATCGCAAGAATGGTGAAGTATATAAATGATAACTGAAGGAAGATATACAAACGATATATTTAATACATATTTTACAATGCCACTGTGTGATTTAGCATACAAAAATAGATTGGTTTTCCCCACCAAGCCTTTGTTCTTTATAATAAAATAAACGAGCTAACTGCTTTTAGAACAACACAAACAATAATTACTTCTTTGCAAATGCTACTGACATTATCCTCAACATAAGTCAACTAGCACCAGTTCAGTATTTTATGTTGTTGTACATAATGAGTAAAGTGGTATCTGCATCTAGTCATATGCAGTCTCTTATGGTCTTAAAACCTGCTGAAGTGTCTAATTTCAAATAAAAGTTACACGAATTTCTTGTACGAAAATGAGTACGAGCGAAATTGTAACTATCTTGATTTTCGACGATGTAATTCATGTTAACAGCATACATGACACGATGTTCGAAACTAGAATAGTAACACGGAAATAGGCTTTTTCAAAGTACGTATGGGTCAAAAAGTCTTCTTTAGGAAGGCGTATACCTGAATCCTACACGGAAACATTGAACTTAATAAGAGATGGTATATCCGTATCTAGAATCGAATTACATTGCATGCATCAATGGGCGGCGTTGGCATTATATTTGAAGATCAAAACACTCGTTATAGACTAATAACATGATGAAACATGATTCAAATTGGGCTACAGTACAATAATTCGACTATAATGAATGATGTAGAAGGAGGTCGGTAGATGTACATGAAGAGCTAAGGTGGTGGTCTGACAGTGATTGGTCCACGATTCGATTGAAACTAAACAATCTCCACAACACTACTGACAAGTAACGCGCTCACTGAGGGAATTTCGGTAGTTCTAGTGAAAAGCCATGATCAGTTTACTTCAATCGTATCTGGTGTGAGACAGTTCCCCACCGTAGACAATAAAATATGGCTAAGCAATATTGTGAATTGATTGAAGCTAGTCACTAAAAGCGTTAGATTCCCGCTCAGTGGTTTAGATGTCAAGTCCTGGGTCCAACTCTCACGTGTAGAGTTATAGTAGCACAAAGCTGAAGAGTCCCATGCTAGAACGAAGCCACCGTCCAGTACTTCCAGGTTTTCAATGGTGATCTAACATTGATCGTTTTATAATTTTAACAAGATGGTTAATATTGTAGTATCGGGACATACGGTAAGTGCGTAAAATTTTTTGCTTAGAAAGTAAAATTCTGTATCTCTTAAATTGCTCTGAAGTAATAATCACACCTGTTTAAATAAATCACTTACAAGAATAACATCTTGATAATGTTTAGATGCTTTGATATAGTTCTTTTTATCAGTTTGTAACATACCCAAAGCGAAATGTACTTTGATCGGTTCAAAATTTTGTTTGAGGAGATGTTCATAGCTATAAATAAAAAACAGCAATAAATGCAAACGCAATGCTCATTTAAAATTAAATAGTTAGTACAGAGACTTATATGGAGTTAAAATAGTGAAAAATCTCTTTAGTGATTAGTAAGTGGACCTGATAATGTGCTGCTCATATCAAATTTTAGTACGTGGTCTACCGAACCCAAAACAGTATGACTTTCAGGGTGTCCATCGTTTTTCGCGTTTGAATTCAGATATCTAAGTTTAAAGATAAATCAACACTTTGTTCTAATAAACATCATCAATGAAAAATCCCTAACATTCTCTTTTATTTCTTAAGAGGAGGAAAATAATTTCTGTAAAAGAATCAAATTGTCAAAAATTTGTTTAACTTGCATGTTAATTGCTCTTAGTTGGTCATCAGGATTAGCTGATTCACCAAGAGTTGATGCAACAGCAAATAGGGAAGGCTGAATATGATAAAAGAAATCGATATAGTCAGTGAGAACTCACTTTAATAGTTATTACGGCTAATTTTTTTTAAAAAAAAGTTATTATAGTGAAATATTTATATGTTCACGTAGCTTTCCTAACTTTACATCCCAAAATTCACCATAGTTTATGTTCTATTAACTTATCGGATCATGTTTTTTTCCAGTGGATTTAGAGTTTCGCGTCTGAGCTTTAGCATGTATCTGTGCATTTGAAACAAAATATTGAAAAAAAGTGGTGATATTTATGGACTTGGTACTTCCATTTTTGTAAACTGCATGTCCAATGAAAAAACAACCCTGTGACTAATTTGATTAGTAAGGAATTAGCAAGAAGTACACGTAGTATCGTTAAAGGGTTTCTATAATAATGAATTTCAGTGGCCTTTTAAAATCAAAGGGTGTTAACTTTGTATTTGGGACTGTTCATTTAAGGAACTTATCATTCGTATTTTTCTCAGAAATTGTATATTTATGAGAGATAATGTATACAACTAACATATGGCCATATCTGGTATTGAACAGCATTGAGATCTGTTATAAGCGTTTCGTCATCTGGTGAAACTTGTATCCGATCCAAAACTCCTAAGCACTATCCTTACATCGATAGTAGGGCAGCCAGTTCTGTTCAATAAATGGGCAAATAACACTGAAAATAATAATAGTGACAGCTCTTCAGTCTATTGGTTAATGCTTTGTTCTCTCATCACAAGGAATAGATGCTCAGTTCGCGTTTCATTGGTGGCCCCGAAGTTCACTGATGCAGAGAAACTCAACAGATAAGTTTCAAACATCAGTAAATACGCTTACTGAATCTCACTACCACTCTCCCCACAATGTAATAGCGATACATATACAAGCAATATCTGGTGATCTATTTAATGTGTATGCCAATAGTAACTGACCTAACCAGTTCTACAGATTAACAACTATAAAACTCAAACCTTGGCAATCAACATTCAAAGTGTATTTGTCAAAACAGTTACTTTTATTCAAATGCTATCCTACTGACGTAAGTCCAATTTAAGGAATAAATAATTCGAATATTTGAGAGCTCAATTGATTTTAGTAAGAAAATTGTTGTCTTCTAAAATTCAGCTGAATGAATAATAGTTTGAATGAGTACTAGTACTATTGATATTCAACATAAAACATACCTCATGTTGTGGATTGTAAGTTAAGGCATTGTTTAGATAAGACAAACCCTCTGATTTCTTATGAGACTCCAAGAGGACAACTCCCAACTGAAAGAGAATGTTAATGAAATGTAAAGAGATCCAATTTAGTAATTAATCATCACGGTGAAAAACACCAATTAGTTAAAGCGACAATGCATACGAACAACCAGTTCGGTTACTGTTTCCAATAGGGAAATGGTATGAATACATCATATTTAAAAATGAATAACGTCTGAACCTTGAGACTAACTTTGTTCCCAAATAAAATAAACGTGCAAGTTTGTTTCTTGTGCTTTACCAGTAAAAGGCTATTACATACATCTTATATTAAGTTTCACATCGCCCAGTACATTTATTGATTCAACGGCAAGAGGAAATTGGTATTTAGATTGTATTGGGGGACGCGTGGTCGTGCAATCATTACAGTAGTCGTACACTATCTAGTCCAGTTATTGATTAGTTCGTCTATATTACCATGTTTATCAAATGACAGCGAACAACAACCAAGACCTTGACAATTATTTATCTTTGAGCACTTAACCCAATATCCAATCTGTAGGCGAAGATAGAAAGCAGATTAATTCCCTATTGTACTCTATTTTAACTAGGACTAAAAACGCAATATTATAAGTGAAATGTCTGACCACATAGCAGTACAATTTGAATATCACAATATTTACATGAATTAACCATAAGGGACATAAAATCGTAGTAGTGGGAAAGTGATTAATTTTAGTAATGAGAAATCTCACACTAGGGTCAAAAAGGCACCCTGTGCTTACAGGTTTTCATTAGTGGCCTAACTTAGATCAGTTCATGATTTCAATGAAATAATTAACGATGAATCTGAAATAATAAGACGGATGACAGAGACTTGTCGATAGGCGAATATAAAAATAAAGAATACACTGATAGGTTCATTACTTCAATGAATAATACAATAATCCAAGCATCTAATTATACAATAATATAAATAATACTCCCTCGTATGATAGCTTCAAAAGTTATATTTTCACACTATTTACCTCATTAGATCATTTATAATATGAACCTTCGATACTGTTCCTAAACAATATTCGTATGCATCTTAGAATAAGAATAGACAGATTGTCAAATGTATTGGAGTTGTAAGTCATTTTCAAATAGGAATAGCTTAAATTTTAGTGAATGAGAAATATTTTGTTATCATCCAAATAAAACTATTTCTTTGAACTGAATAAATTCTGACACATTTCTGGTAAATATCTTAGTGGTTTCACATATATCAATTGGTAAAAGTATTGTACTGCAAGGAATAATGTTTTGTCAATTTAATTACTATTTAGGTGTTACTTTACTTTTACAGTGTACTGGACTTACTTCTTTCACTTGGATTTAAAGTTCTTGATGACCTAATAAATTGGGTAATTATCTTCATAATGTAAGTGGATGATGTTTCGGAAACTACACGGTGACAACAAGCGATATAAATTTATTAAGCCTTATGATGCAAGATTACAAGCATGGTATATGCAGGAAGATGAAGTAACAATATATTATACTTACGTTGTAATTTAAATCTGGGCTTTTCGGTTGGTACAATAAAGCATTTCTATACGCCTCCTCAGCTTCTTTATACCTAGAGTTTTAAGTAATAAAAGAAATAGACGAAATATTACTGTGGTGAATTTAACAAACCAGAAGATGAATAAGCTGAGATTTTAAACTACTAGAGAAGTTACATTTTAGTCATTATATTCTATCGACTAAGAGAAACTGAGATAATATTGATATTAATTAACGAACAAATAGCACACAACTAACGTCAACGGACTTTTACACTTTTGAATGTAGCGGAAGTATGTAGAAAAGATGGCCAGTTTAGGTAATTCGTCTTCTAGTTTCGCTGCATATCTAGCAATTCAACTGCTCCTGTTCCTAGATTTGGTTGATGTCCTATCAATTAACTTTACTGTGCTGATAAGCACCCTCCAGAGTAAGGGCAAAAGTCTACATAATACTATCAATGGTTTGATCTTTGAGAATCAAGTCCAGACGGACATTAGAGTCAACATCAACCATTCGTTTTCAATTATCCACTTAGTTAAGAGTAATCTGCCAAGAGTGGTTAGGGTCCGAATCCTTCTGATGATAAAACAGGTTGCCGTATTAAAAAAGCTGAGCAGGAGACCTAAGTTTATTGGAAGGAGTATTGTTCGCCTATATACATTTGAGATATAAATCACCAACCAACTACATTGTTTTGAAAATGAGCATATTTTCTTGAGCTCAGATTGTGGACTTACCTTCCTAACTTGATAAGTACACTACCATAGTTTTGGTACGCGTCCACAAAATCAGATCTCAGTGAAATAGCTCGACGAAGAAGAGTAGCAGCATCCTCAAGCCTTGGGGGTGATTTAGTGATATATAAATTGGCAAGATTGATAAAAACCATTAGATCTTTGGGAGAAACACGAGCATAATATGTTTGACCTATGAATTGTATAAATCAAACACTGAATAGTATCAGCGCACGTCATAGACCAAATTTTAGAAAAGAGTTTAAGGGAAGTCTGAAATATCGTAACCCAATCATCACTCATAATAAGCTCAAGAATTTCTTGGAAGGAAAGTTACTAGCCTTATGTTTTTTAATAATTAACTCCGAAGCATTTGTACTAGAAATATAGGAAATCCTTTAAGTAGCTGATCGAGCTAAGAGAAACGATTACGACAAGCAAATACAAATAAAAGTTCGACGGTGAACCCTAAGAAAAAGTAAAGTAAAACTTTTATAATGAGATAATTTCTCGGATATTTCCAACTAAAGTCTATAACCTCGAATTTTACTCTAGACTTTATAGTGCGATTCAAGTAACTGAATATAAGTTGGTATACTAAAGGTCGTATTTATGGTGTGCAACTTAGTAATATAACCTCACAAATGCTTTGTAAAGGAAACCCTTTCAAAACACTTGATATAATTGAGTTTAGGACTGGGTACTTAAATTGATGAACCGCAACATCATAATTTTATTCAGCAACTTTTTTACTCCTCATAATTACTGATACGTTAAGACTTAACAAGTAATACTACTTCAACTGTGTAACAACATTTCCTATCAGCTAAAGAATTCATTCCATGAAGCCATCCAACTACACAATCCATGAAAAGATATTTTATAACATTCAGATTACACTGGCAATAACCAATACCACATTAACTCGTCGAAAACTGTTATAACGGGCACAATTGAAAAAAACATTGATTTTTGAGACAGTTACTTTTACTTTTGGTTATTTATTTTTTACGTGACCAACAAATGGCGGTCATACGATTTTGTTTCAGTATTTTTTCATATACATATTTATTTATTTATTTATTTGAACACATAAATATTGGTACAGAGGGGCACCAAATATATATGCGCCACACAAAACAATGATAATTTGAAGAGAAGGAGAAAAGAGAAAAAAAAAAGGTAATGAACGTGGGGAATTATAAAAAAAAAAGGGAGAGAGAGAGAACAATGGTGGAGGAAACGGAAAGGTACAATCAGAAGAGATCTTTCAGTTAAGGAAGATATAAACACTTTTTATGAAGAAAGTAAGAGGTTACAGCACGATCGCCACTGGCTTCTATTCTTAGCCATATCTGATAACGTCTCTAGCCACTGCGTTACACCGTCTCTAGGACCCCAACCAGGGAGTCGTGAAGGACCAACAGAAGCTAGCCCTTTGCAGCTTTCTTTCATACCACGACACCATGTCATATACTGACCACCTCTCCGCTTTTTCCAACCAGTCCCAGAGTCGGCAAATAATGCACGACGTGGAATTCTCTGGGACGACATTCGTAGAACATGTCCAAGCCACCGAAGTCGGTGTTTCAAGATGGTGACACCAATTTCATTATCGTCTCTGTGACCGAACACTCGATGCCGAACCTCTGCATTACTGACATGGTGTTGCCACTGGATGCCAGCAATCCTTCGGAGACAACGATGATCGAACACAGAGAGTCGTCTAACATCCTCAGCTCGGAGAGGCCAGGTTTCACAAGCATAGAGCAAAACTGCTCTCACCGTCGCGTTGTAGATCCGACCTTTTACAGCCAGACTAACATCACGAAGGCGCCAAAGATGGCCCAGATTGGCATAAGCCGCTCTGGCTTTCACTATACGAGCATTGATCTCATCACTCACACCACCCACCACCATCACTTATGCAGCTACCTAGATACACGAACTTCTCGACTACTTCTATCTGCTCACCATCCAGAGTGAGTACAGGATTAGAATCCTGCCAGTCTTGTAGAAGTACTTTGCACTTCGAAGGTGCAAAGCACATACCATACCTACGGACATTGATTGCCAACTGATTAAGTGCGGATTGCATAGCTTGGGCATTCTCGCACAGTAAGACAATATCATCCGCATACTCAAGGTCGAGAAGTCTTTCTCCAGGCAACGGATCCACACCACCATTACTTACATCCGTCAGAGCTGTTTCCAGAATGTCATCGATGGCAAAGTTGAAGAGGAATGGTGAGATTGGGCAACCCTGTCTAACTCCACTGCTTGAATGGAATAATGGAGAAAGGTGGTTGTATGCCCTCACTCTGCCTGAGGTGTTTGTGTATAAAGCTTTTAGGATGTTAATAAACTTCTCAGGCACACCCTTCTTCAATAGACAATCCCAGAGAACAGTTCTGTCCAACGAATCGAAGGCAGCCCTGATATCAAGAAACACTACGATTGTTGGCCTTTGATAAGTATGGCGGTGTTCTAACACTTGGCGGAGGGTGAAGATATGATTAATACATCCTCGACCAGAACGAAACCCAGCCTGCTCCTCGCGAGTCAATCCTTCTCGGGTCCTGAACAACCTACGAAGTATGACGGAAGCCAATAGCTTGGACGCAATCGGAAGTAGACTTATCCCCCGATAGTTGTTACAGGAACAACGTGAACCCTTTTTAAAGATAGGGACAACTATCTACTCATTCCATGACGTTGGTACACTCTCTAGTTCCCAGATCTTTGTAAACAACGTCGTCAGTCCCTTAGTCAAAAAGTCACCACCATCTTTAAAAAGAGCCGGAGGTAAGTCGTCTGGGCCCGGTGATTTGTAACGTTTCAAGAGTTGGAGTTCCTTGCGGACTTCCGCCCCATTTGGTGACTCAGTCGTCACCGGCCATGGAGGGCAGGACAGTCTGACCGATGTTGCCGGAGCAGCAGGCCAGTTGAACTGCCCTTCAAAGAATTCTGCCCATCGTCCAAAACGTCGATGGATGTTAGTGATTGGCGTTCCGTCATCCTCGCAGATTGTTTCGCTCACACCAAACTTCTTGCTGCCAGTGGCTCGGATGAGTTGGAAGAGCTTCCGGTAATTACCAGATGCAGCTGCTGCTTCCAACTCACTGGCACGCTCCGACCACCAGGCTTCTCGGTCCTTCCGCAAGCTTTGCCCGATTTCATTACGTAACATCCTTCGTCTGTGGTCAAACTCACGGTCACCCGGAGTAGACCGACGGGCTTCAATCAGTTGCAAGGAACCAGAAAAAACCCAGTGCTTGTAAGCGGAACGTTTCGCAAACCCACAACAGACTGTACCCGCCATTTTCATGGCGTCATGCAATTGCAACCAATGCTCATCTATACTTTTCGGTGGAATGGTAGCTAGCCTAGAAGCTAGCTCGGTTCGGTACTTACTAGCAACAGAAGTTGCAGCCAGCTTGCTAACATCAATCCTTTGGTGGCGGTCACTTCGTTGTCCACTGAAAAGTAAGGTAAGATTGGCGCAGACCAGAGCATGATCAGATTCCAGATAGGTACTCCAAAAGGAGCGGCAGTCTTGTACACAACCGCGCCAGCGGTAGCTGATCGCGATGTGATCAATCTGAGTCCAGGCTTGAGATGCAGAAGGAGGACGCCAGGTGGCACATCGGCGATGACTGTGCCGAAAGTTGGTGCTAACCAGAAACAGGTTGTGGTCTGTGCATAGTTGCAGTAGACGTTCCCCGTTATCTGTCCTGCGACCAACGAGTCCCCATCGGCCACCTAAACGACCCTCTTCTGTGCCTAGACGCCCGACCTGAGCATTCAAGTCTCCAGCTAGTACTACAATATCTGTCGAACGCGCTTTCTGGAGAAGAACAGTTAGCTGATGGTAGAACTCGTCCTTGATTGCATCCGGGCTGCAATCTGTCGGGGCATAGGCGGAGATGACGAAAAGACATCGTTTCTCACGCCGATTTCTTCTCACTTTGATGGAACTTTCCAATCTAACAGCACATAACCGACTGTTAATGGGGATCCAGTCGACTAGTGCTGCCTCAGCTCTTGCGCTTAGTGCGACACCAACGCCAGCAAGACCAGACGAAGATGCCACAGGGTCCCCGGATAAACGCACATAAAACAAGCTTTTTGAAGTGACAGATGGAAAGCGAACTTGTAGTTGGTTCATACGCCATTTGTTCCCGCAGGATACTGGAGCCCATGTGCACCATAGAATTGGGATCCGGTTATAGCGCCGGACATTCGCTTTTCGTCCTCTCATTTTCGTAAACAACACCCCCGCCACGAGAAGGCAGTGAGTAGGACTTCCCTGGCAGAGGCTGTATACGCGTGGCCGTGTGAGAGTATTTCGAGAGGGAGGGCGAACCCTCCCCGCTCTCGGCCATACCAGGGCATTTGGGGGCTTTCATATACATAACAGCTTCAAGTACTTAATATATTTATATAGCTAATTCTTCAAAGGTTCTACATTGTAAAATCTACTCAGGTGTGTTATGGATGAGCAAATAAATGTAAACGGGAAACTTAGGAAGCTATCTTCCAGTGCATCAGTGTATGCAATTCTAGACTGCACTAAATAACTGATTTATAGTATTATTATGCTGCACTAGTTTTAAAATTCTATCGGACACTAACTATCGCCACATATCTTTTCATACAAATTACTGTTAATTAGTTATAAAACTGCTATTCATATTTGTACCTTAAATGTATTACTTTTGCAAGTATTGTGCACCACAATTTTGCATTTAATAAGAATAATCACATGGACGTTAAAATTCAAATAGTCCAGGATAGTATGGAGTACTTATCTGGTCTTCCTATAGTTTTGAATGGTAGTTGAGGGAACGCGCTAGAAGTTGCATCGACTATCGATCGCTTTTGAAGTATACGGCTTAGTGTCAACGGGTTCGTAATTAGTAGAGCACAAGAAAATTTATGAAAACGGTATTTGGTTGTTGATCCTTCCAATTAATTATCAGTTCGTCCATGTCAGTCGTTACAATATTTCTACAAATTAATTGGGTTAACAAGTAAATCTTAATCTTGGTTTCTAGTTATTTTTATTACTGAAAAACAGCATACATACCTTTCTTTGGTTTAGGGAAATATTCAAGCGCTCCGTAATACGCTTCTTCTGCTTTATCTGGCATTCCCAGGTTTACATATGTGCGGCCAACATTAATTCGAGCACCCATATCATTTGGCTGAACACTACAGAATATGCATAATTTAAAGGCATACAATGAAATGATTATTTATAATTATTCTACAGATTTTAAGCAAAGTAGAAAGATTTATATAATGAGGAAATTTTTGGCTACGAAATTTAGCATACGTTTGATATGACGGGAAGAAAAGTCAAAATTAGATTGATTTACTCATTGTGATCTTTTATTCGATGTTACTTCCTTCTTAATTCAATGTGATAATTACTTTGTGTAGTATTTGTTTTGTTTCCCGTATGATATTTTATTCTGTATAACATACGATATTCTTGTATTCAATTGACATGAACTATGCACAGTATGACATGTAGCATAGGATAACTCTAAGTATTTTTCATAAATGTGATTCGTACTAATTAATAATTAAAATGGATGTACAAATCAATATATAAATGAGTGTATTTTCGTGTTATGGGGTTAATAAATTTTCATTTGTACCAGTCTATGTGTTCTTACATTCGCGTCGTGGGAATTGCAGTGTTTCCTCGTTTTTGAGTATAAGTGATAAGTGATTCCGACATAATCCGCGACGATCAAATACAACAATTAGCGTTCCATTAGAAGACATATCAACGTTAAATGCACAAAAAGTTATTAACACGGTTTTAGGCAGACGGAGCATGTCGGATTAAAGTGGGATTATCGAATTTGAAAGACGAATTGATGTTACCTATAGAAAATAATACTTACCCACAACTCCATCTCGAAAAAAACATTTCGTTAAAAAAGGAAATGAGAGGCTAGAATAAAGAGTATGTGTTCAGAAATTACCAGGTTAGATTATACATTGCTGACTTGATGACTGAGTTAAATCAATTAAAAATAGACCAAAAGTCAGAGGATATAGCTGACACGTTTGAAAATATGGGATGAAATTTTCCATGATCAATCTGAGGAACCTCAGGACAGAGGTTTTTTATTATGGTAAATTTACAAGGATCGTCTGAAACCTCAAGGAGATATGTGCCTATTTATACAATTTAAATTAATTATGATTATATCAAATTATGTTTGTGTTAGAGCAAGGAAGTATTTGCTGGGAAATGATAATTATCGACCTCAGGCAACATTAAAGTTAATGACAGATATCTTTCTTATATTTAATGATTTGATATAGAAGATTTGCTAGGCACAAAATGAATGTAGGTTAGAGAGACTATGAAACGTACTTGACAGCTTTTCTAAAGTAGCCAAGTGCTTCTGAGTACTTTCCTTCAGCTTCCAAAGAATGCCCTACATTATTCCACATTTTGGCATTGTTAGGATTTACTTTTAACGCTGATGTAAACAGATTGTATTCGTTCGACCTAGAAAAGCCAAGATAATTAAGATTTTTAGCCTCATAAAAAATGAAGGCACACAACAGAAGATAAGAATAACTTAAGTCAGGATGACAGATTTGTATTACTCTGCACAAATGTAATTAATAAAGTGTCTCATTCTTCTATTTTGAAAAGAGTACAATCTTCTTAACGTTACAAAACTGGTGTTAATAACAAAACCAATGTATTTTCACCATATGAAACGAGTTTCACATCACCTTGTTTTTTGGCAAACGATGATCATAATAGAGAAGTTTGGGTCGTTAGACTTGATACCGAAATATGTAGCGCGTACTAGTTATGCGGACATACATAAGTAGTATGTAATAGGGATTGAAAGTGGAATGCTTGCCAGTACAAGATTGATTTGAATATAACAGGAAGGGAAACAGAAGGTAATTGGAATAAAAACAGAAATGGAAGAATCAAGAAGTATGTACAGACCAACTAATGGAATATGTGCAAATAATGTACTTAATGTATAATTTTCATGTTTAACTGAGCCACTGTGGGATTTTTCATCAAACAATAAATCGGTTTTCTCCACCAAGTCTTCGTCCACTATAAATATTTACAACTTAATATCAACTTAACTCCGCCTGTATCTCTTCCAGAGTTACTGCCGGTCCCAAGCCCGGGTAAAGGAGGAGGGTTGGGCATGGGGTTAGCGTCCCCATTCCGCAGAAAACTAACTCGCTAAAAAAACGCTAACCAAAAAAAATAACTCAAACCATTTAGACTCTGCCCTGGGAGTTAGAAGGTCTTCATTTAGAAGAATTATGACGCCTCATGGTGAAAGCCGAGTTCCTTCGGAAGCCACGAGGCCGATGCCCCTTCTAACAACCAGAGTAACAATTTTTATAGGTACATGGAACGTCCGGGCAATGTTGGAGACCGGGAAGACCAGTCAAATAGCAACGGAAATGAGGAGATACAACTTGACAGTACTGGGAATCAGCGAAACCCATTGGACCCAAGGTGGACAACAAAGGCTAAATACGGGAGAGATGCTGCTATACTCCGGTCAAGAAGAGGAAAATGCCCCACACACTCAGGGAGTTGCTCTAATGCTGTCCAAAGTAGCACAAAATGCACTTGTAGGATGGGAATCTCACGGATCCAGAATCATCAAAGCATCATTCAAAACAAAGAAGGAGAGGATCACAATGAACGTTATCCAATGTTATGCACCCACCAATCATAGCAACGACGACATTAAAGATCGATTCTATGAGAGGCTGCAATCATTCATAGAGAGGTGCCCAAGAAAGGACCTCACCATTCTGATGGGAGATCTAAACGCCAAAGTCGGAATAGACAACACCGGATATGAAGACATCATGGGACTGCATGGACTGGGAGAGAGGAACGAAAACGGAAAAAGATTTGTAAATCTGTGTGCATTCAACAAATTGATCATAGGCGGCACAATATTTCCACACAAACGTATACACAAAGCTACATGAATCTCACCGGACCACACCACAGAGAATCAGACAGATCATATTTGCATTAATAAAAAACTCTGAAGGACAATGAAAGATGTGAGAACCAGGACAGGAGCTGACATAGCCTCAGATCACCACCTGGTTGTGGCCAACTTAAACCTGAAACTAAAGAAGAACTGGACAACTGGACAAACAGCGCTGCAAAGGTTCAATACAGCCTTCCTTCGAGATACTGACAAACTCAATGAATTCAAGATAGCTCTCAACAACAGGTTCCAAGCCTTACAGGATCTACTGAAGGAAGAAGAAACTACTATGGAGGACAACTGGAAAGGTTTCAAAGAAGCATTAACTTCAACGTGTCAAGAGGTTCTGAGCTTCAAGAAGCATCATCACAAGGAATGGGTCTCTATAGAAACACAGGACAGGATCAAAGAAAGGAAGAACGAGAAGACAACAATTAACAACAGCCGAACAAGAGCAGAGAAAGCCCAAGCACAAGCTGAATACATAGAAGCAAACAAGCAAGTGAAGAAAAGAATTAGAGCCGACAAGCAGAAATACGTGGAAGAACTAGCAACGACGGCGGAGAAAGGAAATATGAAACAGCTTTACGATACAACGAAGAAACTAGCAGGGAAATATAGTAAACCAGAGACCAGTCAAAGACAAAGAAGGAAGACCGATCACTGAGATTCAACAACAGCGGAACAGATGGGCAGAGTACTTCGAAGAACTCTTGAATAGGCCGGCTCCAATGAATCCACCGGATATCGAAGCAGCACACACAGATCTTCCCATAGATGTCAATCCACCAACGACCGAAGAAATCAGAATGGCCATCAGACAAATCAAGAGCGGGAAAGCAACAGGACCCGACAACATACCAGCTGAAGCATTGAAGTCAGGCATCGAAGTCACTACAAACATGCTTCGTCTTTTATTCAAAAAGATTTGAGAGGAGGAACAAGTGTCGATGAACTGGAAGGAAGGACAACTCATCAAGATTCCAAAGAAAGGAGACCTGAGCAAGTGTGAAAATTACAGAGGCTGAAACTCGAAGAACTACAACAACCACCATCAAGAAGGTACAAGTATTTATCAATAGCTGTCTACGCAAGATACCCAACATCTATTGGCCGGATACCATCAGCAACAGCATTTTGTGGGAGAGAACCAACCAGCTTCCAGCTGAAGAGGAAATTAGGAAAAGACAATGGAAATGGTAGGACATACATTGAGGAAATCATCAAACTGCATCACGAGACAAGCGCTAACTTGGAATCCTGAAGAGAAGCGGAAAAGAGGAAGGCCAAAGAACACATTACGTCGGGAAATAAAAGCGGATATGAAAGGGATGAATAAGAACTGGAAAGAGCTGGAAAGGATTGCCCAGGACAGGGTTGGATGGAGAACGCTGATAAGAGGCCTATGCTCCTTCACGAGGAGTAACAGGTGATAGTAAGTAAGCAGGTAAGTAATATCAACTTGTTAAAGAGGTAACAAAACAATTTAGATGTCAGAATAGAGAGAACATTTTATGCATGCTTTATTACATATTTGAACAAGAAATGAATGATATATACTGACAGTTATATTCAAAGAAGCATACCAGTCTGTATTGCGTCTAACAGTCTTACAAACAAATGCGATAATGATTAGTCCCATTGAAATTCGAGGATATTTTCGAGAGTGAAGACCATTTTTAGAGCTAAAAAACATATATGAAACTCAAAATTAGAAGTTTAAAAAGTTGTTTTAAAAAGTATGTGCACACTCGCCATATTTACTTTACGTATCTGAATACAAAGACATTGATAAAAAATTCTGGCTTATCTTCGATCACCACATCAGTCAGTCTGCTACAACGTAGGACCAGGCACATATATGCATCGTTCTAAGTCGCCATACCGCATTAGAACAACAAGATGAACACCGGATTCATAGGAGTAGTTAAGTCAGTGGTGGTAATACATGAAGGAAAGATTGCATATAAGGATATAGTAGAGGAAGAAAGATTTAGTACGTAGAAAGATGTGAAGCGATTTAAATCTCACAGTTTAAGGGAAGACAGAGAGTGTATGCACTGACGCCATTGTGATCGATTCTGAGCCATGTCACCAAGAGTCTCCAACCATTGGTTACGATAGTCACGCGGACCCCAACCAGGTAGTCTGCATCTACCGACATGGCTCAAACCAGAAGTTAGTGACTTCAAGCACTGATGCCACGTTTTGGTTTGGCCGCCCCTAACTTTCTTCCAATTATCCCTAACACCGGTTAGCATTGCACGTCGTGGTAATCGGTGTTCAGGCATACGCAACACGTGGCCCAACCATCTCAGTCGATGAAGATTCACAACCTCATCAACTGATTTACCATCATTCTCTAATACCCTGTGTCTAACTTCACTGTTACTTACCCGGTGATCCCAGCAGATGCGAGCAATATTTCTAAGAAATCTGTGGTCAGATACTAGTAGCTTACGACTATCTTCCACTCTTAATATCTACGTTTCGCAGCTGTAAAGTAAGACAACGAACTGCCGCACAGTTTACTCGTCTTTTAATTGATAGACAGATATCTCGCCTTCGCCATAGGTGACGTAAGTTGGCAAAAGCCAAACGAGCTTTTCGAATCCATGCTGAGATTTCATCAGACACCGAACAATTAGGGCTGATCAGACCTCCAAGATAAGTGAAGTTGTCAACCCATTCGACTACTTCACTCCCTATCCTTGGTTCATGTGTTGACGCAGACCAATCGTGAAGCAACAACTTGCATTTAGTGGGGGAGAAGCGCATCCCAAACATCCTAGCATTGTTGCTCAGTGTTACCAGAAGACTCTGCATTTTATCAGCATCTTCACCAAACAGGACTATATCATCTGTGTATTCTAAGTCGATAAGTGAACCTCCTGGAAGGAGGTCAATTCCCGAAAATTCAGATGACGAGAACGTTATTTCCAGCAGTAGTGTTATGATGAAATTAAACTGAAATGGAGAAAGTGGACAGCCTTGACGGACACCACTTGAGGTTGCAAAAGCGGATGACAGTTCGCCAAAAGCTCTGACTCGACTAGTAGTGTTCGAGTAAAGAGCCTTCACAAGGTTTATGTACTTCTGAGGTACACCTTTCAATGACACACTGCCACTGAACCTCTCGGTCTACAGAGTCAAATGCTGCTTTTAGGTCAAGAAAAACCACCATTGTCGAACGCCGATAAGTATGCCTGTGTTCTAGAATCTGACGAATGGTGAATATGTGGTCAGTGCAGACACGACCAGGTCTTAATCCAGCCTGATTTTCATGTGTTCGCAGTTCATGAGTCTTAGTTAGGCGTCTGATAATTATCGAGGCTAGTATTTTAGATACTATATTAGTTAAACTAATCCCTCTATGGTTATCACAGGATGATTTTGACCCCTTCTTATATATTGGGACGATAAGTGATTGTGACCAGTTAGATGGGATAACATCTAACTCCCGGATTTTAGTTAAAATATTAGTCAACCTAATCGCTAAAATTGGACCACCATACTTAAAGACCTCTGAAGCCGGCCCATCTGGATCAGCTGCCCTTCCTCGTTTCAGATTAACTATAGCCTTTTGAACTTCAGCTAGAGTTGGAGGACCTACTTCAATGTTCCATTCACACTGTCTGGGAATGGAGGGTAGTTGTAGAGTAGCTGAAGGCCAGCTGAACTGTTCTCTAAAATGTTCCGCCCACCACTGTCATGCTGGTTGTCTGAAGGAAATACCTTATTGTTATCACACCTCTGTACAGTCAGCAGTACGACTTCGCCTTCGGACCTTGGATCTGTTGCTTTTAGTCTTCAGCCCTAATTGTTCGGTGTCTGATGAAATCTCAGCATGGATTCGAAAAGCTCGTTTGGCTTTTGCCAACTTACGTCACCTATGGCGAAGGCGAGATATCTGTCTATCAATTAAAAGACGAGTAAACTGTGCGGCAGTTCGTTGTCTTACTTTACAGCTGCGAAACGTAGATATTAAGAGTGGAAGATAGTCGTAAGCTACTAGTATCTGACCACAGATTTCTTAGAAATATTGCTCGCATCTGCTGGGATCACCGGGTAAGTAACAGTGAAGTTAGACACAGGGTATTAGAGAATGATGGTAAATCAGTTGATGAGGTTGTGAATCTTCATCGACTGAGATGGTTGGGCCACGTGTTGCGTATGCCTGAACACCGATTACCACGACGTGCAATGCTAACCGGTGTTAGGGATAATTGGAAGAAAGTTAGGGGCGGCCAAACCAAAACGTGGCATCAGTGCTTGAAGTCACTAACTTCTGGTTTGAGCCATGTCGGTAGATGCAGACTACCTGGTTGGGGTCCGCGTGACTATCGTAACCAATGGTTGGAGACTCTTGGTGACATGGCTCAGAATCGATCACAATGGCGTCAGTGCATACACTCTCTGTCTTCCCTTAAACTGTGAGATTTAAATCGCTTCACATCTTTCTACGTACTAAATCTTTCTTCCTCTACTATATCCTTATATGCAATCTTTCCTTCATGTATTACCACCACTGACTTAACTACTCCTATGAATCCGGTGTTCATCTTGTTGTTCTAATGCGGTATGGCGACTTAGAACGATGCATATATGTGCCTGGTCCTACGTTGTAGCTGACTGACTGATATACAAGCAGACCAGACCGCATCGCAACATAAAAAATTAATTAAACATGATCAACTCATAATATATATAATAATATTCCATAAATCAATCCTGGCAGTTACCATTCATTTAGTCTTCTTCGGAATAATAACAACACTAAAACAATTAAATGTCCATAAAATTTGTACGAGTTAACAGAGATTATGACAGATATGTTTCATGTCTTTGATCAGGGGTTCTGGTGTTTTATGTAAAAACATTCTAGAAGGTCTGCTTTTATTCTGTCACCTGGTTTTAGTGAAGGAAATAATTCAAATTTGGTAAGATAAATCAAGTATGCTCAAAGACAGTTATCACTAAAGGTTCACTATATGCGAGGCGATTCAATACAAATTACATGTTATCTCAAGGGAACATAAAAGTGAGGAAGGTAAATTTCGGCAAGGTAGTATGACTGCGATAATTATTCACCACCTACATGTCTTAATCTGAATCATTCTAATACTATCTACACATATGATTTATGTATATAATTATTTAGTCTCTGGCACGAACCTCTCAACATATTTTTAGTTTCCTTATTGGTTCGGTCAAGCGTTTAAAAAAGCGTATGTATTGTGACTAGACTGAACTTGTAGATCCCAACAGTTACGACAGGGTGTGTACATTTAAAAACTAAAGTCTATCGAACATTTAGTTTTGATTTGAAAAGCCTTATCGCAGCAAACTGTGGATTTTGTATGCAATCAAACCCGCGAGCTAAAGGTCACACGAAGAGTTCCAGTTGTCAAATGAGACCTCTGTGCTCAACTAGGAAGTGAGTCATCATATACTGAACAGACTGATATCGAAATAAAACCGACCATTCTGGCCTTCATCCACCAGCAGTTAAGTGGTCACAGAAAATTAATGGTCTTCAGTTCAAGACTTGTCACGATCCCGGAAAAGAACTCCTTAATAGACTCCATACAATGACACTCAATGATGTCTGATTCTCAATATTCGATAAACTGGTTTCGATTAGTAGTAAAAACTATCATATTAGTTGGATATTCGCTTTAAACTTTAAATGACAAAATAAAGTGTTTCGTTCAGAGCCGTCGACTGAAATTAAACATAAAAACAAATCTCTCTTTGAGCATAACCAATATTGAATAAACCTAGTGTGGATTTATGAAAAAGAATTTCAGTCAGTGTTTAAAAGCAAACAGAATAAGTCTTGAAATGTATATTACCTGCAAAATTTCTTTAATTCAAATGATTTTGAATTTGTCATAGTTTTTGTTTGAACAAACTTAAGACCAAGTAGATTTTCAAAACCCAAACCAATGAGTAGACAAAAGCCCAAACTTGGTGTGTATAAAACACGCTCAGCAACAACGAAACCAACGGGAAAAAATAAATTACTGGCTGGTATAAAGGGAAATATCATCAAACTCAGAGCCTATGAAAAGAATGACATAGAATAAAACCTTGGTTAACTGCAGTCCATATTTCAACGAGTAAACGGTATCATAAATTAACCAACAAAATGGCAAAAATAAAACAATCAGGACCTAATCTTAGGCTGCTTTGATTACAAAAGGTAAGAATAAAACGCATACTGATAAATTATGCATCCTTTCTTCACATACAAAACTTTCTCAAGAATAAGTGATTTACATAATGTTTATCAACAATACGTTATAAAAATAACATACCATACATACTGCTCGACTTTGATGTAAAGGTGTTTTCAAATTAACAGTAATGAAAACTAGCAATAAGATGAAACTGAAAGCCATCAGCGTCAAAATATTACGTGGATCTGCCCAGCCTTGAATAAGCTTTAGACTTCCCAAAGTCCAATCAGCGCATAAATTAGAAGGGAATATTAATAAGCCTAGATTAACAGGAACCAGGTAAAGATGAGTGAGGCGACGAGTCAGTGGAGGCGCATGAGAAGCTGGGTTATCAAACCTACATACAAAAGATACAGTAGTTTAAGAATCATAAGTAAGTGCATACAATAATCAGCAATTACCCCTCTACATACAAGCGTTAGAGCCCAGTGACAGGAATGCAATAATCTCGAATAAAACGTAAGATATGATGTAAGTATTCAAATCAAACAATTTTGAATACATTAATAACTGCTTAGATTATCAAAACCAAGGGAATATGAAGGAGCATTGTTAAAAATACAATTTTAACAGAAAGGTTTTGGTGCAGATAAACATATCAACATTCCAACTGTGTATAGAAGTGAATGGATTTGATGGCATAATAAACTAAAATCTAAAGAGAATGAAACAAACAAAAATATTCTATGTGAGAAGGTAAGTTAAATGAATATTTTTAGTTTTAAACCACGAAACGACTTCAGTTAGGTAGCCGACGACAATGGATGTTACTGAATTATCGAAAATTTAGATGAGGATTAAGTCCATCGAACTATAGTCTTGCACTTCTGATGCCTGTCATCCTAGGAACCAAAATAAAGTACTCTGCATATATTTTGATGCAGTTGAGTGACAAATTTTAAAGATTTATCAATTACTAGTTCTAAAACCCAAGTTGAAAAGAAGCATGAGGACTCAATAGTATATACCACAAAGTAATCAGAAAAACATGCCAGACAAAAAAGAATTCTTATTTAAACTACTAGGAAAGCCCAGTGATACAACAGAAAATGTTGAGAAATGCTTCACAATTAGATGCGCTGAAATATGTGATTAAATGATGAATCAACTGTATGAACATAAAAAGACAGAAAAACAAACCACACATTTTTCAACGAAATAACAAACTTATATACGCACGTACAGGGAGTGTTAGAAAGCACTATCAACACCATGCAATTAAAAATATGGGGGATTAAAAACGTATTAGACAATAATGATTAATAAAACATAGTCAAGAAAAAAGTATGTTAATCAGTGCTACCTACTCTGTAAAATGTGGCAACTGTCCACCCATTATTTTAATACGTGCAACCAATATAGCAATGCAAAACACTAGAAGAATGAACATTCGGTAGACAGGTGCATATGAAAACCACGCTGGTGAAAACAACTTAAACTGAATTTGTTTATAAGCTGATGAAACTATATCTTTGAACGTTTTTTCTTTTTGGCAATTATTTTTGAAACTATTAGACGAGAAGTCATGTCCACTTGATAAAATTTTCTAAAAATATGTATAATCAACAATACGGCTTACTTGATAAACGGCATAAAGTTCGTAAGCGATAAAAATCCCGAAGACGGTGATACACTGTTCCTTGCAAAATGTTCCTACACATATTAAAAAGCCCACTGTGAGCACGTTAATCAAATTCGCCCAAAAGCCTATGAAAAAAATGTAAAATACCTTGTTAAACAATGCTGTTTTGAAAAGCAGACACCTACGTTTACTATTGAATACAAAGATAGAAGGAACATCCAAGACAGAAAATAAACATTATGTTCACACAGCGAAAAACACAAAACATTCCAACTTGATAATTATTCAGATTTATATTTTTGCGAAAAATATATACATTTTTTTCATACCTAAAATTGTGTGACATATAGAGAGTAAAATGTTAGTTTATTGACGTGTTATATATTTACTTGCTTACTACTCATGGAAAACACTACACGTAGCCATAGAACAGTAAAAGCTACTAAATGAGATAACAGAAATCGACAATATGTGAAAATAGAGTTAAAAAGAATAAATCCAAGACATCATTGTTAAGCTATTGACGCAGTCAGTTGTTACATTTTATGTTCTACTTGTCTATCATTTTACAAATGTAACTATGTTCAATTTATTTCTTACAAAAGGCTTTCGAACAGTAATTTATGAAGTGAACCATTTTTGACCATTTGAGGAATATCACCCCGTTGATACCAAAGACCGTTAACTTGAAGCATCAATAGTAATAGGGTATAACTGTACATAAAACTCGACTTTTGTTAATTTTATTAACATAATTAGTATATCAATGCATAGGCTGGGTTCAATTGCATGCCAACTCAGGTAGCCTAATTCGGCAAACTATACTGTAAAAGAAAAGATGAGTCGGGAGGAATGAAAAATACTGCACGAATGAAGTATTTGCTCTCCGGGAAGGCAAAAGATTATTTCGACTGGAAAACTATAGTTGGTATAATCATTGGTCCTTGGTGTTCTTCAGAACGAGGACTAATAGTTTCCTGGTGCCTTCAATAACAGTTATTATGGTAAACCACATTTACACTAAGTGTTTTTGTTTGTTAGATAATAATGAATTATTGAAGTGGTTACGAAAATTAGTCAAATTGGATTTCGAAACGAGTAAGATTTTATTCACTTCTGTAAGAACCATCTAGTAAAGAATCAAAATATGGAATCCCCAAGTCATGATTTGAATATCATTTTTTATCAAGATTGTAGCAGTAAAAAAATCCCCAACATAAATAGTTAAGTCTTCGACACTGATGCTGACTTTGGTTGGTTTTATTGGACACCACCCAGATGAAGACACTCTGTTACGCATCCGCATCAGATTACGAGTGGGTACGCCGTGCTACACACCTCTCGCAACTACTAGCCCTGGTACGGCCGAGAGTGGGGAGTCTGCTATCCCTCACGAAATGCTCTCACATGACCATGCGTATATAGCCTCTGCCAGGGAAGTCCTACTCACTGCCTTCTCGTGGCGGGGGTGTTGTTTACAAAAATGAGAGGACGAAAAGCGAATGTCCGGCGCTTTAACCGGATCCCAAACCAATGGTGCACATGGGCTCCAGTATCCTGAAGGATCGAATGGCGTATGAACCAATCGTTGGTCACCGGCTACCATGGGACTGCATCTCCTTACGATGCTCCACTGCCTTGTGGGTCAGACGTCCAGGTCGAAGGCTCGGGGTGTGGCCCCCTAAGAAAACCACCTGCTTCGGTTTGGGCACCCGGGCAGTATCACAGCCCTCACACAAATCAATTGAGATTCGTGTGGCGCATATGTATTTGGTGCCTCCCTGTACCTATACTTATGTGTTAAAATAAATAAATAAATAGGTCAAACGCTTAATATATATATATATATATATCTTTATCAGGCCCTGAATATATGCGGCATTTTTAAGACTATAAATTGAGGAATATCTATTCATGTTTATTTTCCCACACTTTCAGACACAAAATAAGAGAATAATGAATTATTTTTGGATGGTAAATCATTCAGTCCTTTGGATTATCATTTATTTGCAAACTATCAGCGACTGGAAAAGTCAGTGGATCTCGTCTCGTAAGTATATTTTTCAAATAGTGTATCGACTCAATATGGATCAATAGAAATCTTAGTTGTTATTCTCAGCCCAGAGGTTTCTCTAGGAAGTACACCATAATCCAAGACACTCAAGACGGAGTTAACGAATGACCGTTAAAATACCAGTTGTGAATAATGAATACAGACCACCACTCCATCAGTCGATAAAACCAGATTAAAAACTCTTTAATATACTGTAGGCAGACTTCGGTTCAGTATCGCCCATAAACTATTAAAGATGCCATATTTCTCCTCGCTTTTGATTTTATCAACCACCACTCCACACGATCATTATTACACAAGCTTCTTACCGGTCTACAGTCAAATTTCCTTGGTTTTAAAGACACTCGCTAGCCAATATAACTGTAAACCTAGCTTTCTAAGGGAGAATAGAAATTTATGAGTGGAAATTGTCTATTATTTTATCTGAGTCACGTGATAGGAATCGGATATTCTCGAAAAACCAGAGACAGCACTTCGTAACCTCGAACTGTCAAACTTGAAAGGAAAACTAGAAGGGTAAGACGGAGCTAAATACAACAAGTCCATAGCAGAAATAAAATGGGGATTCAAAAAAGGAAGAACTCATAAAACAATTATAAAATCCAAAAGAAAGTCCTAACCATATAGCCTGCTCAGTCACATTCACCTTTGAGAGATAATGCAAAATTTTTACGAAGGGTTTGATAAAACCAACCAAAATGCATGACAATTCAAGTATAAGGCACATCGTTTCTATAACGACACATGTCTGATGCCGAAACTCATTATTTCATTTAGTTTCTTGATAAGGTCCCAAATGATACAAACCAGTAGTTTGTGAAAAACTACTCTGATTGAAAGTGACAGTCTTGTAGCTCCTTTGTTTTGTATTCTTCACAAATTTTGGGGGAATTTCAAACTAAATGGAATTTATGTATCTCAACCACATTCATCAATGTCTATTGTCTTTATTTTTCAGGTACATCTCATAACACTTTATCAAGTATCTTCACTACAGCCGATATACAGTCGTATAATTTCTTTAACGTAAGGGCAACCGTAAAACACTAATCGAAATATTTTAATGTGGAATGACAAAAACGCCTAAGGACGAACACCGACTGAGAAAGCACATTAAGAAAACCGCAAATGAAACTTACTTGGTGTAGAAGCACTTGAAACTTTTATGTAAAGCAGCAAAGCAGATAAGAAAAAAACTGAGGACAGAAGTTCAGCTCTTCCTACAACCCCAGTAACCTAAAAATATTTTTAGCTAATTTCTCCATACAGCTTCCGTGTGAACAGGATGTGAAGAGAACAAAATAGAGCTGAAAAACGCTGATTCCTTCTGCAAATAGCACAAACACAATCTGAAGTGTTAATTGAAACCCGAAGATACTTGAAAAACAAGAACACGACCACAGAATGAAGGACGATATTTGTGGCATGATATCCTGAAGGACTAAGTTCGTGAAACAAAAAGTTAACTCTAAATGTGAGGACAGTGAACGGCCTATATGACTTATGGCTTCTTTCCTGAGAAAATAAAACTTAGAACGATTTTAATCAAACTTCATTCATAGGAGTCCCCCAGAAATCATTTTTGAAAAGCTCTGCTAAACTTGTAGACGGGCGTAAATCTTGGTTGTCTCTAATAGCAGACACATCATCAAAAACGAATCCGCATCCCAAAGAATTAAAGTAAATTGCTGAAGAGAACAGACACAGTAAAACCTCTAGCCACATAAGAGTGCGGCGTCACACTAAATTAGTGCGTTTTCCAAGGTCATTAGTTCCATACTCACTCAAACTTTCATGAACCAAAATGAAGAATTATAGGTCCGTTGAAAAGTGCATCTCGGTTGATGAATTGGGTTTTTGAGTGCGTAGATAAATAATCTTCGTTCCACATGCTGAACCTCTTGTGTTATTTTGTCCCGGCTCTTTCGTGATACTTCTTTTTTTTTAGTTTATTATTGGATCGTATTGATAATCCAGTTGAACGAAAGTTACCCTGAGTGATATAATGCATCATGGTCAAATGTCGTCTAATCGTTCACGGTTGCATAAATTGAATTTGTAATGGAATCTGAATCTAATATCTGTATGGCCAGTGAAATATCACAACTCTGCCTATAGCTTTTCTAGGGTTACTGCCAGTCTCAACCCCGGGTATAGGAGGAAGATTGGGCATGGGGTTGGCAGCTCCATCCCGTAGAAAAAATCTTGCTGAAAAGACTCCAACCAGTTTAAACAAATTAAACCATTAAGTGAAATGTCACTGGGCCTTAGCCAAGTCATCCGGCAGTTAGATCACTGAATATCGAACAAACTACCAGTCTTCATCATGTTCAAGGACAACCAATTGCACACCATGGATTAGTCCGCTCAGCAGTAGTCGCAATCTGCTACTACTATTACCAATACATTTCTCTAATAACGTCACTTGTGTTGCACGATCATCAAACCGACCATAGTATCTGGACAGCGCAAAAGAGTTATCCGCGTTAGGCACTAACCACGAAACATGGACTCGGTGTTGGCTGTTTGATCACACCATTCCCCTCTGATTCGAGCAGGCCCCTAAGTCATTCGACAGAGATCATATACGTGATCTACGCATTCATCTAAAGTAATTTTTAAAGTGGATCTAATCTGAAGGAGCTATAAATTTCTTGAGGTAAGAAGACATGCCATAAAGGGTTCTTCAATAATAATTTTTTAGCAAGCACTCGAAAGATTTTAGATATTTTTTGAGTCATGTTACCTAAAGTTCTGTAAGAAACACAATGGCAAATTATTTCTTAGAGACTGAAGAATTTCGGTCAGAAAGAACGTTCGGTTTGTTTTACAACAATATCCATGTACATTCTATAATAATGGTGGATTCCTATCTAAATGATTGTGAAATCGGTAGTGAATCGAAGAGCAACTAGTACTTACAGCTTTATATAAACTACACTGGTATCAGGAGAAGAAGTCCTAGTGATAAAACCGGAATGATATCAACAAAGCAAAATCAAATGATATCATTATTTTGACTAAGGTATAGCATACTTCGTACATGATATTCTCTCTAATGTGCAGATTTAAGTGTACTGGATTTTAAAACATTGAATGATTTACTGGTCTTTGTCTAGACTATGGATATTATATCATATTGCGACATATTACCAACGTGGACTGCCCTGTAGTCGTATGCTATAAATAAAAGCTATTATTAGCCCGTTACTTCGGCGGAAGATTGTACTGACCAGGTTATGTCAGTTTAAGACCTTGCTACCGGGTTTGATTTCATTAGGCTGAAACTCGTTAGATGATGTGGCTGAAATGTTATTAATTTGAATCAGTCAGATTAATTACATCCGGCTCAGCTAAATTAAAATTTAAATTCCCATTCGTTAATTGGTTTCTGCTAGTTGATTCGGAGATAATAAACTTTAAGTGATTCAGTCTTATCGTTTACATCAACGAGATAATAACTTTCCTTAGACGAATTTCTACAGCAGACACTGTGTCAGTATGTACTCTACAGGACTTCAACGCAACTCTGTTTAAGAACATGTGATTGACCTGACCAGGACGTGAGTATATTTCAAAATCAACGGCCAGTGACAATAACAAAATCTAATAACTATCAGACTATTTGCTGGCCCGACTAGGCGAATAGCCAATAGGTAATTTCATCGCCCACACATCAGTGATAATATACACTTTCAATCGGATTAAAAAGCAATTTGCCAGTTATGTAATCTCGTCAATCAAAATTAAGTACACAGATCAAGTACTTGTATGGTCAATGATTTTCCATCAAAGTGGAACATAGACACGCTACACTACAGATCGCTGAACGTTGGACAGTTTTCGAAACACCATTTAGATCAACCCTGATCTATCACTTGCACACTGTAATCTGGTACATACACCAGCGATTGTACTATGTACTTCTGCAGCCTTTCCGTATAATAAGTTTCGTTGGTGACACCATCAGGTAGGTAAAAGGCCTTGATATCATGACAAGATGGTACAGGTTAGTCCTCAGCCGTGAAGTGTGATTCCCATCTGTTAGGTTTGAAGCTAACGAGTTCACTTAGATTGCGAACGAGAACGAGATTCAGTGACCAAGGTCCAGTAAGCTAACTATTGACGCGTCCCAGCCCCAGCTAACTAGAGGAGGAAGTCCCGGCTTGAAATGAGAAGTATATTCTGCAACCACCAGAAAACCAGCAAACTTTTTTACAAGACAATTTCAAAACGTATATATACAATTATATATACATCGATATTGTCATGGAGCTTTGAAACATTTAATCGATAGTTCGTCGATTGACTGCCATTGAAATATTTAAACATTTAATCGACAATTTCGTCAATCAACTATGTGCGTGGGCGGTAAGAAATGCTACGTATACATGTGCATACAAGCTGCACAAGATAAATTACAAACTATGAGTTTTTGGGGATCTATCGTCCACAACGCCATCCAACTTGAGTCGATCCGCTGTTGACATGGGTAAGTTATGTTGGTGGTTTGCACATTTTATTTGACTTGAGGCACTATTCGTCTCAAGCAGACTACAAGTTAAAGCATTAAATCAGTAGTTATGAACCATTTTGTCGAAATAATGAACTACAAAGTTATAACTATCAACATTGATAAATATCGCAATACTAAACTCGCGTCCTATTACCTTTTTTCACATTATCTGTAGAATATCTTCAAGAGGATGAGATCTAGTTGTGTTTGAATAAAAAGACAGTACTTGAAATCGTATGAAGATTGATGTATAAAGGAGTTTGTATATGGCTTATCCAACATGCTGACTATAAAAGACCCTAGATGCTTGTGTGGTTGTCAGAAGTAATCGGATTCAACATGCTAAATAGGTAATTTCCAGAACTGTTCAGTTCGTTCTCTGATAGTCATGTATGAACGAGTGTTTTACTCTTAAAAATCTCTGTGTGCACAACCTAAGACATAGTATTTTGAATACAAAGCAGGCTCTTGGAAGCCACAGTAGTTACCCGAATAAACTTTAACTCACAAAGAGTAGTGTGGATTACCTCGCTGAATGTGAGGATCTAATTTACGGCTGAATGGCATTTTCTATACTGCAGTTTTGTAGGTCTTATTTGTTCGTTATTGTATGGTACAACATTTTCTTAGTTTTTCTCCCAGTTTAGTTATTATTGGAAAATTACACCTTGGTTCTATTTTTAACTGTTTCCGAGTTGGTTTAATTTCGTTGAATTGTGCAAATAAAGTGAACATACTCTACCGCACACCGTCGTATACATCAGTCGTATCAAATATCAAGGCTTGCAACACAGCAACTACACCCTCACTACTGTAATTTGAGGCTCGGTAAAGATGGTTTTCTGACAAAGTATTATGTCTTACTGAGGGATCTATGTTTATTATTCTCTTAGAAAACACTGTTTCTACAAGTACTATATCACAAACATACTAGACATTTACATATAGTCAAGTCAGGGTAAGACATGGACTCAATCCTTTAAATGACCACAGTATAAAATATGGGTTTCCAAACAAAGTGAAATCATTTAAAAAGTTAAGTCGTCAGATGAATGTTCAACAAAGTAGTAGAAAATGTGTAGGAATATAATAGCAATGAGTATGGCAGTGGCTATTGGAGTGAAACAAATGATATATCAATAAAGTGAGCGCGAAAGTAGTATGCCGATAAAAAATAAACAAAAAGAAACTCACATTGCATTTGAGTTGGTGTTTTGTGCTATCGGAACAAGGTGGTGGTTTTCTGTCTCTCTAGATGAAGGACCACTAGTGGTAGGCAGAAAACTGTGATGTCTATGCGGTAACTTCTAGGTAGTAATGATCTTCCCTTGCGGCGAACTATAGTTAAAAAGTATCGGTTGGTGCAGTGAGTTACCTATCTACTTGCAGCAAAAATTAAGGGGGGAGGACTCAAAGAAAATAAAGGGAGACAAAATTCAGAGTTCATCATGACTTGAATATATAGGGTGCCTTTATTATCTTAGTATTGCCTAGATGTGTTCGTACGTGCTAGGAGAACGGCGTAAGAAAGGGCTTCATCAAGAAGTATTACAAACATATGAAACCTATCTCCATAGTCATTTCTGAGGGATGATTGTTCCGTACTAATGTGTAGTGTGGCTTCGAGTCGCGTTTGACTATAATCATCACGACAGGAAGACTACATCCCAGTTAACGGGTTGGATACCCCCGTAGACCAAATCTCAGAAGGCAGTTGATGGCTGTATTCGAGATGTATTTGTTGGCAATCTCGTGGTATAGAAATAATACCGAGATCGTGCCATGGGGTACAAGTGGAACTACTGAGCGAACGAAAGTTCATGCAAGGTTACAAGAGACGGAAGAATGTCTTTTGTACAGTTAAACAAACAAGTACAGTAAAACAATTACTTGTACAGTTGGCTATATTAATAAATGTTTCAATTATGCCAATCGCGCTCTCGTAATAAAAGTAGGCCACCACAAATGCATACTTGATGAAGAGGAAGGTTTCCTGAGTTGTCTTGTATTTTTCAACTTCAGCCAATATATAAGTTACTTCGAAAGACATATATATTTGGGAGGAAGATTTTTGAGGAACTCGTATGAGAGATTTAAATTAGAACTAAGCCTTTAGTTCCAGAGAGGCTCAAGTCCCAGTGTAAGGCGCCGAGTGCGATAGTCAATGAGTTAATCAGTTTTAGGCATTTCGTAAATGAAATTCCGTTTTATTTCTTGTACCGTCATTATATTTGATAGACATAAGTTGGGGGATAGGAACAGCTATAATCCAACGACAAGTCCTACGCATATCTTGTATAGAATGATTCTAGATTTATCAAGATGGGGGTTACGAGAAATGAAACCTAGCAAATTTTGCATTTCAGGTGCTTTAGAGGAGATATATTTAGGGAAGTTTAGACTGTACGAGTAATGCAGCCCAAGGTCAACTGCTGGTTCCTGTTAGGTGGATTTTGTTTTGACAGACGTGTCTCCGACACAGCCAGTTTCACTCTTCTTTGTTGAAGTCTAGGCTCTATCTCTTACACCATGTACATACCTTATTGAATTCATGCTGAATTGTATACGAAATATTGAGTACTTCTCAAACGTTAGCTTTATGGATTCCATGAAGTCATAAGCGTAAAGATGGGTCTTCCTTTTGTTTAGGCATCTGCATATATTGTTGATCCAAATTGTGAAAAACTGTGGACTCGTGATATTGTAGAATTAATGGGTTTAGATGATATTAGTACTGCTCCAATAATAGACCTAATTCTAAAATTGTAGATTTGTTATGATGTAACTGCCTAATCTATGAGATCTTACATGGAAATTACATTATTATCTACGCCACTTCATCGCATCGTAATAATCACAAATATATGATGGAGAACAAGGTCAGGCTAGAGATAGAACAATATATTTCATATGAACAAAATATATGAAGTTACATTCAACATGGACCACGCTTGCATGGCCGACCCATGCCATCCAACCAACTCCAATTAGTTCAATTCGTTATTCCTGACTTTCTCGCCGTTCGGTTTTTCTCCGCGTTAAATGTTGGACATCTATTTTCTCAAGTGTCCCTGTTCAGCTTTGAGGATTGTGTGATAAGGGCCCAATGCCGCTACAATGTATTAGTCGAGGTGTAGATGTCATAGAGTTAATTTTAGTCATTTGGTGTCTATTCTTGTTGCAATAGAAGGTGTGATTCTGATCGACCCAAGTCTGTTGATTAGATAATGAAGTGCGCTAACAAAAGCTATCTTTATGTCGAACTACAGTACAACCACTAGCAACTTTCGGTCACGTATGCGAATAACCTCGTTAAAGAAGTCTGTCATCTAGTGCACAATGTATAATCATATCATTGAAACCCCTCTTCACAAATTGTATGTCGGTGATACGGAGAGTAGTACAATCGGAAGTAGTAGGATGTTTGACCTGTGTAGTTTAATGTTAGGATGTAATTGAGGGAGCACTGACACACCAACTCGGATGTTTACTCAGTGAGTTGTAGAATGATGTCGCTGAAACATCAACGTTGACTGAGAGCGACTCTAACGTTCTTCTTGTCCTACATAGGAGAACACAGTGATTCGTCTGTCGAATCGAACTTGGTTTTGTTGGATAGATTCTCATGTTTTAGATTAAATGTTTAGCTTTTGTTCTTCATGGCAAAAGCTTATTAGAAACAGGTACTTGTAGCGAATTTTTACCTAGGGGGATATATTTACCTGAGTCTCAATAGTAAAAGAACTGCTTAACACTGTACATGTCATACGCATTGTATTTTTCCGACATATTAGCTGATTATTGACATTACCAATATACGCAGACGGACAGAGAATTTACGATCAGGCGAGCTTTACCTGATATAGCTTCCGCAAATATGCTAGACATACCACGATCAAGAGGATGTTAATTTACCTAAATTAATATTAAAACATTTTTTTAAGTGTAATATAAAGACCTGAAGCATGATGTTGAACAACATTTTTACTAAAGTGACCAAAAAGCAAACATCGGATTTTCAAATATATATCTACTTCAAAGAAACAATTCTACAAAAAGCTTAAGCTGAACGTAAATTGCAAACCTTACAACACATGAATGCCTCGTGGCGTGTGCTAGTTATGCGGACATACATAAGTAGTATGTATTAGGGATTGAAAGTGGAATGCTTGCCAGTACAAGATTGATTTGAAGATAACAGGAAGGGAAACAGAAGGTAATTGGAATAAAAACAGAAATGGAAGAATCAAGAAGTATGTACAGACCAACTAATGGAATATGTGCAAATAATGTACTTAATGTATAATTTTCATGTTTAACTGAGCCACTGTGGGATTTTTCATCAAACAATAAATCGGTTTTCTCCACCAAGTCTTCATCCACTATAAATATTTACAAATTAATATCAACTTGTTCAAGGGGTATCAAAACAATTTAGATGTCAGAATAGAGAGAACATTTTATGCATGCTTTATTACATATTTGAACAAGAAATGAATGATATATACTGACAGTTATATTCAAAGAAGCATACCAGTCTGTATTGCGTCTAACAGTCTTACAAACAAATGCGATAATGATTAGTCCCATTGAAATTCGAGGATATTTTCGAGAGTGAAGACCACTTTCTTCACCAACTCATCGTTTTTACACCTGGTAGCGACTATTCAAATTAAAACTGATGAATAATAATAGTTGGCACGTGGTTGTTTTCCAATCACTACATAAATCTAAAACGTACACAATGTCCACTTACAGAAGTGTCAGTAACAAATAGTATAAGCTGTCATATTTATTTCGACAATTTCATGATCTGGGAATTCTGTATCCTTATCTAAATCGATAAAATGGACACTCAGAGTTTTATGTCTATAACTACAGTTAAAGGCTGCAAATGTCTTGGGAATTCAATAACCAAGAAGCGTTGTTTGAAAATCAGGAAACTAAAGTATACCTTAACTTCCTAATTACTATTATGGTAGTAATTATCAGTTAAAATTTTTAGGTTATCCAGAGAATTTTCTGATGAATTCTTCATAGGATATGGAGGTTTGGGATTATTTTAAACAATCGACATCTATTGAAAACGTCATTAAAAATTCAGGACAACTAATAGATCACGTGTCACACTGATTTCATGATGACTTACCGCTACTAAATTTGGCATGTTTTTACAAGCTCTTGGAACTTAATGGTCATACATAAACCTGTAATTACACTTCTTCTCTAATGATTAATAAAACATAATGTACACATCTACACTTGATTAGTACCTGTCTCTATACAGTCCGGGCTCTTACGTATAAACGTTCTAGGATAGTAGAGACAGCTAGAAAGTCATCATCTAGCTTTTGAATAGCAGCTTCTACTAGTGAAATATTACAATAATATGATGAAAATCAGTGTAAAGTTTGTCATTGATTCCTAAGACTTATAAACACACAATCAAGCCATAGAAGTTTAGGCCTCAAACACTCAGTCATATAATTATCTTGTGAGAGCCTAAGATGTGTGATCAACTGTAAGGTTGTCAGTAGTTTCGATGATCACGAATCTTTAGTGATTTTTTCTGGCAAACCACGACAAATACACTCAGTTGGTGATGCAACCTGTAAGTTTTATTTGAAGTGTGTGAAACAAAAGTAAGTGATATGTGCTGAAAAGTTATCATGGGTACTAACAGCGGGTGATGAGTTGTGTGAAATAAGGTTCCTTTAAACACTCTTTTTGATTTTTGAACTTACATACTAAAACGTATTAGACGTTACATTGCACACGAAGCGAACAAACTGACGTTAAAACTTATCACTGGGGATTTTATTTGATTTAACATTATCCAAAACGTTAAACGATGGGTTGTTACTATGCTGTTTTTACTAAAGAGTTAAGGTTAATCGTAATTGCAGTCGTGTATTAGAGTGTCTTTATGCCAGGCCTGAGCATATCCGCGTCAACACTGTCTAAGGACTACCTCCATCAAATGATTTTGGTGACACTTCCGTTGACACAGATCGAGCTGCTCGTTAATCAGGTCAAATGCTAGTAGAAAATTATATTGCCAGAAGACTTTACCACTGATAGAGAGATAGTTTGAAAGCTGTTAATTCCGGCAACTTACTGAAATTTTAAGATCAAATAAGTTGATTGATAAAACCACTTTGCATATTTTTTAAGAATCTTTTACTTCACAACGAAATTCTTCATGTAATCGGACAAACTATGTCCAGCATCTTATACAGCACATTGGGAAACGGAGTAGGTTGCCTCCCAAATGATAGCAATGATGAATTTATATCCCATAGCAAGCTGAATATTGTTCGAATTGTCTTCATCGGAAGAAACGGTGTTCTATATAAACCAAAAGAAGCCGCACGCTATTATGATGAAAATAGCTCATTCCAAAATAACAATAGGTTTCACGGCTCATGACAGTTTACAGGTAAAATTTATTCATTACAAATGCTACAGCATTTACTGAATTAAGTTACTCAGCTACGTTGATGACTTTTAAGATATACTGGTCATAGAAACAATAGGACATGAATGTTAATATAACTGCAATGTCTAATGCAACAGTCAGAGAGCTACATGGAGGTTGACTTGCGCAAAGCAAACGGTAATTTAGAGTGAATGCAAGTATAGCCCAGAGCTATTTATAACGAGAAGTATGGTAGCAAATAAATGGCCCTTCATTTAAAAATGTCAACTTCAACGTTTCATTTTGTGTTTCTTGATAGTATTATCAGATAAAAAAGTTGACACGACTCTAGCAAACACTATGAATTCTGATATATTGAGGATATTACTGTAGACTTAATATATAGACACATTTAATACGTGTATTTTTGATGGTATACCGCCAGGGTGCTAAACAAGAGGGAGGAAGGTAAGGACGAGAGACAGAATAGGTAATTTCCACAACTAGTGAAGTTTAGTCATTTGTGATGAAATAATTAAGCTGGAGTCTGACGTGACCTTGATGCTCCCTCACCGACAACCGGATACGTACATTTTCGCACGACGATATTAGAATATTTAAACTCTATAAAGCAAAAGAACTAAGTTTTCACAATGACAAATCGGACAACCATAATTATATGAAAATTAAACTACTAAGCGGTAAATCATGTTATTTCAATCAACCGCTCTCCACCAAAATTCTTCAACTGTGACGGAAGCACGTCGATTTCATAAGAAGCATAGGAATTGTGGATGATTTACTGAATCCATGGGAAGTTGGTTGTTGGGACAGTCAAAAGTAACGTCACAATTTTAAGGGTCTTACAAGTACTATTATCATGTGGAATGTATTCACTTACGTTTATTATTTCTTTTGAAAATATCGTCTCGCGTGCTTCTCCCTTAAAATCTCACATTTTACTTTCTGATCGACAGAATGGTATACAAAGCAATAGTGTTAATAACAGTACTTAAACTATAACCACAGGCACGACTAGCAGAGGTTTTAGTCCGAGTTGAAATGATAATAATACGTTTAATATATCTTTTTTAGTAACAGAATTATAAGAAAGCTCGGGACGACAACCGATAAAGAATCTCCGAGGGTTGCGTCCGAGGTGGTTCATTCAACTCAAACACTGAAACTGAATTTCCCGCAAAGTAACCAGTACCATACTTCAGGCCAGATTCCCACTCCTAGTGTAAGGAACAAAACACCGATGGGGAACAACCGAATGTATTTAGCAACAAATTACAGGACTAGTTAATAAAATCTAACAACCATATATTAAATGCTCAATTTGCAAAATGTCCATCAATGTCTCAAATGACTCCGACTTCCTTTGTTCTTGCATTTTCATACAAATTGCATTTTGTTTCCATTCTTTACTGTTCGACCTCCTTGTCTCTCTGCCGCCAGACATTCAGTTCACGACTAACATCATATGCTACTTATGTCTACATAAGTAGCACACACCATACTAGTACAACAAGTAGGCGAAAAGGAAAAGCGAGGAAAAGTTGTCCTAAACAGCCTGTGTCGCTAGCAATTACTGGGGAGAAATAGCACAAAAAAGATCATAATATGGCATGCTTGTCACTCAATAAAACTAGAGATTCAGAAGTTGGAAGTAATTTCCGTGATGTCTAGTTCCACTATTGTTTTGATACTGCAGTACCTAAGAGGTACTACGGGTTTGTGTTAAGTCACTCCTGCTCGTGTTTCTGCCACATTCGTTCACAAAGTTGAAGAATACATTAACCGGTTTAATTAAAAAGCAGCAGAAGTCCACATTGAAAGGAATTATATCGAGCATCACAAGTATATCTGAATCGCCAAACACAGGCTTATTCAAAAACGTGACTATGAGAGCCAAAGCCCGAACTCATATACTAATGAAATGACCGATTCTTGCCATTATCTCAGTAAGTTTTAATAGTAAAGAGTAGTGGGTGGGCGTCAGGAGGGAAAATGGCAAAACATATCTTCTAAAACGCTACAAATGGTAGACTGAGACTTTTAACGAAACTCTCTGATTTTAATCCATGTTCCAATGTCCGGGAGTAACTAATTGGAACATAGGGCAGCCTTTGATTGTGAACAGTGAGACAAATGCCGTACAATTTACAGGGCATCAATTTACCCAGGCTATGCTGCTAGCGAAGGCTCCAAAATTTAGCGAAAGGCGAACCCATCTAAGAAAAACATTAAATTCAGCATAAATTAAGAAAGAACTTTTACTTACATCTCAGAAACCTTCGGTTCGTTGATCTTCTGAAATTCGAGTGACTTACAACAAACTACAGGTCGTAACAGGTGCTGCTTGAGCAGCAGACAATGAAGAGCCATTCAGCATGGTAGTATCTGAGCTAGTAGGTGTTAGTCGGGATGTAACTCGTGAACACGATATTCGATAGTGACGTTGACTATCACGCAGTACGGACCTTCACATCACTACGATAGTAGGCGTGTTAAGTCTACCTTGTCCGTTGGGCGTCACGACCATTATGTTATGGTGTCTGATGACTGTAAACTTCAGAAAGTAAAAGAAGCTAGCTGAGGCTCTCCAAGCTCGGTACAGATCGAAAAACGATCTATCCAGTTACACCAGACGTTGAGAGAGCCCACCTTAATAAGTGAGGTGATAGCAAAAATACCAGTTGAAACACATTACAGTCGACCGAAAGTGATCAGCAACCCATGTTACAGAACACGGAGACCAGGCCCAGATAAGGCTACACGCTACGAGGGTGTAAAATCTTAAGAGGCAAGTTCTCACAGAACTAGTCGACACACGTTAAAAAATCCTCATAAGCTGCTGTAGAGTAGCATTGTGTGACAAAATAAATCATCAAGTTGTTCCACGGCAGCCTCAGAGGGCTAAGCGGTTAACTAAGAGAAACCGGAAACACGTGCTTTTGACTATATTTGAAGATATTAGCTCCGGCTGAAACATGCCTATCAACAGATATCACGAATGAGGAAGCAAACTTGCGAGGCATGAAACTTTTTAGATACGCCAGTGTTATAGTTTTACCTATTACAACCCAGCTACACTTATTACTTGATCTTAGACACTACTTCACTCAACAAGCCTCGGAATCAGAATATGGTTGAAAAAGAGTTTATTTATATTCTAAGTAAGAAAGTTGAATAAAAGGCTAGCATATTTATAGTATTTACACAAAGAGATTCTAGTCTTCTTCAAGTATCTGCTAGAGTTGATTGGTTAGGAAATACCTTCTCTCTACAGGTTCGGACACTCAAAAATAAAAATATAATACAGGCAATAGCAAAGCTACCAAACCTGGGTTTGGATCAAATACAGCTGGCTGGAGAATTCAACACTCAATCCCTAAATCTAAGCAATCAGGTGAGGATAAGTACAAACCGGAAATAAAAATCCTGGGTTAAGCGAGACAGAACAATTGTCATGGGTCAAGCGGAGTCTGGTATAATTTGAAATTCACTCTGAAAGGTTCGGACTGCAGCTCTTACTTGACATTGAAAAAGAGTGCTACGCCGTATGGTGGTAACTCAGTCCTATCTAAACGCTCTAGAGTCACTGCCTGGTTGAAAATTTTATGCTACCACCGAATACGAATACTGAAGCAGTTTTTCTGAAACCATGTGCACCATTCAAACTGGATGCCTTCAACGTTCGCACACTTATGCAGGTCGGACAACAGATAGGGCTGGCTATGTCTATAGAAAGTCTTAATATCGACGTTCGTTGTCTATCCGAGACCCGTATTTAAGACTCTGGTGGAGTACTAAAAATTCGCTTTACATCTGTCGTTTCAAAAAGCTTGTTTTATGTGCGTTTATCCGGGGACCCTGTGGCATCTTCGTCTGATCTTGCTACCACCGAATACAAATATTAAAATAGTCTTTCCGAAACCACGTATACAGTCCGAATTGGTGTGTGGTGGGGTGAGAGATGATGTATTTTCGTCATTACCTATGCTCCGACAAATCGCAGCCCGGATGCGATCAAGAATGAGTCTTACCTCCAGTTAACACTTTTTATGCAGAAAGTGAGTTCGACAGATATCGTATTTCTAGCCGGAGACTTGATGAATTCACAGGTCGGGCGTCTAGACACAGAGGCGAGTCGTTTAGGTGGCCGATGGGAACTTGTTGGTCTCAGGTCAAATAATGGAGACGATCCACTGCAACTGTGCACAGACCACAACCTATTTTTGGCTAGCACTAACTACCGGCACAGTCATCCCTGATGTGCCACCTGGTGTCCTACCTCTGCATCTCAAGCCTGGACTCAGATTGATCACATCGCGATCAGCTACCACGGGCGTGGTTGTGTACAAGACTGCTACACCTTTTGGAGTACCTATCTGGACTCGGATCGTGCACTTGTTTGCGCTAATCTTACCTTGAGTTTCGGTGACCAACAAATTGATTGTATTAAACAGATCGTTGTCAGTAAATTAGTTGCAGCTTCTGTTGCAACTAAATATCAAACCAAACATGATTCAAGGCTAGGTTATAACCCACTGAAAAGTATGTATAGGAACTGACTGCTTTGCATGACACTATGAAAATGGCGAGCAAAGTCGCTTGTGGCTTCGCTTAGCTTCCTGCTCATAAGCATTGAGTCTTTACAGGCTCCTTACCTATCTGGACTCTGATCATGCACTTGTTTGCGCTAATATTACCTTACTTTTCACTGGTCAACAAATTCATCGTCCTAAACGGATCGATGTCAGTAAATTGGTTGCAACTAAATATCAAACAGAGCCATGAAAATGACGAGTAAAGCCGCTTGCGTCTTCGCGAAACGTCCCGCTTATAAGCACTGGGTTTCTTTCTGGCTCCTAGCAATTCACTGAAGTTCGCCAGTCTGCTTCGGGTGACCATGAGTTTGATTACAAACGACGACTGTTACGTAATGAAATTGGGAAAAGCTTGTCAGGACCGAGAAGTCTAGTGGTCGGAGCGTTCCAATGAGTTGGAAGCAACAGCTGCATCTGGAAACTGCCGGAAGCTTGATGTCAGTAAATTGGTTGCAGATTCTGTTGCAAGAAGGAGGATGTGCCTGAGAAGTTTATTAACATCCTAAAAACCCTATATACGAACACCTCAGGCAGGGTGAGGGCATACAACTACCTCCCTCCATTGTTCCACTCAAGCTGTGGGGTTAGGTAGAGTTGCCCAATCTCACCATTCCTCTTCATCTTTGCTATCGACGACGTTCTGGAAACAGCTCTGATGGTTGTAAGTAGTGGCGATGTGGATCTGTTTCCTCAAGAGTGACTTCTCGACCTTAATTATGCAGACGATATTGTCTTACTATGGAATAATACCCAAGCCATGCAATCCACACTTAAACAGTTAGCAATTAGTGTCCGTGGGCATCGCATGTGCTTCTCACCTTCTAAGCGCAAAGTACTTTTACAAGACTGACAGGACCCTGATCCTACACTCACTCTGAGCAGTGAGCAGATAGAAGTGGTCGAGAAGTTCGTGTGTCTGGGTAGCTGCATAAGTGCTGGGATCAATTCACGTATAGTGAAAGCCAGAGAGGCTCATGACAATCTGGGCCATCTTTGGCGCCTTCGTGATATTATTCTGGCTGTAAGAGGTCGGATCTACAACGCGTCGGTGAGAGCAGTTTTGCTCTATGCTTGTGAAACCTGACCTCTCGGAGTAGAGGATGTTAGTCGATTCTCTGCGTTTAATCATCGTTGTCCCTGAAGGATTGCTGACATCCAGTGGCAACACCATGTTAGTGATTCAGAGGTTCGGCATTGTGTGTTTGGGCGCAGAGACGATATTCCGATTGGTGTCACCATCTTGAAACATCGTCTTCGGTGGCTTGGACATGTTCTTCGAATGTCGTCCCAGAGAATTCCACGTTGTGCATTAATGCCAATACTGGGACTGGTTGGAAAAAGCGGAGAGGTGATCAGTATATGACATGGTGTCGTGGTATGAAAGAAAGCTGCACAGGACTGGCTTGTGTTGTTCCTTCACGTCTCCATGGTTGGGGTCCGAGAGATGCTGCAACACAATGGCGAGGAAAGTTATAAGATATGGCTCAGAATAAAAGCCAGTTGAGATCCTGCTGTAACCTTCTTCATAAAAAGTTGTTGCTTCTTCCTTAACTGAAAGGATTCTTTCTGGTTTTGCCTTTCTGTTTCCCCCATTATTATTGTTATTTAACTTCCATACACTAACCTGTGGTCGTTATTGTTCTTTCTTTTCTTATACGCACTTAACATTTTTTCTCTCCTCCTATTTTCATTGTTTTGTGTGGCGCATATATATCTTATACCCTACTGTACAAATATTTGTGCTCTAATAATTGAATAAATAATAATAATACTGATTCATGACCAGGAGAGCCAAAATCTTCAAGGACCAAGTGGTAAAAGTCTTTAATGACGACTGAATCAGAGGTCAGAACGGAGCACTTTTTAAATCTAGGTTGCTGGAGATATCCAACAAATTACGGGTTAGTATCATACAGACAAAAACCTCCGAGCCAAGGACAGTCACTAAGAAGTAACAACATCCGACATGTTGAAGCAGGTCACTTCAAGATTCAAGGGAGATAGAAAAGACTCAGCATGTTACCGATCAACCGCATTGCTGTCACAGGTAATGAAAGGACTAGTCAATGAACAAACGAGAGGACACATGGTTCAAAACAACATGCTCTATGAAGCCCAGAACGGGCTCAGGAAAGGTAGGTTCTGTGCATTCAATTTCTTCATAAAATGAGAAAGTTGGACAACCTGTGAACATAAGATTCCGGTCAATTTAATGTTCCACGATTTTAAAAGCCTTTGCCACAGTACAATATACTTTTCATAGAGGTTCTAAAGATATGTTTCACTGACACACTCATCCCAGCTCCAAAGCTACTTCGACAACAGATTGTTTAGCACCAAGGTAAGGAAAGGGCACGGAAGTTGGGAGGTCTGAACGTATGGGAGGCCTGCTTGAGTATCTGGGCTACCAGTTCTTGCCGTCTAGATATTTCAACAAGTTATCCGTCTTTTGTTTGTCACAACAGAGCACTATATCAATCAATTGCACAACGTAATCAGGTGTGTTTGTGAAAATTTCACCACCTTTTTCTGTACAAGTTAGAAAACAGCACAATCAGAGTCATTGTGGTTGCTGGCAATATACATCGAAAAGAATGTATAATATTCGGATGTCGATTCCTGAACTGCTAACATATTATTGGCGGTCACTAATTTATCGTCAGGATCGACCAAGGAAAAAGAAACGGAAGCCTGTTGAAATACTTTGCACTAAGAATTCTATATTGTACCAAAAATATATTATTGAATAAAGCTAATGATAACAGCAATAAAAAACAACATTGGGAGTTCCACGAGGAATAGAATTAGGTCTACTTCCGTTCTTTGTCCAACTACTACAGACACTTAGCTCGATGGGATCTGAAGGTCTACCTTCAAAAGGACCTCACAACAATAGAGGGACTGACAGTGGGCAATGCATTAAAATACAACCCGTAAAAATACAATGTCATGAACATACTACCCTATTTGACACAAAGCAATTACACCATCCATGGAAATCCGCTCGGCAGTTTCATCAACGTAATGTCGCGCTGGTGACTACGGTGAGGTTAAGCGCTAACCCAAACTACGTAAGGGATGCAGCCAAGACAAAAGCATTTATCCACCCTATACGAAGACAGTTTGGCGCAGCCATCACACAGTTGTTCCTAAAGCTATTCGATACGAGCGGTCTCGACTTGAAATCCGAAATGTCGCTGCACCTCCTCTACTCAAAAGAAATACAAGCTTTGGATATAACAAATTCGAGTCCTAGCCACAACCCACCATGAAACAACTAAATCGGGCAGACGTGTCCATTATCCAGAACGATACACACAGTTCATTTTGTTCCTGAGATATGTTATTCTCCGATTAGCTAAATGGAATTATACATCATAGTATGTCACGTTGTGCTAAATGTTATCTGTTATGACCTTGATTTGTCTACCCACTTTTTGGTGCCGAGGATACTTGTCTAATCTAGATTTCGACCTTGATGCGATAGGCTGATCAGCTTAACCTTGAGACTAGTACGCGTGAGTTCGAGATGGGGTAGAGAGAAGAAGAACTATTCTGTCACCTGATTGGTGGGCAAGCACACGAATGAGAGAAGACAAGACAACTGGAACACTACTCGATCTATTTCCCTGACCACTGAATTCACTGGATTCACTGAATTCAGATTAGTGTAAAAAGGTACATGAATAAATAAGTGAATAACCCGACCGCAACGTACAATAATTAGGAAAAATACAATTATGTCCAAAGCTGGGAATTAGAGTGGAAAATAGGGTGCAAAATAATATGTTTAAATTACAATAGCTTCGGAACAGAAAAAGGTATGGCAGTGAATGATACATCGAACGAAAGTGTATGTTCTGTAGAATAGATTAGGGACAAAAATGAATGTCAGTGTTTTACAAGCTTTGAATAAACTGAAATAACGTCCCGAAAAATAGCCTTCGTAATTTGTCAGGGCTTCTTGTTTCCCGGTTCACATCATCTTCCTCCTTGACAAATAAAATGTTATAACTGCCATCCAACTGAGTGCATAAGTGAAAACCGGTTTACCTTGCGATCCGTGTAAGCGTGACTAATTTGACCAACTGGAATAAATAAAAAAAATGATTACTCACTATTTACAAGTAATAGTTAAGATATCATCATTGATATCTCCCCTCAGAAACGTATGCTCTTTTCGTTGGGTCCACTTGTAGAATATCTGGTCTTCTACGTTTTCGTAACGATCTCCTAATAGGATCTTGTTCCGGTTGCACAGTTTTGTGAGTCGTTGAACTTTTAATATCGAAACTGTCCAAGAAGATTTGCCACATCGAACTCTGTTTCTCGGTTTTCTGTGCAGTACCAGAATTTTCCAGTATGTGGTTAACATGACGTGTCCACTTTTGACCTTCAACTTCCACCACATACACCACATTTCCTCGTCTCTTAAGTATGCGTCCACTGGTCCATTGTGGAGGTGAGTATCTGAAATCACGGACGTATACTGTTTGGTTATTTTGGAAGATTCTATTCTTCGCCCCATGATGGCGATTAAATTGGATTAACATCTTTCGGTTTCTCGTTCCTATGAGATTTCGCTCTGGTTTTATTGCATCGAGAGCAGTTTTAACTTTTCTGCCAAACATAGTTTTTGCTGGAGACATTTGATTTGGTGCTGACGGGTTTGGAGTTGTTCTGTAGACAAATAGAAAATCATTAAGAATTTCCTTTATCTTCCCCTCCCCTTTTGCCTTCAGTATCGCTCTCTTGAAGGTGTCCACAAAACTTTCGGCTTGACCATTCGATTGTGGATGATATGGAGGTGAACGAACATGATTGACTCCAAATCTCTTGCAGAAACCTGAGAAGATGGACGAAGTAAACTGAGTGCCGTTATCCGTCACAAGGATATTTGGGACTCCAAAACGGTAGAATAACTGCCGTAATTTCATAATAGTGTCTTGCGAAGTGACCTGGTTCATAGGGATAATCTTCGGCCATTTTGAATAAGCATCGACACAAATGAGGAAATATGTACCCTGAAATGGGCCAGCAAAATCAATATGTAATCGCGACCAAGGTTCTTTTGGAGATGCCCAAGAATATAGTTCAGCTTTTCGTGGACATTTGGAAACCGTGGCACATTTTCTGCACGCACGCGCGAAATCTTCGATGTGTTCATCGATGTTAGGCCAGTATACATAACTTCGAGCAATAGCTTTCATTCTTCCAGTACCTAGATGGGCTGTGTGCAATTTTTGCAGGACGAGCGAGCGTAAGTTATTTGGAACCACTACGCGATCAGTAAGCATAATACAGTCATTTACGATGGATAAAGATTGGCGTCGTTGGTAATACTGTTTCAGTTCATAAGATGTTATACGTGGGGGCCAACCACGCTGGATAAATGTAGTTAGTTGTCTTAAGATAGGATCGCGGCGAGTGTGATAAGCGATTTGAGCAGCTGTCACTGGGAGAATTTCTGTTGAATTGAACAACATTCTGTTTACGTCTTCTTCCACTGATATAGAAGTGATAACAGTATCTTTATTTTCAAGCTTATGATCACTCATTAAGCGCGATAATGCATCAGCATGACTAAAGTCAGAGGTAGATTTGTATTTGTTAGCGAAATCATAACCCAATAGCATTGTAGCCCATCGTTGGAGGCGGTTTGCGGTATAAACTGGTATGCCTTTATTAGATCCAAAAAATTGATAATAGGGGTTTATGATCAGTGAATAAGGTAAATTTTCTACAATGCAGCATTTTGTGAAACTCATTAACTTCAAAAATTAATGCCAAACCTTTTTTCTCAATTTGACTGTACTTGCGTTCTGCCGAAGTTAATGTTCTGGAAGCATATGCGATAGCTTTCTCTTTTACATCTGGAAACCTATGGGATATGACGGCACCGATACCATAGTCAGAAGCGTCTGCGGCAACAACGATTTCCAGCGAGGGATCAAAATATGTAAGGAGTAGATCCGATGTTAATAATGACTTTACTTTGTCAAAACATTTTTGGCACTTACTGGACCAGTCCCATCTTACATTATTGGATAATAATTGGTTCATGGGTGCTCTGAGGCGATGCGATTGCGGCAAAAAGTTACTGTAATAACTGATAAGACCAAGGAATTAACGCAGAGTTGCTACATTAGATGGAGGTGGCATATTTTGGATAGCTCGTACATTTTCCGGATCTGGGCGTCGTCCATTTTTATCGAAAACGAAACCAAGATATTTCACAGAGTCCATGAAAAATGTACACTTCTTTTAGGTAGAATCCATACTCAGATATTTTAGTTAAAACAGCATCGAGTCGATCGAATAACTCGGACTTACTGGAACCTGTAACGATTACGTCATCCAAATAGACAGCGACTCCTGGCAAATTTGCCAACATAGTGTCCATTATTTGTTGAAAAATAGCTGGTGCTGGTTTTACACCAAAAGGTAAACGTTTATATTGGTAAAGGCCTCTGTGAGTGTTAATCGTCAGAAGTGGTTGGGAGGCTGGAGATATGCATCAGCAAGGTCAATCTTAGCAAAATACTTTCCTCCATTTAGTTTGATGAATAAATCTTCCTGTATGGGAAGTGGATACGTGTGATCTTCTAGGGCATTATTCAGACCAGTGGAAAAGTCAGCACATATGCGAACAGTTCCATTTGCCTTTTTCACGACCACTATGGGGGCAGCCCACGGTGAATAATTTACTGGCTGGATGACACCTAGCGCTTCTAATCTGTCCAGTTCCTGGTCAACGACTGACAGAGCAGCATAAGGCACTGGTCGTTTCGGTCTGAAAATTGGCTTTACATTTTGCTTCAGTGACAAGGATACTTTGGTGAACTTACAACAGCCCAGTTTGTTTTGAAATACACCTGCATGCTTTTTTGAAGATGATTTATGCGAGATGTAGACGACATTTGAGAAGAAACAGAAGACTTTGTTGTGGACATAACATTTGCACTAATTACATGAGGTTCTGAAGTTTTACGTGAGCATACTTTGTCTGAGGTATTTGATTTGGAATCATTGTGAGGACATGTTACATCCGTGGAACACATTACATTTGAAGCATTTGATTCAGAAAGATTATGAGAACATGTTTCATCAGAAGCATTTAATTCATGAATATCAAGAGAACATGATAAATCGGAAACATTTGATTTGGAAATATCATCAGGAATTTTGATAGACTCGAAGGAAGCATTTTGAGAACATACCTCATTTAATAATTTATTCAATAATAATTTATTCGCAAAATGCCATGCTCCGCAGAACCAACATGGTGATGGGGGTTTGACAGAAGGTAGTTGTGTGGTTGTAGTATTCTGTTTGGACGATTCCGAGGATCTGAGAGCATTAATTGAACCAAAATCGGAAGATTTAGCCTTCTGTTGCACCATCGCGGTATCATGCTTGAGATTTATCAACCTCTCACACTCGGTTGTGACCATTTGTAGTGTCATATTCGGTTCCTGTTCAATGCGTGCTAACATCCTGGTACGGATATCTGCATCTTCTGCATTCTTTAAACCACATATAAAAATCAAGCATTTGAATTGGTCAGCTGAAATCTCGTTAATTTTGAACAGTTCGCATTCTCAATTTACTTTCCCAGCATATGTGAGATAATCATCATCTGAGGATTTTGATATTTGGAAACATCGATAGCGAGTATTAAATAATGAAGATTGTTCGCCGAAAATGTCAGATAAAATTTGGACTGTCTCTTTGAAAGATACATCTCGTGGATTTCGTGGCAGGATGAAATTCACATATTTGTTGTATTCACGTGTTCCGAGTCTTCTCAGGAGTAGGCGAACTTTAGCTGCGTCATCAAGATTTGAGCATTCCACACGGAATATGTCTTCGCAACGATGAAACCAGGAATTGAAAATGATACCAGATTCAGGATCATAATGCAATTCAAAAATAGAATTTGTGATGCATTCATACTTATCTGATTGATAAGTTGTGGATGAATGTAATGAAAGCTTCTGCATCAGTGCATCTAAAAGCTTCATTTGATTTGCATCATTTTGCGCTTGCTGAATTTGTAGAATAGTTTTAAGGTCGTCCAAGGATACAGGCATTTTGTTCTGGATCAATCAATATAGAAAAAAATCTCCGTCGCCACTTCGTTATGAGCTTGATTTGTCTACCCACTTTTTGGTGCCGAGGATACTTGTCTAATCTAGATTTCGACCTTGATGCGATAAGCTGATCGGCTTAACCTTGAGACTAGTACGCGTGAGTTCGAGATGGGGTAGAGAAAAGAAAACTATTCTGTCACCTGATTGGTGGGCAAGCACACGAATGAGAGAAGACAAGACAACTGGAACACTACTCGATCTATTTCCCTGACCACTGAACTCACTGGATTCACTGAATTCACTAAATTCAGATTAGTGTAAAAAGGTACATGGATAAATAAGTGAATAACCCGACTGCAACGTACAATAATTAAGAACAATACAATCATGTCCAAAGCTGGGAATTAGAGTAGAAAATAGGGTGCAAAATAATACGTTTAAATGACAATAGCTTTGGAACAGAAAAAGGTATGGCAGTGAATGATACATCGAACGAAAGCTTATGTTCTGTAGAATAGATTAGGGACAAAAATGAATGTCAGTGTTTTACAAGCTTTGAATAAACTGAAATAACGTCCCGAAAAATAGCCTTCGTAATTTGTCAGGGCTTCTTGTTTCCCGGTTCACATCATTATCCGAATTCATATTTATCCGATTCGTACACGTATATCACTCGTGAAAGTGAGGAATCTACTCCAGTTGGATGGGAACCTTGGGATGTGAATTACATGGAATCACACTTCACGGCTGAGGACTAACCTGTACCATCTTGTCATGATATCAAGGCCTTTTACCTACCTGATGGTGTCACCAACGAAACTTATTATACGGAAAGGCTGCAGAAGTACATAGTACAATCGCTGGTGTATGTACCAGATTACAGTGTGCAAGTGATAGATCAGGGTTGATCTAAATGGTGTTTCGAAAACTGTCCAACGTTCAGCGATCTGTAGTGTAGCGTGTCTATGTTCCACTTTGATGGATGGCTAGTCTAAGGCTCAGTGACGTATCACTGATCCTACGTACATCAGTCTGTTTATACATTTTTCTATCACTCTTCCTAATTCTCAGTCAGTCAGCCAGCTACAACGTAGGACAAGGCACGTATATGCATTGGTTCAAGTTGCCACATCTGTGGTCAAATACTGTTAACTTACGGGTATTGTCTACCCTTAATGGCCACATTTCTTAGCCGTAAAGTAAAACAGAACGAACTACTGCGCATTATACTCGTCCTTTAATTGATAGATGGATATCTCGCCTTCGCCATAGGTGACGTAAGTTAGCAACAGTCAAACGAGCTTTCTGAATATGTGCTGAGATTTCATCAGACAATAACCCATTAGGGCTGTTCAGACTTCCAAGATAAGTGAAGTTGTCAACGCGTTCGACTACTTTACTCCCTATCCTTAGTTCAGGTGTTGACGCAGTTCAGTCCTGAATGCTCAGAGCTAACAGACGACTGTATTTTATCAACAGGACTATATCATCTGCATATTCTAGATCGATAACTGAACCTGCTGGTAAGAGACCGATTCCCGAAAATTCAGACGACGAAAGCGTTATTTCCAGCAGTAGGATTATGATGAAGTTAAACTGAAATGGAGATAGTGGACAGCTCTACCGGACACCACTTGAGGTTACAAAATGAGATGACAGTTCGCCACACTGACCCAGAACCTCTCACTGGTTCTAGAAATTGGGAAGTGCTGTTCTCCATTATCATACCAGGTTTTGTCTCCACTTACTCTGGGTGTGTCATTCACCAATTAAACGTAAACAAGACTTCTGATATCCGTGTCCCGAGAAGTGGGTTGATGTAGTGACCTACTTATAAGCAACCTAAAGGATATTTTTCCACAATTATGAAAGTATTTTCACAGCTGATTTCAAGAGTCGATATAAACTAGACCACTACTGAAAACCTAAAAGCACCGGACGTCCGTCTCATCCTAGTATGGGACTGCTCCTCAACAGTGTGCACCCATGACCCCGCACGTCGGACTCGAACCCAGGCCCTTCGGCCTCGCGCGTGGACATTCGACCTCAAGACCATTGAGTCGGTATACGATAGTGTGAGTGTCTGACTTAATTGATCCATGATCTCGAACAACCCCCTATCTATTATCTGAGGTGGATAACTTTATCACACCCGACAAAGTTTGAACTCCACTGGTCACGGCCTCTCACTAGAACTCCTGGATATCTATCTTGAAGCTAGTCACCAGTGGGCACATGGTCAGTATCAGTATGGGGATTTGTGAAGATTATAGTAATTTTAACAGTTGAATTCACGAGTCAATTTAAGCTTGACCACCACTAAAAACCTGAAAGTGACTAATTCAAGAAAACCGTCAAAACAATTATACTTGTATACCTACAATTGTTACGGTGATCCATATTAGATGAGATATTTATATAAACACTTCAGTAATAGAATTGGTTAAAAAATCACACATTGTCAGTAAAACTGAAATAAGGAGTTGAGGTAATTGATAATCCTTAGGCATAAAATAAGTTGTAAGAGATGTAATAAATAAAACAATACATTATTATCTGAATTCTGACTAAAATATCAATAAAACTACAAAGATGTATATGACAAAACAGCATTTATTTATAAGAATAAATCGCGATTGCTAATGTCGATATCATTATTGTCAGAATATGTACAACAATTCAAATAGAAATATTAAAATGATAAATTAAACAACCTTGTAACGTCCGCGATTTATTGAATTGCCAGATTGCTAAAACATAATATAAAAAAGTAACATGATTATACGTGATTATGAGGTTGATGAAACAGAAGTGGAAAAACTTCACACATATACAACCCTGATTGATGGATAACGAAATTGTTTTAAAGGTTTGTGTAACTATTCTCTTCAAGTCTGGTAAGTTAGATATGCGAGGAAAAAACTTGCATTGCAGTAACTCAAGGCAACGAAAATGCCAACAAAAGTTTTATTGATACATATATAGAAGGGAAGGGAGATATCCATACAATTAATAATAATTTAGGTTCTTTGGGAATCCCTGTCACAATAAGACATTAATATGTGGACAAAGAATTTCTTTCAACTCATAGTTATCGAATAGGTCCTACATGCTCTACTGATCTATATAAAAGAAAAACCAAACGTCTTTCGTAATACCCTTGGGGAAAACGGATAACCTGGAAATTTTATCCACAAATATATGGCCACATAGGTTAGAATAGGCGAAATACAAACGGGGAATAAGTAATTCCTGTTCATGTTCCTACAATTCAGAGGTGATGCGATCAGTGAAATACTAACCCAGAGATTACATAGAACGATCCAAAGAACATTAAACACTGCCCAATGGTGATACTGAAGTTAAAAGATGAATTACGTGGAATGGCCAACTCGTTTGTATTTATCGATTCGACTGCTCTTGTGGAGCAAGTTATATTGGTCGAGGTTTTAGGAACTTACATCTTCGCGCTAGTGAACTCCTCCCGGTGTGGAGAAGCAGAGATGTACTTAAGACAGTGAACAGATAAATACTAGTCAATTCAGTGGAGACTGGTCATATAGCCAGTAGAAGTCAATCTTTATCAGTGATTTATTACCACTGAATTAACTACTTCTATGAATCCGGTGTTCATCTTGTGCTAATGAGGTAAGGAAACTTGGAACGATGCACATATGAGCCTGGTTCTACGTTGCAGCAGACTGACTGAATTTATCGGGTTGTTAACCTTTTACCAAAGCCAGTCGGATATGAAGTCCTTAAAACGACAAAAGCAACAGAACCGAGTACAAAACGAATATATCCAACTCCTATTTTTACCTTGGTCAACCTCAGGGACAACAAATCAATGGTAATCTTAATTATAGAATGACATAAGTTGACTGACGTACATAAAATCTTTCGTAATTTTTATTTACATATCCTTGTACTTATTATTATTATTATTCGTTTGATGTCGCTATTAATCTCCTGAATACACGACTAATTTACGTAGCACTCACCCTACCTTATTATTATTTACTGGATTCATACAACTTTATACACGATATAGTCGTTCACCAAATATTTGATCAAATTTGTGGTGTCATTATTATTTCTCTTATCCTATAGGACACATATTTATTCTGATCATTAATTTCACAATTTCATTTAACGCACAAGCTTATTCAATTTAACACTGTATACTTAATGTTCAACATTAACAATTATATTTCATCTTACAATACTACATTCACACACTATAATTTTAAACGATGTATTTTGCCTTAAACCTGACTATTTTTGGATTAATAAAGTAAATATTGTTGATTCTGATATATAAGAATAGGAGTGAGTTCTTAGAATGATTTCACGACTACTTAGTCAAGAACGCGGAGAGGTTTTACCTTAGTTTAACAGTGTACTGAAGGCCTTATTTTAGAACCAGTTTATTGAGAACGATAGTTATCCAATTTAAATTCGTACTTTTTAATGACTATCTTACGAAAAGTATTTCGGAAGTGAAAAAAATAGTAGTGCAGCAAAGCTGTTCTTCCTTTGAACAACAGAATAAGATCAAAAAATTCTTCAAGCAGTAAAACAAAGAGAAATCGGGAGACAATAATTTGATTTAAACTGTTTGCTTTATCCTATTATAATCAACTCTAAAAGCTACGCTTGTGCCAGAGATTGTACAAACACGAGCACGTAGGATTTGGATAACTGTAAGAAACAAGTGGAAGATACGTTATGTTCTAGTTATTTAGTAGAGAAATTTATGAATACAACTAAAATTTCCAAAATCGAAATGAATTTTCCAGCTTTGCGAACTTGGTGGTTACTCAATTGTTCCTTGATGTCAATAATAAGTGAATACCGTAATAAATACACTACAGTCAGCAATATAATGTGCCGATAGAGAAATATAAACTGGGAATTAATACATACCAATTTAACTAATTCTTCTTTGATAATACGCATAATTTCTTTTTTAGCCAAAGCGACTTGTCTTTCATTGACAGCCTCAATACATAAATACAGTGGTCTGTCATCTGTACCTTCGGGTATATGTTGCTTAGCTTTGGCAGGTGGCATATACACTCCTCGTACAGACACGCCAACATCACAATAGTCACTAAGGTGATTGAGCATTTCGCGACCAGTGATACGCCACCTGACGTTTTGTGGGAAGTCATTGATAACTAGTTCTTCTTCGTATCTGAAATTTAAAATGTACCATTAAGCACAAACACGAGTATTATATTCTTCGAAAAAATTCAAATGTGACATTCAAGTGTTTTATAATGGATTCAGTCACACTAGTTGCGAAAAACTGGTGACATTAAAGTAGTATAACTGAAGATCCTGCAAAGTGATATTTTGGTGAAACTTTTGTGCAGATTTCTTCGTTGTTAATGAAGTATTCAGATCTGAGATAATAATTTTGTCATGTAAAATTTGTAGCTTAGGTAAGTTTTATAAAAATAAATTTTGCTGAGTTAGGTGGTTCATTTGTAAATTTTTATCGTCATTACGGATAACATTGTCAGAACTTATCTGGAATGGTAGTGAAGCTTCTGGAATAATTTTATAAGTATCAAATCATGTTTGTTTCAAGAAAATGTTTGTAGTCACTTGATATATTATATGGTCTTACTATCTTTATGAGTATTTGTACCACTGAGATTGGAAACAGAATGTGTTAATCAGTAAAAACAACTAATCAGAAACTTTGTTATACAATTTAAATAACACGCATATCGTAACAATACTACGAATATAATTAGTCGCATAACAGCGTTCGATCAAAACCAAGATAAGCCGGATGCATTTTAATATTGCCCATAGAAAAAATTGAACAAGCTTTACTTAAAGGTATAATTACCAAGGTGTGATTTGATAATTACGAATAAATTGAGCATTGGGTAGATTGTTATAAATAAATTAATATATTTGTAATATCCCAATGATTTGGTTATTTATTCTGTGAAGAAATGGCTTACACTGAGTTACGAAACGTCAGAAAATTTAATTTTTCTACTGATTGGGATGTTACAAATTTACAAGCTTTACTTAGTTGATTTGAATAAAATCTGGTACAGACATCACAGTCAGAAAAATGGGACATGGTGAAAAGAAACCACTGAGTTGAATAAATTTCCATTACCTACTAATCTTTTTGAACTTGGCACTGTACGAGGATATTATCGCTTACGTCATGTCAACTTAAGAGGAATGGTCAAGCATTTACAATGACATTTCACGAAAGTCAAAAACGTAGATTTAATCATTTGTCAATTCTATGACCATAAAGTGTGACTGGAGATTACATCAGACAGACAGTGAATTAAATAGATCACACATGTTATAGTATCATTTTCGAAAGACGACTTTTCAATCTATTTATTTCTTTGCAGGACTGGACAATCAGATTATTGATAATGATCACTAAGATAACTCTAGTATAATCCAACTGATATGATTGCGAGAAGTTAGTTTATAAAGGTGCGTATGCCATAAGCTTGATTGCTCTGTGTCGAGGAACATAGAAAACTAGAGATACCAATAATACAAAGCAGATAAAATGTTTTAAAATAAGAAATAATTTTGTTGGAAGAAAAATATTATTTTACCTTCTAACCATGTCACTTCCCGAATTAGTGTTAACACCAGCACCCTCCTCATCGCCAGCGCCTGGTGTTTGTTTAGTGTAACCAAGTTTAGCATTCAAACGTTCGGCAGCTTGTTCAGCCAACGTACGGCTTGTGGGAGCTGGAGGCACAGGTATCGTGACGGCAGCAACCGCAGCCGCAATAGTCGCATTAGAGTCGCTGACCGTGGTGGTATTCAAAACAGCGCTTGGTTGTGGAACAATCGGAGTACCAGAAGTCAAGTTCTTAACAAGTCCTAACTGTGCAGCCTTCTGTCGAGCAAGTGCTAAGGCTGCGTTCACAACTGCTTGTCCAGCTTGGGCACTGAATTTGAAAATACAGAAGTTTATGAGTTACGTTACACAAGGTAGTTTCAAAAGTGTTAATAATCATATTGAAGATCGTATTTATAAGGAATCAGACAACTTTTTTGAAAAAAACTTATTTTGGTATTTACGATTATAAAGAAAATAATTATCAAATGAGCTTAGACCGTTAAAACGGTGAATTAAAAAACCGAAAAATGGCTGACTTAGAGTAAAAGTAATACGATCGATTATTACGACCCATTATTGCGAAGACTTCCTTAGAAATAGAGGGAATTGCATAGATAATATAAAAACAAGTTAAATCCAATGAGGTATCGATACAGAAACTCAATTTGGTTGGGAAAATATTTGGAACTAATTCCTGAGAAACTAGCATTCTTTAGCTTGAAGGAGAGCTTTGAATTTAGAAAAAAGCTAAAAAGGTTAAATGTTTGTGATATGTTGGTTTTTGTAAGTTTAGGAGCTTCCATAGAGAGATCAAAACAATCAGCACATATTCTCTTTTTTTCATCCTTGACATTATAAAAATTCTGACTTGTAATTAACCATATATTATTAGAAAGTTAACTTGCCTAACTTCAACAGATTCAGATACACTTTCTGATACATTACTCTTTGATACATCTTTAATTTTTGTTTTCGTGGCCAACATATCTTCAATCTTCGAGTCCCAATCAACATTTCCATCACCATCTTCGTCATCTGAATCTTGTAAACCAAGAGCAGCTTTCTGAAGGCGCCGTTTTTCACTATTCAGCTGAGCTTCCACTTCATCAAACATAAATCCTTTACCACGGAAACCTGAAGAACCGTATACCTTTTTTCCTTCCTGATAACAGATTTATTTAAGTGTAATAAGATGAATACATAGTTAATGAAATACATAAAATGGACTCATAAACACTAAAATCTAGTTGTTTACATTAGTTCCATTAAACTGGAAATATTAAGAAATGTACTAGAAATAGTAATATCCCTAAACGTATAATTTGTGTAAAAGTGGACACTCACTATGATACATAACGTCGATTACTATGGTACACAGGCATGAGAAACGTTTGATTGTAACACGAAAATTTCTAGCCTGTAATCAAGTTTCTTTCTTAAGACCAATCTTTCCGACTGTGAGGATGAATTTACGGGAATCTTGGAAACAAATACAGATGCTACTCAAAGCGGTTATGAAGGTGTTAGACATGTACAGTGAAATATGTTTATTTTTCCTCCTTACAAACACATGATTTCCATACACAAGTTTATACCACTTCTAATCAGAGTATAAATAATTCTAAAAATTGAGGGACTATAGTAAGATTACTTTTTAAAGTTAAAAGTATTGCTTTTCCAAGTCAAGCAGGAACAACACGTGCAAGAGTTAGGGTCCAAAAAAATGCCTCTTCACAGCTGCAAATGATGATGAGAAACTGTCAATCATGAAATGTTGAAATCCTACCTTTAGTGAAGTTCCAAAATAACTTATGGCAAACATTTGTTGCTGCTTATTAATGCATGCCTAGCACGTTGTGTTAAATGCATGGGGGCTGAGGACCGATTGTAAAATAAATAATTTCAGAACACATTTTAATTCAAGAGAAATAGACATTTTCAGGTTGCTTTCCACTAATCTACACTGGCATACGTTAACAGTAAACCTCACTAAAATAAAAAGACTACCAACAAACAGATGATGCATACGATGACAAACAAATAAACATAGACACACATGTTCCATTCGGATCTTGTAAGCATTCCACATATTCATTAGTTCCTCTGGTGGTTTTTGACCACTCTGCTTGAATGCTCGAACAACATCACCAGCACTGCGCTCCTGGTCTGGAGTGAGAAAAGTATAGGCAAACCCTTTGCGGCCAGCACGTCCAGTACGCCTGAAATATAAGAACGATGAATTATTAAGATTAAATCATTAAGTAGCCATGAAAAGAAAGACCATGTTGATGTGTGGACGAGAATGATAATGATTGCTTGTCTGCTTAATCAGACATGTAGATAGTCTAACAGGTGTCAGACGAGTTATATATTCCCCTATCTTTATAATAATTATTATTGATTGTTCATCGTTGTTGGATTGTGTCGGGTTTTGGTGTGGAAATATATTTAGGTTCTAGTCAGGCGAATCACGTGTTCTTGATCTGAGTTATGTTGAAGTCCTGTAAAATAGACACTGGGAGGGAATCTAGTGTAGATATTCGTCTAAGGTAAATTAACGTACCATACGTGTAAACATGGAAAACCAACCGTTATAACACATGTATTACATAACAACTACAAACATAAGACATATAAATCTATTTATGTTCTTTGTTGTAATTATCTTACTGAAAGTCAGTCCTGTGCTCCGAATTAAGTACATATATCTGCACCTGGTAAATTATTTAAAATATATGTCGTGTGATTAAACAATTTATGAACAAAAAATAGTCTGAACTTCCAAAAGTAAACGGTATGCCCAAGAAAAGTTATACACTCCTTTAGTTTGAAAATATCGGATTTTGATGCAGTAAGAACAAGATGACAAAATCATAGCATTTAGAAAGACCATTAGATGAACTAATATTATCATTTAATTATCCAAAAGAATAATTCTGCTAAAATGAATCCAGCAGTCGAGAAAATTCACCATAATTATGATCAGAAATAATAAATACGAACGGTTGTTAAACACCAATAAAATACAGCACATACGATTACAAATTCATATAAAACTTACCCACAACGATGAACATAATCTTCATAGTGATTTGGACAGTCATAATTGATAACTAAAAGTAAATCTGTAACATCAAGACCACGAGCAGCGACTGATGTGGCTATTAAAAGACGAATATTGCCACGTTTAAAATCCATTATAACAGAATCGCGATCATATTGATCAATGCCACCATGAAGAGAAAGACATGGATAACCATATTTCAAAAGAACACGCATTAACTCATCTGCACTCTCTTGTTTTTCTACGAATACAAGGACACTACCCTCTTCTTGGTAAATTCCTAGAAGTTCAAGAACTTTGTAAACTTTCTCTTCTTCTGACAAGATGAACTGAAATCAAAAGGAAGAATAAGTGAACTACATTACATGAATTGATTAGTTAACAAACTACGAAGTAATTAATTACAATCACATATTTATAGTTTTAGCTGACCTACATGAGTGAATAATCAAGTGAAAACAATTGACAATCTACACTAAAAGAAAGCTAGAAAGTGATATAGAGAAGGTACAAACACTTTTTAATTAATTGACAGCTAAAGAAATGGTATCATTGAATACCATATTAAAGCTTGTAGTGAAGTAATAATCTCATTTATCACCTACAAATATGATACGTTAAAATAAAGAGGCTTCAAGAGACATGTTTCATTCTATGATAACTGTTACATAATATTTACAGAAGTTTGATGTAAACAATAAATTATGAAACTCTAGACTTACTGAATAGCCATGTTTTAACTCTATTATAAAAAAACTGAATTTGAATTTTCAAATTACGGACTTTAGTTATATAATCAATGAAAAAGAGAAAGCATTGGACAGGGGAATCGTCTGATTATGGGACTACTCATTAGTGCGCATTCGCAAACCCAGCACGGATCGAACACCGAGAATTAAGTCGTCATGGAGAGCGCTTAACCTCAGGGTCGTTAAATTGGGGTACAATCGTTTTCATTTCAAATTTCAGCCACTTTGCATTGCTGTGCGACCATTACCCATTGTCTTGTTTAAAATCTATTTACAATATAATTGTTGTCATAAACTGAATTGACATTAACTAGAACTTGGATATTATGGTTAATTAATTACAGTCTACTAATATATTGATCAACCTATCTGACAGTAAGAGATAACACGAAATTTTATGCACACAATGATTTTTAAGAGAAGTGTAAACTATAAGTTTTGCTACGAGATTTTTATGATCAGTAGTGTTTTTGCATTATTTCAGTTTCTTGTTGTTTAGCGTTTTTTATTCTATTAAGAATAAACTACTTGGAATATTTTCGAAGTTTATCTCCGACAGATATAATTAAGTGACAATAACTGTTGCAATGCTTGATAATTTTTGGAAACCACTTACTTCACTTCTAATCTAGGTACAAAGTTGCAACGTTATCACGCAACCCAGACTAACAAACGAGGAAAAACTATATATATATATATATATATATATATATATATATATATATATATATATATATATATATATATATATCAACTTTGCAACTGCAATCTTATTTTACTTCAGCAAACCCAGTGAAAAGGCAATAATATTACGCTACAAACCCGATATTACAACTGGGTTTTATTTTACAACGACAGGCCAAAGTTGTATGATTTCACTCACCGCATGCTGCTCCACGTCTGAACACACCACCGATCGCCCACCGATTTGGATTTCTATGGGAAGCGTTAGCACCTTACGGGCAAGGATTTCCATTTGTCTAGGAAATGTAGCTGAAAACATTAAAGTCTGGCGATCAGGACGACAATTCTCGATGATCCGCATCACTTGAGGTTCAAATCCTAAATCGAACATACGATCTGCTTCATCAAGAACCACATAAGAGCATCGAAGTAAATTTGTTACTCTCCCTAGATTTTGGAAAGATAAACGAAAATGTTAGACCACAAATTATGCAGTTAAAGGAACAATGAACTAAATAGTTTGAAAAAAATACTATGATGTATATGAAAATATTAACAAAACATTCATACCACCCACGAAATATTGAAGGTGTACTAGTTCTAATAACGACCTCACGTAATAATTTTCTATCTAAGTGGAATAAAAGATTAAAACTAAACATTTTATAATTAGCAATAATTAATTGGAAGAACTGATCCAATAAGAGTTGTTATTTTAACAGACAATAACGAAATATTAGATTTTATATAATAAAACATGAAAAACAGAATAAACAGTCATTTAAACTTTTGAGACTCCAGAGACCTGGATAAGCAATGAATGCTAATTTGAGAAGGGTAAGCAAGTTGCAATGTAATACACAATCATATTGTACGAACCTGCAACTCGAACAGGACGGAACTTATGATCATTAGATCTTGTGATAAACATGTTGCTTAGGAGAACTGTCAAATCTGATGATGTGGTGAACTTCTATGGAAATGAACAGTGGAAATAAATAGTTGAGTATTTCTAGATTAAACTATTACCTCCATTTGCAGCAAGCATATCGATCATCCGACCAGGTGTACAGACAATAATTTCAGCTCCGCGTTTAAGTTCAGCAATTTGTTCACTAATACCAGTCCCACCATAGACACAAACTGCGCGAGCATCGGCGGCCTGACATAACTTTTTTGTTTCTTTAAATATTTGTAGTGCAAGTTCCCGAGTAGGTGCCAACAGAAGGGCGATTGGGCCATCTCCAGGATTTAGAGGAGCTTGATGTTCCAAGTGACGCATAAGGGGTACTAGGAAAGCTAGGGTTTTCCCACTTCCTGTTTTAGCAATACCGATCATGTCGCGACCAGACATTATAACGGGTAACGCCTGGCACTGAATTGGAGTGGGTTTATCAAAATTATTCCTGAGAAAAAGGATTAAATGAACGTTATTTGAGTGAAAATAAACCGAGCTAAATAGCTTATCGATATAAATATCTGATCAATCCTATGAATTACATTTGAAAATGAACAATACTTGTACTGAATTTTTTCTTTCAATTATGAATTCTTTTATTCATGTATCTTTTCAAACCTTTCCTCATTTTACTCTCTTAATCTTGCATTTTTTTCGTTGTTATTACGTACCTTTGGACGTTGCCCCCAAATGACCTCGTACGGCCGAGAGTGGGGAGAGTCCGCTCCCCCTCTCGAAATGCTCTCACATGACCATGCGTATATAGCCTCTGCCAGGGAAGTCCTACTCACTGCCTTCTCGTGGCGGGGGTGTTGTTTACAAAAATGAGAGGACGAAAAGCGAATGTCCGGCGCTTTAACCGGATCCCAAACCAATGGTGCACATGGGCTCCAGTATCCTGAAGGATCGAATGGCGTATGAACCAATCGTTGGTCACCGGCTACCATGGGACTGCATCTCCTTACGATGCTCCACTGCCTTGTGGGTCAGACGTCCAGGTCGAAGGCTCGGGGTGTGGTCCCCTAAGAAAACCACCTGCTTCGGTTTGGGCACCCGAGCAGTATCACAGCCCTCACACAAATTAATTGAGATTCGTGTGGCGCATATGTACTTGGTGCCTCTCTGTACCTATACTTATGTGTTAAAATAAATAAATAAATAAATAAACACCTTTGGACGTTAATTACCCTTTTCTAAAACCTTCACATTAGTTAACACGTAAATATTCAACACCATGAACGCTTCTTATAATTTTCTGATATTTGTTGCTTGTTTACTAATCTTTGAAGATTTTTTAATAACTGATATGAAGTATGTGCATTAGTTTTAAAAAATAGATAATATAGTTTCTAGGTTGTGAGCAGGTGAAGACAATTAGCGAAATAAGTGGATTCTTACTATTCTGCTATGATTCTTATTCTTACTTCATCTAAATTTATAACAAGAGAAAATTGTATAAAAGCCAATCGACTCAAAAGTGCGTATCTCTTACTAGCTCATACCATATTCATATTACATTTAGAAGTCAGAACTATGACCACAGAATGCAACTATTAAATTACATAGTAAGCAGTTGATTCATAGTATTATAAAGTTTTTTCATGTTTAAGGTGAAAATAATTAACTAGTACGGAAACCAGTAACCAAAACGGGAATGGGATCGTGATAGTTTTGTGTAGCTTACCGAATAAACAAAATGTTGATGATTGAAAAAAACATACCTTTTTAGGCAAGCCAAAAGGCGAGAGCTAATGCCTGCTTGGACCCAATTGCGTAGGGGTTTAGGACACTCTCTACCACGGACGCGGATATTTTCTAAACTAGCTCTATACGCTTTAACATCCTCCTTTGACATTTTTGCTAGTTCTGGAACTTCTACATAAAAACTTTTGCGAAAAGGGAAGTACTCAATTTTGGAATGATCAATAGGCTGAAGTTTGTCTTTTTTCTGTAGCTGAGCCAATGCATCCTCAATTGTTGTGTCTTCTTCTTCAGATGAATATTCTAATTCATCTATATTACTTTCCATCAGTTCACCTCGCCCAATAATTCTTTTCCGTTTAATTACTAACTGTTGTTTAGGTTTGACTGAAGGATCTGAAGAAGCGTGATCGGTATCTTTAGAAGTTTTTAGTGACATTTCAGGTTGTTTAGTAATTTTAGTATCTTTTTTAGTAGTTTCAGGACCAGCGGAAACTTGGTTATTCAACTCCTGAAATGCAGAAAAAACAGTGGATTAATCCTAATAAGTGGAAAACACTATCTGCCTTCCTAGGAAACCTATAGGAGTGGGTGTAGAAACTGAAAATAATTATTCATCAAAGACACCAGAAACTACCTTATAAGTTGAGTTTCATGAAAATTGATATAGGAATCGACTCCGGATAACACTTGTCCTTTGATATTGATTACACTCAGTGCAAGTCCAAACATATAATGAGCTGGTCATATCATACATAAAAAATGCTTCTTGGACGAACTTTGAAGGTAGGACAATTTTATAAACGGCAATACTCCACAAAATGTTGAGATTAATATAGAGAGTTGTCTCGTCCAAAATGAACCGGGTCATTGAACCACAGGGATTGGTAGATTGAGGCATCCGTTGTTACCCTGTAAGGAAATGTAATAAAACTTACTTCCCAGAAGTTCTACTATGCGGCCTGTAACTATAAGGATTACATTTTAGTCCTTCATAAAAGACAGACTAGCACAATATGGGAGATACATCAAGCGGCATTATATCAGTAAACATGGTGGCTCTGTTGGAGACCGTGAATTCCCGAATACAACTTGGGAGAAAGATAATCAATATTGATTTGAGATGAATTTTCGTTACATTAATTTATTCTGTCCATAGACCTTTCATTGAGTTTTTCACTATGATTTGTGTTTACTGAAAATTACTTAGATCCTAAACTATGGTCATCATAATCGATATACAACTGATTATCTTAAATATATTTTGGATTCCACTGGTATTTATCGATAGAGCCTCTATAAAATTACTGAACTTATTCTAGTTAGCAGGGCAGGGAAGAAGATAACAGCAGCCTGCACTGCTGGAGTTGCAAAATAGTAGCTTAGCACACGAACATATCAAGTTGACATAAAGCAATATTAATAAGTATAATTACTAAGTTACTAACTCCAGGAAACGAACAATTATGACTTAGGGTTCGATAGTTCTCTATCAACGATCCATGGAAGTATGAACTGAAATGCTTAACTTCCGATGGAGCTCACATCTTCCTCGTTTGAGTGGACTAAAAAATGACACCTTGAGTGAAGGTCCATAAATATGCCGGAATATTAGAAACCAGAGATTTATATGTGATACTGTGTTACTACTCTATTTTACAGCAAAGATTCTAAACTATTGACTATATATGTATAAAATGTAAGACAGTATTATCTGAAAAACATGATTTAACATTAATTAAATGATATCCATTTTCAACAAGTAATATCTCTATTAAATTCGCAAGGAAAAATTATGTACGTTTACAAATGTTACGTTATTGGGATAAAGTAAAATATGACACTTAATGTTTCATGTGTTTAATATACAATTCACCATAACCGCTTCTGATGTAACCGCTACAAGCACAAAAACTGAACCCAGACGGTCAAAGGAAACAAGACAGAAGCTGTAGATTGTGAGTAGTGAGCCGTGTTTATATACCTAAAAAATATGAACAATAAGATGTCGAAATGATCCTTACTAGATTGATGAATATAGAACAATCACTGTTATGGCAACAAACTGTAACTGTTCAAACTGTAAAAGAAATGATCACTGGCTGTCTTGTACGAAAATGAAAACTATTATACGAAAATGTTACAAGCGTCTAGCTTTCAATTATCAAGTAACAGTTAGATGACTTAAAATCTTATATAATGGATTTTAAGACACAGTGAAAAAATCATGTGTCCGAAGAACTCAAGATACATAGAATTCCTATCTATAAAAAGCTTCAATTGTTTGTAGTCACGTGACAAATCACTCAAATACTTAATGGAAACTAAATAAATAGGCGAAAGGGGAGGCAAACGACAATAAACATTTTTTTAAAAAAAACAGGAAAACATAGGGTTATTACGAGGACACACCTGCATATAAGCATCTAGTGGATCTACGTCATCATCTTCTGTAGATTTTTCCATCTGAACATTCTTTTTATTTACATCTTCTTCATCTTCATCATCCTCTAGATTCCACTTATTAATAGTAGTTCCTCTGGTGCTCTCTGCAAGTCGCTGCTGTGCTGCAAGAATATCTTGTTTGAGCCTTCTCTCTCGTCGCCACCTTTCTACTCGTTCTCGTCTCTACAATATAAAGTCGTGAATTAAAAGATATCGTGGTAATTAAGTAAAATAAACAGAATTAGTTAGTTGCATCCTACCTTTTGCATTTCAAGATCAAGGCGACGCTGTTCAATGTCTTTGTCCATATTTGGAGTAATGACAAGAGCACCCTCCATACCTGCGATCCCTTGACCAGAATTACGAGCAGCTTTGATCATATCAGCTGCTGCATTGGCAATAGCAGTCATAGTGCCAACTGCAGGTCTGGACGTTTCTGCCTTGGCTTTGGCAGCCGCTTCTTCAGCTGCTTTTGCCTGAGCAGCCAGTAACGAACCCATTAATGAAGATGTGGGCAGCGACGCAGCTAAAGGTAGAGACCCTTCTAAAGTAGATGAGAATGCCCTCCTAGGAAGAACAGGAGAACGTGAGCGGGAACGAGACCGCGACCGACGTTTTCTGTTACGCGAATGATCGTCATCTCGACGTCTAAAAAGCAGTAATGATCAGACATAATTAAACTTAACACATGATAGATAAGTGTATCGAAAGTAGTTTAGGCCTGGGAAAATATATTTAGCCAAAAACTAGAACATGTTTATTTAAGCAATTGGGAGCTTTTTAGAAACATTATGCATTCAACAAAGCAACAAAAATAAGTCCATGTTACTTTTCATTTCCATTTGTTAAGTAACATACTTTTCTGTAGGTATACAACGCAATTTCTATGTTTCATCATAACCCCAACTTACACTTTACTTATTAACTGTCTCTATTGTTAAGAGTTCCTCTTTATTTCTACTTCATTTATAGTCGGTTGCCTCAAGCTTTTACCGATAGTTAGATGAGAATTATTTGTACTGATATTTGTAATCTAATTGAAAAACTTTCTCCTAACTATATTGAATAACTTGTCCCAGATGTTTGCTTAGGCGATTTATGATCCTGTTTATAATTTTGAATTGATAGGATTTATTAACGAGAAGCACAACATCTGAACGGTATTAATTTACTCTAACTGTACCATATTCGCAGTAACGAAATTTTAGAGGGCTTTGAAATGCTGACGTTTATTTTTTGGGTTTTAATTGGGCTAAATATAGATACGTTGCATTTGGGTTTCTGAGCATCGCACAACTTGGATTAGATAATCTGGAATTGTAGCCTCGTTATTAAAGCAATCAGCTTTTGACCAGAGCGTACCAAGTGTCAACCCCGCCACACTTATTTCGGTTTCGGCCTCATTAAGCCTAGCATACAGTGTGGCTCAAAAGCGAATACGTGGACCTCAACTTCGTGAATGAAATACATTACTAATTTAAACACAAATGAGCACGATCATCATGTATAATCATATGTGCTTTTTTTAACAAACGTTAGTGTTCTATACTAAGCTACGAGCTGGATATATTTGAAGATAAAGCTTTCACTAACTAGTTGGAGGTTGATAACTTTTACGAAACAAATGTGGCGCACCACACTGGATCAAAAAACTAATGTTTATTAGTTAAGTTAACTCAAATCTTCATTCACCGGTACATGAAACGATTTAGAATGCAATGAAATTAACTACCCATCAGATTAATGTTATGAAGGACGTTTGCATGTTTGGTGAGATAATATTCTTAGCAGTCACAATCAATTAATAAAATGTTAATCGATAGGTGAGTGTAATATTATGAAATGGCTGGATGTTGACCGCTCACGAGACAGTATAATTGACGCAAGTTTCGAATGATTAGAAATGAAAATCCACTAACCAAATCAATGGACTTTTAAATAAAGTGACATGCTTATTTACGAAACACTGCCGTAAAATAAATATGAAATGCCATAAGTCATTGAAGGAAAGTAGTTTATACGTCACTAATTCTTCAAGCAACTAAAACCGAACTGTTGGGCCTAATTTTTAGGCATCGTATTATCTTCACGAATTGATGTACAATCCTTCCGTCGTAACACTGACAAAAAGATGACACTTTCAATTCGCTTCACATATTCTTCAATCTTATTGCAAATTATGTTTGTGCTTCTCTTTTCAGTTGCAATCGGGATATTGACATGAAATATAAAGTAATAGATTTCACCTTTCTCTCTTTGAACGGAATACATGTTGCGCGGCTTAATTTATAAAGATGCTAGCACCCGACGTGTCCAAAGCCAATGATTCTCATGAGACTGATATTTTATTTGTAGGGTTTGATATAGTGTATGAGTCGTGGACACAGCTGAATATGGTGTAAATAGATTTGGAGGTTATGAGCTTGAAGTCAGAGAATTTCCAGGACATTCTGACTACGATGTCATGACTGAATTTGAATCGAGTGACTTCAAGACGCTCCATCGACTTTGTTATACCACTGCATCTGACAATTCCATTGTTGCATAAACTGAGAGTAATAAATCGTTGATGCGATGGTCATAACATAACGGTATAACAAAATCGGTGGAGTTTCTTAATCTATTTAGTTATTTAAACAATATATTGAAATAAGTCGGTGCCAAAACAATATGCATCACAGGAAAAGAAAAAGACTATGAAGATGTCGAGGAAAAGAGTTGGTCATCGAAGTTCTTTTATTAGGCTTTTACAATGACATTCAATGAGCAAATATCTTGCTCGAATATTAACAAGCACTTTGAAAATGATGTGGAGTTATTGATATATATCTTAGAGCGATTTGAGTTCTAAAACAAGATAGAATTGAGTACCAGTACACATGAACTACCCAAACGCGACCATGGATATAAACAATGCAGAAATCCAGAAATTAAGAAACACAACTACATAGCTTAAAAATAATGTCAAGACACAATAATACTGCCTTTCTAGAAAATTCGCCAGAGCGACGGCAGGGATACATTCCTCGCATTCACCAGGTAAATGTACTATGTAGAAAGTCGAGACACCCTACCTTGTATCTACTCTCTTGCGAGTTTTTTTACTGATAGTTAAAATGTCTGTTTGGATTGTCTGTTTCATATTTCTGTACACGGAAACTAACTTATTTCTGATAACCAGATGATATCACGTTCTAAATATGGCGGTTTATTATAGCCATTACAAGCACTATGAAACTACAAAGAAACGGTAGGACTCTAATTTATGGACGAGCCAATCAGAAGCGTTTGAGGAATTTCAAGGTCACAGAGCTAAGTTCAATGCGAGATGCTCATATTCGATCGTTTTACAGCAGATTTTAGAGAAGAGGTGATTGTTGAGCGACTACAACAGATGAGACTATTAAGAAGTTCCTGTGTCTGTGACTGCGGCAATCAAATGACTGCAGAACGATGTGCAGACTACCGTGATGACATTATATTTCGTTGTACTATATGTTGGAGAAAAAATCTGCTCGAACTGGCACTTTCTTTGCCCGGTCACGGCTCAGGCTAAGACAAATCATGATAATTGTTGCAAATTGGATCATAAAGTCTCCAGTAACATTAGCTGCGGCTTTTGCAGATGTTACGGAAACTTCCGCCGTTCAGTGGTATGAATATTGCCGTGATATATGCGCAATGAAAATGACACGAGTACATGAATCATTTGGAGGAGTTGGGAAGATAGTGGAAATAGATGAGACAGTAGTTAGAAGGGGAAAATACAACAAAGGACGTTTTATCAAGGAAGATTGGGTAAGTAGCACTTCCGTGAATATACTTGACAGGTACTTGGATTTTACGATCGTTCAACTCAAAAGGGACATTTTCAAAGAGTGAGAAAACGTAAGGCAACGACAATAATACCAATCATCAAGGAGTACCTTCAGCCTGGCACCACGATTTATACCGATGATTGGAAGGCGTATAGATGCCTCTCGAGACTTGGTTTTGTGCATCATGTTGTAGTGCACAAACGTCAGCTTGTCGATCCAACGACGGGGGTTCATACAAACAATATTGAAGGCATGTGGTCTAGGCTGAAGTATTTTTTAAGACCTTACCACGGCTTCAGAGGACGATTATTATGGAGCCATATAGACGAGTTCCTATACCGCATGAATTATGGTTTCAAAACTTCTAAACCTTTATCAAACCTTAACAAGTTCTTATATCATGTAAAAGAAGAATATCCATTGTAATTCATCAGTTTTATATAATATATTTTTACTTTATACTAACTCTCTTGTGATTGGCTTATGCTCTTAAGGTCACTTAAACATACGTTCAAAGGTCGTCCATAAAATAGAGTTTCACACAAAAATCTATATATCGTGATAGTAAGTGTAAACCGGGGTTTTGTTTACGAAAATGAGAGGACAAAAAGCGAATGTCCGGCGCTTTAACCGGATCCCAAACCAATGGTGCACATGGGCTCCAGTATCCTGAAGGATCGAATGGCGTATGAACCAATCGTTGGTCACCGGCTACCATGGGACTGCATCTCCTTACGATGCTCCCCTGCCTTGTGGATCAGATCTTCAGGTCAAAGGCTCGGGGTGTGGTCCCCTAAGAAAACCACCTGCTTCGGTTTGGGCACCCGAGCAGTATCACAGCCCTCACACATATCCAATGAGATCTGGGTGGCGCATATGTATTTGATGCCTTCTTGTACCGATATCTATGTGTTAAAAATAGTAAAAATAATAATAATAATGCCCGGGCAGTATCACAGCCCTCACACAAATCAATTGAGATTCGTGTGGCGCATATGTATTTGGTGCCTTCTTGTACCAATACCTGTGTTAAAATAAATAAATAAAATAAGTGTAAACCGAAGTAGAGAAATTGGAGCTCAGGGAGATAAACCGTTTACACGAACCACTAGGCCGTTTTCCAATTGCCCAGTATAGTGTTAGGACACCTTAATTTAACACACTGACGCCAATCACAATCATATCAAGGTAAGGAAAATTTGGGGATGATAAACAAGTGGATTTTTATGGTTCTTTTCCCCGGAAGCATATATCCGAAATGAATAGAAACTATTTCCTAAACGAAAATCACTTTAGGAACTCGACCGCAATGGCGATTTGGTGTAATTTTTCAGCCGACAAGCTTCTGGGTAAAAACACTACAGCAAACTTATGTACACCTTTGACATGTCTATTAATGAAGAGTCGACTTAGTGCTTATTATTTTAACCTGTGGGTTGATAAATATGACTACTATTATGAGGTTGGTATGTTTAGGTCGACTATGCCTACAGCTACAAAGGAATGACAAAACTGGAGTTTGATAACGGTAAACACATATGTCACGAAAGTGTGATGTTGTCGGTTGGTTTGTGAGAATTTGTCCTGCCAGACCGAAGTTAATGGTGCTCAAAATAACATTCAAGCAATATATTTAAATGAGCATTTCAAGCGGAACGTAAAGATAGTAACAAGTGCTAGTACTCAATAACTCACCGCCCCATAATGCCTGCAAATTCAGGGCACGCGCGATAGGTTATGTTAAATGTCCTCAATGTACAATGTCAGAATACAACTTATCCATGGGCTACTCATCTTTTAGGTATGTACCCGTTGATGTTTCTGTTTGGAAATAAAACTTTAGATCCAGTGATGTCGTCGGTGCCATCCATCCAATACATTTTAAAGAGTGTGTTAAGTGTGGTCATGTTATATTGCAAATGTCTTCAAAGGTTCAAATGGTTGTGCATGGTATAGAAGAAGCTTTCGCTTAACAGGCTTCCGTGTCTAGTAGCAGGGGATCACTAATACCTTCAGGCGGGAACCTAGGTATATTAACGATAAAAGAGAAAAAAACAAATTGGTAAATCATAGTAAGATACTATCCTTAGTCCTTAAGAATAAATCAAATCACCTCCTAAAGGACTCCTGAGAAGTTGCTTAGACTAGCTCAGCCGGCAGCGAATTCCAGCATTTGACAACTCTTAAGGAGTAGAAGTTGTGCCTGCCGTCCGTTCTACTATGTTGTATCTTTAATTTCTGGGTGTTACGCTTAGGTTAGCGTTTTTAACGTTTTTAATGTCCTTCAAAGTTCAGGAGGACGATGGAGGACGTGAGAACAAGGAGAAGAGCTGATATAGCATCAGATCATCACTCGCTGGTCGCCAAGATGAAATTGAAACTCAAGAAGCATTGGACAACCGGAAGGACAATATCACAAAAATTTAATACGGCTCTTCTTCGGGATACTAACAAACTCAACGAATTCAAGATAGCCCTCAGCAATAAGTTCCAGGCCTTTCATGATCTACTCAATGGAGAAGGAACTACTATGGAGAGCAACTGGAAAGAGATGAAAGAGGCAATCACTTCAACATGTCATGAGGTTCTGGACCAAAAGAAGCACCATCACAAGGATTGGATCACTGTTGATACACTGGGTAAGATTCAAGAAAGGAGGAACAAGAAAGCAGCAATCAATAACAGTCGAACAAGAGCAGAAAAAGCCAAGGCACAAGCTGAATACACAGAAGTAAAGAAGCAAGTGAAGAAGAGCATCAGAACTGACAAACGTAAATATGTGGAAGATTTGGCATTGGCGGCGAAAAGGCTGCAAGAGAAGGAAACATGAGACGACTGTACGACACAACAAAGAAACTCTCTGGAAATCACCATAAACCAGAACGACCAGTGAAAAGCAAGGAAGGCAAGGTAATCACCAACATTGAAGAACAACGAAACAGGTGGGTAGAACACTTCAAAGAACTCTTGAATCGACCAGACCCACTAAACCCACCCAACATCGAAGCAGCACCAACGGACCTCCCAATCGATGTTGGCCCACCAAAAATTGAAGAAATCAGACAAATCAAGTGTGGCAAAGCAGCAGGACCAGATAACATTCCAGCAGAGGCACTGAAAGCAGACGTAGCGGTAATTGCAAGGATACTCCACATTCTTTTCAGCAAGATTTGTAATGAGGAACAAGTACCAAAGACTGGAAAGAAGGACTTTTGGTCAAAATGCCAAAGAAAGGCGATCTCAGCAACTGTGATAGCTACAGGGGAATCACTCTTCTTTCAATACTAGGAAAAGTCTTCAACAGGATATTGTTAAACAGGATGAAGGACTCCGTAGACGCCCAACTTCGCGACCAACAGGCAGGATTCCGTAAAGATAGATCGTGTACAGATCAAATCGCAACTCTACGGATCATTGTAGAACAATCAATTGAATGGAATTCATCACTCTTCATCAACTTCATTGACTACGAAAAAGCATTTGACATCGTGAACAGAACAACCCTGTGGAAGCTTCTTCGATAGTACGGTGTGCCTGAAAAGATAGTCAATATCATACGGAATTCCTATGATGGATTAAACTGCAAAATCGTTCATGGAGGACAGTTGACAAACTCCTTCGAAGTAAAGATCGGTGTCAGGCAAGATTGCTTACTCTCACCCTTTCTCTTCCTCCTGGTGATCGACTGGATCATGAAGACGTCAACATCTGAAGGGAAGCACGGGATACAGTGGACATCTAGGATGTAGTTGGATGATCTAGACTTCGCAGATGATCTGGCTCTTCTATCGCAAACGCAACAACAAATGCAGGAGAAGACAACCAGTGTAGCAGCAGCCTCAGCAGCAATAGGTCTCAATATACACAAAGGGAAAAGCAAGATTTTCCGATACGACACAACATGTACCAATCCAATCACAATTGACGGAGAAGCTTTGGAAGATGTACAAACATTTACATATTTGAGCAGCATCGTCGATGAACACGGTATATCTGATGCAGACGTGAAGGCACGGATCGGCAAAGCAAGAGCGACATATTTACAACTGGAGAACATCTGGAACTCAAAACAATCGGCAACCAACACCAAAGTCAGAATTTTCAATACAAATGTGAAGACAGTTCTACTGTATGGGGCCGAAACCTGGGAAACCACGAAAACCATCATCCAGAAGATACAGGTGTTTATTAATAGTTGTCTACGCAAAGTTCTTCGGATCCGTTGGCCAGACACTATTAGAAACAACCTACTGTGGGAGAAAACAAATCAGATCCCAGTGGAGGAAGAAATCAGGAAGAAGCGCTGGAAGTGGATAGGACACACATTGAGGAAAGCACCGAATTGCGTCACAAGACAAGCCCTTACATGGAATCCTCAAGGCCGAAGGAGGAGAGGAAGACCAAAGAATACATTACTCCGGGAAATTGAGCTAGACATGAGAAAAATGAACAAGAATTGGATGGCACTAGAAAAGAAGGCCCAGGACAGAGTGGGTTGGAGAATGCTGGTCGGCGGCCTATGCTCCATTGGGAGTAACAAGAGTAAGCAAGTAAGTAAGTAAGTACGCTTAGGTTAGTGTTGGGACTAAGCTTAAGTAGGTGTTTAAGAGGATGTACAGAAGTGTTAAGGATACTGTAAGCCATAAGAAGGTCACCTCTAAGACGCCCATACTCTAATGAGTAAAGATCAAGTGATTGGAGGCGCTCTTCATAAGGTCTAAATTTGAGTCCCCGAACTAATTTCGTGGCTCGCCGTTGGATACGCTCCAGAGTGTCCTTATCCTTTTGGAGTGTAGGAGGGAATACTTTGTTTCCGTACTTTAAATGCGGGTGAGTGAAACTGTTGAAAATCATGTGGAAAGTTTTTCCGTCAAATTGACCAAAAATGCGCTTCAATGTTACCAGTGCAAGGTTTGCTCGAAAGGCATTTCTGTCACAGTTGGCGTAAGACATAAGATCGTAGGGTACCAGGACTCCTAAATATTTTTCGACTCAAAATATTACTAGAGAGGAGTTTCCTAAGTTGTAACTGTAGTTTGCGACGTGTCGCAGATGGACTACTTCACACTCTGAAGTGTTAAAGGTAAGTCCGTTGTCGTCTGTCCAACTTTGAAGTCGAGTCAGGTCCTCCTGAAGTGCCTGTATGTCCTCTTGGTTGCGTATCTCTCCCCAAAGTCTCACGTCATCAGCGAAAATTAATAAGTCTGACGATACCTGTTGAGGAAGATCATTCATATAAATCAAGAAGAGAAGAGGTCCTAGTGCTGAGCCCTGGGGGACTCCACTAGGACATTCCATAGTGTGTGATAACTTGAAGTTTACCCTGACCTTAAAATGTCGATTTGTCAGATATGAACTGAGCCAATCAATTAGAGGTGGTTTGATGCCCAATTATCTGAGCTTATTGATAAGACATATATGATTAACCCTATCAAAAGCTTTTGAGAAAACGAGACAAATGATATCCACCTTCCCCTTGAGATCAGGGATGCTTGTCCATCTGTCCACCGCAGTCAACAGGTTGGTTATACTCGAGTAACCCTTCCTGAAACCATGCTGCTGGAGTGATAAGAACTTTAAGGACAGTAAATAGTCATGTATACCATCGTATACCGGGGACTCCATGATCTTTGAAGGTATAGAGTGAAGAGCTATCGGTCGTTAACTTGAAGGTTCGCTGCGTTGACCTCCTTTGAAAATTAGTGTGATGTGAGCCATCTTCTAATTTTCCGGTAGTTTTCCTCGACTTAGCGAGTGTGAAAACATCACGCTAAGCGGTGTTGCCAGAATTCAAGCTGCTTCCCTCAGTATAGTAGAATGCACCATATCTGGGCCAGGGGAAGTGTCTGTTCTTAGACGCTGCAGTTTTCGGAACACCAAGTCAGCGCTCAGGTTGACTACCGAAAGTCCTGTGCAGTTGCAGATGAAGCCGTCATCAGTATAGTTGATGTGGGACGGTTGAAATGTCCGGGAGTATTGCTCAGCCAAAAAGTTAGCGGCGTCACCGTCGTTATCGGTCGGGCCGTTAGGTCCTAGCGGTTGAGAAACTCCAGTTTTGGCTTGACGAAGAGAGGCTGCGTAACGTAATAAACTTTTCGGATTGGAGACAAATTTATCCATAAGCTTTATCTGGTACTGAAGCCTGTCTTCTCTTATAGACTTTGTGCATATGTTCCATATATGTTTGTATTGACTGTACGCGCTGTTATTGTCAGTTCGTTTGTATTCTGCCCAACAGTGCCTTTAACAGCTTAACAAACGAAGAGTGCGGTTTTTGATGATTGTAGGTTGCATGTGGCTTTCGGGGACCGTTTGAGGAACTGACTGCTTTGTAGCACATAAGAGCGTGTGTAGTAGGAAGTCCCAACGAGCATCCACATCAAGTTGAGGGTGAACATCCCAATCCATCTGTTGTATATAGTCCTGTAGAGCTGACACAATCAACCGTTTGAAATTCCAGCGCCTGTTGTTGTTAGGATATCTTAGCTCATTTTTGCTGACAAAACTGAAGGCTATAACGGCGTGATCTCTTTTCCCCAGGGGAGCCAGAATTGAGAGATTGTCAACTAGAGATTCTTTGCTTGTAAATACACAGTCTAAGCGCGACGGTGTCTGACTGTTCCTCCAACGAGTTGCCGACTTCACATTTTCGTATAATCCCAAATCCTCAATGAGGTTGAAGAACCGAGCCTCAATTGAGTTTTCACCTCCAATATACGTATGTTCCGCGAAACTGACTCTAGGGAGATTGAAGTCCCCTAGAATTAGGATATGAGTGAAACTGAAACGCGTAGATAGAGATAGTCCTTCCAGTATACGACTGTCATACTCGATGTCGGCAGTGGGCTTCTTATATATGACTCCGACTAGGCACCTAGAAGTAGTAGACATCTTACAGAGCACCATATGGGTTCCCCAAGATTGTTGAACTCATGATTGTGAACTTGGTGAACCTCCAAGCCAGATCGTATGTATACGGCTAGTCCACCCCCAATTCCTGTTTTTCTGTCGTTGCGAAACAGAGACATCTCAGGCATTGCTAGCTCCTGGTCCGAAAACTGAGAAGATATTCATGTTTCAGATATTCCTATCAGAAGAACCTTATTAGCATTGCTAAGTTCACGTAGCTCATCCATTTTGTTTGGTAGACTAGCGACGTTCATGTATAAACAGTTAATGCTTTCAATTTGAAACGCGTGAGCTTCTTCCCGTTTGTCTGTATGAGCCTTACGTGAGTGGGCAGGTAGCCTATCTATATAAGGTTTGCCGAATTGGTAGTCCCTGTCCTTTACACGTTTTTTATCTTCAAGACAGTCCAAGAGTGGAACGATCAGCTCCAGATTGCCTTTGTGCTTGATCCTGGCGTCATATGGCCTGTCCAGGTGCATGTGGATTCCAGTAAGCAACCGACATCTGTTGGCACGAAATGCTTCCAGAGCTTCAGCTGCCATATGGGAGGATGAGAAAGTTTTTCTCATTGTAACGACCGAACTACCAGTATTCGGGCTGAACGCAGGACTGACGAACCAAAAAGTATTCGAATAGGTCAGACTACGATCTTCCGTATAGCACGCCAAGCGTTTTTGAGACACTCGTATTAAATTATATCAAAACACAAATTCTGTGCTCAATTTATACGGTTCCGATTTAAGAAATAGAACAAATGATATCAAAAATACATAATACCTCAAACAGTTAAACCTGTGCTATACAGTCAGAAGTTTCTCTAACGCAAAGTAGTGCGCTAAACAACAAAAGAAACAATCAATAACAAAGAATTTGATACCTGAGCATCAACAAATATATTCCCAACAAACGGGATCAAATATCTATCTGCAGGGATTCCAGCAATCCTCCCAAGCAGACAGTAAAAAGGTTAACGGTCACACTGAATCACGCCGTGACCTTGAGCTTAGTCAAACACGACTTCACCGTCAATAGTCCGGCAACATGCAATAAAAAATTAGGTAACAAAAAGATAAGTTTTTAATCAAAATCACATAATAAAAGCTGAAACGAGATCTGAACAAAGGTTAAAATATATGACAGGGAGAAAAAACAAATAAATGAAATTACTGTCCAACAAAAAAGGCTGTGTAGGGATTTTCATCGTTCTCTTTCCGTTACACTCATTATTCGGGGTCTAGAATCACAGTCCTTCATGTGTGCAAGCGAATTATAAAATAAAGTGGAGACTGCATAATAAAATCCCTTCACTGTACTTAAACATGCCATGTGTATTTTAATTTTGACAACGCCTTTAGTAGTAGCACATTTATAGTAGAAGTGTAGTGTCCGTTATTATGTTAAGCCCATATACCTTATTCTAGCCTTCGGACAGCCCATTCTATTCATTCTGCTTGGTTCATATTCTAACCTTGTTAATCATTCGCTTATCAATCATGACTATTTTTACACGGGCGCGTAGGTGTGTGTACACTTTTTATCCCATTACTTATTACATGCCTGTATCTTAATTTTGTGTGTCTATGAATATTGATTAACGCTTGGTTAAAAGGGAGTTGGTTTACCAACCATCTCCACCGCGCATCATTTTTGTTTCGCTTTCTTTTCTTCGCGTCGTTTCCCCGTTCGTTTGTCTGATCAACAGTTATACAAAAATAAACGGGCTCCACAGAAGTATGCCAACCCAGTCAAACCAAAAGTTAGAGATGAAGTGGTTCGAAGGTTTAGTTGGGAGGTTGTTGATGTGCCGGACATTGTTCTGTCTAGGCTGGCTAACAGATGCAAGGGTTACGTAAAACGGAGTACCCTTTCGTGATCTAGTGAGGATACGTGACCGAGCGCCTTCAGTTAAGTATGTCTATGAAAATTAATGAGGTCATCATTGATGTCGAAGACTCACAGAACTATTCATTCTGTGAACATTTTAACCGTCACATAATTTCTTCGTGAAATGATCTCAAATCCCACTTCACATGTGTCCTCTTAGCTTTAAATTCTTACGGTTGTAGTGACCTACTTTTATCAACAGAACGCGGTTGGTGTAATTTAAACAATTACTATTGTAACCAGTCGTACCAGTGATTGTTTTAGTGTACTTGTTTGTTTAGCTGTACAAAAGACATTCTTCCTTCCGCTGGTTGTGACCTTGTACGCGCTTACGTTTGCTTAGTAAATCCACTGGTACTCCCTGGCACGATCTCGGTATTCTTTCAATACCACGAGATTGCCAGCAAATACATCTCGACTACAGCCATCAACTGCCTTCTGAGATTTAGCCTACGGGGGGATATAGCCTGTTAACTGGCACGTAGTCTTCCTGTAGTGGTGTTCGTAGTCAACCGCGACTCGACGACACGCTAAACGGTCTTTAGAATCGCATTCATGTTCTTTCAAATGAAAATATACTAATACTTTACTGTCAGCTTTGGATACAAATTAGTGTTTCTGTTATTCTCTAATGTTTTTGTGACTATTATAGATTCTTTTTTGTCTGACATGAAGGTATGTCTGACTGTATTCACTTGAGTTTGTTTATTTACCTGATTACGTTCTGGAGGATCCCTCTTTGTATTTTGTCTTTACTAAGGCATTTCTCTAGTGAGCTTGGGTTCCTTCTATGTATCAACCAAAACGCCTGGATACCACGAAAAGATAATCTAGTTTAGGTATTATCTGTGTAATTTGACTTCGATGTGGGTTAAACGGTTATACCACTAATGTCCAGCTTGAGCAGAACGAGGTCATCAAGATAGGTCAACTACATCGATGATCTGGGATGACCTGGATTTGTGATATTTGTACTAACTGATTGTTTCTTTGTAATTCATTCCGCATTACTGTGAATTCTAAATATAATACGTACAGTTGTGCTGATTTAGTTATGCCTGTATTAACTTGTACCATTCTTAGCAAATCATTTTAAAAACTTTAAATAACATGCTGACATTGAGATGGATTCTGTGATTGAACATCTGGATTTACACTCAAATTCTGAAGCTTTCGAGGATTACATAGGTTTGAAATCTGTTGTATGATCAGGAAATATGTTGGGAATGATAAAATCTTTGCTTATTATCTTACATTAGTCGGAAACGATGATTTCAGATAAGCCTTTTTCACTTCTCTATAAAATTCAAATAACTACTAGTGAATCGTGTAAACAATACAAATTTTGAATGCTTTGAAAGAACGAAATATCATATAATGACTCGTCAGAACAACCAGGTTAGGGAATTTATTATTGAATTTCAGAAACAGGTTGTCAGGTGTAGTCCTGTCATCATCTTCTTGTCTATCTACTTGATTGACTGATGGCAGGAATTATCATACTAGATCTCGTAAGCGAGCTGATACAATTGCCAAAGATTTTTCTTCAGGATGCTAGAAGTGCATGAAACCAACATTAACAATTCTACTACATTGCTTAGTTATTACAACCCGATCCATCCTCAGTCTTATACTGGTGGGGGTGTAAATAACGATAAATTCCGTTCTCGTAAGAATATTGGAAACGATTCGAGGAAAAATTTAAAAGTAATAAACAAAGATGAGCACAAGATTGTTAAATGTCTATCATCATGTTAATTTCATTAACCTAATTCATGTGAGTTTCGTCATGCTATAGGCTTCAAGAGTGTTAAAACGGGACACATCATTTCAGTTTGCCAAGCTAATGTTCATTTCACTACCAGGGATGATTGACCCTGAAGTTCGGATTTTATTTGTATACTTCAATTGGTTCATCACATGACTTAAATGTTGATACAAGCGGTATAGAGTTTATAATTTCATTCGAGAACTCAAAATCTTTAAATGCGAATGTTACAGTAGTGTAGTGGTTGTACTTGGTCAATCTGATATGACTGGAAGAAAAGTCAAAATTAGATTGATTTACTCATTGTGATCTTTTATTCGATGTTACTTCCTTCTTAATTCAATGTGATAATTACTTTGTGTAGTATTTGTTTTGTTTCCCGTATGATATTTTATTCTGTATAACATACGATATTCTTGTAATCAATTGACATGAACTATACTCAGCATGACATGTAGCATAGGATAACTCTAAGTATTTTTCATAAATGTGATTTGTACTAATTAATAATTAAAATGGATGTACAAATCAATATATAAATGAGTGTATTTTCGACTAGGATCGTCATCTCCGTGTTATGGGGTTAATAAATCTCCACTTTATCATTATTATTTACAAATATATTATGGATACATAGGTGTTCTGAAGCAACTTTGGATTTCTTTAGAAACGCAATAAAACAAGTTTCAATAGTGTTAGTATTATTTTTGTCATATATGAAAGAGACAAAAAGAAAAAAATAATAATAGAGTAATAATAATAAATCAGGCTATGTGTAATTGGGATAAACATTTATTTAGCTTTAAAGAAGAAAAAAAAGGAATAAACATTTTAATAATCGTGTATGTAAACACGGAAAAGGATGAACGATTATGTACGTATCGCAAAATGAATAACAGAAACAAATAAAATAATATAATTAAAAAAGAAAATAATGTTGCAGTAGGATATGACGATGGAATAAGTGTTTGTGCAGTAATAGTCCGAGTGATGTTATGGAAGTTTCAGTTACTTGCAAAGGGTAATAAAATATCCACATATATTAGTCATATATATGCCATATATATGTCATATATATATGCCTTAATTACAGAATTCGGATACTTAGGATTAGTATTTATTTGGAAGAAAAGTGAGAGAGAATAGCAACTAGTGACAGGGTCCAACCACTCCCGCTCTTTGGTAATTTGTGAGATTCGAACGTTATAGAACGTTCTTCCAGGGTTCGAACATATCTGTTGGTTACAGAAGTTTTTCTGCCATTTTGACCGTGGTGTTTTTTAACAGTTATTAGAATCCATGTTGCGCTAAGAACTCCGCCTGTAGCTCTTCCAGAGTTACTGCCGGTCCCAAGCCCGGGTAAAGGAGGAGGGTTGGGCATGGGGTTAGCGTCCCCATCCCGCAGAAAACTAACTCTCTAAAAAAACGCTAACCAAAAAAAATAACTCAAACCATTTAGACTCTGCCCTGGGAGTTAGAAGGTCTTCATTTAGAAGAATTATGACGCCTCATGGTGAAAGCCGAGTTCCTTGGGAAGCCACGAGGCCGATGCCCCTTCTAACAACCAGAGTAACAATTTTTATAGGTACATGGAACGTCCGGGCAATGTTGGAGACCGGGAAGATCAGTCAAATAGCAACGGAAATGAGGAGATACAACTTGACAGTACTGGGAATCAGCGAAACCCATTGGACCCAAGGTGGACAACAAAGGCTAAATACGGGAGAGATGCTGCTATACTCCGGTCAAGAAGAGGAAAATGCCCCACACACTCAGGGAGTTGCTCTAATGCTGTCCAAAGTAGCACAAAATGCACTTGTAGGATGGGAATCTCACGGATCCAGAATCATCAAAGCATCATTCAAAACAAAGAAGGAGAGGATCACAATGAACGTTATCCAATGTTATGCACCCACCAATCATAGCAACGACGACATTAAAGATCGATTCTATGAGAGGCTGCAATCATTCATAGAGAGGTGCCCAAGAAAGGACCTCACCATTCTGATGGGAGATCTAAACGCCAAAGTCGGAATAGACAACACCGGATATGAAGACATCATGGGACTGCATGGACTGGGAGAGAGGAACGAAAACGGAAAAAGATTTGTAAATCTGTGTGCATTCAACAAATTGATCATAGGCGGCACAATATTTCCACACAAACGTATACACAAAGCTACATGAATCTCACCGGACCACACCACAGAGAATCAGACAGATCATATTTGCATTAATAAAAAACTCTGAAGGACAATGAAAGATGTGAGAACCAGGACAGGAGCTGACATAGCCTCAGATCACCACCTGGTTGTGGCCAACTTAAACCTGAAACTAAAGAAGAACTGGACAACTGGACAAACAGCGCTGCAAAGGTTCAATACAGCCTTCCTTCGAGATACTGACAAACTCAATGAATTCAAGATAGCTCTCAACAACAGGTTCCAAGCCTTACAGGATCTACTGAAGGAAGAAGAAACTACTATGGAGGACAACTGGAAAGGTTTCAAAGAAGCATTAACTTCAACGTGTCAAGAGGTTCTGAGCTTCAAGAAGCATCATCACAAGGAATGGGTCTCTATAGAAACACAGGACAGGATCAAAGAAAGGAAGAACGAGAAGACAACAATTAACAACAGCCGAACAAGAGCAGAGAAAGCCCAAGCACAAGCTGAATACATAGAAGCAAACAAGCAAGTGAAGAAAAGAATTAGAGCCGACAAGCAGAAATACGTGGAAGAACTAGCAACGACGGCGGAGAAAGGAAATATGAAACAGCTTTACGATACAACGAAGAAACTAGCAGGGAAATATAGTAAACCAGAGACCAGTCAAAGACAAAGAAGGAAGACCGATCACTGAGATTCAACAACAGCGGAACAGATGGGCAGAGTACTTCGAAGAACTCTTGAATAGGCCGGCTCCAATGAATCCACCGGATATCGAAGCAGCACACACAGATGTTCCCATAGATGTCAATCCACCAACGACAGAAGAAATCAGAATGGCCATCAGACAAATCAAGAGAGGGAAAGCAACAGGACCCGACAACATACCAGCTGAAGCATTGAAGTCAGGCATCGAAGTCACTACAAACATGCTTCATCTTCTATTCAAGAAGATTTGGGAGGAGGAACAAGTGCCGATGGACTGGAAGGAAGGACACCTGATCAAGATTCCAAAGAAAGGAGATCTGAGCAAGTGTGAAAACTACAGAGGCATTACACTACTGTAAATACCAGGTAAAGTCTTCAACAGAATGTTACTGAACAGGATGAAAGACACAGTAGACGCTCAACTTCGAAATCAAGAAGCTGGATTCCGTAAGGACCGGTCGTGCACAGACCGAATTGCGACACTACGGATCATCGTCGAACAATCAATTGAGTGGAACTCGTCACTCTACATCAACTTCATTGATTATGAGAAGGCACTTGACAGTGTAGATAGGAGAACGTTATGGAAACTTCTTCGACAGTACGGAGTTGCTGAGAAGATTGTCAACAGTATCCGGAACTCATATGACGGACTACAGTGCAAAGTAGTGCATGGAGGACAGCTGACCGACGCATTCCAAGTAAGGACCGGAGTTAGACAAGGCCGTCTACTCTCTCCCTTCCTCTTTCTTTTGGTGGTCGACTGGATTATGTAAACTTCGACATCTGAGGGAAAACACGGCATACGATGGACAGCTCAGAACCAATTAGACGATCTAGACTTAGCAGATGACCTAGCCTTCCTATCGCATACACACGAACAAATGCAGACAAAGACAGTCAACGTAGCAGCAGTCTGCATCAGTAGGGAAAACCAAGGTCCTCAAACACAACACGGAGAACAGCAATCCAATCACTCTTGATGTTGAAAATCTGGAAGATGTGGAGTCCTTCACATACCTGGGAAACATCATCGATGAACAAGGAGGTTCAGATGCAAACGTAAAGCCAAGGATCGGCAAAGCAAGGACAGCATTCCTTCAATTAAGAAACATATGGAACTCAAAACAACTTTCAACCAATATCAAAGTCAGAATCTTCAATACGAACGTCAAGGCAGTTCTACTGTACGGAGCTGAAACTCGAAGAACTACAACAACCACCATCAAGAAGGTACAAGTATTTATCAATAGCTGTCTACGCAAGATACCCAACATCTATTGGCCGGATACCATCAGCAACAGCATTTTGTGGGAGAGAACCAACCAGCTTCCAGCTGAAGAGGAAATTAGGAAAAGACAATGGAAATGGTAGGACATACATTGAGGAAATCATCAAACTGCATTACGAGACAAGCGCTAACTTGGAATCCTGAAGAGAAGCGGAAAAGAGGAAGGCCAAAGAACATTTTACATCGAGAAATAGAAGCAGATATGAAAGGGATGAATAAGAACTGGAAAGAGCTTGAAAGGATTGCCCAGGACAGGGTTGGATGGAGAATGCTGGTAAGCGGCCTATGCTGCTTCACGAGGAGTAATAACGTAAGTAAAAAGTAAGTAAGTAAGTTGCGCTAAGGGAAATTTTAACGATATTACCCGAACCGCCGTCAGCACAACTGTTTACAGTAAGGTCCAGATAGAAATTTTGATAACAGCATCGTTAACATTAGGTTAATTCTCTTCTTTACAGTGCATTCCAGGAGCCATGGTGAGGTTTGTAAGTTTTAGTTTAAGTAGGTCGGATATTTTTCACAGTCGGCCATGAATTTATGATCTTCATAGCTTGGACACGTGTGGCAACGTGATGCTAGTGATCCACAACCACCTTTTTCTGCCTTCTATCGGCATAGTGTTCTATCTAGCAGAATCTTAACATTCCCGAGAGTCTGTATGTCTGATTATATTCGCGAAAGACAGAAGTTCTCTTGACTCTACCATGTGCTTAATTCTAACAATATTTATCCAAGCCGAGGTAACATTTTTAGACATGTGAATACAAATGGTACATTTGTCATGCTGTCTTCTAGAAGCTTAAACTTGATGATTTCAGGGACAAGAGTATCCGGTATATCAAGCACGGTTGCACTGTCAGCTTGTTCCATTCTTTTACACTTCTGAAGCAACACGGTCCAGCAAACTATTTATGACAGTCATCAGATCCTGAATTTCACCTAGGTTGGGGCTGATAAGAAACTTACACCTTTCTTTTATCCTATAGATGCTTGCAGCAAGCATATACACCATTGTTTTTTAAGAGAGTGTTTATGTTGTCTAGAATGGTGGCAACTAGCACAGGTTTGTCCGTTTCTGTACATGTCAAGCAACACCAGCCATTTAAATTTTGGACGTTTTGTCGACGATTGTGTTAGATAGTGCTTAAATGCTTAAATAGGTACCCAGTGTCAGTAGCTTTGGAAGTTCTCTAAGACCTTATTTGAAAGTGACTGAAGAGAAATTGTCGGAATAGGGACATGCGTGTTGAAGTCTAAATAGAAGACTGAAGGTAATAGAAAACAAATACCTATGTAACAAATTAATGTGAGGATAGAGTGTTCACTGATGAAAGATGACATGTTATCACTATTCACAAACATCTTATGGGTACATAAGAGTTGTGAAGAAACCATTTCAGGTTATTTCAGAAATGATTTAATACACAAGTTTGAGTAATGTTAGCACAATATTTGCAATATTTTAAAACAGGTTCTGTTTAGTTGAGAATACTGAGTTGACTTTAAAGAAAAATAGGGAGAAAATAAACGATTTTGTACGTATCGCCAAATGAGTAACAAAGAGAGAAAAGATCAAAAATAAATTATTTGATCAGAAAACAATATTATCGCAGTAAAATATGTCAGTAGAATGAGCATTTGTGCAGTAATAGTTTAGAGGGATGCCATGGAAGTCTCAATTAGTTACAAAGCATAATCAAATATCAACATATATATATATATATATATATATATATATATATATATATATATATATGGTAATGATGAAAGGAATTTGAAAACGTAGTTTATTTATGTGTAACACAAGATATTGTCTTAACTACAAACTTCGGATTATTAATAGTAATATTTCTTTAGAAGGAAAAGAGTGAGAAGAAAGTGAAATAAGTAACTAGTGACTGCGTTCAACCGTGATAATGATAGTGTAATGAATATTGATCTCTGAAGTAAACCACTAGTTTTAAAAAAATTTTTAGTGCTCTCGGGTAAATACATGGAAATTTATGTAATAGAATACAGAGTAAAACTCGATGTTAGTATAAACGTTTGTGCAATATCAATTTAGAATGATGCTATGAAAGTCTTAATTAGTTGCATAGGATAATCCAATATCAATACATATGGGGAAGATAAAATCAATCTGAGAAGTTAATTTATTTAAGTGTTACGTAAGATAGTGGGTTTTAGTTATGGACTTTGGATGTTTAGGGATAAAATATGTTTGGAAGGAAAAGGAGGGATAAAAGAATATTTAATGTGTCGAGGGACCAATCATGATAATAAAAACTATCAATTCTAAATATGAACGCAAGCAGACTTCAAATATTAAGATGAACTGAGGGAAAATAAAATAAACTAAACGAGAAGGGTTTCAAAGGATATAATTTGTTTTTCATTCAATTAGATAAATGATGAACCTTGTTTATATAAATCATTGTTAAACACATTGATATTCAATAGGTGAACTACCCACTTTAAGACAGAAAGTCGTCAAGGAAACGTCTGAGCCTGGGTTGTGGTTTTACTGCAACGGAGTTTCACTGGTCGTTTGTTGCACATGATTGAGTAGCGAATAACGAAGAGGTTCTGACGTCAGTTTGTGTAGGTTTTCAAAATCACTAGATTATTTTCCTTGTTGCTTGGGTTGTGTGTTGATATCATAGAGTACGAAGGGGTGGATGCCGAAGAGTAGGAAATACCGTTAATAAGCCTGTAGGTAAAGGCAACGCTTGATTAATGCGTTTGATTCAGAGAGGTTATAACGTCAGTTGTTGATCATCACTGTTGATAGTCCTTGTTTCGGAATGCCACGAAATATCTAAAGTAAATTTTTTTGAACACCTTCAATTTTAATCAGGTTATTATGTCTGTAATTACTGTAAACTAAAGTGTCATATTTATAAATGTGTGAGATACATTTTGTATGATAACAATCTCGATTCCAATGGTTGTGGATGGAATAGAAGAAGCTTTTGTCGAACATGTTTCCGTGCCTAGTAGCAGTGTGAAGATGACACAGGTATTCGGAGTTTGACTACGCTTTAACCAGTAACACCTAATATGAAGCGTACCCACGAAGTGAAATCAAAAGACAGAAGCGAGGAGGTTCAAAGATATATTTGATAATCTATCAATATATCAAGGATCGTCTGAACTAATCTGGCTAGCGATTGCAGTAGATGTTGAGCACGGTGTTCCCACACGTGATCTGATGCATGACCATAGTATATCAACTTGGTCGGTACATGTTCAATCCTTACAAAACCCAGTTTATATCTCGAAGTTGAGCGTCTGCTAGATCTCTCACTCGGTTCAACGACACTGTTGGAGACTGTACCTGATACTCATAGTAGTGTAACACCTCTATAGTTCTCTCACTGAAGGAGTCTCAAGACATATTTGGAAGTGCGTGTCGAAATACACTCGTACACGCGTGAAAACACAAAGCGGGAGAAAAAGAAATAGAAAACAAACTCATACTTACGTAATAGCGTAAAAAAGGAATTTTATAATATGGTTTCTTTCGTTTTGTTTTTTTGAAATGTAAGATAAAAATATATAAGCATATTAAGTTTTGTTTTTTTTAAAAGAATTATGTATAGTACAATGGAAAATCGAGATGATATAAAATGTGAACTTGTGTCTTACGTGCAGTAATCGTTCAAACGTTCTGGAAATCTTACTCTTCTTCCAGAGCGCGTTGTTATAAGTTTATTTTCTGATACCACCGAAGTATCATCGTGTGTATTATAAGTGCAGGAGTCGTATTGTGCGATTGTACTGAAGGAAAATAGACGTGAATAGGATTTCCTTTTAAATACGCTGCTTTGAGGCGATCGATGCTGATGCTATCGTTGGTTCCGTTCTTACCGATTATATAGTACTTAGGTTCACGGTGAAGAACTTTGAAAGATCCTTCGTATGCTGATTCGAGAGGTCGTCTCTGTGAGTCTCGACGTACGAAAACATGTGTACTAAATCGTAAGTCAGGTTGAATGAAAACATCAGTTGATTGCGGTCGAGTGGAAACAGGTTTAACTGAACGCACTGCGTTTGTAAGCCTGTTCGTGTGGGAGGTTAGATCTATGTTCATCGAAGAGGATGAAGGATCCACGAATTCTCCTGTAAGTCGAAGGGTCGTACCGTAAACGAGTTGAGACGCAGTGTATCCAATGTCAGCTTTAACTGCATTGCGAATACCTAGTAAGACGAGTGAAAGAGCGTCAGTCCACTGAGAAATGTTTGAGGCTGATAGTGACGCTTTTAGTTGTCAGTGAAAACGTTCTACTAACTCGTTTGCTTGTGGGTGGTAGGCCATCGTTTGGAAGCGAGTGATTCCTAATGTTGCGGTCAGACAACGGAAAAGTTCAGATTCGAACTGGCGTCCACGTTCTGTAGTGATGGTTGAAGGGCAGCCGGAGTTTGCTACCCATCGTTCGGCAAAGGCGCGGGCCAATGTTTCAGCAGTAATGTCTTTGATGAGTGCTGCTTCTGGCCATCGAGTAAAACGGTCTACGCATGTTAAAATATAAGAATATCCATTTGAATCTGATAAATGTCCTATCAAATCCAAATGAACATGGTCGAAGCGAGCGTCGGGAGTTCTAACTGAGCCTAAGGGGCATTTATTATGCCTAATAACCTTAGATTTCTGGCGGCCCACATAGGAGTGTGCCCACTCCCTCACGTCTTTATTCATACCAGGCCAGCAAAACCGCTCTGCTATAAGCTTAGTGGTTGCACGAACATCTAGATGAGAAAGTTTGTGCAACGTATTGAAGACGTTGCGTCGATAATATTTCGGCACGATTGGGCGATCCCTACCTGTAGATGTGTCGCAAAGTAAGGCTTCCTTACCTGTTCCCATCTGTTTGATGCGCAGTTTAAGTGTTGTTGAGGACAACTCGTGTTGAAGATCAGTGTCTTCTTTTTGAAACTGGGCGAGCTTTAGTAGGTCGATTCCTTATAAACTGTTCAAAAACGTTATTTGAGATGAGGCGTCTGCGACTACATTGTTTGCTCCAGAAATGTGTTGAATATCTGAAGTAAACTGCAAGATGTAGTCCATTTGTCGAGACTCACGAGGTGAGTGCTTGTCTGAAGAGCTTAAGGAGAAAGTAAGAGGTTTGTGGTCGGCAAGAAGGGTGAATTCTCGGCCCTCGATCGAGTGTTGAAAATGCCGCACAGCACAATACATAACTAAGAGTTCCCTACCGAATGTGCTGTACCTCGATTCAGTGTCCAGCAACCATCTAGAGAAAAGTGCCAAAGGTTGCCAGGGGTGGTTAACTCATTGTCGTAAGACGCCTCCGATTGCTGAGTTGGATGCGTCCACTGCGATACTAATGGGCACTTCAGGGTCCTGATGAGCAAGTATGGTCGCTTGAGCGATACTTTCCTTAACCGTGGGAAAGTTTTTTGTGAGGTGTCATCCAGATTGATGGAGTTCTCATTTCCACGAAGTTGGTCGGTAAGAGGTTTCATAATTAAGACGCATTTGGGTATGAACCATCTATAGAAACTTACCAGACAGTTAAACATGAGCACTCGCTTGATGGTGGTCGGTTCTGGATAATCCAGAATGGCCGTCACTTTGGTTCTAAGGGGCCGGATGCCTTGCGCATCTCTAGTGTGTCCTAGGAAGTCTAATGAGTCAGTTCCGATTTGGCATTTCTGAATGTTTACCGTAATGCCATGTTTTCGTAGTCGGTCGAAAACAAGATCCAGATGCTGGAGATGCAATTCTTTGTCTGAACTTTCTATCAGGCAGTCATCAACATACTCATGTTCGAAGTTGAGACCTCGAAAAACGTCATCTGTAAACCTTTGGAAGGTTTGTGCCACGTTTCTTAGACCGAAAGGCATTCGCAAAAATTCATAGAGTCCTAAAAAAGTTATAATAGTGGTTTTCGGAAAATTGTTGGTGGCCATAGGGATTTGGTTATAGGCTTTAACCAAGTCGATTTTCGAAAAGACAGTTTTACCTTTCAAGGTAGCTGTCAAATCGTGAATGTGAGGCAACGAGTAACGATTGGGAAGGGTTTTTGCATTCAATCGCCGATAGTCACCAGTTGGGAGCCAATTGTTGCTGTCCTTTTTAGGGACCATGTGCAACGGAGATGCCCATGGGCTGTTTGACGGTCGTATGATTCCTAAGTCTATCATATGGTCAAATTCGTTTTTCGCCAATCCTAACTTTTCGGGGACCAGTCGGCGTGCTTTAGAGAATACAGATGGTCCTGTAGTCGTGATGTGATATGTAACGTTGCTGACTACATGTGGAAATTTCGGTTGCGATCGGTAAAGCCAGGATGCTTATCGAATAGTGGTTGATAGAATGGGTCTTTAGTGTGCTTAATTGTGACTGGAGATAACCTGCAACCAGAAAAAGAAGTTACGCAAACAGATAAATTAGTATTTCCGTCTATTAGCCTCCGTTCGCGGGTATCGATAATTAAGTTGTGGTACTGTAGAAGGTCCATATCAATGATTGGCATAGAAACATCTGCAACAACAAAGATCCAGTGAATGGGTTTGCGTAAACTTGTAACAGCTTATGTTGATTGGTCAAGAGTTGATCTCAAGCAACTAATCATATGTCAAAAACAGCATAGTTCAGATGTTTGTTCACTTCTTTATTTTGTTTAGGTGTTATATTTCCCATTATCTTATATTGTATGTTGAGAGGTTTTGTTTGTCTGAATAAGGAATCCCACGCTCCACTGTGATCGCGCGAAGATCAAAATAAAGACCTGTTTTCCTACTAGTCTGGTTTCCTCTATTAATAACACGAGGGTTACCTAGAGGCACGAAAAACTCATGTTAAGATAAACGTATCTTTTGCCATACGTGGCGATAGGCTTTCAGTTTGCGGCCCTTAGATTTAAAACCGATTCGTGAAGCCGGTCGTTGGAGTTCGTTCAGAGAACGCCAACTTCTGCGCCAGTATTGACGAGGTAGCGAACTCTCGTTATCACATCTGTGACATATAACAGATGGCTATGTTCGCCGGTTACGGTTGCCGTTAACGCGTGCCAGCTTGGAAGTTTCCCGAAACGTTTTTCGTGTCGATCGATTTTGAGTTGGGAAAATTGCAGGATTTTCTGCAATTTCTGGAGGACTTTCCATACTGGTTATGATAACAGCATCAGTTAGGGTTATCCGTCTCTCGAGGTCTAGAGACAGATCGCCCACGCGGGGTGTGTGACCTTTTACGGTTGTTACGAAGTTTAAGATAACGCGTAAGTGTATGACACAACTCTGTTATGTCATTCTGGGTCGTTTGAGGCTTTTCTTTGACTGAACAAACCTCGGCATTAGAAGATTTAGTGATTTCAAGGATGCGGTCGGCAGATGCAGCCAGCTTATCTATGGCATTGTTTTGAAACGAGATCAACACAACTTGCACCTGTTGAGGAAGTTTAGATAAGAAATATCTGAATAGGTCATCGTCAAAAGTTCTTTGGCTAATCACCACCCTCATTCTTTGCAAAATGTCTGTGGCAGAATCGTGTTGCAGGTCGACGTTGTTAAGGAGTTGGTCTAACCTTTGTCGATCGGTTAGATCTCCGCGTTTAAGGACGGATCGTTTAAGAGTTTCGTATTGTTCAGAAACATCACTAGTAAACATAGTAGGTGTTACGTACCTGTTGAATTCTCGCAGTAGTGGCTTGACTACTGCGAGGGATTGCGCACGTGTGTCGTTCACGCCATGCTCGCAGAAATTGGCTTCGATACTGTCTGGCCAGAAGGGCATTAGTTGGAACGAAGGTGGAGACACAGTCTTTAACTTAAATACCTTAGGTGTCTATTCAGTCACAGTGAAATATCAAGTACGGGAATGGACGAGTGGGAAATATATATATATATATATGTCCAAAAACACGAAAAAATATCACAATGTATAAAAAATTAAAATAAGGCAATGATATATAAAATCCCAAAAAGGAGCAGACTCACAGTTTGCAATTTGGTGGACCAGATCACGTCGAGTTCAACAATGAAAATGCCTCAGGTATTCGGAGTTTGACTGCGCTTTAACCAGTAACACCTTCTAATATGAAGCGTACCCACGAAGTGAAATCAAAAGACAGAAGCGAGGAGGTTCGAAGATATATTTGATAATTTATCAATATATCGAGGATCGTCTGAACTAATCTGGCTAGCGATTGCAGTAGATGTTGAGCACGGTGTTTCCACACGTGATCTGGTGCGGATGCATGATCGAGCACCTTCAGCTAGATGAGACCATTAAAACTAATAAGGTTAGCATCCGATGTCGAAAATTTACAGAGCTATTTATTTTGGGGATTTTTTTACCGCTACAAGTGGATCACGAATGCCTCGAGGCAGGAACCTATGTATCTTAACGATAAAATAGGAAAAAGAAATTGGTATCTCATATTAAAATATAATCCTTATTCGTTAAGAATAAACCACGATTCCTCATAGAGGACTCCTGAGAAGTCACAGCGTAAGACTTTAAGTCGTAGGATACAAGCACTCCTAAATATGTTTTAACTATCTCCAAAGTTTCAAATCATCAGCAAAGAGTAATAAGTCAGACGATACCTGTTGTGGAAGAACCCTGAGGGGCCCCACAAGGACATTCCATAGCCTGAGAGAAAGTGAAGTTAATTCTGACAATAAAATGTCGATATTTTAGATATGAAGTGAGCCAGTCAATTAGAGGTGATTCGATGCCCAATAGTTTGAGCTTATTGGTAAGACATATATGGTTGATCCTATCAAAAGCTTTTGAGAAATCAAAGTAAATGACGCCAATCTTTCCCTGGAGATCAAGGATGGTTGCCCAACTGTCCACCAGTCAGCGGGTTGGTTATACAAGAATGTCCCTTCCTGAAACCGTGCCGTTGAGTTGCAACGAAGTTTAAGGATAATAAATAGTCGTACATGCCGTAGCATATTGGGGACTCCATAAGTTTGAAAGATATAGAGAGAAGAGCCATTGGTCGGTAGCTTAAGCTACCTTCGATCGAAGGTTCGCTGTGTCAACATCCTTTGACTATTGGTGTGATGTGAGCCAGCTCCCAATTTTCCGGTAGTGTGCCTCGGCTCAGCGAGTGTTAGAACATCACGCTAAGCGGTGTTGCAAGGATTGAATCTGCTTCCCTCAGTATAGCAGAATGAACCATGACCGGACCAGGAGAAGTGTCTCTTCCGGTAGATCAAGTCAGCGATCAGGTTTACTCCGAAAGTCCTATGCTATTGTAGATGAAGCTTTCATCAATGTAGTTAATGCGGCTCGGTTGAAATGCCCGAGAGTACTGTTCAGCCAGAAGGTTAGCGGAGTCACCTTCGTTGCTGGCCGGGCCATCAGGACTTAGCAGTTGGGAAACTCCGATTCGGACTTGTCAAAGAGAGGTTGGAGACAAATTTATCGATAAGCTTTATCTGGTATTGAGGCCTCTCTTCTCTTATTGTCTTTATGCATATGTTCCTTATATATTTGTATTGCATGCACGTGCCGTTGTTATCAGTTCTTCTGTATTCCAACCGACAGTGTTTTTCGCAGCTTAACAAACGAAGAGTTCTGTTTTTGATGATCGTAGGATGCTTGTGCTTTTGGGGACCATTCGGGGAAAAGACTGCTTTGTAGCACATAAAAGCGCGTGCAATAAAAAATCTCAATGAGCATTCACATCAAGTTGAAAGGGAATTTCCCAATCCACGGTTGTAGATGGTGCTGTAATGCTGACACATTCAACCGTTTGAAATTCCAGCGCCTGTTGTTGGTGGGATGTGTTAACTCAGTTTTGTTGATAAAACTAAAGGTTATGACGGCATGATCGCTTCTCCCCAAGGAAGCCAGGATCGAGAAGTTGTCAAATAGGAATTCTTCATTTATAAATACAAAGTCTAAGCGCGGCGGCCTCTGACTATTTCTCCAACGAGTTGCCCATTTCACACTTTCGAAACATTTCTGTTGATCAAGTGAAGTATACTCTGAAGTGTATATACGTCATGATGCTTGTGCTAGCGGTGTTTCAATCTTCTCAGCTTTCTCTTAAAGATTTTGAAGGTATTCTGAACCCTGTTAGCGTTATCAGCTACATGGACGATAATTGGAGCAGTACAGTCAAGGCAATATATCAGGTTATTGTAGAAGTCGGAAGGCGCGATGTTAGTATCGTTTGTGCTGAAACAAGATTCCCATGGTAAGCATTGAATAAGAGTTTCAGTGCACTTCCAGGTTTATTGATCAAACAGCGTTCTCTAATACATTGTTATATCCTTAGGTTTCAATTGTATGGTGATTAGAGAATGGATAATACTCAATACGACTCTAAGACTACTCATAAAAACCTCATGACTGGCGTTCACTGAGACAGAGCCCATGTTGATTGTAAATAATGAATCAATTATATTATTCCTCCAAGTCGTACCTGGGAAGCATCGTCGATAAACAAGGAGAATCAGATGAAAACGTAAGGGCCGCATTCCTACGACTGAAGAACATATGGAACTCCAAACAACTTTCAACCAATATCAAATTCAGAATGTTCAATGCGAACGTCAAGGCAGTCCTACTGTACGGAGCTGAATCTTAGAGAACAACTACAACCATCATCAAGAAGGTACAAGTATTTATAAATAGTTGTATACGCAGGGTCAATAACAGTCAACTGTAGGTGAGAACAAACCAGCTTCCAGCTGAAGAGAAACTTAGTGAAAGACGATGGAAGTGGATAGGACATACATTACGCAAATCATCAAACTGCACCACCAGGCAAGCCCTAACTTGGAATCCTAAAAAAAATCAGAAAAGAGGAAGGACAAAGAACACTTTAAGTCGGAAAATAGAATCAGATATGAAGTGGATGAATAACAACTGGGAAAAGCTGGTAAGGATTGCCCAGGACAGGGTTGGATGGAGAATGCTGGTGAGCGACCTATGCTCCTTCACGAGGTGTAATAGGCGCCTGGCGCGAGACTGATAGGTCCTGGGTTCGAATCTCGCGAGGAGCGGGATCGTGGATGCGCACTGCTGAGGAGTCCCATACTAGGACGAAACGGCCGTCCAGTGCTTCCAGGTTTTCCATGGTGGTCTAGCTTCAATGGATTCATGATTTCAACCAGTGAAATTTCTAAAATCTCCACACAATCCCTTCTGATAATAATAATCATCTGCTCACTAGTGACTGACTTCAAAATAGATACTCCTGAAGTTCTAGTGAGAAGCCGTTACCAGTGGAGTTCAACCAGGTCTGTTGTGAGATATCAGCTCACTGAAGACAATGGTGTACGGTGGCGCAACTTCGTGGATTGGTTGAAGTTAGACATTAACACCGTTGGATGCCGGCTCAGTGGTCTAGTTGGTTAAGCGCCTGGCGCGAGACTGATAGGTCCTGGGTTCGAATCTCGCGAGGAGCGGGATCGTGGATGCGCACTGCTGAGGAGTCCCATACTAGGACGAAACGGCCGTCCAGTGCTTCCAGGTTTTCCATGGTGGTCTAGCTTCAATGGATTCATGATTTCAACCAGTGAAATTTCTAAAATCTCCACACAATCCCTTCTGATAATAATAATCATCTGCTCACTAGTGACTGACTTCAAAATAGATACTCCTGAAGTTCTAGTGAGAAGCCGTTACCAGTGGAGTTCAACCAGGTCTGTTGTGAGATATCAGCTCACTGAAGACAATGGTGTACGGTGGCGCAACTTCGTGGATTGGTTGAAGTTAGACGTTAACACCGTTGGATGTCGGCTCAGTGGTCTAGTTGGTTAAGCGCCTGGCGCGAGACTGATAGGTCCTGGGTTCGAATCTCGCGAGGAGCGGGATCGTGGATGCGCACTGCTGAGGAGTCCCATACTAGGACGAAACGGCCGTCCAGTGCTTCCAGGTTTTCCATGGTGGTCTAGCTTCAATGGATTCATGATTTCAACCAGTGAAATTTCTAAAATCTCCACACAATCCCTTCTGATAATAATAATCATCTGCTCACTAGTGACTGACTTCAAAATAGATACTCCTGAAGTTCTAGTGAGAAGCCGTTACCAGTGGAGTTCAACCAGGTCTGTTGTGAGATATCAGCTCACTGAAGACAATGGTGTACGGTGGCGCAACTTCGTGGATTGGTTGAAGTTAGACATTAACACCGTTGGATGCCGGCTCAGTGGTCTAGTTGGTTAAGCGCCTGGCGCGAGACTGATAGGTCCTGGGTTCGAATCTCGCGAGGAGCGGGATCGTGGATGCGCACTGCTGAGGAGTCCCATACTAGGACGAAACGGCCGTCCAGTGCTTCCAGGTTTTCCATGGTGGTCTAGCTTCAATGGATTCATGATTTCAACCAGTGAAATTTCTAAAATCTCCACACAATCCCTTCTGATAATAATAATCATCTGCTCACTAGTGACTGACTTCAAAATAGATACTCCTGAAGTTCTAGTGAGAAGCCGTTACCAGTGGAGTTCAACCAGGTCTGTTGTGAGATATCAGCTCACTGAAGACAATGGTGTACGGTGGCGCAACTTCGTGGATTGGTTGAAGTTAGACATTAACACCGTTGGATGCCGGCTCAGTGGTCTAGTTGGTTAAGCGCCTGGCGCGAGACTGATAGGTCCTGGGTTCGAATCTCGCGAGGAGCGGGATCGTGGATGCGCACTGCTGAGGAGTCCCATACTAGGACGAAACGGCCGTCCAGTGCTTCCAGGTTTTCCATGGTGGTCTAGCTTCAATGGATTCATGATTTCAACCAGTGAAATTTCTAAAATCTCCACACAATCCCTTCTGATAATAATAATCATCTGCTCACTAGTGACTGACTTCAAAATAGATACTCCTGAAGTTCTAGTGAGAAGCCGTTACCAGTGGAGTTCAACCAGGTCTGTTGTGAGATATCAGCTCACTGAAGACAATGGTGTACGGTGGCGCAACTTCGTGGATTGGTTGAAGTTAGACATTAACACCGTTGGATGCCGGCTCAGTGGTCTAGTTGGTTAAGCGCCTGGCGCGAGACTGATAGGTCCTGGGTTCGAATCTCGCGAGGAGCGGGATCGTGGATGCGCACTGCTGAGGAGTCCCATACTAGGACGAAACGGCCGTCCAGTGCTTCCAGGTTTTCCATGGTGGTCTAGCTTCAATGGATTCATGATTTCAACCAGTGAAATTTCTAAAATCTCCACACAATCCCTTCTGATAATAATAATCATCTGCTCACTAGTGACTGACTTCAAAATAGATACTCCTGAAGTTCTAGTGAGAAGCCGTTACCAGTGGAGTTCAACCAGGTCTGTTGTGAGATATCAGCTCACTGAAGACAATGGTGTACGGTGGCGCAACTTCGTGGATTGGTTGAAGTTAGACATTAACACCGTTGGATGCCGGCTCAGTGGTCTAGTTGGTTAAGCGCCTGGCGCGAGACTGATAGGTCCTGGGTTCGAATCTCGCGAGGAGCGGGATCGTGGATGCGCACTGCTGAGGAGTCCCATACTAGGACGAAACGGCCGTCCAGTGCTTCCAGGTTTTCCATGGTGGTCTAGCTTCAATGGATTCATGATTTCAACCAGTGAAATTTCTAAAATCTCCACACAATCCCTTCTGATAATAATAATCATCTGCTCACTAGTGACTGACTTCAAAATAGATACTCCTGAAGTTCTAGTGAGAAGCCGTTACCAGTGGAGTTCAACCAGGTCTGTTGTGAGATATCAGCTCACTGAAGACAATGGTGTACGGTGGCGCAACTTCGTGGATTGGTTGAAGTTAGACATTAACACCGTTGGATGCCGGCTCAGTGGTCTAGTTGGTTAAGCGCCTGGCGCGAGACTGATAGGTCCTGGGTTCGAATCTCGCGAGGAGCGGGATCGTGGATGCGCACTGCTGAGGAGTCCCATACTAGGACGAAACGGCCGTCCAGTGCTTCCAGGTTTTCCATGGTGGTCTAGCTTCAATGGATTCATGATTTCAACCAGTGAAATTTCTAAAATCTCCACACAATCCCTTCTGATAATAATAATCATCTGCTCACTAGTGACTGACTTCAAAATAGATACTCCTGAAGTTCTAGTGAGAAGCCGTTACCAGTGGAGTTCAACCAGGTCTGTTGTGAGATATCAGCTCACTGAAGACAATGGTGTACGGTGGCGCAACTTCGTGGATTGGTTGAAGTTAGACATTAACACCGTTGGATGCCGGCTCAGTGGTCTAGTTGGTTAAGCGCCTGGCGCGAGACTGATAGGTCCTGGGTTCGAATCTCGCGAGGAGCGGGATCGTGGATGCGCACTGCTGAGGAGTCCCATACTAGGACGAAACGGCCGTCCAGTGCTTCCAGGTTTTCCATGGTGGTCTAGCTTCAATGGATTCATGATTTCAACCAGTGAAATTTCTAAAATCTCCACACAATCCCTTCTGATAATAATAATCATCTGCTCACTAGTGACTGACTTCAAAATAGATACTCCTGAAGTTCTAGTGAGAAGCCGTTACCAGTGGAGTTCAACCAGGTCTGTTGTGAGATATCAGCTCACTGAAGACAATGGTGTACGGTGGCGCAACTTCGTGGATTGGTTGAAGTTAGACATTAACACCGTTGGATGCCGGCTCAGTGGTCTAGTTGGTTAAGCGCCTGGCGCGAGACTGATAGGTCCTGGGTTCGAATCTCGCGAGGAGCGGGATCGTGGATGCGCACTGCTGAGGAGTCCCATACTAGGACGAAACGGCCGTCCAGTGCTTCCAGGTTTTCCATGGTGGTCTAGCTTCAATGGATTCATGATTTCAACCAGTGAAATTTCTAAAATCTCCACACAATCCCTTCTGATAATAATAATCATCTGCTCCCTAGTGACTGACTTCAAAATAGATACTCCTGAAGTTCTAGTGAGAAGCCGTTACCAGTGGAGTTCAACCAGGTCTGTTGTGAGATATCAGCTCACTGAAGACAATGGTGTACGGTGGCGCAACTTCGTGGATTGGTTGAAGTTAGACGTTAACACCGTTGGATGCCGGCTCAGTGGTCTAGTTGGTTAAGCGCCTGGCGCGAGACTGATAGGTCCTGGGTTCGAATCTCGCGAGGAGCGGGATCGTGGATGCGCACTGCTGAGGAGTCCCATACTAGGACGAAACGGCCGTCCAGTGCTTCCAGGTTTTCCATGGTGGTCTAGCTTCAATGGATTCATGATTTCAACCAGTGAAATTTCTAAAATCTCCACACAATCCCTTCTGATAATAATAATCATCTGCTCACTAGTGACTGACTTCAAAATAGATACTCCTGAAGTTCTAGTGAGAAGCCGTTACCAGTGGAGTTCAACCAGGTCTGTTGTGAGATATCAGCTCACTGAAGACAATGGTGTACGGTGGCGCAACTTCGTGGATTGGTTGAAGTTAGACGTTAACACCGTTGGATGTCGGCTCAGTGGTCTAGTTGGTTAAGCGCCTGGCGCGAGACTGATAGGTCCTGGGTTCGAATCTCGCGAGGAGCGGGATCGTGGATGCGCACTGCTGAGGAGTCCCATACTAGGACGAAACGGCCGTCCAGTGCTTCCAGGTTTTCCATGGTGGTCTAGCTTCAATGGATTCATGATTTCAACCAGTGAAATTTCTAAAATCTCCACACAATCCCTTCTGATAATAATAATCATCTGCTCACTAGTGACTGACTTCAAAATAGATACTCCTGAAGTTCTAGTGAGAAGCCGTTACCAGTGGAGTTCAACCAGGTCTGTTGTGAGATATCAGCTCACTGAAGACAATGGTGTACGGTGGCGCAACTTCGTGGATTGGTTGAAGTTAGACGTTAACACCGTTGGATGTCGGCTCAGTGGTCTAGTTGGTTAAGCGCCTGGCGCGAGACTGATAGGTCCTGGGTTCGAATCTCGCGAGGAGCGGGATCGTGGATGCGCACTGCTGAGGAGTCCCATACTAGGACGAAACGGCCGTCCAGTGCTTCCAGGTTTTCCATGGTGGTCTAGCTTCAATGGATTCATGATTTCAACCAGTGAAATTTCTAAAATCTCCACACAATCCCTTCTGATAATAATAATCATCTGCTCACTAGTGACTGACTTCAAAATAGATACTCCTGAAGTTCTAGTGAGAAGCCGTTACCAGTGGAGTTCAACCAGGTCTGTTGTGAGATATCAGCTCACTGAAGACAATGGTGTACGGTGGCGCAACTTCGTGGATTGGTTGAAGTTAGACATTAACACCGTTGGATGCCGGCTCAGTGGTCTAGTTGGTTAAGCGCCTGGCGCGAGACTGATAGGTCCTGGGTTCGAATCTCGCGAGGAGCGGGATCGTGGATGCGCACTGCTGAGGAGTCCCATACTAGGACGAAACGGCCGTCCAGTGCTTCCAGGTTTTCCATGGTGGTCTAGCTTCAATGGATTCATGATTTCAACCAGTGAAATTTCTAAAATCTCCACACAATCCCTTCTGATAATAATAATCATCTGCTCACTAGTGACTGACTTCAAAATAGATACTCCTGAAGTTCTAGTGAGAAGCCGTTACCAGTGGAGTTCAACCAGGTCTGTTGTGAGATATCAGCTCACTGAAGACAATGGTGTACGGTGGCGCAACTTCGTGGATTGGTTGAAGTTAGACGTTAACACCGTTGGATGCCGGCTCAGTGGTCTAGTTGGTTAAGCGCCTGGCGCGAGACTGATAGGTCCTGGGTTCGAATCTCGCGATAAGCGGGATCGTGGATGCGCACTGCTGAGGAGTCCCATACTAGGACGAAACGGCCGTCCAGTGCTTCCAGGTTTTCCATGGTGGTCTAGCTTCAATGGATTCATGATTTCAACCAGTGAAATTTCTAAAATCTCCACACAATCCCTTCTGATAATAATAATCATCTGCTCACTAGTGACTGACTTCAAAATAGATACTCCTGAAGTTCTAGTGAGAAGCCGTTACCAGTGGAGTTCAACCAGGTCTGTTGTGAGATATCAGCTCACTGAAGACAATGGTGTACGGTGGCGCAACTTCGTGGATTGGTTGAAGTTAGACGTTAACACCGTTGGATGTCGGCTCAGTGGTCTAGTTGGTTAAGCGCCTGGCGCGAGACTGATAGGTCCTGGGTTCGAATCTCGTGAGGAGCGGGATCGTGGATGCGCACTGCTGAGGAGTCCCATACTAGGACGAAACGGCCGTCCAGTGCTTCCAGGTTTTCCATGGTGGTCTAGCTTCAATGGATTCATGATTTCAACCAGTGAAATTTCTAAAATCTCCACACAATCCCTTCTGATAATAATAATCATCTGCTCACTAGTGACTGACTTCAAAATAGATACTCCTGAAGTTCTAGTGAGAAGCCGTTACCAGTGGAGTTCAACCAGGTCTGTTGTGAGATATCAGCTCACTGAAGACAATGGTGTACGGTGGCGCAACTTCGTGGATTGGTTGAAGTTAGACGTTAACACCGTTGGATGTCCGGCTCAGTGGTCTAGTTGGTTAAGCGCCTGGCGCGAGACTGATAGGTCCTGGGTTCGAATCTCGCGAGGAGCGGGATCGTGGATGCGCACTGCTGAGGAGTCCCATACTAGGACGAAACGGCCGTCCAGTGCTTCCAGGTTTTCCATGGTGGTCTAGCTTCAATGGATTCATGATTTCAACCAGTGAAATTTCTAAAATCTCCACACAATCCCTTCTGATAATAATAATCATCTGCTCACTAGTGACTGACTTCAAAATAGATACTCCTGAAGTTCTAGTGAGAAGCCGTTACCAGTGGAGTTCAACCAGGTCTGTTGTGAGATATCAGCTCACTGAAGACAATGGTGTACGGTGGCGCAACTTCGTGGATTGGTTGAAGTTAGACGTTAACACCGTTGGATGTCGGCTCAGTGGTCTAGTTGGTTAAGCGCCTGGCGCGAGACTGATAGGTCCTGGGTTCGAATCTCGCGAGGAGCGGGATCGTGGATGCGCACTGCTGAGGAGTCCCATACTAGGACGAAACGGCCGTCCAGTGCTTCCAGGTTTTCCATGGTGGTCTAGCTTCAATGGATTCATGATTTCAACCAGTGAAATTTCTAAAATCTCCACACAATCCCTTCTGATAATAATAATCATCTGCTCCCTAGTGACTGACTTCAAAATAGATACTCCTGAAGTTCTAGTGAGAAGCCGTTACCAGTGGAGTTCAACCAGGTCTGTTGTGAGATATCAGCTCACTGAAGACAATGGTGTACGGTGGCGCAACTTCGTGGATTGGTTGAAGTTAGACATTAACACCGTTGGATGCCGGCTCAGTGGTCTAGTTGGTTAAGCGCCTGGCGCGAGACTGATAGGTCCTGGGTTCGAATCTCGCGAGGAGCGGGATCGTGGATGCGCACTGCTGAGGAGTCCCATACTAGGACGAAACGGCCGTCCAGTGCTTCCAGGTTTTCCATGGTGGTCTAGCTTCAATGGATTCATGATTTCAACCAGTGAAATTTCTAAAATCTCCACACAATCCCTTCTGATAATAATAATCATCTGCTCACTAGTGACTGACTTCAAAATAGATACTCCTGAAGTTCTAGTGAGAAGCCGTTACCAGTGGAGTTCAACCAGGTCTGTTGTGAGATATCAGCTCACTGAAGACAATGGTGTACGGTGGCGCAACTTCGTGGATTGGTTGAAGTTAGACGTTAACACCGTTGGATGCCGGCTCAGTGGTCTAGTTGGTTAAGCGCCTGGCGCGAGACTGATAGGTCCTGGGTTCGAATCTCGCGAGGAGCGGGATCGTGGATGCGCACTGCTGAGGAGTCCCATACTAGGACGAAACGGCCGTCCAGTGCTTCCAGGTTTTCCATGGTGGTCTAGCTTCAATGGATTCATGATTTCAACCAGTGAAATTTCTAAAATCTCCACACAATCCCTTCTGATAATAATAATCATCTGCTCACTAGTGACTGACTTCAAAATAGATACTCCTGAAGTTCTAGTGAGAAGCCGTTACCAGTGGAGTTCAACCAGGTCTGTTGTGAGATATCAGCTCACTGAAGACAATGGTGTACGGTGGCGCAACTTCGTGGATTGGTTGAAGTTAGACGTTAACACCGTTGGATGCCGGCTCAGTGGTCTAGTTGGTTAAGCGCCTGGCGCGAGACTGATAGGTCCTGGGTTCGAATCTCGTGAGGAGCGGGATCGTGGATGCGCACTGCTGAGGAGTCCCATACTAGGACGAAACGGCCGTCCAGTGCTTCCAGGTTTTCCATGGTGGTCTAGCTTCAATGGATTCATGATTTCAACCAGTGAAATTTCTAAAATCTCCACACAATCCCTTCTGATAATAATAATCATCTGCTCACTAGTGACTGACTTCAAAATAGATACTCCTGAAGTTCTAGTGAGAAGCCGTTACCAGTGGAGTTCAACCAGGTCTGTTGTGAGATATCAGCTCACTGAAGACAATGGTGTACGGTGGCGCAACTTCGTGGATTGGTTGAAGTTAGACGTTAACACCGTTGGATGCCGGCTCAGTGGTCTAGTTGGTTAAGCGCCTGGCGCGAGACTGATAGGTCCTGGGTTCGAATCTCGCGAGGAGCGGGATCGTGGATGCGCACTGCTGAGGAGTCCCATACTAGGACGAAACGGCCGTCCAGTGCTTCCAGGTTTTCCATGGTGGTCTAGCTTCAATGGATTCATGATTTCAACCAGTGAAATTTCTAAAATCTCCACACAATCCCTTCTGATAATAATAATCATCTGCTCACTAGTGACTGACTTCAAAATAGATACTCCTGAAGTTCTAGTGAGAAGCCGTTACCAGTGGAGTTCAACCAGGTCTGTTGTGAGATATCAGCTCACTGAAGACAATGGTGTACGGTGGCGCAACTTCGTGGATTGGTTGAAGTTAGACGTTAACACCGTTGGATGCCGGCTCAGTGGTCTAGTTGGTTAAGCGCCTGGCGCGAGACTGATAGGTCCTGGGTTCGAATCTCGCGAGGAGCGGGATCGTGGATGCGCACTGCTGAGGAGTCCCATACTAGGACGAAACGGCCGTCCAGTGCTTCCAGGTTTTCCATGGTGGTCTAGCTTCAATGGATTCATGATTTCAACCAGTGAAATTTCTAAAATCTCCACACAATCCCTTCTGATAATAATAATCATCTGCTCACTAGTGACTGACTTCAAAATAGATACTCCTGAAGTTCTAGTGAGAAGCCGTTACCAGTGGAGTTCAACCAGGTCTGTTGTGAGATATCAGCTCACTGAAGACAATGGTGTACGGTGGCGCAACTTCGTGGATTGGTTGAAGTTAGACGTTAACACCGTTGGATGCCGGCTCAGTGGTCTAGTTGGTTAAGCGCCTGGCGCGAGACTGATAGGTCCTGGGTTCGAATCTCGCTGAGGAGCGGGATCGTGGATGCGCACTGCTGAGGAGTCCCATACTAGGACGAAACGGCCGTCCAGTGCTTCCAGGTTTTCCATGGTGGTCTAGCTTCAATGGATTCATGATTTCAACCAGTGAAATTTCTAAAATCTCCACACAATCCCTTCTGATAATAATAATCATCTGCTCACTAGTGACTGACTTCAAAATAGATACTCCTGAAGTTCTAGTGAGAAGCCGTTACCAGTGGAGTTCAACCAGGTCTGTTGTGAGATATCAGCTCACTGAAGACAATGGTGTACGGTGGCGCAACTTCGTGGATTGGTTGAAGTTAGACATTAACACCGTTGGATGCCGGCTCAGTGGTCTAGTTGGTTAAGCGCCTGGCGCGAGACTGATAGGTCCTGGGTTCGAATCTCGTGAGGAGCGGGATCGTGGATGCGCACTGCTGAGGAGTCCCATACTAGGACGAAACGGCCGTCCAGTGCTTCCAGGTTTTCCATGGTGGTCTAGCTTCAATGGATTCATGATTTCAACCAGTGAAATATGTAAATTATATTTGAAACAATCTCAGCTATCGGAATTTAAAATTATTCCAACGTTTCTTCCAGCCAACTTGTCTGGACTTTTTCCCCTAGAAACTTGTGTAATCACAAGATATGTATATCCACCATAGTGATGATTACGGTATGTAGACGATATTTTTATCATCAATAAACGGGATAGTTTGGAAGAATTATTTAACAATGTAAACAGTATGTCAGAAAACATTAAGTTAACGAAATAACTGGAATCAGAGGACCACAAACTAGCATTTCTAGATTGTTTGGTCGAACGTCGACACAATAATAAAAAGTTGAAAATAAATGTCTACAGAAAACCAACACACTCGGAGAGATATTTAGATTTTGATTCAGCACATGCACAATGCACGAAAATTAACGTTGTGAAAAATTTAATGAACAGAAGTATTAAGCTTGTTACAAATAAGGAAGATCAACGAACTGAATTAAATAAAGTTTTCTCTACTCTTAGGGATAACAACTACACAAAAGAGTTTTTAAAGATTATTAAACATGAGAGAAAAACTAAACTAGAAGGTATACGAAAAGATTGGAAGTACACAGTAGTCATACCATACCGTAGTGAAACATCAGAAGAAATAAAAAGGATCCTTAACAAACATGATATACGAGTGTATTTTAGGGCGACTAACACCTTAAGATCGACATTAGTGAAAGTCAAAGACAGGTTACCAAAGGAAGAACAACAGAATGTTGTGTATGAGATCAACTGTCATGACTGTAGTGTAGCCTATGTTGGAGAAACATCCAGACAATTGAATGTAAGGTTGAAGGAACACAAACAATGTTTGGAAAGGTTTCAACACACATAAAGAAAGACTGACAGCAGAAGCGCTGTATATTTGGGCGAACAAGAACAGCCTGAACCGAAAAGATGGTATTCAACTGGCGAATACCTGGCAAATATCGTTTAACAAGTAATTTGAACCCTATCTTTTAAGTTTCAACCTGTTTATTTCAAATGCATCGTTATCACTGAATAAATTCAATGAGGCTTTAGCAATACAATTATGTATATTTCACTGGTTGAAATCATGAATCCATTGAAGCTAGACCACCATGGAAAACCTGGAAGCACTGGACGGCCGTTTCGTCCTAGTATGGGACTCCTCAGCAGTGCGCATCCACGATCCCGCTCCTCGCGATATTCGAACCCATACTAGGACGAAGCGGCCGTCCAGTGCTTCCAGGTTTTCCATGGTGGTTTAGCTTCAATGGATTCATGATTTCAACCAGTGAAATTTCTAAAATCTCCAAACAATCCCTTTTGATAATTATGTATATGTTGGATTCTTAAATATTGACAAGTACATCGATGATTCATTTGCAATTAATCAACCTTGAACTTGCACTTTTATTTATTTTTTTACTTATCCTCCCATACATAACATAATAACACAGAATATCAATAATTAATCTCACACATACATACATATTACGCACTCACATATACACACATTTATACATTTGATTTTACTACAGATAATTATTACCATGAAGTTGAATTTTTCACACGAATTGCTGTTAACTGACTCATTATATCCTATGTTACAAAAATCAACATCCAAAAAATTTGATTGGTTTAACAAAGTACAGTTATGATTGTTAAAAGCTATATATTTCTTTGATGATTTTGATTATTACCCTGAAGAAGCCCAGACAAGTTGGCTGGACGAAACGTTGGAATTATTTTAAATTTCAATCGCTGAGATTGTTTCAAATATAATTTACATATATAATGACTAATACCTTATGGTCTTGAGAAGCAGTACATAAGATATTGAATGATCTGTTCACAAAAAAATAATTGAACTAAATCAATCTTCAGTGTGGAGTACTACTACTGTCACGCCCTTGAAGTTTGATGACAAGACCCCTAAGGATATGTGGTGATTATAGATTGCCACTGAATTCCCGTTTGTTGGAGCAAACGTGCACGACGGTGGAAGCTAAGGATAATCTGAACTAACTTCATGTCTCTAAGGTATTTTCGAAAGTTAGCTTAAAATATACTTGTATTCAAATTCCCTTAGATCAACCTCCATCTGCTTTTAGTCTATTTGGTGAGACCTGACAACTTTTGTCAACCATATTTCAAGGTGCAATAGTTATTTCGGTTGGTGAACCTGAAGTATATCAAGATTATCTCATAATTCACGGTTCTACAAAAGTAACCAGTGTCAGAAAATCATCACTCTATTACGTCGCCTAATTAGGGAGAATGTTACCGTGAATCAAAATAAGTTTATTTTGTGTGAAGTGATGCCACAAGTATTTGGAGTTTGACAATACCTCAACCAGTAACACCTGTGATCGAAATGTGCCCACCCAGTGATATCAGGAGCGAAGAAGTTTGAAGATATATTTGCTAGGTTATCAATATATCGAGAAGTGACTGATCACCGCGCTCCCACTTGTGGTCTGGTGCGGATACGTAACAGAGCGCCTTCAGCTAAGTGAGTCCATTGAAATTAATATTTTCAGCATCAAATGTCGAAGACTTACAGAGTTATTGGTTTTGGGGGATTTATTTACAGTTACAGTATTCACAAACTTGGGCATGAAGAGGAATGGTGAGATTGGGTTGCCCAATCTCACCATTCCTCTTCAACTTTGCCATCGATGACATTCTGGAAACAGCTCTGACGGATGTAAGTAATGGTGGTGTGGATCTGTTGCCTGGAGAAAGACTTCTCGACCTTGAGTATGCGGATGATATTGTCTTACTGTGCGAGAATGCCCAAGCCATGCAATCCGCACTTAATCAGTTGGCAATCAGTGTCCGTAGGTATGGTATGTGCTTTGCACCTTCGAAGTGCAAAGTACTTCTACAAGACTGGCAGGATTCTAATCCTGTACTCACTCTGGATGGTGAGCAGATAGAAGTAGTCGAGAAGTTCGTGTATCTAGGTAGCTGCATAAGTGCTGGTGGTGGCGTGAGTGATGAGATCAATGCACGTATAGTGAAAGCCAGAGCGGCTTATGCCAATCTGGGCCATCTTTGGCGCCTTCGTGATGTTAGTCTGGCTGTAAAAGGTCGGATCTACAACGCGTCGGTGAGAGCAGTTTTGCTCTATGCTTGTGAAACCTGGCCTCTCCGAGTTGAGGATGTTAGACGACTCTCTGTGTTCGATCATCGTTGCCTCCGAAGGATTGCTGGCATCCAGTGGCAACACCATGTCAGTAATGCAGAGGTTCGGCATCGAGTGTTCGGTCATTACAAGATAAACCTTTTGACACTGCAGACCGTCTGTTAGCGCAACATATATTGTTGAGCCATCCAGATCTCATTAGGGAAACATCGATATTTTGGATGCATAGTTAGTGTAATACGAAAAGGGTGGAGTGCTTATCTGAAACTTGGATTTCCTCTCTATATTTCCAAGCGTAAAGAGCTATACATTACTCTTAATGATATATTGTCTCCAAATAATCATGTTGTTATTCCTTCCTCATTAGGCAGATTCTCCCTTGAAGTAGATACAATTCTGTTGTAATATAGAAATGCCAAGCATTCTGTAACGAAAGGAGTTTCATCAATGTTATTAAAAGAAAGGATTTTCCATTCGAATATGAGATATCTAGGGTCTGCAAAGGTTACATATTATCATGGAAACGATCTTCCATAAGCCACAGGGATTACATAGTCTACTCAATACACAGCCGGAAAGACACGATAGACCTAGGCAGATGTGCAACTGATTATAGAAATCCAGACTACCACTTAAACTGATCTAGCTCTACCTACCTCAAATTGCACTATTTCGGCAATTCTTAGCAAATCAATTTTAATACTTTTAATTTTCATAATCTGATATTAATGACCAACTTCAACACTGTCAAGCAACCAGTCTTCATGTTTAGGTGTAATCGCACATTTTCAAGTTTACCCGTGAATACTATGCGGCAAAGAAAAAAAAAACGGAGCAATCCATATTGTTATTCTTTGTTGACCAAGCTATACATTCAGTTTTTGACTTTCAGTGTAGCGTACACATACTGGTAAACCTATTCATACATGAGATTTGGGATTCTATATTGCAGCAATTAAAAAGTTTTTGAGCCTCTCGCTTGTCAGACAAAAGTACTCTGAAAATTGAAGCTATGACTGATTTCCACTTCTTGCTCATATAATCATCCGAAAGGTTTCCATGACAAATTGGATGGACTATAGAAAAACGAAAACAGGCGAATGAACTAAAAATGACCAATTTCAACGAATTTATCTTAGGAAATTAATTTATGATGCACTAAACAATTCAACGTACCCACAGAATGTTTGTTTATTAATACGTTATTTATTGATTACCTAAAAGCAGATTAGCAAGTCTAATAAACAAATTTTGCTTTCAAGTAGTCTACACAAACTCTGAGATCCTAATAAAACGTAGTTTGGAAACACAAAACGAAGAAAAAATCAAAGGCATTTTTGCAGATGAGAATAAATATCAAAAACATGGATCTGCAACTTGGTTTGAAAATAAAATTGGTACTACTATCTATTTCTTCCAAGCCACATAAGATAAGAATGTTATCGAAGAAAAATAATCACGGTTGTCCTTTTCTTTTTATCGTATCGCAGTTAGTTATCAGTGCTATTGGACCGACTTGTCGAAGAACTTTATATTGGTAATTGAAATGGAAGCAGTTTTAAATGACTCAATTCACAGAACTTGTTAGATCAATTGGATAATAATAGTGATTCGTGATTACTTGGCGAGAAACAATATCAGGGTAATCCATAACCGACTACACAAAACAGATGGGAGGTTTTATCGTATTTTGAGTTGCTATCAAAGAATTACTATGTTCACAAAGCACGTCGTATTGACAGTAAGTGGAATGAGTTAGTAATTTCCTCAGCTAACGACCGTTTTTGGTATACATGTCAAGTGTTAGCAGAATTAAAAAATTCATAACAGAAACTATAATAAAATTATGCTGAGAATTATCAGTTCCAAAGAACTTTAGTCATCAATTAGTAAGCAATGACGTATAGCAACTTTAAAAACAGTTGGAGTAAGAATCGTTTGAATCTTTATTGATGAATCGACGGAGTAAGAATAATAATGACTCGCTTGTTGTATGTTCTCGATTCATAATTTGTTATACGAAAACGACAAACTTAATGAAAACAGACCAACTTACGAGTACGATATTAGACAGGAGTGTAGCACAATGCTCTGGAAAGTGGAGGTGAAACCATTTTTTCGATGACGACGACATTTGGGATTGGGAAGAACCTGAGCTATCCAAGTCTAAAATGCTAAGTAATGTTCACAACGGTGCTGCAGCTCAAACTAATTCCGCCTGTAACAAGTGAGATTCGAACGATAATGTATGAGATATCGGACAATTCATTGATGTAAAGACCACTACCATATAGTAAACAGTGATCTATAGTTCTTATGGAACTAACAATGAACTGAGACTCTGAACGTAAAAAGTTAATGATTTTGTGAAATATAGTGGATAAAATTTAATATCAACTTAAGTGGAGTGAAAAAGGGAACCATTACTAGGTGAACATAAGTAAGACTAAACTATGAATGATATTACTTTATCATGAAATACGCTATACACAACTAATTTGAGCAGGTGATATTTTTTGTGTATTGACGACACAAAGATGTTTTATCAAACTACCGGTTGTGTTTTTTGGAGAACAGAACGCATAAAGACAGGAAAGAAAGCGTAGGGACGGCCCTCGCTGAGCTCAATACATTCCATCTAATCATTTTGTGAAAGGACATTACAGAATCTTGACGTGTAGCTTCCCAATTGGACAAATGCTAAAAACCACTGCACGTGGATTGGAGGACTGTAGTGATGAGTTTGTTTTTATTAAAAACTATGAATACCTGAATGTCTTGCATCATACTTGACACTGTTTAGAACAAGATTCAGTTTTACTAGTCTTCTGAATTGCGAATCGGAGGGTTCAAGCGTCCGAGTGCTCATGTTGTAGGCAGTATAACAAGCGAAATGTAAGTTCTAGATATAACGGTAAGAAAAAAACGACTAAAAATTAAGCTTAAAAACATCTCTGATGTTGATTTTGACACAGCAAGTTGTGCATAAGAAGCTGTAATCGAATATAGCATAACTTTCCTTGAATGACATTCAGAAGATGCTTAGCGTTACCATATATGTACAAACATTGGAATTGGCTTCACAGGGAAAATAAAACAAAGAAACTAAATGACAAAGTATCAAATATGTAACAGACAAGAATTGTGTGTGGTATAAATCTCATCTTCGAAATGCAGTAGTACCGGATTACAGCGTTTATAATCATTCATGTTAATTCATCCCAGTAGGAAAAAAAGTTAGGAATATACAGGAAAACATTCATCCTTGAGTAAATTATCATACTAGCAGCTGAAACATCACATTTAATTCACGACCGCATTGACCAGCTTTATTCGCCACATCTTTATTTCCTAACGCTGAACGTATTGTGAGTAAATGGGACAAGCATTCTTGACATTTTCGACGTCTACAAAATTAGATGGAAGGTTAAAACATTGGATAAGTGAACTTACCAAGTTTAATATCATGTGAACTGAAATCACAATTTTTTAATGAAAACTACAACCACTGTTCAATTATTTTCACAGCCGAAATTATAAATCTAAACCTTAGAAAACTAAATTATACATTTGGAGTACAGTAGAACACATTCGATTGATGTGCTCAAGGAACAAAAACCTGAGTGAAACAAGCGTAGTGCTAATACTTAGTAAAACTGATTAGTGAGAAACTATACACAAGAAAATTATGAGTGATGATATAATGATTAGGATAGAATTAGTTGTCAATTGGTATACATTTTCACATGCATAAAGATATGAAAAAGAGATGAGATTTGAAGCAATAAATACTTTGTACTTAGAGCAATTAAATTTAAGAAACGAGAAATACAGAGAATGAATGATATACCGACTCATAAATTCCCAATAATGAATTAATTTTTTGAATGATCTTACATAAGTACGTACATGTTTATGTGGTCGATGTAAACGCGTACTGTCATGTGAGAGCTACCTGACTATGCAAAGTGAAGTCGGCAAATCGGAATTTGAGTCTGCAACCTCTTAGTTAACAAATGAATGCCTTAAACGTTAAGTCTACCGCTTCATCATTTGGAAAAGAGTGGGAAAAATAAGTGGTGGTGAGAAAATAATTTATGGACAGCTTTTGAACGATGCCGAAGTGACCTTGAGAATGCCCACCTACCTGCTAGGGCTAAATGGATGTTATAAAGCAGTGTGAAAAATAAGGATTATGATTTACAATTACTGGTTGGGGTTAGGAATTAAATTTGTGGTTTTCATCACGAACTGACATCAGCTAGAATGCCAGATGGGTGAATGAATTTCGTGCCGAAATCCGAGACATATCATCCTAAATCTGATTGGTTCGACCATAAACTGTAGTCTCGTCTAAGTGGTTGTTTTTCTTTCTAAATGGGTGATTTCATGAGAATAGCATACAACAATATAACTGCGTTTTTGCTGTTTAGTTGTGTAGTAGAAACTAAATGAATCAAAACTTAATTATTGGGAAAAAAGTAGAAGCAAACAAACAGTCCTACTGCAGACTGTGAAAAACTAAAGGGTTTTGTAATCATGATTCCAAACAATCCAGTCGTGTGTGAACCGACTTTTATGGCTTGAGGTGAAATAGCTACAACATAAATGTACATATAAATGAAATATTCTAAAATTTATAGGTAATATATAGCATTAGAATGTATAAGTTCCAAGTATGATTGCGTATAAATTCTTGCGAATCAATTACAAACAAGTAATAAAACCCTATACACATTCTAATATATATGACATGAACTAGAATAACAGTTAAAACCCAAAAATGCGCAACCTTTCTTCTCGCATCAAGTCTACTCCAGGTGGAGTTGGGCCTTCGATAGTTTGGCGAATCACTGGGGCAAAATTTTTGATTATTACACGAACTATTTGACAAGTTGTTTCAACATGACTAAAACCCAAAAGTAAGTAAAAATAAGGTTAAAATCATGCATGAAAATGTAAAGTGTAAACACTTAGACAAATTTCCGCAAACACGATATTAGTGCTAGTTTAACTAAGTGGATATTTTGGAATAAACGGTATAATCATAAAATAGCAATAAGACAAGACTTCGTTAAGCAATAAAAGCTCAGATCTCAATTTATCTAATCGTCACAACAGGTAGTTGATCAAGGGACGGCTTTTATTGTCATCATTAAACATCTTTGAATAATAGTTGTGATTACTGATAAACAAATTATTTCAGTTATATCAGCCTACATTGAAAAACATTATGGTTCTACAAGGTGTATTCATAAATGCTTGAAGTACTCTTTTATTCGTTGACAAAAGTGGTGGACAAAGAACAGGTAGATTGGGGTTATTTTGACAACAGATAACCATCTTATTTATTGGAAATGAAGCTAACCACCATTGAATTTGACTTGACTCAATCCTGGTAACTGAACATACATTCAATCAGTTAGTTGGATGGAAGGGTGAGTAGTCAAATATTAGATATATATTCAAATAAATACTTAATGTGTTTGTTCTGCTACAAATATTTAGAACTATATTAATTAACTGTACAATTATGGATAAAATATTTTGATAATCATTAACCAACAATTAAAATGATAAACTACCAGCTGTTGGTCTACATCATGAAAGTTATTTAATGTGCAGCTATAATAAACCATAAGTTTCCGGTTTCATAATGAATAGATCAACAAATTATACGTGATTCAAAAAGTAAAAAATCATGTTTTTAAAAAAAATTGAAATGTGATCAATATCACTATTACCAAAAGCAGCAAAACTGTATCATACTACCAAAATTTCCGTTGTAATTTATAATTCTTTTCAAACTGAAGTACAAAGTAATAAAGATTTATATTCTCGAACAACTTTCAACTAACATTAAGTTGCCTCGTGTATTCAGTAAATGGAAGCGTTGAAAAATTTAGAACCAGTTTATTCACCAGGTACACTCCAAATGTGAGGGATAATGATACTAGCCAGTCGCCCAAACCTAAGTATGTGAAGAGAGGTCCGGACGTGGAACTTAGCAGCTGAAAGCTTAACGCCTTAATTACTAAACCACAGCAGATATGGTACGACTGACTAAAAAGTGAATGAGATAGGCAAGTATTTCAAAAAGAGGAAACGTTTCCATGTTCAGGGGCATAATTAGAAAAATAAGAATTACATTTAAAAATTTTTGTTGATTATTCTCAAACAACCAACACAATTATATCTGATAATTTAGATACATACAGTAATGAACAGATTCTAAGTATATGCTTTAGTTTTCTTCTTGATGAGTAATGATGGAGAAAAGAAAAGATTGTTACTTTTAATCCAATGTTGATTATTGTCTAGTTTACTCCAATTAGGGTGAGCGCAAAAATGGCGATTTAATAATACAATAAAACGATGCCACTAATATTATATTAACGAATCAAATATAACAAATCAACAGAGAGTCTAAAAGGATTGAACATTAATACAAGCAAGTGAATGACAAACAACCAGAAAATTGTTTTGGTATGGTTTATTTGAGTATTGAGTAAAGTGATAGAAAATGTAAATATATGAAACTAAATTACGACCAGTTAATTGTAGTACAGGTGTGCTTGTTCATTAAATGAATTGTCGGACTAGAGTTTGGAAAGATACAGAATGCATTTAAAGACTACAAACTACACCCCGAGTTATATATTGTTGATGCTTGATAGGAATGGAACTAAAATACGTAAAAATTAACAAGATAACTGACTTTTTGACTGTGAATGGTTGAATCTTCAGACAAGAGAACATACCTAGCAACAAATAGATTTCGAAAAGTACAGAATATCGTAAGATGGAGTTTGGGGTCCCACTATCATAAGAAATACGAAATTATTGCCAACCAACTAATGGAACAGAATATTATTTTACTTAGGGCCAATCCAGATGTAAAAAATTGGTCGACAAAATAAGAAATTGGACAGACTCAACAACAGAAGTGACAAATTAAATCCTCGTTACGTCAGCGACGCGTTTGTTGTATATTGTATCGGATCAACTTCGTTTGTCACTCAGATGGAGGAGACAACTCGGAGATCACGACATGACCATCAAACTTTACTATTAAATCCAAGTTCAATGGATCCACTAAATCCGTTATAATAATGCATAACGGTTGTGAACAGAGAGAATTTACTTCTATATGAAAGTGAAACTCAGAATCGGAAACTATCGGCGTGGTAATCTCAATAATATACCGATGGAATATTCATTAACTGTCAAAACTAATTATAAAGATTTAGTTCTATCGGAATTTCGACGAGCATGTCCAAATGGAATATGACGTTGTTTATGCCATCCAGGCCAGATAATATAACGGAGGCAATATCAATCAAGTTATACGATAGATTGAAGTTTTGCTATGAAGATGCGGTGGTTGGTAGAATCAATGTTGCATCAGTCTCAGATGTGGTAACTGGGTTTAGGAGTTTTAATGGGGTTACCATTCCGCGTAAAGAATGAAGGAGAAACCAAAGTATTCACAAATTCTCTTGAAGATATCTGGATCAAAGATTTACAATTTGCGAGGCCGTTTCAAATTTTACTATATATTTTTACAAGGCGAACTATGAGGTAGAAGGGTAGCCAATTTATTGATCCCGGTAATCCGAATATATGTAAATTAAGTTATGTTCTAGAAAAGGGTGCATTTTAGTGATTTGGGGATCGAGAAGTTCGTTGCAGGGGTCTAATAACAGAATTCAAAAGGGAGTATAAAGTGACAGAATCACGCCCAAAACTGACCTTAGGAAATTAAGAAAACAATTTGGTACTTAAAGATTTACACGAAACAGCCCACAAATCTAATTTTTACATCTAGATATGGACGGACAGACAATAAAAATAAAGTCTGATGCAGATGTGCGCTGGTCCAAGTTGCTACATCTGATCAGCACGAGGTGGATCGAAATAATGATAAAAAGCATGATTAAATATTGGATATACGATACGAAAAGACAGAATAGAAAGGTGTGCATGAAAAAAAAAGAGAGATTGAGAAACTAGAAGATAAAGGTGAACCCATTTGGGTCATTTGGATCAGAACCATGCTACCCGAATTCTACAACCTCTTAATCAAGCGGACCTCAACCAAGTGGTTTGATTCAACCCGCGTACCTCAGTCCAACAGTCAATGTCTTCACAGACTGGTGTCACATATTGATCAGGCCACCAGTGGTTTTCTTCCAGTCTACCCTTATGTCAGCCATCATTACGCGTCGAGGTAGGCGTAATACATGTTCCCAACAACCTTAGTTGATAAACATTCACTATCTAGTCTTAATGACCTGAGAGCGTGGCCGCAGTACCCAAAGGATAACTGCTTGAGGTCGGTCACACACGACCTTTCTATGAGTAATTTCCGTGTTAGCTCCGTACTTGTTGAGACCTTACCGCCGGAGACGGATATCCGTGGGATAAAGCGAGGTGTGCATTTTTAGGGCCGACCTTCTCTAACCCCACCCCTCCTTGTGGGAAGGCAGCATCGCTGTCATGCTGGTTGTCTGAAGGAAACACCTTACTGCTGTCACACCTCTGTACAGTCAGCAGTACGACTTCGCCTTCGGACCTTGCGTTTGTTGCTTTTAGTCTTACCGCTCTTCAACCGACGTGTCTGGCATTGTAGGACATTGAGGAACGGTTGTTCCAGCCAGTATAGCTCGGTTGTTTCATCATGATAGGCAAGCCCAACCACCATGTCAAGGTAGGAATAACGGTCGACCACATATTCACCATTCGTCAGGTTCTAGAACACAGGCATATTTATCGGCGTCCGACAATGGTAGTGAAAGCTTTACTCGAACGTTACTAGTCGAGTTAGAGCTTATGGCGAACTGTCATCTGCTTTTGCAACCTCAAGTGGTGTCCGTCAAGGCTGTCCACTTTCTCCATTTTTATTCAATTTCATCATAGACATGCTGATGGAAATAACGCTCTTGTCGACTGAATTCTCAGGTATTGAGCTCCTTCCAGGAGGTTCACTTATTGACTTAGAATACACAGATGATATAGTCCTGTTTGGTGAAGATGCTGATAAAATGCAGAGTCTTCTGGTAACACTGAGCAACAATGCCACAATGTTTGGGATGCGCTTCTCCCCCTCTAAATGCAAGTTGTTGTTGCAGGACTGAACTGCGTCAACACCTGAACTAAGGATAGGGGGTGAAGTAGTCGAACGCGTCGACAACTTCACTTATCTTGGAGGTCTGATCAGCCCTAATTGTTCGGTGTCTGATGAAGTCTCAGCATGGATTCGAAAAGCTCGTTTGGCTTTTGCCAACTTACGTCACCTATGGCGAAGGCGAGATATCCGTCTATCAATTAAAGGACGAGTAAACTGTGCGGCAGTTCGTTGTCTTACTTTACAGCTGCGAAACGTAGCTATTAAGAGTGGAAGATATTCGTAAGTTACTAGTATTTGACCACAGATGTCTTAGAAATATTGCTCGCATCTGCTGGGATCACCGGGTAAGTAATAGTGAGGTTAGACACAGGGTATTAGAGAATGATGGTAAATCAGTTGATGAGGTTGTGAATCTTCATCGACTGAGATGGTTGGGCCACGTGTTGCGTATGACTGAACACCGATTACCACGGCGCGCAATGCTAACCGGTGTTAGGGATGATTGGAAGAAAGTTAGGGGCGGCCAAACCAAAACGTGGCATCGGTGCTTGAAGTCACTGACTTCTGGTCTGAGCCATGTTGGTAGATGCAGACTACCTGGTTGGGGTCCGCGTGACTATCGTAACCAATGGTTGGAGACTCTTGGTGACATGGCTCAGAATCGATCACAGTGGGGTCGGCGTATACACTCTCTGTCTTCCCTTAAACTATGAGATTTAAATCGCTTCATATCTTTCTTTCTACGTACTAAATCTATCTTCCCGTACTATATCTTTATATGCAATCTTCTTTTTATATATTATTTCATTGAGTTGATTGCTTCTATGAATTCGGTGTTCATCTTGCTGTGATAATGAGGTGTGGCAACTTGGACTGATGCGCATATATGCCTGGTCCTACGTTGTAACTGACTAACTGACACTATCTAGTCAATCAGTTCACCATCCTTAATTAGTACGCTGTATATAATCTCAGTATTGTAAACTCAACGACCTCAACACATAAGAGCGATGATGATTAAAACCATGTAGCCTACGTATGCCTTCTCCTTTCATAAACCATGTTTCACAGACATAAAACAGAACAAATAGGACTGTCACGAAGCTCATACGCTTTGTGGTTGTCAGACAGACTTATCGCTGACGTCCCAAGTTTGCAAACTGTGTTCTGAAAATTTAAAAATGTAAGATTTACATACGTACTATACTAACAAACTGCCCTTTTGATGCTAAATTTTCATTTATTATAATTAGTCAGTTAATATACCAATGCCCTCTAGGTCCTTGTGATCACTAATATGAGCCTCTTTTCATTCGCACTTTTGAGTACACCTTTATGGAGGATACCTGGACAAGTATATCTATGCATTAATGTACAAACATCATATGTAACTTACGTGGTATATTTACTGTGAATCAACTCTACTAATTGAGGTAATAGAAAGCTGACTAGATCCAAATTCCAATATTTGCTGGCACATAAAGGAAAAAATAAACAAGTTGGCTGGAATAAAACTCCAATATTTTAAGAAGTATATTAAGATAAAAACATTATGATAAAAATCATATTAAATAAGTGATAAAACGTAGCATATGACTCAGCATATATAATTAAGTTATTAATCGTAGGTATATATGTAGTGAACAAAAACTTGGTAGGGATAACTGACTTATTATTTAACGCAAAATTAAATTGTCCTCATAAAATATGAAAACCATATATTGAATACATTATTTGCACATCTTCCTTCAGTTGCCCTTTACATGCTTCGTGATTCATTCAATTCTGTTGTTATTCCAATTGTTGTCGGTTTCTCTTCCTGTTCTCTTCAACTCAACCTTCTGTTGTCAGGTATTTCACTTCTGATGTTACATACCACTTATACCTGTCAACATAAGTAGCATACACCACACACACATGAATTTAATATCCAGATAATTTTTTAACGGTTCCGAGAAAAGTCCAATTGTATGAGTTTTTTAATGCAAGTCAGCATAAAATGCTTAGATTTATTATTTCACATATTAATCAATAAATAGACAAAAGTGGTTTTTTATCATAATCGACTTAGGACTGGTGAGTGGCAGAAGAGAGGATAGAGACCCTAAACACCATAATCTAATCTCCATTAAGTGGTTATTACCATCGCCTAAATATACTTACTATGAAAGGTCTTAAATTAGCTCAACAAAAAGTCGGGGATGCAATGGAGTGGGATTGTGGATTGGTAGGTTTAATCTAGTTGGTTCGAGGTATCCTTTATGAACCTTTCTGTTAAGATTTCCTCTGACTGCTGAAGAATGAATTGGCTTGTTCATGTTTACGTTTGGTTGGTTGGTTGGATTACTATTGTTTGATGTTTGGAAGCCTCAAGTGTAGATCAACGCTGGACACATCATTGGAATGTAGGAGTCAACAGTTAGCATCGCTAAGCGTAGACATAGTTGAAGTTCCTAGCCTAGTAGTGATACGTATAAAGTGAGTGTTCTCAGTCAAAATATAAGTTGTTGACTGTGGTTTCGGAAGTCCACGCACAAAATCAACAGTTTTAAAGTGAATCTTGGGAACATTCCAGCTTCCAGAAACAGATACTTGTGGGACGCATGTATTTTTACCTAAGTGATATATTCATGTGTTAATCGTTAAAGATCAACACAAGAAAAAAATGACTGCATTCTAACTAAATGATTATCCTTTAAAAAAAGCAACCATAAATGTAAAACTTAAAACAGATGAATCATAACAGAAATAAACATAAGTAAATTATGTAAAGTTGCGTACATATATTCTGCAGTTTATATATATAAACTAACAGAAAATATAATTAAAAGATGAAATAATATTTACACAACAAATAACACATATAAGGGAGGACAAGTGACACTGTAACAGACAAAACATAAGAAAATGATGTAGTATTTGGTAAATACCCTGACTGGCCAAAATAAATCCAGGTGATTACCTCAAATCCATTCTCCGGGTGATAGGAAGAATATACCTTGTAATGACCTGAAACGCTATCTAACTGCTTATGAATAACCAATCAAAATTTAAGTCACCAAACTAGTGATGTATAGTTTTAAGAGGTTGAAATAATACATCATCGATCCATTACATATAAAGCTTTTAAGCGATGAAATGCAAATTAGAATAACTACGTAATCACGGCAGAAAAATAGGAAAACATAATGTGTGGTAAAGAATAGGTTACTAATAACTTAATTTACCAAGAATCTGAGATTTGTTTGAGGTTAAGAATTTTTAACAATTCGTTACTTTTAACTTGATTAAAGTTACCAGCAACTTTATATTTATGTGATGTTATTTTATAATGAATTTCACACAGCTTCTAGTTGAATTCCAGTCCTTCACTCACATAAATAACTGTTACGAAAGTGTAAAATATCCCAAACACTTACGTTGTTAACAATGAAAAATCTCATCAAATGCTTCGTATCATACACAACGAATAGTGACACAGTGCTTGTTCCACTTCATAGCATTCAAGTAAGCTCCGACAGTACAAGAGTATTTAAGCCAATTATTAGAAAAAGATTCAACGAACAATAATACAATACAATATTAACACAATGTATGTAAGCTACGATGTATCTAAGATACAGGTCAGCTAAAATTGATTCCATAGAAAACTGTATGACTAACCTGTCACACTCCTAATCAGAAACACGAGTGTGTGTATAGAGTGAAAATTAAAAGGAATATCTGTTCACAAAGAAATACGGACGTCATGTGTAACAGAGTTATATGTTAAGCAATATTCCGAGTAGTAAAATCCGATTAAATATCAACAGGTAATGAAAATAACTACTGATCCTATTACTTTCTTATCTAATAATAAAGTGAATAAGTAAACAAATATTGTTGAATAACAAAATTAACTGGAAAACATTCATGACAATTACTGGGACGGGCAAATTGAATCAGATCACTCAAAGCACTGAAAAATATTTCTAATTGCCTGCACTAGACTCTAACATATCAGAACAACTTCAGTTCATAAAGTCAAACAAGAACGGAAAGTTTGAAATCACTAACATAACTAGTAAGAAATAAGTTTATCAACACTAATAAAACAACTATTCCATGTATATAACTAAGATAATTAGTCAAACCAGTTATTCGATACAGACTGTTCTCAAATAATTTGCCATTTGTGGTATAATTGCATAATTTCATTTGATACTATACCATAATTGTTTTAAGAATGGTATGCCATCTAGAAGTTTCTTTGTAATGATAATTGGGATGGAATGAGTACAATTAGCGATGAACTTGTAAATTGTCCCATCAACAAAATTTACATGACCACATAATTATTAGTACATAGGAACAGTCTTGACCAATACACATCCGGGAAAATTAATTGACGACTGAAATCAGTATGTCTGATGGTTGTCATCATTACAAATTCCTTTGATAGAGTCCCTCAACGCATGACTAGTAATCAGGTAACCAACATCCTGTTAATATAACTGAACAAAGATCAATATTTATGTAAATAATTTGGTTACTAACTCTTAAATAGAAAATAAAGATTAAATTAGCCTGAACTAGATCTCCACAATGGATTTCGGAATAATACTTGACCAATTATTGGTAGCTTTCATCAGAAAAGATCATCATTGGAAATTCACTTTTACTTTTTTTAATTCTAAAAGTCACTGTTTAATGAAAAATTTTTATCAAAGGGGGCTTTTTTTGTTAATTGTAGGAGTTGACCACCAAAATAACAAATAAAGTAGTAATCGCTTGATGAATGTAGTTGAGTGGTAACTTATTATGAAATTGACATCAAAACACCAACTGACAGTCCTCAAAACTGAACAACAATAAAAAATACCGAATAAGTGAACATTCAATCACAATCGCAATATGGGCATTCAATTAAGCAGCAAGAAACGATTGTCTATACATAGACAAAATAATTACCATTATGAAAAAAACGTCTAATAAAATGATATTTCATGGCTAACGAATCCAGAATCTTATGGGGGGCATTAGGTACTTCTTGGCGACGAGTACCAGCTGGAAAGAAATCTAGGGTTCAACGTCTCATCCAGACATCTAATACCAAAATATGCTGCTAGTAATATCGTGGTACTTTGTCTAATGACCATATTGCAATCTGATTGATAAAACTCTTTCAGCACTAAGAACTAGACAAACGTGGTTAAAGTCACTACACAGTAACCAATCATTGTGCATTTAGAACCCTAAATACCACCTAGATTTCTATCTGTTATGATGACAGTATTCTTAAGGTTGAACATTGCCCTTTTTCGTAACAATAAACAGTTTAGTGATGTTTGAGTAGTGAATGTAATCTCATAAGTACCTGAGAAGCTAACAGTAAACTGAATAAATAGAGATAAACAAGAAATCAAGGACCACATAAAATTTGTCATGAATGGACGAAATATAATAGGCATAGATTATGCAAATATTTTCTACACAAAAATATGAACGTTGAAAGATCAACGAACAAGTTAGTTACAAAATAAATAAACATTGATCATTGTACTAAGAACGACTAGTATATATGAATGAATTTTTTCTATTAGATACACTTCCAAACGAACTTTCGAAACGGGAACTTACCTTCATCTTTTTGCTTCTAACATGAACACTGTTGAGCAACTGAGAGGTGAAAAACCCCCTAACAAACCGATCGTTTAACAGATAGGTTCTTAAATTGGTAGCATATATTCTCAAAACAAATTTTGAAAAACATCATACATACATTAAAAATCATTTTTAAATTAAATGTTTACCACTAGTCCATAAAAAGTTAACTTTTGGGAGTCTCTATGACACTAATTGATTAACAGAGAGTTACTTAGCTGACAATTCCGTGTTTACCTTCAAAAAATGGGTCACTTTAGGAATCCATTGTGTCGACCCATCAAAAGCAAATCGAAAAATCAAGCATATGAATTTACTTGCTTTTGAATAGTGAATTTTAGGTCTGGATGATATATACTGAAAGAATGTAGAATGTCAAGTAGATAAATGTTCTCACTACTTATTGAAACAACTTATCACCATTTTAGCTAATTCTGAATATTATCAGAGAGGGGGTTTTGTGGAGATTGTAGTAATTTAATATTTGAATTCATGAACCGATTAAAGCTAGACCACCATGGAAAACCTGGAAGCACTGGACGACCGTCTCGTCCTAGTATGGAACTCCCCAGCAGTGTGCACTCACGATTGGTTAAAGTCAGACATTAACACAGTTAGATGCCGGTCCAGTGGTCTAGATGTTAAGCGTTCGCGTGAGAGACCGAAGGTCCTAGGTTCGAATCCCGTGTGTGGGATCGTGGATGCGCACTGCTGAGGAGTTCCACACTAGGACGAAATAATAGTCCAGTGCTTCCAGGTTTCCATGGTGGTCTAGCTTTAATCGATTTATGAATTTAACTATTAATTCTGAATAGACGAGCGATTATGGTGCCGTCGCTGCATCATGAACTAATGTCATCATAGGAAAGATAAATTAAGATACGATGAACATAAGAGCTAAAACACTTACCTGTTTTTTGCCAATATTCCAAGAACATCGACTAAAATTGCAGTATCATTCATCATTAATGCAGACTCAACAGCTGTTTTCACACTATCTGGACTCCACATCACACGAACAGTTGACAAGCCTTTAACACGTGATGACATAACTTTCACGAAAGGATCGTGAGGTTTACGAATTCGCAATAACAATTCTGCTTCTGATGGTTCATGAAGGCTTCCAGATTTATCATGTGCTGGATTTTTTATATTTTGAAGGACTGGATTCAATGCAAAGTCCATCATAGTCGGCAGTGATTGCTAAAAGTTTAACAAGACAGGCGAAGTCAGAATGGTCGTGAATAGTAATGGTACTACATCCACTTATTTACACATTCACTGTCCTATCCTGCATAAAATAATGAATTAACGCTCGTACTTCCCAACTTTACACCAATGAGACGCTATACTGCTCAGAACGAACAGTGAACTATTCACGCACTCTATATTAGATACTCAGTCAGCAACATTCTACTCAGCATCAAAACAACTTGAAGCAAAAACACGTAAGTTGCCTGACTAGTAGGTATATTAGTTAACGATCAGACCGACAATCAAATAAGTATATATATTTGAAATCATGAATCAATTGAAGCTAGACCACCATGGAAAACCTGGAAGCACTGGACGGCCGTTTCGTCCTAGTATGGGACTCCTCAGCAGTGCGCATCCACGATCCCGCACCCCGCGGGATTCGAACCCAGGACCTATCAGTCTCGCGCCAGGCGCTTAACCAACTAGACCACTGAGCCGGCATCCAACGGTGTTAATGTCTAACTTCAACTAATCCACGAAGTTGCGCCACCGTCACCATTGTCTTCAGTGAGCTGATATCTCACAACAGACCTGGTTGAGGAGTCCCATACTAGGACGAAACGGCCGTCCAGTGCTTCCAGGTTTTCCATGGTGGTCTAGCTTCAATTGATTCATGATTTCAACTATTGAAATTACCAATTCTCCACAAAACCCATTCAAGTATATATATATATATATATATATATATATATATATATATATACCGGTCAGTCTATCTATTAGTATGTCTAGGAAAATATCGAATCACTATTTCCTCACGCCAACAAAACAAATAGGTACTTGTGAATTCTACAGCAAAACACCGAACTAGTTATTTTCATACCAAGTTTTTGATATGAAGCAATAATGATAATAATGACTAAATTGCTAGCCCTTTAATATGAGGTTTAAAAGGAGGTACACTATAAATAATTATTTGTACAAACTAGGAAAAATATGATGGATTAAAGGTATAAGAACTATGACCCTAAATAAAATTTTGCGTCTCCTAGCTTATATGTCAAACACTGATTATAAAACCGAGCATGCCTACGAGAAAAAGTTTAAGGTTCTCAAAAGACAAGTACTCAATCTTAAAGACTTAGCAAAACAACTGATGACCACCAAATAATTCAGTAACAACGCCATATTTATACATAGATATCATTTTCATATTTCAACAGGCGAAAACTTACAATGTAAGGACTAGTTTTCAAAATTTTGGGTCTTAGAGAATCACAACTTACAGGTAAGAAATCTTCCACTTCAATCGCTTCCAGTGGGCGTGGAGAATTTGAAATTATTCGAGCTTTAAACAAAGATTGAAAACAAAAAAATTTATTTCACTCAGATGCCCTAAATTTAGTCACTTGATTCAACTAAAATTTCTAATTCAGCAGTAAGCTCGAACTATATCCTAGTACATAGGTTGATAAATTAACAAATTATACAAAGTGATTATTTGATTTATCATCAAGATGTATATTATTTCAGTATTACATTACACTGCGTATAATCAGAGTTCACCAAATACATTATCTGTAAGTTGGAAATTGTAGGGTAGGTCTATCTGGGTCACACCGGTTTTATTTTCACAGGAAAAAAATCTAAATATTCGATAAGACTGATCAATGGCATATTGAGAGACGTGCAGAAGTGCTTGATATATGAATCAATTTGATAGCAATAAGTACCAGGGATATAAGAAGAGCACAATTTTTTATAGAAAGTCATTTAATTCTCGAAGGCAATAAAACAGTTTTCTAACTCTAGTACGATTATTGACTACGCATAATAATTACAAACCATCTTCGTTAATCGGAACATTTTTTTTCAGGAAGATTTTATTAACAACTTATAGAATATAAGAAAAGATACTTGCCTACCAAATAAATATTTGCGGAAAAACAGGATAAGAAATGCTGAAATAAATAAAACATACCAGCTTGTGAGATAGTAGTCTGATGAGGTCTTCTGGACATACAAGCTGAAGTGGTGCTCGGAGGTGTAAATGGTTTATCTGAAGTGAATTTGTCTGATAAGATATTTGACTGGACACATTTTGCTTCATGGGGTGTGGGATTCACATTGTTTGGTGATAACGGAGGGAGACCGAAATTTAGCTTTGTGATTGGGTCAGTTCCATATTCACTTGAAATGTTTCTTCTAGAAGTCATAGCCCTTACTTGAGAAGGACTACGTGGAACTGTGTGGTGTGGTTTAAATATCCTATCATATTCATCCGGATCAGTTATATCAGCTGCATTGAGCGATTCACTATCCTCAGTTGTAGGTTGATAAGGTAAATGTGCATCAGGATCGTTAGGATCCTCCTGAAAAATAAAATATATGGTTGAAGAGGAAAACTGCGTGTTAATATTGGTTATTAGTAATTTATTTATTTGAACACATAAATATTGATACATGGGAAAACCAGATACGTATGCGCCAAACAATAATAATGAGAATGGGAAAAGGTAAACTATGTAAGGTGCGTATAAAAAGAAAAAAGAACAATACAGGCCACGACTTAGTGTATGTAAGTGAAATTAATAATAATAATAATAACAATAACAATAAGAAGAAGAAGAAGAAAAAGAATAAGAATAAGAATAAGAAAAACAATAAGAATAATAAGAATAATAATAAGAATAATAATAGGAATAAGAAGAAGAATAATAATAAGAAAAGGAATAATAATAAGAATAATAATAACAAGAATAAGAATAAGAAAAAGAATAAGAATAAGAAAAAGAATAAGAATAAGAAAAAGAAAAAGAATAAGAATAAGTAGAAGAATAAGAATAAGAATAAGAAGAATAATAAGAATAATAATAATAATAAGAAGAAGAAGAAGAATAACAGAATAATAATAAGAAGAATGATAATAATAATAATAATAATAATAATAAGAAGAAGAAGAAGAAGAAGAAGAAGAAGAAGATTAAGAATAATAATAATAATAATAATAATAAGAAGAAGAAGAAGAAGAAGAATAAGAATAAGAATAAGATTAAGAATAATATTAAGAATAATAAGAAGAATAATGATAAGAAAAAGAATAAGAATAAGAAAAAGAATAAGAAGAATAATAAGAATAAGAAGAAGAAGAAGAAGAATAAGAATAGTAATGAGAATAATAACAAGAATAAAAATAACAGAATAATAATAATAATAAGAAGAAGAAGAAGAAGAAAAAGAATTATAATAATAAGAATAAGAATAACAGAATAATAATAATAATAAGAAGAAGAAGAAGAAGAAGAATTATAATAATAAGAATAAGAATAACAGAATAATAATAATAATAATAATAATAATAATAATAATAAGAAGAAGAAGAAGAAGAAGAAAAAGAATAAGATTAATAATAAGAATAATATTGAGAATAATATTAATAATAATAAGAAGAAGAATAAGAATAACATTAAGAATAATAATAATAATAATAATAATAATAATAATAAGAAGAAGAAGAAGAAGAAGAAGAAGAAGAAGAAGAAGTAGAATAAGAATAAGAAGAAGAAGAATATTTGGAAAAATAATAAGAATAATAATAAGAATTATAATAATAATAATGAGAAGAATAAGAATAGTAATAAGAATAATATTGAGAATAATAATAAGAATAAGAATAATAATAAGAAAAAGAATAATAATAAGAATAAGAATAATAATAAGATTGAGAATAAGAATAATATTAAGAATAATAATAATAATAATAATAATAATAATAATAATAATAATAATAAGAAGAAGAAGAAGAAGAAGAAGAAGAAGAAGAATAAGAATTGTAAGAATAATAAGAATAGGAATAATAATAAGAATAATAATGAGAATAATAAGAATAATAAGAATAAGAATAAGAAAAGGAATAATAATAATAATAATAATAATAATAAGAAGAAGAAGAAGAAGAAGAAGAAGTATTATAATAATAATAATAATTATAATAATAATAATAATAATAAGAAGAAGAAGAAGAAGAAGAAGAAGAATAACAGAATAATAATAATAATAATAATTAATAATAATAATAACAATAATAATAACAATAATAATAATAACAATAAAAGGGGAAAAGAAAGGTACACCCAGAAAGAATCCTTTCAGTTAAGGAAGATACGGTCACTTTTTATAAAGAAAGTAAAAGAACGTTACAGTAGGATTGTTACTGGCTTCTATTCTGAGCCATATCTGATAACGTCTCTAGCCACTGTGTTGCACCATCTCTAGGACCCCAACCAGGGAGTTGTGAAGGAACAACAGAAGCCAGTCCTGTGCAGCTTTCTTTTATACCATGACAGCATTGACCACCTCTCCGCTCTTTCCAACCAGTCCCAACATTGGCAAATAATGCACGGCGAGGAATTCTCTGGGACGACATTCGTAGAACATATCCAAGCCACCGAAGTCGGTATTTCAAGATGGTGAAACCAATTGGAATATCGTTTCTGCGCCCAAACACACAATGCCTCTGAATCGCTAACATGGTGTTGCCACTGGATGTCAGCAATCCTTCATGGACAACGATGATCAAACGCCGAGAATCGACTAACATCCTCTACTCCGAGAGGTCAGGTTTCACAAGCATAGAGCAAAACTGCTCTTACCGACGCGTTGTAGATCCGACCTCTTACAGCCAGAATAATATCACGAAGGTGCCAAAGATGGCCCAGATTGTCATGAGCCGCTCTGGCTTTCACTATACATGCATTAATCTCATCACTCACACCACCACCAGCACTTATGCAGCTACCCAGACACACGAACTTCTCGACTACTTCTATCTGCTCACCATCCAGGGTGAGTACAGGATTGGAATCCTGCGAGTCTTGTAGAAGTACTTTGCACTTCGATGGTGCAAAGCACATACGTACCTACGGAGATTGACTGCCAACTGTTTAAGTGCGGATTGCATGGCTTGAGTATTATCGCACAGTAAGACAATATCATCCGCATACTCAAGGTCGAGAAGTCTTTCTTCAGGAAACAGATCCACATCGCCATTACTTACACCCATCAGAGCTGTTTCCAGAATGTCATCGATGGCAAAGTTGAAGAGGAATGGTGAGATTGGGCAACTCTGCCTAACCCCACTGCTCGAATGGAATAGTGGAGAAAGGTGGTTGTATGCCCTCACTCTGCCTGAGGTGTTTGTGTATAAAGCTTTTAGGATGTTAATAAACTTCTCAGGCACACCCTTTTTCAATAGACAATCCCAGAGAACAGTCTTGTCCAACGGATCGAAGGCAGTCCTGATGTCGAGAAACACTACGATTGTTGGCCTTTGATAAGTATGACGGTGTTCTAACACTTGGCGGAGGGTGAAGATATGATCAATACATCCTCGACCAGAACGAAACCCAGCCTACTCCTCGCGAGTAAATATTTTTCGGGTTTTAAACAACTTACGAAGTATGACGGAAGCCAATAGACTTATCCCCCGATAGTTGTTACAGGAACGACGTGACCCCTGTTTGAAGATAGGAAAAACTTTTGTCTTATTCCATGATGCTGGAAAACTCTCTAATTGTCAGACCTTCTTATCAACACAGTCAGTTCCTTAGCCAGAAATACACCACCATCTTTAAAAAGAGCCAGATGTACGTCATCTGGGCCCGGTGATTTGTAGTGCTTCAAGAGTTGGAGTTCCTTGCGGACTTCCGCCTCATTTGGTGGATCAGTCGTCACCGGTCATGGAGGGCAGGAAAGTCTGACCGATGTTGCCGGAGCATCAGGCCAGTTGAACTGCCCTTCGAAGAATTCTGCCCATCGTCCAAGACGTCGATGGATGTTAGTGATTGGCGTTCCGTCATCCTCGCAGATTGTTTCGCTCACACCAAACTTCTTGCTGCCAGTGGCTCGGATGAGTTGGAAGAGCTTCCGGTAATTACCAGATGCAGCTGCTGCTTCCAACTCACTGGCACGCTCCGACCACCAGGCTTCTCGGTCCTTACGCAAGCTTTGCCCGATTTCATTACGTAACATCCTTCGTCTGTGGTCAAACTCACGGTCACCCGGAGTAGACCGACGGGCTTCAATCAGTTGTAAGGAACCAGAAGAAACCCAGTGCTTGTAAGCGGGACGTTTCGCAAACCCACAACTGACTTGACCCGCCATTTTCATGGCGTCATGCAATTGCAACCAATGCTCATCTATACTTTTCGGTGGAATGGTAGATAGCCTAGAAGCTAGCTCGGTTCGGTACATACTAGCAACAGAAGTTGCAGCCAGCTTGCTAACATCAATCCTGTGGTGGCGGTCACTTTGTTGTCCACTGAAAAGTAAGGTGAGATTGGCGCAGACCAGAGCATGATCAGATTCCAGATAGGTACTCCAAAAAGAGCGGCAGTCTTGTACACAACCGCGCCAGCGGTAGCTGATCGCAATATGATCAATCTGTATCCATGCTTGAGATGCAGAAGGGGGACGCCAGGTAGCACATCGGCGATGACTGTGCCGAAAGTTAGTGCTAGCCAGAAACAGGTTGTGGTCTGTGCATAGTTGCAGTAGACGTTCCCCGTTATCTGTCCTGCGACCAACAAGTCCCCATCGGCCACCTAAACGACTGTCTTCTGTGCTTAGACGCCCGACCTGAGCATTCAAGTCTCCAGCTAGTACTACAATATCTGTCGAACGCACTTTCTGGAGAAGAACAGTTAGCTGGTGGTAGAACTCATCCTTGATTGCATCCGGGCTGCAATCTGTCGAGGCATAGGCGGAGATGACGAAAAGACATCGTTTCTCACGCCGATTTCTTCTCACATTGATGGAACTTTCTAATCTAACAGCACATAACCGACTGTTAATGGGGATCCAGTCGACTAGTGCTGCCTCAGCTCTTGCGCTTAGTGCGATACCAACGCCAGCAAGACCAGACGAAGATGCCACAGGGTCCCCGGATAAACGCACACAAAACAAGCTTTTTGAAGCGACAGATGGAGAGCGAACTTGTAGTACTTCACCAGAGTCTTGAATACGGGTCTCGGATAGACAACACACATCAATATTAAGACTTTCCAAAGACATAACCAGCCCTATCTGTTGTCCGACCTGCATAAGTGTGCGAACGTTGAAGGCAGCCAGTTTGAATGGTGCGCGTGGTTTCAGAAAAACTGCTTCAGTATTCGTATTCGGTGGTAGCAAAAAATTTCCAACCAGGCAGTGACTCGAGAACGTTTAGATAGAGCCGAATTTCCACCATAGGCGAGCTGCTGTATATGTCGAAAAATAAGGATATATGAAGTGGGAATAAAAGAGAGTGAATAAATGACGTAGTGAATAATAATAATAATAATAATAATAATAATAATAATAATAATAATAATAATAATGTGAATTGTTTGACTGTAAATCGAAGCGAGAAGTTTTCAGTAAATATCATCATTTTCATTATATTTGTGTGTGGGCTGTGAGGTAGGACTTCCTTGGCAGAGGCTGTGTACGCGTGGCCGTGTGAGAGCATTTCGAGAGGGAGGGCGGGCCCACCCTACTCTCAGCCATACCAGGGTATTTGGGGGTTATAGAAAAAATCGAAACCAGTTAGTGAAACAATTCACGTTGTCTAAAAACGAACAAACAACTAACAGAACAATCAAATGATTTGTGGATAACATTACATCTACTTTAAGTAGGGGTAAATGCATAACTATGCCATCCAATGGGGATGATGTGTGTAATTAGCCCACTTCTAGATTGAAATCCAATATTACTGCTACTTAATAGTGTCACATTTAATTAACAATTAGACTGATAAATGAGAGATATATGTGCTTAGCAGGGAGAATAATACTCGACATACAGAATGAATTCGTTTCAAACGTTGTTAAGGAGATCCAGAAAAACTCTTAAAAAAGCCAACAAAGGATCTAAAAACATTGAGAAGTATCTTATCCAATTAGCGCTCACTAGAAGTTTTGCCAGAAATATCTAGAAAGTGAAAAGTCACATGTCAAGTTTCTGTTTAGTAGAGTTCCAGAATTTCCCGGAAACCCAAGGCCATCTAAAATACTATAAAAACCCTGGATTTTCTGCACACAAACGAACCTTTGGAGTAGTGTTTCTTCCATATTTCGCGCCTTTTCTCTCATATTCAAGTTTCTGTGTAGATCTAGTCTGGGGATTACTAGAGAGCTTAGGAACTGAAGCTAGCGTCCAATTAGAAAACTTATCAGTGACGACGGGGAAAACTACAATGAATATTTCTTTGGAGCAACTAAAAGCCCATATGGAGCGTCAGGAGAAGTTTGAACAGTCTCAAAACAGAATAATGGAAGCCCTGATGCAGGAAACTCTGCTTCTAGTGAATTACAAGTATCCCATACTGATTAAGTCATTAATGCAATCCATGGATTTAATTTTAATGTTACTTTTGACTCGGTTTAAGAAATATGAAGATCTGTTTCATGTTGATCTCTGCAGACTAGATGACGTCTCGAAAGTGAGAGTACTTATAAGAAAACTTGGGATGACGGAACAAGAACGCTATAGGGATTTTATTCTTCCAAAGAACCCGCGAGACTTTAGTTTTGATAAAACAATTAAAACTCTGTCACAAATCTTTGGAGAACAGTCATCTCTATTTAATATCCATTACCAATGCTTGAAAATAACGAAAGAACCAGGAGATGACTGGGTGAAACATGCAGGAATTGTGAACCAAGAATGTGAGGGGTACAAGTTGTCTTCCATGATAGAAGACCAGTTTAAATGCCTAGTATTTGCAAGTAGCCTGCATTCACCCGAGGATGCTGACATCCCAACAAGAGTCTTAAGCAAGCTCGAACATTGTACCAGCATGACTCTAAAGGAAATAACCACCGAGTGCCAAAAGTTAGTGAATTTGAAGCATGATACCTCGACGGTAGAGAACGGTAACCGATTCCTTCACGTCAATGTAGTAGAGAGAAAAGGTTTCAACACGCACAATTATCGTAATGACAGCGGAAAGCCATCATCCCCATGCTGGTTATTTGGCGGTCGGTATTTAGAAAGGTTTTGTCCGCTTAAAAGTCATCGTTGTACTACGTGTTCCATGAAAGGACACAAAGAAAGTCATTGCAAAACCTAGAAACATCATCAACCGAAAGTGTATTCTAAAAGATTCAAGCCGCGAACAGCGAAAGTAACTGTAGCTCTTAACAGAACCACCTCCCATAACCGCAGAAAGTATGTTTCTCTCAAGAATAATGGGTATGAAGTTTGCTTACAGTTAGGCACACCTTCAGATATAACACTTATGAGCAGAAGAACGTGGAAGAAGATTGGGAGACCGCGAATATATTCAATTCATTAATCAACATATGGTGCATCCGGGGGAATGCTAAACATTGCTGGTGAGATTCATTGTGAAGTCACAGTCAAGGAATTTACGGAAAAGGGAGTAATATTTTCAACAGAATGTCCATCACTCGACTTATTGAAACTTGACTAGATAGAAAGGCTAAAATTAACAGACCGTCCCATAAACGCGGTCTATAACAATGTCAGTACAACGAAAGTGCAGGAGAAAAACTCAGTGGAAACATTATTAAAACGACATAAAATGGTATATAGTGAGGGTCTTAGAGAATGTACTAAATTTAAAGTTTCTCTTACCCTTCGACAGGGATCAAAGCCAGTGTTTCGACATATAAAGACCTGCACCATATGCTGCCCTGCCAGTGATTGAACGAGAGCTAGAACGACTTCATAAACTGGGTGTCATTGAACCGGTCAATTTCTCAGAATGTGCTGCACCGTTTATGTGCCAATTACTCAACCGGGCTAAATGAAGCCATAGAAACTCATCAGTATCCCTTACCCCTATCTGAAGATCATTTTGCTAAGCTGAATGAAGGTAAGCTCTTTGCAAAGTTGAATTTATCGGAAGCATATTTACAAATTCCTGCTGCTGATGAGTGTAAAGATTCGCTCACTATAAACACACACAAGGACCTATTTCGGTATAATCGACCACCTTTTGAAGTCAAGACGGCCCCATCCATATTTCAACAAGTAATGGATACTATGTTATTGGATGTTACAGGTGGTGCAGCCTATCTGGATGATGTAATAATTATGGGAGTAGATATGATAGGGAAGGCAAAATCCGACTCACACGTCCGCGTCGTGCCCCCTGGATAGTGAGACGAATGACTCATGAACTAACGTGAGCAGTAACCTGAGTGGTGGGGATCGGGCTAATCACCCACTCTTACCGATACCCTCAATCTGATTACGAAATCCACGGAGAAACAGAGCACAATTACATTTGGATTGGAAAACGACAAAAAAATTACAAAAGTGATGCATGTAACATACGGAATCGCTCGTCAAAGAGCAAACTCCAACGGATTGCGAAAACAGCTATCCTAGCCCCGGTAGTTGTGCCGTGCTTCGATGTGGCCTGTTTCCCTCCAGAAGGGCCTACTAGGCTTTCCCAAATTGTTTGGCTGGGAGGGGGGATATGATAGATTTGGAAAAGAAGCCCGACCAAGTTCTGTCGCGAACAGCTGAATATTAATTTCGGCTCCGTGCAGAGAAATGAAACTTTTGTATGCAAAGGTACGTTACCTCGGGTTTTATAATCGGTGGCAGAAGACCAGATCCAGAGAATGCCTAGGTAGTGGAAACTATGCCTAGACCGACGGATGTCCTCATACTACGATCCTTTTTGGGACTAGTCAGTAATTATGGAGCTTTTATTCCTAACCTTCATCACCTACGTGCCCTGTCAAATAACCTTCCGGCGAAAAGTGTAAAATGGGATTGGTCCGCAAATTGTCAAGCTGCTTTTGAGGAAATCAAGAAAATATTAGTATCGGATCTATTGCTCATCCATTACGATCCATCCTTACCTATTGTAGTGGCATCAGACGCTTCAAACTACGGCATTGGAGCAATTACTTCTCACATCATGCCAGATGGATTTAAGAAAGCTATATCACATGCAGCTAGATCGTTAACTGCAGTGGAAAGTAACTACAGTCAGGTCGAGAAGGAAGGTTTGTCAATCATCTTTTCTGTAAAGAATTTTCATAAGATGATATTTGAACGCCAGTTCACTCTATTAACTGACTATAAATCATTGCTAGTCATTTTTGGGGTCGAAGAAAGGAATTCCGGTATACACAGTAAACAGACTGCAATGGTGGGGAACTACACTCTTGGGTTATGACTTTAAGATTAAGTACCAGACCACTTTGAAGTTAAATAGAAGATTTATATTCACAGAATAGTCATACGTTCATCCGCATTGGAGTAAGATACGCTGGCCACAAAAAAAGAACATATGATCTACAGCTAAGTTAGCTGAGAAACATAAACCTCTGTCCAACAGAAAATGATATGTATATTACATGTAATGAGAAAATATGATAGTTGAGCTTTGAAGTATGAACTGTACGGTAAAAATTTAGTGTATAAAATCCCGAAAAGGAATAAAAGAAAGTTAGGAACTCACACTCATAACATTTTGAAGATTTTCCTCAGCGACAAGGCAGAAACTTTTACGTCCTATAGAACTTAGAGCTTTTGATGGAGATGAACCACAACGAGTAAATGGACGTTCATTACTCTGTTGGACAGAAAAGGTATTAAGCACAATTTTATGGACATTGTAACGAGTGTACAAACACTCTTCTGAATTAAATACAACATTAAACTAAATCTCATAATGGACTTGCCCATATATTTATAGCAATTAAAAATCTTACTAACATTACATTTGTGATTAGCTTCTTTGGTTGACTGGTCAACTGCATAAAGAATCTAAAAGTTTATTTTGCAACATAAATCCGGATAAAAATGTGATAATTGTCCTAACTTTGTCAGCGCAATTTTCATAACAAAAATTGTTAGAATGGCATACAACAATAATATGAAATAGTCGTATATGTTCAAAAGTAAAGGGATCTTATGCAACTATTTCCCATGAAAAAACCGAACAGTAGAAGAACGACGTGGATTGCAGAATAAAATAAATTTACTCCATTTCATGCCTTCATATCAGTTGCATACTCCTTCTTGTGATTTTTGGTTCCGTTCTGGACATTCACTGAAACTTTACTGACTATAGTAAGTTAAATCTCGGTTTAAAATTATCTTACTCCATGTAATTTCAGGCTGTATGCAGCTGGTAAGAAGGCACGAAATGGAGTGAATTCATTTTATTCTGCAATCCACGTTATTCTTCTACTGTTCAAATAAAGGTATCTGATATAGAAGTACAACCACTATATTTTATTTAGCATTTCTTAAATAATCGACTCAACATGATGAAATTCTAACGCTTAGTTTAGGTAAACGTCAAACGACCAAAATATGCGCCATTATATATGTACAAAGCTCTAGAAATCACACTACGATTTATAGTTCCTTCATCTTTAATGACACTAGTTGTTAACTTCATGACGCGCACGTTAAACCACTGATTGGTCAGTGATCCCAGATAGACAGGTTAGTTCCTGTGCATATTTTGAAAAGTACATGGTTTAAAATTGGTCAAATGGAGACTGTTTTCCACCTTATATAATGCCGAAAGTTCAGTTCTTTTAGGGGAGGCCACATTGAATTTCACTTTTGATAGCAAAAATGCATAAGGAGAATGTTATGCCGATGGGAGATGTAATAATTTTGTTGTCCCTTATCTGACTCCAATTCGATCGTATGAATGTTATTGCAATACATATGTCCGCTACCCTCGTATATAATCATCGCCTTAAATGGCGTTGGTGAATAACGGAATTAAATAAGTCAAATATAAGAATGGATGTTTGAAAAAGTATGTTTTGTATATATACCGTTCTTGTTTATTTCTTATTTGTATTTCGTTTTGAGTTTTGTCAATTGATTATTGCTGTCGTGGAGTATGTTGTGTTCAACCGATGCTCTTTTGAGTATACATATATGTTGTTACCTATCACCAAAAATCTCTAATCGATTGATTTGCTTTTTCATCAGAAATATATTTGTGAAATTGAATAAACCTATTTTACGTACTGATAACGGTGTATTGTTTATGGATTATTTCAAAATGGCAAGATAAACACATAAGTGTTACAAATTTTTTTAGAAAGAAGTAGATTATGATCACCAAGATAGGTTAACTAGATTAAGTACAATAATAGGATATATGATAAATCAGAGTGAAGTTAATACCGGAATCAATGAATTAGCAAAACTGCACAAGGACTACAACTACAATTACAAACATATGAGACTACCCAATATATAAAATATACATATATATACCAAGAAAAGTTTATCGTTCAATGAATTGGACTACTATGTGGAAAAACAAACGAGCAAAAAAGGTAATTCGATAACTGTTTATGTATAGATTGTGTGAGAATTGTGGCACTACTAGGTTATTTAAACTTTGGTAAATTAAGCAACTTTACAAACCTATAACCCACTGGTTGAAAGTTCAGTATCTAAATCAATAAGCTGCAAATTTGTCAAGCATAATATAATGAATAGGATGTGTACACAAGTTTGATTAGAAACAAGCAAGTCTTTCACTAGAAAATATATGTAACAAATTCGGTAAAATTGGATTTTAAAATGGATTCACTGGATATTTGAAAAACTAACAACTTGGATTGAAGCTGACTGATACCTTATCGCTGAACAGCTATAGCCTCATTAAAATGCATACTGCATAAATACATCCCCAGTGTTTCTCCAGTTTAAGAGATAAATTCGATTAGTTGCGAAAATTTTACGCGCTAAGTCTACGTATTTTTTTTTAAAGTTTTGCACTTGGGTTTTCACTAACAATCTATATCTTTTGCTATATAACAATTGAAAATTCTCAATAATTATGGAACTATTGTTTAATTGTACAATAATCCGTATTTGAGATTCCTGTTGAGATTGAACCAAGAACTCTTAAACTCCACTACTAATACTTCACCCAATGATGTAAAAAACATACATAATTACTTAGTTACGCCTGTTACTCCTAATGGAGCATAGGCCGCCGACCAGCATTCTCCAACCCACTCTGTCCTGGGCCTTCTTTTCTAGTGCCATCCAATTCTTGTTCATTTTTCTCATGTCTAGCTCAATTTCCCGGAGTAATGTATTCTTTGGTCTTCCTCTCCTCCTTCAGCCTTGAGGATTCCATGTAAGGGCTTGTCTTGTGACGCAATTCGGTGCTTTCCTCAATGTGTGTCCTATCCACTTCCAGCGCTTCTTCCTGATTTCTTCCTCCAATGGGATCTGATTAGTTCTCTCCCACAGTAGGTTGTTTCTAATAGTGTCTGGCCAACGGATCCGAAGAACTTTGCGTAGACAACTATTAATAAACACCTGTATCTTCTGGATGATGGTTTTCGTGGTTTCCCAGGTTTCCACCCCATACAGTAGAACTTTCTTGACATTTGTATTGAAAATTCTGACTTTGGTGTTGGTTGCCGATTGTTTTGAGTTCCAGATGTTCTTCAGTTGTAAATATGTCGCTCTTGCTTTGCCGATCCGTGCCTTCACGTCTGCATCAGATATACCGTGTTCATCGACGATGCTGCCCAAATATGTAAAGGTTTGTACATCTTCCAAATCTTCTCCGTCAATTGTGATTGGATTGGTACATGTTGTGTCGTATCAGAAAATCTTGCTTTTCCCTTTGTGTATATTGAGACCTATTGCTGCTGAGGCTGCTGCTACACTGGTTGTCTTCTCCTGGATTTGTTGTTGCGTTTGCGATAGAAGAGCCAGATCATCTGCGAAGTCTAGATCATCCAACTACATCCTAGATGTCCACTGTATCCCGTGCTCCCCTTCAGATGTTGACGTCTTCATGATCCAGTCGATCACCAGGAGGAAGAGAAAGGGTGAGAGTAAGCAATCTCGCCTGACACCGATCTTTACTTCGAAGGAGTTTGTCAACTGTCCTCCATGAACGATTTTGCAGTTTAATCCATCATAGGAATTCCGTATGATATTGACTATCTTTTCAGGCACACCGTACTATCGAAGAAGCTTCCACAGGGTTGTTCTGTTCACGATGTCAAATGCTTTTTCGTAGTCAATGAAGTTGATGAAGAGTGATGAATTCCATTCAATTGATTGTTCTACAATGATCCGTAGAGTTGCGATTTGATCTGTACACGATCTATCTTTACGGAATCCTGCCTGTTGGTCGCGAAGTTGGGCGTCTACGGAGTCCTTCATCCTGTTTAACAATATCCTGTTGAAGACTTTTCCTAGTATTGAAAGAAGAGTGATTCCCCTGTAGCTATCACAGTTGCTGAGATCGCCTTTCTTTGGCATTTTGACCAAAAGTCCTTCTTTCCAGTCTTTTGGTACCTGTTCCTCATCCCAGATCTTTCTGAAGAGAATGTAGAGTATCCTTGCAATTACCGCTACGTCTGCTTTCAGTGCCTCTGCTGGAATGTTATCTGGTCCTGCTGCTTTGCCACACTTGATTTGTCTGATTTCTTCAATTTTTGGTGGGTCAACATCGATTGGGAGGTCCGTGGGTGCTGCTTCGATGTTGGGTGGGTTCAGTGGGGCTGGTCGATTCAAGAGTTCTTTGAAGTGTTCTACCCACCTGTTTCGTTGTTCTTCAATGTTGATGATTACCTTGCCTTCCTTGCTTTTCACTGGTCGTTCTGGTTTATGGTGATTTCCAGAGAGTTTCTTTGTTGTGTCATACAGTCGTCTCATGTTTCCTTCTCTTGCAGCCTTTTCCGCCGTCACTGCTAAATCTTCCACATATTTACGTTTGTCAATTCTGATGCTCTTCTTCACTTGCTTGTTTACTTCTGTGTATTCAGCTTGTGCCTTGGCTTTTTCTGCTCTTGTTCGACTGTTATTGATTGCTGCTTTCTTGTTCCTCCTTTCTTGAATCTTACCCAGTGTATCAACCGTGATCCAATCCTTGTGATGGTGCTTCTTTTGGCCCGGAACCTCATGACATGTTGAAGTGATTGCCTCTTTCATCTCTTTCCAGTTGCTCTCCATAGTAGTTCCTTCTCCATTGAGTAGATCATGAAAGGCCTGGAACTTATTGCTGAGGGCTATCTTGAATTCGTTGAGTTTGTTAGTATCCCGAAGAAAGTCCGTATTAAACTTTTGCGATGTTGTCCGCCCCGTTGTCCAGTGCTTCTTGAGTTTCAATTTCATCTATGCAACCAGCAAGTGGCGATCTGATACTATATCGGCTCCTCTCTTTGTTCTCACGTCCTCCATCGTCCTCCTGAACTTTTTGTTGATGCAGATATGGTCGATTTGATTCTGTGTGGTGTGATCCGGTGAAGTCCATGTGGTTTTGTGTATGCGTTTATGTGGGAATATAGTGCCGCCTATGACCAGTTTATTGAAGGCACATAGATTTGCAAATCTCTCACCATTTTCGTTCCTTTCTCTCAGTCCGTGTCGTCCCATCATCTCTTCATATACGATGTTGTCCATTCCAACTTTGGCATTTAAATCTCCCATCAGAATGGTCAGGTTCTTTGTTGAGGACTTCTCAACGAATGACTGCAGCCTATCATAGAATTAATCTTTAGCATCTTCATTGTAGTCGTTGGTAGGCGCGTAGCATTGGATGACGTTCATTGTAATGCCCTCTTTCTTTGTTTTGAAGGAGGCTTTGATGATCCTTGGTCCATGAGATTCCCATCCTATAAGTGCATTTTGTGCTTGTTTGGACAGCAACCAGAGCAACCATTTATTTAGGTACATGAAATGTAAAAAACATAAGCTTGAAAAAAATCTAGTCGAGAGTAGGTGGAAAACGTACAAACGACAAGTGACATATTTTTCGCAGTGATGAGTAGGGTGATCACAACCCTTGAGATTACGATCAGTTGATTCTTTCATTATACAATGCTTAATGAAGCTGAGTAGATTTATTAGATTTCACGAAGTGACGCTTATAATTCATCAGATAAATTTGTAGATGAATATTAGATATATGAAATATCTTACTTTTAAATAAAAAAGAAGTATAATAGAACGTCAAATAACCTACCTGCATATAATTGGCAAGATTACTATTACCACATATCTGTTGTACAGAATGGATGGTAGGAATACTATTACTATTGTCATTATCACTGTAATTGGTTGATGTATTCACACTGGTGGTATTCAACTGAGTTGATTGTACACAAACGTTTTTATTTGACTCGACAATATTATCTGGGTAATTTGCAGTGAATGGTATACAAGATTTCACATCCACAACATAAGTGGTAATTAGTGAATTTGAGATACATACACCAACAAGTTGATTGAAACTTGGAGCAACAGCCATATCGTCCAAACCCCCACCAGCACGCCAACCAACGTGTACAGTTTCTAGGCAAGACATATTCTCGTAATCATATATCTATGATAAATAAATAGTTATTCATTATGATATGAGAACAGAAAGAGATTATACTAACTTATAAAACAGTAGTGTGGAAAATTAACATGTAACAACTACTAAATATATACACACCGTCAGATGTCGACTCAATGGTCTAGAGAGACCGAAGGTCCTGGCTTAGAGTTCCGAGTGTGTTATTGTGAATGTGCACTCCTAAGGAGTCTCACAATAGGATCAAACGGCCGTTTATTGTTTCTAGGCTTTAAATAGTGGCCTAATTTAGATTGGTTTATAATCTCGATGAAATTCAAGTCTCCAAAACCCCATACTGAAAATATGAACATATGGCTTACTTCCCTGTATCGAAGTGTACATGAGTGGTTGTAATAAATTTGATTTTTCTTCTCAACACCTTCCATAAAGAAATGCACGCGAAATGTTTTGTCAGCATTTTTGTACACAAGTACAAACGAATATGAATAGCCAGATAACTGATTATACAAGGACAGGTCAGATAATAAAATGTTATAAGACGGAAAGGCAGGATTGTGACAATTCAGAGGGTGGAAATATTCATTTCTTTACAATCAAAGAATAATCTGTAAAACATACACAAGCTACTTTGAGTACTGGAAATAATCCTAAATTTGACTACGAAAAATAATTCAAGAAAAATAGATAAGAGAAAATTTTTTAATTATTTTACCTGTATTGTTGATGGTAGCTATTTTCTGGTTAAGTCTGAATTTTCAGACAGCAGAGTGCATTCGGTGAACATGAATGGTGGATAAATGTAAGCACTCGTTATTAAAAGTAACTATTCACTACCCTAAAATTTTGGCAGTGACTTATTCGAATACTGTGTTAAGAGACATCATTTCAAAGACAAAGTTTCAATTTCCTGTGTTGAAAATACAACTCGTTTACGGGACTTAACAAGCTCGAAGAGTTAATATTGACTAGCCTATATAACTAACGGTATACAGGCTTATATATATATATATATATATATATATATATATATATACATGCCTAGACACAAACTCACTCTGAGATAATCGTTTGTAGCCACATACAAACACACACCATCTGGATGAAATGCAATACGCCTCACACTAGTGGCGTTTAATTCTGGTCCAGTGACGGCAACTTGTGTGAAATTTTCCAAGTCATACAAACGGACAGTATGATCAGCTGAGGCAGTTGCAAGCAGAAGAACTGTAGGATGAAATGTAACTGCAACAACAGGTCCAGTATGGCCGACTAATTCAGCCAACTGTCGACCAGCTGATAAATCCCAAAGCTATTGGTTGAAATAAAAATTAGGACAAAGTGGAAAATTTTGATATTTGAAGTAAGAACCAACGAAATTTCGAAACAGCAATAAGAAATAGTACAGTGATAAACAAATAGAATTCACCACTTTATCGGTATATATATATATATATATATATATATATATATATATATATATATCACTCAATTCAATTCACATTGGAAGCAAAGGAGAACGAAGAATCACATTTTCTTGATGTCCGGTTGAAAATAAGGTCAGATGGTTCTTTACAGATATTTATACATAAGAAACCGACCTGGAATGGTCAGTAAACGAATTTCCATACCTGAGTCACATTGAGTAGAAAGAGACGATTCACACTTTATCCTCTAGGACTAGGCGAATATGTTGTAATGACACACTAGATGACGAACTACTTTAACTTCGACAGATATTCATCAGAAATAGTTACCCACCTAATTTTTTTGTAGGAACTTAACAACAAGACAGAATCCTGAAAATGCAACAACGGTCCAAATGAAAACTCTTTTTATGAATATCGGACTTAAAAGAGGTACGGCTGCTGAAATCATAAATAAACGGATTTTAAAACCCAATCAGCTAAGTTTCGTAATGTCTTCCTAAGACGTTTTACCATTCACTCATGTGTTAAGAATAAAGTTTCGCTTTGGGCTACATCGATGCACATCTATAAGTTTAGTCGCTCCTGTGGGGCGATCACTTTCCAAACGCAGAACATTACCCGGCGTGGTTTTTAAGACGGGAATGCAAAGTAATCACCCATTCAATATAGGTGCACTTAATCAACTCTACATACATCGCCCCAAAGGAGTCTTCCTTCAAAATAATCTACACAATCAAATGAACTGGATCGAAAGGAGTAGGTATCATTACCAAGGTTTGATTTGATAATTTCGAATAAATTGAACATTGGGTTGATTGTTATAAATAAATAATATATTTGTAATATCGAAAGGATCGAAAGGAGGTCGAATCAAAAACATATACACTACTGAGGCATTAATGATCCACCAATTCAAGCCCGAACTCTGCATGAAAATATGATACTTCACATCTGTCATCCTCCCTTGGCCTAAATTCCCTTCTGTAGTGTGATTTCGTGTTTTTAAGATTAGTATTTTGTAATTTTAAACCGGAATCAGTTACTATTATCCTTTAACACTTTTTCCTGATTGTTATATTCAGTTATTACTATGATCTTATTGTTTTTCGTTTTCCTTCATATGTGTCAAGTGGACAATTATATCTTTGATAATTTTGACCCGTAAATTATCTTCATCCTTCTATTCTTCTCTAAGCCCCTGATTATCACGTAACTTTGTTTAATATTTGAAATCTCGAATCACTTTATGATGCAATCTTATCTATTTTTCTATAGACATATTTACCAAACAACTACAAGTACGAATGTACAACTTAAGTAAACGACTTCTCCGAAGAGAATATTTTTCGCTGAATTCTTTTTACAGACGAAAAATATAAGGCATAAATCCTGGAAGAAAACATTTAATCGAAATAATCCACTGAAAAAACTTTACGAAATCTTAAATCTTTATTACCCCAAGAAAGGAAGCTGAAATGTTATAAATTTGATGGAAAAAATTACTGTCATCAGTAATGATCGACGAAACTTCGGGTAAACTGACTGATATTATTCGAAATGTTTATATCCGTTAATGATGTCATTAACTTTAAGTCCAGAACTCCAGGTCGAGTAAATGAAAACAATTCACAGATAGATAATATTTAAAATATTCTTATCAGGCTTTCATTCTGTTTCCCAAAACAAGACACCTTGTCTGACGACATAAGAAACATGAGTAAGCAACACAGACTGTGATTTACATTGTAGTACAGGCGAAACGTGACAAAATAACGTGGGTAGTTCTACAGATTAAGGAATATCATAAAGCGTTATTTATGAGAACAGTATGAGCGATAGTTAAGCTTTTTTCAGTAATAAAGGGAAACAAAGGATCAGAGTACTAAAATTTGGTCGAATTGTATGAATCCACAATATGGAATAGTGATATATTCAACAGTCATTTATACGTAAAACTGATGGGTTATCCTGTTAGTTCTCCAGAAACAGTATCATTTAGAAGTTACGGAAAACTGTCTAAATTATCACGATAAGAATAGTTAACAATCAAAATGAACACGGAACGATGTTCATTATAAAGTAAATAGTTTCCTTGACTCAGATACTTGACTGGAAAACGCAGAATTAACTGTTTTAGTAGGGTTAACTGATGGTGTCATTTGTTTTTATTAACCTGTATGCTAATGTCGGTCGTTCACAGACCAGATAGCGACACTATAGATCATCATTGAAAAATCAGTTGAGTGGAACTCATCACTATACATCAACTTCCTCGATTACGAGAAGGTAATTGATAGTATGAACAGGGGGACCTTATGGAAACATCTCCGATATTATGATATACCTGAGAAGATCGTCAACATCATTCGAAATTCATACGACAGACTACAGCACAAAGTCGTGCAGGGAGAAGAGCTGACAGGTACATTCCAAGTAAGGACCGGATCCAGACAAGATTGTTTACTCTCCCCCTCCCTCTTTCTTTTCGTGATCGACTGGATTATGAAGACCTCAACATATGAGGGTAAGCACGGAATACGATGGACAACTCAGAACCAATTAGACGATTTGAACTTCGCAGATGACCTATCCTTCCTACCGCATACACACGAACAAATGCAGATGAAGACAACCAGTGTAGCAGCAGCATTTGCATTAGTAGGCCTCAACCTACTCAAAGGAAAACACAATATCCTCAAATACAACACGGAGAACACCAACCCAGTCACACTTGATGGAGTAACTCTGGAAAATGTGGAATCTTTCACGAACCTGGGAAGCGTCATCAATGAGCAAGGAGGATCCAATGCAGACGTAAAGGCGAGAATTAGTAAAGTAAGGGCAACATTCCTACAGTTGAACAACATGCGGAACTCAAAACAACTTTTAACCAATATCAAAATCAGAATCTTCGGTGCGAATATCGACAGTTCTATTGTACGGAGCTAAAACTTGGAGAACTGTTGTAATCATTATCAAAAAAAGTACAAGTACCTATAAACAATTGTCTGCGCAAGATACTCAATATCCGTTGGCCGGATACCATCAGCAACAGCCTACTGTTGCAGAGAATAAACCAGCTTCCAGCTGAACAGAAGATAAGGAAAAGACGTTGGAAGTGCATCACGAGGAAAACTTTAACTTGGAATCCTGATGGGAAACGGAAAAGAGGAAGGCCAAAGAACATACTACGTCGAGAACTGAAATCAGACATGAAAAGGATGAATAGCAACATATAATCTTATCGGATAACTATTAAGTAACTATATTATATGTATATTTATATTCCTGTTATCATAAACTTTTATTTGACCTATCGACTAATATTATACGATTTACTATTCTCAAGTTATTCTCAGTAAATCGGTCACAGCTTCTCATAATCATAGCCACTTTGCCTTGATCATGTGTAATTGTCATTTTCTATTTTATGGTATGATGCGGCCTGGTTTGTTTGTATATAAACCAAGTATGTCTGAAATATATGATTTGTATGGTGGAGGCTGATATTGGCGTTCTGCCCTGAACCGGTTGGGTTAGGTGAGAAGCTATTATCTCGGAGGACCAATAAGAACTCTAGACTGCTCGTACAGGTTTATGCGTCATTGGTCTGGTTATGTGTGGTAAATCAAGTCATCAATCAAGTGGAAGATGGAGTTATTTACAAAAGTATACAAGTTTCATATTAGTTTAACAAATGTTTCAGTAAAAACTCACTTTAATTATTCCATCCTCACCAGCAGAAACGATCCATTTCCCATCAGGGGAAAAGCGAATCATGTTAACAGAACCAGTATGGCCCCGGTACGTGTTTATGCAGCCTTTACGAGATACATCCCACAGCTAAGTGATGAGAAAATTAGGGTAACCAGTTAATGCACAACAGTAAGTTTTTTTTAAATATTTAAATACTTAGACTTATAAAATTATTGGTGACAATTACAGCTTTGAAACGGACAATGAGCTTTGAAAACTATGAAATACCCTGATACCTACTTTCAAAATGAATAAGGAACTATGTACTTTAGGAAAGGGATGCTTTAATGAAAGTGTACTTTAAGTTGAATTTGCTTTTATGGGAGCGCTGTCAGTAACGTGACATGTAATTTACACGTCAGATATGTGAATTTTGCAGAATGAAACAAGTTAACATACACTAAAACCACACTATATTCTTTACTAAACCCTAAAACATAATGCATTCATTTTATTTAGCTTATTATATCTAGTTTTGAACTCTTCCTACAAATGAATAAGTTCGGACAGTAAACAAAATCGATTATACCATAGATATACAAGTTTACTAGAAAAGTTTATAAGTAAAACAATTAGGTAATGGGAAATATCTCACCTTTACAAGGGTATCCATAGAACCTGAGGCTACAAAATTACCATATGGATGAAAGTCTAAAGTTTTGATAGCTGATGTGTGACCAGACAAGGCTCGAACAACTATAAATAGTAATGAGACTAACATTGGATTATTCATTGAAACAATCGTGTAAAAAGCAACCAGTCATTTGGCTACATAACATAAGCATAATTATTGAAACATAAATTGTAGGGTATTCGTGTGGTAGCCGATATTGAGTAACTTGCACACGAATACAAGAAATTACAGGATGATTATCTGAAGACAGTAATAATTAATGTAAATTATTTGCCGACTACATGTTTATGAATTCTGTTCTTAGCCGTAATTTTTGTGAATCAGTGATGTTATTCGGCTACCAAAACCGAAGTAGATGGAGCGGGATTCAGACCTGTAACCTATTGTTTGAAAGTTGAATACGTAGACTTGTACTTGATAAACAAGTTAAGTCATGTATAACATGAGGAAAGTAATATTTATCTATAAGAGTTCATTATCTAGTACGAGTACAAGAATAAAGGGAATGGAGAGTATTTTCATTATACAATGGTTGTATTTCTATAACAGCTTTAAGATGAATAGGTTAATTTTGGACTAAAAGCTACACTGAAAAGCTATCCAACCGTCAAGCTAATTAATTTGCACCATATAAAAGAGTTAAAAGCCAGCAACTTTCAGGTTAAATTTACCTCTAATTGTGTCTATTTGATTGTAAGTACATACCAAAGAAAACACATCAAAAGAACACAATGATGGGTCTTTGTTGGGGTTTTGTGGATGCTCCATAGGAACTGGAACTAAAACGTCTAGACCAGTAAGATGAACTCAAAATTATTGTGGTTCGACGAAGTTACTGTTATTAATAATTTTAAAATAAATCCGTGTATTTTAGAGGATAGTCTTTTCAAATGTACATTATCTTAGTGACTTATTTTGCCTAAAATATCTAAAGCTTACCAAACAAGCATTGTTTCACCCAATATGTTGTGAATAATGAGAATTGTACGGAATAAAATAAAAGCACCCAGGTACCCAATTCATACCGAATGAGATGGAATCTGGACCTGTGATATGATAGAACAAATGAGTGCCTAAAGTGCTGAACGACGACAATGGCAATTAAGATCATTGGGATGATTATTTGTTAATAGATAAACATATATATATAAATTACCTTATTCTTTATGTTAGCTATGAAATAGTAGGTCATACTTATAACCTAGTACACGATTCAGTGTGTGATCGTTAAAATATTCCTATTCGCTAAATCATCTTATAAATAGAGCATCAAAGTTAGTCACCAAAATGCAAGACACTTATGGACATAACGTTTTATGCATGCCAGATAATCTACCTTTTCAGAAGTAAAATAAATTACTTTTGTCTGTAATTGATTCTACAAACTTTAGATAAAACAAATATTCTAGTCAAAAAAGAACCCAGTAAAAGTCATAAAAAAGCAGTGTAACAATGTATCTGATAGTCGAAAACAACGACGATAGACTTTTAGCTACACATCTGAACCCGAATCTACTTCTATGAATTCGGTGTTCATCTTGTTGTATTAATGAGGTGTGGCAACTTGGACCGATGCATATATGTGCCGAGTCCTACGTTGTAGCTAACTGACTGGTTAGAGCTTGAACAGCTATTACTTACTTAGTTACGCCTGTTACTCCTAATGGAGCATAGGCCGCCGACCAGCATTCTCCAACCCACTCTGTCCTGGGCCTTCTTTTCTAGTGCCATCCAATTCTTGTTCATTTTTCTCATGTCTAGCTCAATTTCCCGGAGTAATGTATTCTTTGGTCTTCCTCTCCTCCTTCAGCCTTGAGGATTCCATGTAAGGGCTTGTCTTGTGACGCAATTCGGTGCTTTCCTCAATGTGTGTCCTATCCACTTCCAGCGCTTCTTCCTGATTTCTTCCTCCACTGGAATCTGATTTGTTCTCTCCCACAGTAGGTTGTTGCTAATAGTGTCTGGCCAACGGATCCGAAGAACTTTGCGTAGACAACTATTAATAAACACCTGTATCTTCTGGATGATGGTTTTCGTGGTTTCCCAGGTTTCCACCCCATACAGTAGAACTGTCTTGACATTTTCATTATCATTATATTTAAACCTGGCCTCTCCGAGTTGAGGATGTTAGACGACTCTCTGTGTTCGATCATCGTTGTCTCCGAAGGATTGCTGGCATCCAGTGGCAACACCATGTCAGTAATGCAGAGGTTCGGCTTCGAGTGTTCGGTCACAGAGACGATAATTCCATCGGTGTCACCATCTTGAAACACCGACTTCGGTGGCTTGGACATGTTCTACGAATATCGTCCCAGAGAATTCCTCGTCGTGTATTATTTGCCGACTCTGGGACTGGTTGGATAAAGCGGAGAGGTGGTCAGTATATGACATGGTGTCGTGGTATGAAAGAAAGCTGCAAAGGGCTAGCTTCTGTTGGTCCTTCACGACTCCCTGGTTGGGGTCCGAAAGACGGTGTAACACAGTGGCTAGAGACGTTATCAGATATGGCTCAGAATAGAAGCTAGTGGCGATCCTGCTGTAACCTTCTTTTACTTTCTTCATAAAAAGCGGTTGCTTCTTCCTTAACTGAAAGATTTCTCCCGATTATGCCTTTTCGTTTCCTCCATTTTTGTTCTTTTTTTAATATTGATATTCCCTACGTTCCTTACCTTTCTTTTTCCCTTCTCCTTAAATTCTCATTGTTTTGTGTGGCACATATATATTTGGTGCCCCCCTGTACCAATATTTATGTGTTTAAATAAATAAATAAATAAATACATAAATACATAAATAAATAATCTTGACATTTGTATTGAAAATTCTGACTTTGTTGTTGGTTGACAATTGTTTTGAGTTCCAGATGTCAGTCAGTCAGTCACCTGCAACGTAGGACCAGGCATATATGCGCATCAGTCCAAGTTGCCACACCTCATTATCACAGCAAGATGAACACCGAATTCATAGAAGCAATCAACTCAATGAAATAATATATAAAAAGAAGATTGTATATAAAGATATAGTACGGGAAGATAGATTTAGTACGTAGAAAGAAAGATATGAAGCGATTTAAATCTCATAGTTTAAGGGAAGACAGAGAGTGTATACGCCGACCCCACTGTGATCGATTCTGAGCCATGTCACCAAGAGTCTCCAACCATTGGTTACGATAGTCACGCGGACCCCAACCAGGTAGTCTGCATCTACCAACATGGCTCAAACCAGAAGTCAGTGACTTCAAGCACCGATGCCACGTTTTGGTTTGGCCGCCCCTAACTTTCTTCCAATCATCCCTAACACCGGTTAGCATTGCGCGCCGTGGTAATCGGTGTTCAGTCATACGCAACACGTGGCCCAACCATCTCAGTCGATGAAGATTCACAACCTCATCAACTGATTTACCATCATTCTCTAATACCCTGTGTCTAACCTCACTATTACTTACCCGGTGATCCCAGCAGATGCGAGCAATCTGTGGTCAAATATTAATAGCTTACGAGTATCTTCTACTCTTAGTTCGTAGAAAGAAAGATATGAAGTGATTTTATTCTCTTAGTTTAAAGGAAGACAAGTGATATTGTCAACGCGTTCGACTACTTCACTCCCTATCCTTGGTTCAGGTATTGACGCAGTTCAAACCTGCAACAACAACTTGCATTTAGAGGGGGAGAAGCGCATCCCAAACATCCTGGTATTGTTGCTCAGTGCTATCAAAAGACTCTGCATTTCATCAGCGTCTTCACCAAACAGGACTATATCATCTGCGTATTCTAAGTCAATAAGTGGACCTCCTGGTAGGAGATCAATGCCCGAGAATTCAGTCGATGAGAGTGTTATTTCCATTAGTAGATCTATGATGAAGTTAAACAAAAATGGAGAAAGTGGACAGCCTTGACGGACACCACTTGAGGTTGCAAAAGCAGATGCCAGTTCGCCATAAGCTCTGACTCGACTAGTAGTGTTCGAGTAAAGAGCCTTCACAAGGTTTATTTACTTCTGAGGTACGCCTTTCAAAGACAGACACTGCCACAGAACCTCTCGGTCAACAGAGTCGAACGCTGCTTTTAAGTCAAGGAAGACCACCATTGTCGGACGTCGATAAGTACGCCTGTGTTCTAGAATCTGACGAATGGTGAATATGTGGTCTACGCATCCGCGACCAGGTCTGAAGCCAGCTTGATTTTCACGTGTTTGCAGTTCATGAGTCTTAGTTAGGCGTCCGAAAATTATCGAGGCTAGCATTTTATATACTATATTAGTTAAACTAATCCCTCTGTGGTTGTCACAGGATGATTTTGACCCTTTCTTAAATATTGGGACGATAAGTGATTGTGACCAGTCAGGTGGGATAACGTCTAACTCCCAGATTTTAGCTAAAATATTAGACAACCTAATCGCTAAAACTAGACCACCATTCTTAAAGACCTCTGGGGCCGATCCGTCTGGACCAGCTGCCCTTCCTCGTTTCAGATTAACTATAGCCTTTTGAACTTCAGCTAGAGTTGGGGGACCTACTTCAATGTTCCATTCATACTGTCTGGGAATAGAGGGTAGTTGTAGAGTAGCTGAAGGCCAGCTGAACTATTCTCTAAAATGTTCCGCCCATCGTTCTAAACGTCTGTACTGAGAGCAGATGAGTGCCGTTTTTTTCCGAAATAGTCTGACTTACACTTGACTTATTAATTCAAGTTTCGTTTATTAGTCTGTAGAGTTGTCTTGTGTTCCCCATAGCCGCCGCCTTTTCCATCTCTTTTGCTTTCGTTGCCCACCACTGCTCACGACCATTCTTTAGACTTTTGGTTAACCTAGATCAGATTTGCTTTCGCTCCTCATCGTGTTCACAGCCTGATGGGATGAGTTTACGAGAATCCATTAGTGTAATAGACCTTGAAGAAATCCATTGGTTCTTTGTAACCCTGTGGTTTGAATCACTAGTAGATGTCAGTGCTGTTTCCACAGCTGCTTGTATAACTTTCCAAGCAACATCTGGGTCAGCCTTGTTTTCAGAATTACCTAAGTGTGACCTCAGTTGTTCCTGGAACCTACTTTTGGTTTTCTCATTACTCAATTCAGTTTTAATGAGTCTTTTTTGTGTGGCTTTTTTGCGTCCAGTGAGGCGCAACCAGATGCGTGCTCGTATTAGGGCATGGTCGGAGTCCAAACAGGTACTCCAGAATGAGCGACAATCTTCTATCGACCCTCTCCAACGATGACTGATGGCAATATGGTCTATTTGGGTCCATCGTTGATTTGGTGCACTCGGTCGCCATGTTAGACGATGTCTCTCCTTATGCTTAAAATTTGTGTTTGCCAAAATAACGATTGTCTGAGCACGGTTGCATCAGACGATCACCATTATCTGTTCGCTGTGCCGGAATACTAAAAACCCACCTAAATGTCTTTCTGTTTCGTTTAAGCTACCTACCTGGGCATTAAAGTCGCCTGCTACGAGTACTATGTCTGAACGTTTAGCTTTCTGTAAAATTCATCTTCCACTTCATCCGAACTGCAATCAGTGGGAGCGTAGGCAGAAACGACGAAAAGGCAACGACGTGTGTCCCTATCCTTCCGAGTTCTTACGGAGCCGTTTGGCCGAACAGCGCATAGACGACTGTTAACGGGGATCCACTCTAATAGCGCTTGTTCCAACCTCATGCTTAGTGCTATGCCTACACCTGCCAGTCCACGAGAACTAGCCATCGGGTCGCCAGATACATAGAGGGTGTATTTCGTCGGCTCTCCGTTTTGCCGAGGTGAGGTCAAGTGAATGACCACGCTAGGATCCTGTATGCGTGTTTCGGAGACACAGCATACATCAATCGTACGAGATTCTAAGGTTTTAGCCAAGAAAGCCTGCTGACCGATTTGGCATAGTGTGCGTACATTGAAGGCTCCAATGTGTAGTTTGGAGCGAGGTTTCCGTAGACTTGGGACAGTGTTTTGCGCACTAGAATCGTTGGCTGTGGTGACACTTGGGGAGGAAGTCAAAAGAGGAAGTTCTGATTTGAAAATCGATGTAGGAGAAATAATAGGAATTGAAGAGGGAGGTTGATTATGAATACAGTGGTCTTGAGTGCTGTTAGGCGTATGAGGGCGGTTATCACTTCCCGGTTGCCCACACCGTGGAAAAGTTCTGCTTGAGGTGCCTGAAAAGGAAATTGGATTAAAGGTGGTCACAGTGACCTGGGAGCGTGACCGCAGTGCCCAAGGGACAGCTGCTTGAGGTCTGTCATACACGACCTTATTATGAGTAATTTCCGTGTTAGCTGCATACTTGTTGAGACCTTACCGCCGGAGACGGATATCCGTGAGATAAGGCGAGTGTGCATTTTTAGGGCCGACCTTCTCTAACCCCACCCCTCCTTGTGGGAAGGCAGCATCGCTGTCATGCTGGTTGTCTGAAGGAAACACCTTACTGCTGTCACACCTCTGTACAGTCAGCAGTACGACTTCGCCTTCGGACCTTGCGTTTGTTGCTTTTAGTCTTACCGCTCTTCAACCGACCTGTCTGGTATGGTAGGACCTTGAAAAACGGTTGTTCCAGCCAGTATAGCTCAGTGGCTTCATTATGACAGACAAGCCCGAAAACCACGTCAAGGTAGCAACAACGGTCAGGAGTTCCAGATGTTCTTCAGTTGTAAATATGTCGCTCTTGCTTTGCCGATCCGTGCCTTCACGTCTGCATCAGATATACCGTGTTCATCGACGATGCTGCCCAAATATGTAAAGGTTTGTACATCTTCCAAATCTTCTCCGTCAATTGTGATTGGATTGGTACATGTTGTGTCGTATCGGAAAATCTTGCTTTTCCCTTTGTGTATATTGAGACCTATTGCTGCTGAGGCTGCTGCTACACTGGTTGTCTTCTCCTGGATTTGTTGTTGCGTTTGCGATAGAAGAGCCAGATCATCTGCGAAGTCTAGATCATCCAACTACATCCTAGATGTCCACTGTATCCCGTGCTCCCCTTCAGATGTTGACGTCTTCATGATCCAGTCGATCACCAGGAGGAAGAGAAAGGGTGAGAGTAAGCAATCTCGCCTGACACCGATCTTTACTTCGAAGGAGTTTGTCAACTGTCCTCCATGAACGATTTTGCAGTTTAATCCATCATAGGAATTCCGTATGATATTGACTATCTTTTCAGGCACACCGTACTATCGAAGAAGCTTCCACAGGGTTGTTCTGTTCACGATGTCAAATGCTTTTTCGTAGTCAATGAAGTTGATGAAGAGTGATGAATTCCATTCAATTGATTGTTCTACAATGATCCGTAGAGTTGCGATTTGATCTGTACACGATCTATCTTTACGGAATCCTGCCTGTTGGTCGCGAAGTTGGGCGTCTACGGAGTCCTTCATCCTGTTTAACAATATCCTGTTGAAGACTTTTCCTAGTATTGAAAGAAGAGTGATTCCCCTGTAGCTATCACAGTTGCTGAGATCGCCTTTCTTTGGCATTTTGACCAAAAGTCCTTCTTTCCAGTCTTTTGGTACCTGTTCCTCATCCCAGATCTTTCTGAAGAGAATGTAGAGTATCCTTGCAATTACCGCTACGTCTGCTTTCAGTGCCTCTGCTGGAATGTTATCTGGTCCTGCTGCTTTGCCACACTTGATTTGTCTGATTTCTTCAATTTTTGGTGGGTCAACATCGATTGGGAGGTCCGTGGGTGCTGCTTCGATGTTGGGTGGGTTCAGTGGGGCTGGTCGATTCAAGAGTTCTTTGAAGTGTTCTACCCACCTGTTTCGTTGTTCTTCAATGTTGATGATTACCTTGCCTTCCTTGCTTTTCACTGGTCGTTCTGGTTTATGGTGATTTCCAGAGAGTTTCTTTGTTGTGTCATACAGTCGTCTCATGTTTCCTTCTCTTGCAGCCTTTTCCGCCGTCACTGCTAAATCTTCCACATATTTACGTTTGTCAATTCTGATGCTCTTCTTCACTTGCTTGTTTACTTCTGTGTATTCAGCTTGTGCCTTGGCTTTTTCTGCTCTTGTTCGACTGTTATTGATTGCTGCTTTCTTGTTCCTCCTTTCTTGAATCTTACCCAGTGTATCAACCGTGATCCAATCCTTGTGATGGTGCTTCTTTTGGCCCGGAACCTCATGACATGTTGAAGTGATTGCCTCTTTCATCTCTTTCCAGTTGCTCTCCATAGTAGTTCCTTCTCCATTGAGTAGATCATGAAAGGCCTGGAACTTATTGCTGAGGGCTATCTTGAATTCGTTGAGTTTGTTAGTATCCCGAAGAAAGTCCGTATTAAACTTTTGCGATGTTGTCCGCCCCGTTGTCCAGTGCTTCTTGGGTTTCAATTTCATCTATGCAACCAGCAAGTGGCGATCTGATACTATATCAGCTCCTTTCTTGGTTCTCACATCCTCCATCGTCCTCCTGAACCTTTTGTTAATGCAGATATGGTCGATTTGGTTTTGCGTAGTGTGATCCGGTGAAGTCCACGTCATTTTTTGGATGCGTTTATGTGGGAATATAGTGCCGCCTATAACCAGTTTATTGAAGACACATAGGTTTGCAAATCTCTCACCATTTTCGTTCCTTTCTCTCAGTCCGTGTCGTCCCATCATCTCTTCATATACGATGTTGTCCATCCCAACTTTGGCATTTAAATCTCCCATCAGAATGGTCAGGTTCTTTGTTGAGGACTTCTCAACGAATGACTGCAGCCTATCATAGAATTAATCTTTAGCATCTTCATTGTAGTCGTTGGTAGGCGCGTAGCATTGGATGACGTTCATTGTAATGCCCTCTTTCTTTGTTTTGAAGGAGGCTTTGATGATCCTTGGTCCATGAGATTCCCATCCTATAAGTGCATTTTGTGCTTGTTTGGACAGCATCAATGCAACTCCTTGTGCATGTGGGGCATTTTCTTTTTCATCCCCTGATGCTAGTCGTTTTTGTCCAACTTGTGTCCAATGTGTTTCACTGATCCCAAGCACCTCTATGTTGTATCTCCTCATTTCTGCAGCAATTTGGAAAACTCTCCCAGTTTCCCACATTGTAGGAGTATTCCATGTACCTAAATAAATGGTTGCTCTGGTTGTCAGAAGGGGCATCGGCCTCGTTACTTCCGAAGGAACTCGGCTTTTATCATGAGGCTTCATAACTCTTCTAAATGTAGACCTTCTGACTCTCAGCAGAGTTTAAATGGTTTGAATTATTTTTTCTGGTTGGCGTTTTTTAGCAAGTTAGTTTTCTACGGGATGAGGTCGCTAATTCCATGCCCAACCCTCCTCCTTTATCTGGGGTTTGGACCGGCAGTAGCCCCCAGAGGGACTCCAGGCGGAGTTCCGAACAGCTATGCATTGTAGTAAAAGTATACACAGGTTACCCAGTGAGTCTCAGGTCCAAATCACGCCCCATCTACTTCGGTTTGAGTGACGAAGTCGTATTAATAGTCTTCACAGTTAATGAAACACACAAACCTGTACTTGATTACTGAGTTGAATCATAATAATGAAATTTTTGGACACCGCGGAAGGTGACAACTGAGATATTGATACTAATTGAAATGATGGGATCTTTTCGCTCAATCCCTCGACTGGGTTAACTTTTCAAACTGTCTTATATCTCCGAAAGTGAATCATTTCACTACGCTTCTAGGTTTAAGTTCGTTTCAGAAAAAAAGATAAAAACAATTATCTGACTGTGGCTTACTTTTAACTTCCTCCAAATCCCAAATACGTACAGAACCCGATAAAGACCCAGCTGCCACTCTATCTTCTTCTTGACTAAATTCAGAAGCTTCTATAGATGATGTATGCCCCGTCAAACTTAAGATACAAGAAGGTTTTCCAACAGCCCACAGTTTCAAGCGGCGATCTTCTCCTCCAGTGGCCATTACTCGACCAGATTTACGGCCCAAAGTCGCCGCAGTAACAGCGCCTGGAGAATGAGCGATACATTCTTCTATGGTAAGAAAGTAAAAAAATGCTACTGAAACTAACCGTTAATTGGGTGGTCAAGTTATAAAATAATAGGTGAGGGACAGATATTAATGAATAAACAAATAGATATATTTCAACTGAAGGATTACCATTGTTTATTAGAATGAGATACATGATAAGACTATAAGTTAAAAAGTAGCAGGTAAAGCATACACTATCCTAGATCAAACCGAAAATCTGCTAAGGAAAGGTGATATAAAAAGATCTCATGTTAGTGTAATGACGTGACAAAATTCTGGTAAGTATTAGCTACGACTATGAAGAAAACCAAAACTAGCTAATTGTTACAATATTTATTTATTGATTTCAACATAAATGTTAATACAAAAGGACACCAAAATATATATGAGCCATATAATAACATGGGATTGTGAGGAAATTGAGAAAGGTATGATAAGGAACTAGGTAAATGAGAGTATAGAAAAACAACGATGGGAGAACCAATTCAGTCAAGAAAAATACAACCAGAAAGGATTCTTTCAGTTAGAACAGTTCCTGTCACTTATATGAAACAAGAAAAAGAAAATTATAACAGGAGAGCAACTACCTCTTATTCTGAACTATGTCTGAAAATTTATGAAGCCAGTGTTCAGCTATCTCAAGGACCCCAACCAGGAGGTTATGAACGACTGGTAGATGACAGTCATGTACAGCTTTCTTTCATATATCATAAACTTACCATCTCTGTTCTTTCTGTGGAAAGCTTGCGTTAGGACCGAGGGTTTATTTATATTTATTTATTTTAACACATAAGTATTGGTACAAGGAGGCACCAAATACATATGTGCCACACAGATCTCATTTGATATGTGTGAGGGCTTTGATACTGTCCGGGTGCCCAAACCGAAGCAGGTGGTTTTTTTAGGGGGCCACACCCCGAACCTTCGACCTGAACAACCGACCCACAAGGCAGTGGAGCATCGTAAAGAGATGCAGTCCCATGGTAGCCGGTGACCAACGATTGGTTCATACGCCATTTGTTCCTTCAGGATACTGGAGCCCATGTGCACCATTGGTTTGGAGTCCGATTAAAGCGCCAGACATTCGCTTTTCGTCCTCTCACTTTTGTAAACAACACCCCCGCCACGAGAAGGCAGTGAGTAGGACTTCCCTGGCAGAGGACCGAGGAGCATGGTGGTCGGAGCATACCAATGAGTAGGAAGCAGCAGCTGCGTCTGGTAACTTCTAGAAGCTCTTCCAACTCATCCGAACCACTGGCAGCAAGAAGTCTGGTGTGAGCGAAACAATCTGCGAGGATGACGGAACGCCAATCACTAACATCCATCGACGTCTTGGACGATGGGCAGAATTCTTCGAAGGGCAGTTCAACTGGCCTGATGCTCCGGCAACATCGGCCAGACTTTCCTGCCCTCCATGACCGGTGACGACTGATCCACCAAATGAGGCGGAAGTCTGCAAGGAACTCTAACTCTTGAAGCACTACAAATCACCGGGCCCAGATGACATACCTCTGGCTCTATTGAAAGATGGTGGTGTATTTATGGCTAAGGAACTGACTGTGTTGATAAGAAGGTCTGACAATTAGTTTATTTATTATTTATTTATTTGAACACATAAATATTGGTACAGGGGGGCACCAAATATATATGCGCCACACAAAACAATGATAATTTGAAGAGGAGAAAAGAGAAAAAAAAGTAATGAACGTGGGGAATTATAAAAAAAAGAGAGAGAGAACAATGGTGGGGGAAACGGAAAGGTACAACCAGAAGAGATCTTTCAGTTAAGGAAGATACAACCACTTTTTATGAAGAAAGTAAAAGAAGGTTACAGCAGGATCGCCACTAGCTTCTATTCTGAGCCATATCTGATAACGTCTAGCCACTGCGTTACACCGTCTTTCGGACGCCAACCAGGGAGTCGTGAAGGAACAACAGAAGCTAGCCCTTTGCAGCTTTCTTTCATACCATGACACCATGTCATATACTGACCACCTCCGCTTTATCCAACCAGTCCCAGAGTCGGCAAATAATACACGGCGAGGAATTCTCTGGGACGATATTCGTAGAACATGTCCAAGCCAACGAAGTCGGTGTTTCAAGATGGTGACACCGATGGAATTATCGTCTCTGTGACCGAACACTCGAAGCCGAACCTCTGCATTACTGACATGGTGTTGCCACTGGATGCCAGCAATCCTTCGGAGACAACGATGATCGAGCACAGAGAGTCGTCTAACATCCTCAACTCGGAGAGGCCAGGTTTAAATATAATGATAATGAAAATGTCAAGACAGTTCTACTGTATGGGTTGGAAACCTGGGAAACCACGAAAACCATCATCCAGAAGATACAGGTGTTTATTAATAGTTGTCTACGCAAAGTTCTTCGGATATTGTAGTACTAGCTGGAGACTTGAATGCTCATGTCGGGCGTCTAAGCACATTTGTTCCTTCAGGATACTGGAGCCCATGTGCACCATTGGTTTGGAGTCCGATTAAAGCGCCAGACATTCGCTTTTCGTCCTCTCATTTTTGTAAACAACACCCCCGCCACGAGAAGGCAGTGAGAAGGTTTTCCCTGGCAGAGGCTATATACGCATGGCCATGTGAGAGCATTTCGAGAGGGAGAGCGGACTCTCCCCATTCCCGGCCATACCAGGGCATTTGGGGGCTCTGATGATTAGAGAGTTTTCCAGCATCATGGAATAAGGCAAAAGTGTTTCCTATCTTTAAATAGGGTTCACGTTGTTCCTGTAATAACTATCGGGGGATAAGTCTACTTCCGATTGCGTCCAAGCTATTGGCTTCCGTCATACTTCGTAGGTTGTTCAGAACCCGAGAAGGATTGACTCGCGAGGAGCAGACTGGGTTTCGTTCTGGTCGAGGATGTATTGATCATATCTTCACCCTCCGCCAAGTGTTAGAACACCGTCATACTTATCAAAGGCCAACAATCGTAGTGTTTCTCGACATCAGGACTGCCTTCGATTCGTTGGACAGAACTGTTCTCTGGGATTGTCTATTGAAGAAGGGTGTGCCTGAGAAGTTTATTAACATCCTAAAAGCTTTATACACAAACACCTCAGGCAGAGTGAGGGCATACAACCACCTTTCTCCACTATTCCATTCGAGCAGTGGGGTTAGGCAGAGTTGCCCAATCTCACCATTCCTCTTCAACTTTGCCATCGATGACATTCTGGAAACAGCTCTGATGGGTGTAAGTAATGGCGATGTGGATCTGTTTCCTGAAGAAAGACTTCTCGACCTTGAGTATGCGGATGATATTGTCTTACTGTGCGATAATACTCAAGCCATGCAATCCGCACTTAAACAGTTGGCAGTCAATCTCCGTAGGTACGTATGTGCTTTGCACCATCGAAGTGCAAAGTACTTCTACAAGACTCGCAGGATTCCAATCCTGTACTCACCCTGGATGGTGAGCAGATAGAAGTAGTCGAGAAGTTCGTGTGTCTGGGTAGCTGCATAAGTGCTGGTGGTGGTGTGAGTGATGAGATTAATGCATGTATAGTGAAAGCCAGAGCGGCTCATGACAATCTGGGCCATCTTTGGCACCTTCGTGATATTATTCTGGCTGTAAGAGGTCGGATCTACAACGCGTCGGTAAGAGCAGTTTTGCTCTATGCTTGTGAAACCTGACCTCTCGGAGTAGAGGATGTTAGTCGATTCTCGGCGTTTGATCATCGTTGTCCATGAAGGATTGCTGACATCCAGTGGCAACACCATGTTAGCGATTCAGAGGCATTGTGTGTTTGGGCGCAGAAACGATATTCCAATTGGTTTCACCATCTTGAAATACCGACTTCGGTGGCTTGGATATGTTCTACGAATGTCGTCCCAGAGAATTCCTCGCCGTGCATTATTTGCCAATGTTGGGACTGGTTGGAAAGAGCGGAGAGGTGGTCAATGCTGTCATGGTATAAAAGAAAGCTGCACAGGACTGGCTTCTGTTGTTCCTTCACAACTCCCTGGTTGGGGTCCTAGAGATGGTGCAACACAGTGGCTAGAGACGTTATCAGATATGGCTCAGAATAGAAGCCAGTAACAATCCTACTGTAACGTTCTTTTACTTTCTTTATAAAAAGTGACCGTATCTTCCTTAACTGAAAGGATTCTTTCTGGGTGTACTTTTCTGTTTCCCCTATTATTATTATTATTTCACTACCATACACTAAGTCGTGGCCTGTATTGTTTTTTTTTCTTTTTATACGCACCTTACATTGTTTACCTTTTCCCATTCTCATTATTATTGTTTGGCGCATACGTATCTGGTTTTCCCTTGTATCAATATTTATATTCAAATAAATAAATAAATACCATGAGACTGCATCTCCTTAGATTGCTCCACTTTCTGTGGATCATACGTTTGGGTCGACATCTCGGAGTGTGGCTCCCTAAGAAGACCACCGGCTTCGGTTTATGTACCCGGGAGGTATTCTAACCCAATGTTTATGTTTATATAAATAAATTTAAGCAAGCGAACATAATATGGGTAGCGCTAAAAAGCGCATACAAATAAACGCTAAAACTAGCCCACATATCTTTAAAATATCCCAACTAACATGTAGAATTTACGAAGAGACTATAATTTATGGACGAACCGACCAGATTTACGATAACAGGTCTTGTATTTCGACATGAAATTCTTTAATCACTTGGCTAAATAGCGTCTTGTCATTTTATCTGATATCGGCTCGTAAAGGAAACCTTAAATATAATTTCTAACCATAAACATCAAATGTAAATCACAATCCCTATCCTTCACACAGGTTTGAAACCCTCATTTAGCTCTAGTCAGTAGGTGGATATTAGCAAGGCCGCTTTAGAGTCCCTCAAAGGTCGTCCACAAATTAGTCTTACCGAATTTACTTAAGGGATTACTTCCTTGTACCAATGTGCACATTTCAAATAAAGTAAATGAATAAAACTGAATATTTTATGTGCTTCTAAAATCGCTACGTTTTTCCTAACCGGATGGACAAGGATAAAGACTGGTTCGAACTGTTAGCTAGGCTAAAGAATACGGTTCAAAAATTCAGGAACAGGTAGTTGACTTTAATGTTGGCGCACATACTAATTAAGAATGTCATGTGGGTAGCAATAAGAGAAACACGGGTATACGGTCGATCTCATATTAACAGATCTTGATGAGGACGTAACACAGTAGTTACAAGAAGTTAGGATCGAACAGAGTACTGACACACAAGTTTGATAGAGATGACGCTGAATATATGTCCGAAAACGCAAGGCCCACTGAAATTACGTTGTATCTCATGCAATATAGGAAAGTTAGGGTGTTAGATTTAGGGTTAGAATACCCGGAAGGGCGAAATAAAAGTTTATTCATGAGGAATCGATACACTTTTGACTATTCTTTAAATTTTTTTGTAGGAAAACGTTCATTCCTTCTTTCTTGTTTTTTCATCCAGAGGTATTTTTTCCGATTCACCTAACTACTTCGTCACAAAGATGTTACTTAGAGCCAACACTCGAAAAAATTGGAAAAGTTCCGCCTCATCACAGAAAGTCTTCTTCGATAGCTTGCTATTTAGAATCATGAACCGAACTATATACAATTATTACAAGGCAGTTTATGATGGCTTGTGGTCATTATTATCGAATGAAACAAAGAGATCACTGATCGGATCCAATTAAACACTAGAGATGACTTTAATAGGATATTCCGCAATCCCCACAACTAACAACAAGTGCAACTTACGTAGCTTCCAAGCTTTCATCTTGCAGTTAGTGATCAGGGTAGGGCACAAGCGTCCTTGACATCCAAACTTACCGCCAACAAACGTGTTTTAATATTGGTTAAACTGAGATTTTTAGGATCTGTGTTATAGTTATAGAAAGAGGTTAATAAGACGGAGAGATACAGTTACGTCATGTGTAAAGTATACCATCAGATAATTGAGGAATGAAAAGGCTTCAGGTTATTAACGTAAAACTCTAAAGGTGACACGAATTTGTGATTAACTGTTAGAGGTGGGGTTTTCATAGTTAACCTACATCAGTTGTAATGCTAGGATCCGATTATTATCTGACTTTATTTTCTAGCATTCTAAGTCATTTAGTTGTTTTTTGGCACTCTTGGATTATCTAAAACAGATTAAAACCAGAGTGTTGTTTGGTTATTTGTTAATCGTCATCGTGTTTTCTTGTCTTGATCCTCGATTAATCTCAAAATTGTAAACGGGAAAGAGTTGAAGTATTTTTTGTTTGATACAACTGTTTGAAAATTAATTGTCGCGTTTTGTCAGGTCATTAGGTGATTCTGAAGAAGCTCTGTATGTTAGATGTCAAGCTTTCAGTGATGAGCAGTGAGATTTTTCCAAGTAGTAGTAATGGCAGTGGTGATGGTAATAGTAGCATTGTTATATGCAGTAGTATTGCAGATTGTAATACAAGAACTATTTAGCTCACACATTCGATCTGTACGTACTTCAACTGTCATCTCTGGGTTATGAGTGAAGACAGAGAAAAAATTGTACACCCATGTACGTACTGCTTTGAATTTAAACATATATTCAAAACAGTCATTACTTTACGCGAACAATACGTGTAGTTTATTGGGTTTTGAGTTCCACCTCGGTCATATCATTGTATCCAGCATATATTTTGGCTAAACAAACATGACTCAACTAACGAGCAAAAACGTATGCACTTTCCTCTTTGACGCAGTGACTCAAACCCTATAATTTTCAATTATGTACGAATAGATAGACTAGGCTGATCGAATGAGATAAAATACCTGTCAGATTCCTACGAGGATTCCTACTGAGGTTGGCTAAAATAATGTAAGTGACAAGCTGTCGTAGTCTGACGTCTAAGTCACGTCATTGGTGACCATCCTACTTCTCAAGGTCCTTTAAAAACGAGCTATTCTTGCTAGGTATATGGTACATCTGTAATAAATGAGAGAGAAGAATAGGTGATCGATTGCACCTAATGAGTCAAAATATATTGTTATTTTCATTAATCCGACTTCGGCATTTATTGAACCTCATCTATTCATCAACCATAAAAACCGGTGGTCAGTCTTCTTAGATAGGAATACATTCAATCTTACTGATCATTTCACTATGGTTTAGTGTTATTCTACAGACTTTACGATGTTACACAATGAACAAAGAGTAGTTTTAGAGGAGATAAATAAGTAACAAATGAGAAAAAAGGGGAAAGAATTCTTCAATCACTCTGAATCACTTCTTTAAGTATTCTCTGATGGAGAAGGACAAATCCTGTTTAGAGGACTGGGAAGTCTAACTATCCTAGGTATATATTTCTTGTTCTGAACTTGTTTATGAAGAGTGAATCTGTACGGTGTTAAACTAACTTTGACGAACTATGTATGATAGAGCGAATAAAGTGAAATATACTAATGCAATAAAATTTGTTTTTGAAACTAAAAAGTAAACGGGGTGTTTGACAACTTCACTGTCCGAAATCTCATCTCGTGAAACAATCACAAAAATAATAGAAACAAAGGCGGAAAATAAAGGAATTCGAATGTACATTTCATTACTACTAAATGTTCCGAGTTGTCCACAATCGAAGAAAAAGGATCGTCATAGGGGATATTTAACACAGAATACCCAAGTAACTCGGTATGGTTATCTGAAAGAGCGACTTCAGCTGGACGTGTGCCCGGAAGATCATGGAGGACCAGCATCAAGACCAATTGTTTGAAGGGTCAGTTTACCAATATATATCTATTAAAACATGTTTTAATGGCACCTAGATACGATTTCAAGTATAAAACACTTATATCAAAAAAACCCTTGAAGCATAGACGGCCCACAAGTTAACCTCAAATTTACGAAGTCTGTTAACTCCCGATAAGCCCAGACTGCCCATCGCGATTCCCCAAAAGACTGGTTTCTTCATTAGTTTAAAGTCTGCCTTCGGTTCCAGGAGCAACATGTTCTTTGTTTTTTCTCCGTTCCTTTTTCCTCGAAGATTGCAAGTTAAGGTTTGCTCGTGATCCAATTTGGTGATTTTCGCGATGTATTTCCTATCCACTTCCGACGACTTATCCTTATCTTCTGTTCAGCTGGAAGCTGGTTTATTCTCTGCAACAGTAGGCTGTTGCTGATGGTATCCGGCCAACGGATATTGAGTATCTTGCGCAGACAATTGTTTATAGGTACTTGTACTTTTTTTGATAATGATTACAGCAGTTCTTCAAGTTTTAGCTCCCTACAATAGAACCGTCGATATTTGCACCGAAGATTCTGATTTTGATATTGGTTAAAAGTTGTTTTGAGTTCCGCATGTTGTTCAACTGTAGGAATGTTGCCCTTACTTTACTAATTCTCGCCTTTACGTCTGCATTGGATCCTCCTTGCGCATTGATGACGCTTCCCAGGTTCGTGAAAGATTCCACATTTTCCAGAGTTACTCCATCAAGTGTGACTGGGTTGGTGTTCTCCGTGTTGTATTTGAGGATATTGTGTTTTCCTTTGAGTAGGTTGAGGCCTACTGATGCAAAAACTGCTGCTACACTGGTTGTTTTCATCTCAATTTGTTGAAGTCTGTGGGTAAAAGAGACAGGCTATTCGCAAAATGCTAATCTTCTAGCTGCACTATAGCGTTTAATATATTGTTAATTTTTCATGAAACGAAATTGTATTGACAATCCAATAACCTGCGAAATAAAGCTTAAAGAATAATGGATATATCACTGCACGAATGATACATCTGGATCACTAGTTCTTCCACTTCTCATTTTACCAGTTACTGTACCTAACGTAAGTGATGTGAACGTAGAAAATATAAGCAGCAATGTTTTGGGGTGTTTGAATATGAACTTTTTATGTACAAATGCTCTTTCAGCTCTTCGTACACTTTCAACACAAATCTTTCCTAATCCAAATGTCCAGGTAAGATATAAATTACTTGATGCTTTTTATTGTACCCTTTTGCTGTCAAACTATCAAAATTCTAGGGATACACACGTTTCGTATTGTAGGGAATTCTTAACTAATTCTCACTTGTATAAAATATTTCTTATAGTCAAAGAAGTAGATGTATAGATGTATAAATGAGTTCCATTCAGTTGATTGTTCAATAATGTTCCATAGTGTCTCAACTTGGTCGGTACATGTTCGATCCTTACGAAACCCAGTTGAGCGTCTGCTAGATCTCTCACTCGGTTCAACGACACTGTTGGAGACTGTATTTGATACTGATAGTAGTGTAACACCTCTATAGTTCTCTCACTGAAGGAGTCTCAAGACATATTTGGAAGTGCGTGTCGAAATACACTCGTACATGCATGAAAACACAAAGCGGAAGAAAAAGAAATAGAAAACAAACTCATACTTACGTAATAGCGTAAAAAAGGAATTTTATAATATGGTTTCTTTCGTTTTGTTTTTTTGAAATATAAGATAAAAATATATAAGCATATTAAGTTTTGTTTTTTTTTAAAAGAATTATGTATAGTACAATGGAAAATCGAGATGATATAAAATGTGAACTTGTGTCTTACGTGCAGTAATCGTTCAAACGTTCTAGAAACCTTACTCTTCTTCCAGAACGCGTTGTTTTAAGTTAATTTTTTGAAACCGCCGAAGTATCATCGTGTGTGTTGGCTGTCGACTAAAGTATTATAAGTGCAACAGTCGTGTTGTGCGATTGTACTGAAGGAAAATAGACGTGAATAGGATTTCCTTTTAAATACGCTGCTTTGAGGCGATCGATGCTGATGCTATCGTTGGTTCCGTTCTTACCGATTATATAGTACTTAGGTTCACGGTGAAGAACTTTGAAAGATCCTTCGTATGCTGATTCGAGAGGTCGTCTCTGTGAGTCTCGACGTACGAAAACATGTGTACTAAATCGTAAGTCAGGTTGAATGAAAACATCAGTTGATTGCGGTCGAGTGGAAACAGGTTTAACTGAACGCACTGCGTTTGTAAGCCTGTTCGTGTGGGAGGTTAGATCTATGTTCATCGAAGAGGATGAAGGATCCACGAATTCTCCTGTAAGTCGAAGGGTCGTACCGTAAACGAGTTGAGACGCAGTGTATCCAATGTCAGCTTTAACTGCATTGCGAATACCTAGTAAGACGAGTGAAAGAGCGTCAGTCCACTGAGAAATGTTTGAGGCTGATAGTGACGCTTTTAGTTGTCAGTGAAAACGTTCTACTAACTCGTTTGCTTGTGGGTGGTAGGCCATCGTTTGGAAGCGAGTGATTCCTAATGTTGCGGTCAGACAACGGAAAAGTTCAGATTCGAACTGGCGTCCACGTTCTGTAGTGATGGTTGAAGGGCAGCCGGAGTTTGCTACCCATCGTTCGGCAAAGGCGCGGGCCAATGTTTCAGCAGTAATGTCTTTGATGAGTGCTGCTTCTGGCCATCGAGTAAAACGGTCTACGCATGTTAAGAGATAAGAATTCTCGGCCCTCTATAGTGTTGAGAATGCCGCACAGCACAATACATAACCAAGAGTTCCCTACTGAATGTGCTGTACCTCGATTCAGTGTCCAGCAACGTCTAGAGAAAAGTGCCAAAGGTTGCCACGGGTGGTTAACCCATTGTCGTAAGGCGCCTCCGATTACTGAGTTGGATGCGTGCAACGGAGATGCCCATGGGCTGTTTGACGGTCGTATGATTCCTAAGTCTATCATATGGTCAAATTCGTTTTTCGCCAATCCTAACTTTTCGGGGACCAGTCGGCGTGCTTTAGAGAATACAGATGGTCCTGTAGTCGTGATGTGATATGTAACGTTGCTGACTACATGTGGAAATTTCGGTTGCGATCGGTAAAGCCAGGATGCTTATCGAATAGTGGTTGATAGAATGGGTCTTTAGTGTGCTTAATTGTGACTGGAGATAACCTGCAACCAGAAAAAGAAGTTACGCAAACAGATAAATTAGTATTTCCGTCTACTAGCCTCCGTTCGCGGGTATCGATAATTAGGTTGTGGTACTGTAGAAGGTCCATATCAATGATTGGCATAGAAACATCTGCAACAACAAAGATCCAGTGAATGGGTTTGCGTAAACTTGTAACAGCTTATGTTGATTGGTCAAGAGTTGATCTCAAGCAACTAATCATATGTCAAAAACAGCATAGTTCAGGTGTTTGTTCACTTCTTTATTTTGTTTAGGTGTTATATTTCCCATTATCTTATATTGTATGTTGAGAGGTTTTGTTTGTCTGAATAAGGAATCCCACGCTCCACTGTGGTCGCGCGAAGATCAAAATAAAGACCTGTTTTCCTACTAGTCTGGTTTCCTCTATTAATAACACGAGGGTCACCTAGAGGCACGAAACTGATGAGCCCCTCGAAACACGAATTTGATTTTATTTTTGATTAATAAATTTATCTTTTCGTTTTACTTAGTAGTAAATTTAGACCCGATTATCCGTAAGCAAAGTCTGATATATATATTAATCCATAGTTTTTTATTATCTTAGGGTATTCGTACTGTAGTAACCATTTTTCGTGCTAAGTTTATTACTATATTTTTCATATACTTCATGTCAGACTCAATACAAACCCAAAACCTGGAGGATTTGTCACCAGTGGAGATAAACACTGTTATGACTACGAAATCCCGATCTCTAGAATTTGATCGTAGTGATCCTGAGTTGTGGTTTGCTCAACTAGAGCATTATTTCACGAGACACATATCAAATCTGAAGGAATTCGCTTTAGAGACTTGTGTTCTATCCTTCCCCCTTCACTCACCAAAGAAGTCCGTGACTTAATTTTAAGCCCACCATCACCACAACCCTACACCATTTTAAGACGAGAGATCATGAACCGTTTATCATTATCAGACAGTCAAAGAATCCAAAGGCTTTTCCAAGGAGAAATATTAGGTGATAGGTCGTCGTCACAGTTTTTACGTCACCTCCAAGTCTTAGTGAGTGATAACACAGTGGGTGGAGCAGTCCTAAAGCAAGGATGGATACAAGCTCTCTCATGCTACGTTCAACACTGTTTGGATGCACAAGATCTGGAAGCCTCCTTAGCTCATTTAGCGCGTATAGCCGATAGGATAATGGAAAGGGGTCCTCCAACTGGATCACACACGATAAACCACACACAAAAAGAGGAACCAACAAAAGAAACAGTCATAGAAGGAATCATTGCGAGTGATAAAAGTCACTGAGGCTGTCACCAGAATGCAAATGGTTCATAGAAACAGGAGCAGGTCACCACAACGACCATGACCCAAGTCACAAAACAGGTTACAAATGTCCAGACAATCTGGGCAGTTCTGTTGGTATCACTGGAAGTTTGGTGTCAACTCAACCAAGTGCATGCAATCATGCGCCTTACCCAGGAATGCGGGAAACCAGCAACCCCTCTCCAGGACGCGACGACTGAGGAGGGGCGCCTAAACAGTCGCTTGTTTTATGTTAGAGACAGAAACTCTGGCTTGACCTTTTTGGTAAATACTGGCGCTGCTCTTAGTATCATCCCTCAAAACAAAACTAAGCTGGGGCGAAAAACATCCCCAGTTACACTTCAAGCTGCCAATAAAACAAATTGCGACGTTTGGGCAGAAAACTTTAACACTAGATTTGGGGTTCAAAAGGCGATTCCCCTGGGTTTTAACTGTAGCCGATTTAGATCTGGCAATACTGGGGATTTACTTTCTAGAGAGATACGAGTTTCTCGTTGACACTAAGAAACGACGCTTAACACTGAAAGAAAATTCGAATTACACAAAAGGCAAAGAAAGTCACATCATATCCCTTAACTTGATTCAAACTCCTCCAGTAACAACAGCGAAATTCCAAGATATACTGGCGGAATTTCCAAACTCAACTAGACCAAACCCACAACCTGCCAAAGACAAACGAAAAGTAAGTCATACTATCAAAACCGAAGGTGCACCTGTGTTTGCAAGACCCAGGAAACTAGCACCAGATAAGCTCAAAATTGCTAGAGCTGAATTTGACTATATGCTACAACTGGGTATTATCCGTCCCTCTGATAATCAGCTAATGGGCGTCCCCTTTGCATATGGTCTCAAGGAAAAATGAAGGCGATTGGCGACCTCAACTGTCAAATCGTACCACATAGGTACCCAATACCGCATATCCAAGATTTCACAAACGGTTTACATGGTATGAACGTATTTACTAAAATTGACTTGGTCAGGGCATATCACAATATTCCGGTGGCCGATGAAGATATCCCCAAGACAACTATTACTACACCTTTTGGTTTATTCGAGTTTGTACGCATGCCATTTGGCCTGAGAAATGCGATACAAACATTTCAAAGATTCATGGATAACCTACATCGAGATATGCTATTTGCACAGGAGTATATAGACGATTTGTTAATTGCCAGCCCCGATTTACAATCACACGAACAGCAGGTACGAGCAGTGCTAAAAAGACTGGATGAAAATAGAATGAACATACATCAAAGTAAGTGTGTTTTCGGTGTTCGAACTCTAGAATTTCTAGGGCACACAATAAGCCCAGAAGGGATTACACCTATCAGAGCAGAAGTGGACACCATCAAACAATATCCCATACCTAGTTCTCTAACACAACTGAGAAGTTTTTTAGGTCTAATTAACTTTTGTCGCAGATTCATACTCGGTTGTGCACAACTAATGCAACCCTTGACAGATTCACTTAAAGGAAAACCAAAAGAATACAAACTGTCTTATGACGCCGTCGAAGCTATTAAACAGCTAAAAGGTAAACTGGCTCAAGCATCTAGATTGATGTATCCGAATTCTCTTTCCCCACTTGCTTTAATGGTGGATGCTTCAGATAGATCAGTAGGTGGTACCCTTAATCAACTGGTTAAAAACGCCTGGAAACCAGTTGCTTTCGTCTCGAAAAGACTCGCTCCAGCATAGATAAGGTACTCTACTTTCGGGCGAGAGCTTCTGGCAATCTACCTGACCATTAAGAATTTTCGACACATGTTAGAAGGCAGGGCATTTATAGACATTAAAGATCACAAACCACTAACGAATGAAGTTCACAAGTGATATCCGACATGTCAGAGGTCGAGACAATCAGGCTGCAGATGCTTTATCTAGATTAGAAATGAACGTGCTGCAGCAGTCTACAGTAGACTTCGAGACGCCGAAACACGAACAAGAACAGGATCAAGAATCACAAAACCTACTTAAAACAAATAATTCAAGTCTTAAATTAAAACAGTTACCGTCGCCTATCGACGGTATTCTAATTTACTGTGACACGACCAAGGCATCTCCTCGGCCTTTCGTTCCCAAGAGTATGCGAAAGTTGATATGTGATAACTTCCACGCTTTGTCTCATCCTGGCGCAAAAGCTTCAACTCAGCTAATCAACGCCAGATATAAGTGGCCAAATTTACAGAAGGATGTACACAAATGGGTCAGAGAGTGTTCGGCATGCCAACAATCAAAGGCTATTCGTCACACAAATTCACCCATAGGTGTTTTCTCGCAACAAGATGCACATTTTGCCCATGTGCATATCGACTTGGTAGGCCCTTTACCACGTTCGAACGGTTCTAATTAGCTTTTTACATGCATAGATTGATTTACCAGATTCCCTATAGCCATCCCGATAGCGGACATCACAGCGAAAAAATTGTCAAGGTTTTCATGCAGAACTGGGTAATCATTTTTGGTACGTCCATAACAATAACGACGGATAGATGAGCGCAATTTGAATCCGAACTATTCAATAACTTGGCTAAACTTCTAGGCTCCAATAGGATACGCTGTACGGAATATCATCCTCAGGCTAATGGGATGGTAGAACGTTTTTCCTGTCAGCTAAAGACCGCTCTTATATCTCACTTAAACCCCAATCAGTGGACAGAATTCCTACCGTTATGTTGGGAATACGAACATCTGTCAAAACTGACGCAAAGTGTTCAGCAGCGGAAATGGTTTTCAGAACAACTCTGAGACTACCAGGTGAATTTATTAACCCTAATACTAACAGTCAAAAACTTAATTTGGAAAATTACGTAGATCAACTACGGGACCACATGTCCAAACTTAAGCCAATTAATACTCGTGAACAATCGCGAGCCATATATATACCTAAAGATCTAAGTAATTGCACGCACGTCTGCATAAGATGTGACAAAATAAAATCACCGCTTAGCCCTCCATTTGAAGGTCCTTTCGAAGTCGTCTCAAGAAAAGATAAATATTTCATGATAGAAAGACATGGAAACACGGATTCCGTAAGTATTGATAGGTTAAAACCAGTTTATCTCGATCATGAACCACCTTAAGTGTTGTTAGACCGCTCACCTGACAAAACAATTGCGGAATCGACATGTAAAGACGGTAAATCTTTACAAGTGACCAAAACGGTTAGATGGACACATCCAATTAGTCAGTCAAGAATATTGACAGTTTTGGCTGCAGAATAAAATCTAACCACGTATCTAGTAAGATCCTGCGTTTATTTAAAAATAAATTTTTTTCTCACAACGTCCCACCTATTTTATTTAACTAACAAAATCATTCAAAAAATGTAGTTTGCGATGTCATGCTATCCACAACTCCCCAGATCTTTTACTATTGATTTATGTGTGTGTTAAATCTTTTTTAAAAACGCGCTAGGTATTCCTAAACAATTGCTGAGTGATATCAGTCGAAATCATAAAGAGGGGTAAGTCACACTAGAGAACGACGAATCTCCAACTAAGGTGAGTGATGTAAACAAGCTGCGCCTGTTGAACTAAACAATTTCTTAGATTTTACCGATAATAGTAAACAATTAAAAAAGCTGGAAGGAAACGTTGAACAAATTCCTAGTGAGCATGTATTATGAACCTACACAACTTACCCTGACAGTAACGGTGAATTCAAAAAGCAACCCAGATCAAACCATGGTCAAGTACTTATTGAGGTTCTCATTATCATTTTTTTAATGTTTAGATGACCAATCCTTTCTGGAGGCAAAACACGTGGAACCGAACAATTATTAATTATATTTATGTATTTCCATTTTGTATTTTATTATTTTATGCAGGCAGTGGAGCAGTTCTTCAGGTTTTATTGATTTTCATCATTACCTTTGAAATAGACTCTTCTTTGCTTTTTACTTGAGGGCGACTCAAGAGGCAGGTGAGTAAACACCTGATAGCCGGACAGAGAATGGAGAAATCGTACCTCACCAACATGGTGTTGAGTAGCCCGCTCGCGGCACTTCCTCAGACATTCTTGTTCCATTTTCTCACACTCTTTCTCTTGCGAGCAAGTAACAAACCGTCAGCGATAGTTGTGGTAGAAATTGCATGCTACAAAATAAGATGACAAGCCGGTGAATGAAGAGACATCCACGGACTATCGTTGATTATCGACGGAATTAGTCGTCATTGATTTGAAGTCACAGTGAGCGAGTTGATAATTCTCCCTTGTGCTGCGGAAACAGAACTAAAATGCTTTTGGTAGATAGGTTATCGAACCGACGTTCCTACGGAGGTCGATTCTAGGGGGAAGCTAATGTAACAGCTTATGTTGATTGGTCAAGAGTTGATCTCAAGCAACTAATCATATGTCAAAAACAGCATAGTTCAGATGTTTGTTCACTTCTTTATTTTGTTTAGGTGTTATATTTCCCATTATCTTATATTGTATGTTGAGAGGTTTTGTTTGTCTGAATAAGGAATCCCACGCTCCACTGTGATCGCGCGAAGATCAAAATAAAGACCTGTTTTCCTACTAGTCTGGTTTCCTCTATTAATAACACGAGGGTTACCTAGAGGCACGAAAAACTCATGTTAAGATAAACGTATCTTTTGCCATACGTGGCGATAGGCTTTCAGTTTGCGGCCCTTAGATTTAAAACCGATTCGTGAAGCCGGTCGTTGGAGTTCGTTCAGAGAACGCCAACTTCTGCGCCAGTATTGACGAGGTAGCGAACTCTCGTTATCACATCTGTGACATATAACAGATGGCTATGTTCGCCGGTTACGGTTGCCGTTAACGCGTGCCAGCTTGGAAGTTTCCCGAAACGTTTTTCGTGTCGATCGATTTTGAGTTGGGAAAATTGCAGGATTTTCTGCAATTTCTGGAGGACTTTCCATACTGGTTATGATAACAGCATCAGTTAGGGTTATCCGTCTCTCGAGGATAGAGACAGATCGCCCACGCGGGGTGTGTGACCTTTTACGGTCGTTACGAAGTTTAAGATAACGCGTAAGTGTATGACAAAACTCTGTTATGTCATTCTGGGTCGTTTGAGGCTTTTCTTTGACTGAACAAACCTCGGCATTAGAAGATTTAGTGATTTCAAGGATGCGGTCGGCAGATGCAGCCAGCTTATCTATGGCATTGTTTTGAAACGAGATCAACACAACTTGCACCTGTTGAGGAAGTTTAGATAAGAAATATCTGAATAGGTCATCGTCAAAAGTTCTTTGGCTAATCACCACCCTCATTCTTTGCAAAATGTCTGTGGCAGAATCGTGTTGCAGGTCGACGTTGTTAAGGAGTTGGTCTAACCTTTGTCGATCGGTTAGATCTCCGCGTTTAAGGACGGATCGTTTAAGAGTTTCGTATTGTTCAGAAACATCACTAGTAAACATAGTAGGTGTTACGTACCTGTTGAATTCTCGCAGTAGTGGCTTGACTACTGCGAGGGATTGCGCACGTGTGTCGTTCACGCCATGCTCGCAGAAATTGGCTTCGATACTGTCTGGCCAGAAGGGCATTAGTTGGAACGAAGGTGGAGACACAGTCTTTAACTTAAATACCTTAGGTGTCTATTCAGTCACAGTGAAATATCAAGTACGGGAATGGACGAGTGGGAAATATATATATATATATATATGTCCAAAAACACGAAAAAATATCACAATGTATAAAAAATTAAAATAAGGCAATGATATATAAAATCCCAAAAAGGAGCAGACTCACAGTTTGCAATTTGGTGGACCAGATCACGTCGAGTTCAACAATGAAAATGCCTCAGGTATTCGGAGTTTGACTGCGCTTTAACCAGTAACACCTTCTAATATGAAGCGTACCCACGAAGTGAAATCAAAAGACAGAAGCGAGGAGGTTCGAAGATATATTTGATAATTTATCAATATATCGAGGATCGTCTGAACTAATCTGGCTAGCGATTGCAGTAGATGTTGAGCACGGTGTTCTCACACGTGATCTGGTGCGGATGCATGATCGAGCACCTTCAGCTAGATGAGACCATTAAAACTAATAAGGTTAGCATCCGATGTCGAAAATTTACAGAGCTATTTATTTTGGGGATTTTTTTACCGCTACACCATACTCAATCAGGTCAAACAAATAGTGTACATATTACCCTGACAAGAATATTACCGGAATTTACTGCTGTTTGTTTACAAGCGGTCAGCTCAAAATATTCCTGGTCGACTCTCAGTACGTCACTTCTGTACTGAATTATACCCTACTTAGCTTATGGTCCGCTAGGAGAAATAGACTAAAATTATGATAATGTCACGTTATTGTTAATGATTATTTCAAGTCTGTGTACATTATACGGAGACTTATGGTGAATTGTGAAACATAGCTTTAATTTATAAATTTCCGGTTTAATATGAATGAAGAAAGCCTATAATTTCCCGATTTTACTAGGTTTGTACCTTGTTTTCTTGTCATTCGAGTCGATCTTGGGGCCTTACGATTGTAAGTTCGATGAATTGCCTAAGGATACTCAAAAGGGATGATAAGAGCATTCCTTAAGACGGGTAGGGTTTAATAAAAGTTGACTACGAAGTCTCCTTTTTCGTCCGTCGTGAAAAAATAGTGCGACGCTTCTCCCTTTTCATCATAGTGGTCTTAATATATGCAGGTAAGTGCTAGTTCGGTTTTGAGTAAGTCAAGTGAAGATACATTGGGTTTGGAGTTCTTACATATAGTGCTGTGGAAAGCCTCTTTGAATTCAGCAGAACGGGAGGTATGTTTCACTTCCAGGTTAGCTAGAGGTCGCCTCAAGTATTAACTCTTCATATGGCTTAGGCCATCAACCAGCGATCCCTAACTAACTACATCCTGGGCTTTCCTTCAGAGTTGTAGCCAAATGCTATTCATGGTCTTGATATTTGTCTTTGGTTCTCATTTTCACATATTTTGTGGTCTTTATATTTTTATTCTGTCTTGAGGATTCTATGTCGGGTCTTGTTTTGTGACGTAGTTCAATAGCATCTTTAGTCATATCCACCTTCAGAGTTTTTCTCTAGTTTCCCCTCTCAACTAGAAGCTAAGTTTTTCCCTGCTAAAGCAGATTATAACTGATGGTCTCTGGGCACTGGGTCGTGAGCATCTTGTGTGAATAGTCGTCTATAAGCACTCGTACGGTTTCCGTGATAATAAGAAATATAGCAACATAAGATGGCAACTCTTCTCATTAGCCCCTGGTGTATGGTTTTTCCGTAGCTCTTGCATGGCTACCACTCAAAGCTTGGCAAGCCAACCTACTTAGTTGATATTTACTTCATAATATCATCCTGAGTTTCATTCATCTTCAGTGTTCCTTTAGTTTCTGCTTTGAAGAGATGGATGTACATTTGTAAGAATCTTTGCATACAGGAAGGTGAATAAATCGTTTACTCACCCCTTCTGCCTATCATTTGATCACCTATTATTTAATTGTGTTGCAAAGACCTTTATTCTACTAATATTGAACTTGATTGAGAAGGGATAATAACATCGTGTGAATAACTGCTAACTGACATTTGTAGAAGTTTGCCTACTTATATTCTCTCTGGCTTGAGGAAGCTCGTAGTCTTGTTCACACTAAAAAATTAAGTGATCACCTAAGATAAACTATGGTAAATCAATTTATGACTCCTAACTTGTGGTCGTTGCTGTTCTGTTACTCTGTTAGATTATGGGGACATGTGAGGTTTATCGTTCTTTCCCTTCGGAATCTAAGGACAAAGACCAAAAAGTCAACAATTTTCCTCTTAGAGAATCGAGCGTTCTGCATGTAGTTATTTCAGAATCAGAACTAACAGAATTACCATTACCAACTTATATTTGCGAGTTATGCGGAATCAAAGTGAAAACAAAAGCTAACTTACGGGCTCATCAGATTAAAACTCATAAGATCATGAAGGTAAAATATTAGTCTGTATCTGCTAATGTGTATTGTTATTTCAGAATGCAAAAGATGTAGCGTTTTATTCCAAGCAAAGGTATAATGTTAGTTATATCTATCATTGCCCTGTGGCTACATGTAAACACAATATTGGTTTAGGCGGTGGATTCAGCACTTACTGGAGATTAAAACAGGTGCTCTGAGATTATTGATTAATATGTTCTTATATCATAGCATTACCAGCATGTTCATATGCACAAAAGTTACCAGTGTGACAAATGTAAACATTTCTTCCCTACTCCCTCATATCATGCTTATCATCAAAAACTATGTGGAGCAACATATTCTTGTTCAGTTTGTTTCAGGTCTTATTCAAGTAAAAAGCACTTACTTCAGCATTACCGAAGAAGTGGGCACAGTAACACTTTATCTCTTAATTCTATTCCTAAAGTCGAAAATACTCCAAACAGATCGCCTTCGAAGAATACGTCAATTTCAAGCTCGTATGTTACGCGTAATCCTATCCCTCCTAGTGAATCATGTGGACCATTAGTTCTTCCACTTCTCATTTTACCAGTTACTGTACCTAACGTAAGTGATGTGAACGTAGAAAATATAAGCAGCAATGTTTTGGGGTGTTTGAATATGAACTTTTTATGTACAAATGCTCTTTCAGCTCTTCGTACACTTTCAACACAAATCTTTCCTAATCCAAATGTCCAGGTAAGATATAAATTACTTGATGCTTTTTATTGTACCCTTTTGCTGTCAAACTATCAAAATTCTAGGGATACACACGTTTCGTATTGTAGGGAATTCTTAACTAATTCTCACTTGTATAAAATATTTCTTATAGTCAAAGAAGTAGATGTATAGATGTATAAATGAGTTCCATTCAGTTGATTGTTCAATAATGTTCCATAGTGTCTCAACTTGGTCGGTACATGTTCGATCCTTACGAAACCCAGTTGAGCGTCTGCTAGATCTCTCACTCGGTTCAACGACACTGTTGGAGACTGTATTTGATACTGATAGTAGTGTAACATCTCTATAGTTCTCTCACTGGAATCTTTCTTCGGCATCTTGGTAAAGCATCCTTCCTCCCAGTCCGTCAGTACTTGTTCTCCCTCCCAAATCTTTCTGAAGAGGATGTTTAGCATCTTCGTAGTTAGCTCTATATTTGACTTTGGTACATCAGTCGACATTCCGTTTGGTCATGCTACGTTCCCACACTTAGTTTGTCTGATAGCTACTAATTTCTTCTGTTGTTGGTGGGGCATCATCAATAAAGTTATCTATTCTTTATTCAGGTGCTTTTTGGAGCCCAGTTACTGCTGTTGTGTTAAACTTACTGTCTTTTAATACTTTTCCAGTCATCTATGGTAGTGTCCTGTTCTAGTAAAACCACAAACTTTTTTCATGTAGTGATTTAGAACTATCATAATGTTTAGAGGGGCTTTATTAGGAGTAACGTTATTTCAGCTTTAAGTACTGACATGAAGTTCAAATGTTTCAGTTACTATTGTTAATCCACTTTATTAAATTAAATTTTTGTATATCTTTCTGCACTTTAAGGTTAATCTCTCTGAATCTGCAATAAATTCGAGCGATACGTCAGTGGTTTTAAAACCCGATTTAGGAAATTTCTGCAGTCTTTACACAGTCCCTATAAGCAATTCTTTGGAGGCTTCAACACAAACTGAACAGTTATACACACCGATCAATGTATCACAACCATGCTCTCATACACTCCAGACTCATGAACTTGTGTCTGTGAACACATCCACCGATGAGGATGACATCAGTTCATTCATTGGTGGTCTCTTCTGTAATGCTGCAGTAGAAGCCAATCTTCCTCACTCAAGTACAGTATATGGTAAGTTCTGATCAAATCCATCAATACCTAGTTAATAACAAACGGTTCTTTATAAAAGTTAAAATTGATGGTATCACAGTGTTATACTCTCATAAATGTTCAGTTTTGCGTTCTCACCCCACTTATTTGATGTGTGATGTAAACTATTTTGTGTTTTGTTTGTATTATCCATACTTCTCGGTTGCACAGTTGTTATAAAGACCTGTTCATTAAAAGTAACTATCCCCAGTGTATTTATGTTTAGACTGAAAGTGTTTAACTTTTTCCCTGTTGGGGTAGTAATGTGCTGTTTGATTAGATAATATTTCCTTATTTTATCGTTTTGATAGTCTTTGAAAGTCTCCTTCACTGTTATGCTTTTGTAATGTTCAGATAACTACGAAGTTAGACAAGAACGAAAGTTGTCTTACGAGACCAAACAGATCACAAATGGTCCCCTCAACGAACACCACCCTTGTTCATCACTAAAGCCAGCCAAAAACTCTGTTCAGTCGAGCGACTACACCTCTCTTACTGGGTGCTCAAATAGTGGGGTGGATCAAGAAATTCAAGCAAGGTTACTACCATTACGTGAAAACGCTGCTATGCAAACCGATGTTATGGAAAATTTAAATGCTGAAATTGCTACTCACTATCATCACTCCGATCGTAGTACTTACTTTACTCCAAGCAGAATGCTTGAAACACCACCTCCTCCTATGTTACAAAGTACTGTTTCACTTGGAACTCATTTGAGTACTGCATGCCAAACTTTACATCGTTTGTTGAATGAAGCAAAAATTTCAGACAGCCAATCTCCTCGTAAGTGTTCATATTATATTTTCAGCTCTTTAACCAGGATACACATCTAAGTAGGACATCGCTGGGTATAGTTAACACGACCTCCAGTCGATGAAAATTCATGACCTCATCGACACACTTAACATATATCGTACGCGTAACAGCGTTTTTCACTCGATATTTCCAGTTTGTGAAAATGCTTCAAACAGTAGACAGTTGAGTCCTCTTTATCCCGAATTGTTTCACTAAGTATTAACTTTTTGAGCCACGTCGCTGATAAGTTTAATAATGTTATCTATTATCCTTGGGATTTATAGTTCTTAATCTTGTTGCCCACTTCCGGGCGTTCCCGACCGTAGCTGCTACCTTGACGTGGTGGTCGGGCTTGCCTATCGTGACGACCCAACCGAGCTATATTGGCTGCAATATGTGTTCCTATAAGTTCTACGATGCCAGGCAGGTCGATTGGAGAACGGTAAGACTAAAAGCTGCAACTCAAGGTCTGAGGGCTAAGTCGTACTTCTGACTGTAGAGGGGTGTGGCAGCAGTAAGGTGTTTCCCTCGGACAACCAGCATTCGCAACAATGCTGCCTTCTCACAAGGAAGTCAGGGTTAGAAAAGGTTGACCCTAAAAATGTCACACCTCACCTTACCCCACGGATTTCCGTCTCCGGCGGTAAGGCATTTTGAAAAACAGAGCCAATACGTTAAAAATTTCCCACAAAAGGGCCGTGCGTGACCGGTCTTGAGCAGTTGTCCCTTTGGGCTCTGCGGTCACTCCTAGGTCGTTAAGACCGACACTAATCCAACTTCCTTCTCAGGTTCCTCAATAAAATACCTCTCCAGTCAACCTAAATAGCAAGTTGATGTAAGTCTTCCAACTCTGAATCGAGGAAGAACACCAGGCCCTGACAGGTTTACCCCTGAGATTTTTAAGGATGGCGGTCCAGTATTAGCAGTGAAATTGATTGAGGTCTTGGGTAGAATCTGGGAACAAGACGTGGTCCCATGTGACTGATCTCAATCACTAATTATGCCAGTCTATAAGAAAGACTTATGTCCTCTTGTGACAATCACAGAGGAATCAGTTTGACTATGATAATGTGTAAAATATCAGCTTCAATGATACTTCGACGCCTAATTGAAGCTCGTGAAGAGCAGATTAGAAAAAACCAGGCTGGTTTTCGACCTGGAAGTAGCTGTATAGACCAGATATTCACACTACGTCAGATCCTAGAACATAGACACACATTCAGACGTCCCTCAATAGTAGTATTTCTCTATCTTTTGGCGGCGTTTGATTCTGTTGATCGTGAGGTTCTATGGTAGTGTTTGTCACTGAAAGGAGTACCAAAGAGGTAAATTAACCTTATACAGGCTCTCTACTCGAACACAACTGACCGAGTGAGAGCTTATGGCGAACAGTCATCAGAACTGATTACCTCAAGTGGTGTTCGTCAGGGCTGTCCACTCTCTCCATTCTTGTTTAACTTTGTCGTTGACGTGCTTTTAGAGACAACACTTTCCTCATCTAAATTCCCAGGAGTTGAACTTCTACCGGGAGATCCACTTGTTGACTTAGAATATGCCGATGACATAGTTCTATTTGGTGAAGACGCTGACAGAATGCAGAGTCCGCTAACCACTCTAAGCAACAATGCAAGCATGTTCGGCATGCGATTTTCTCCCTCGAAATGCAAAATGTTGCTTCAGGATTGTGTTGCATCGACACTTGAACTAATGATAAGGAGTAAAGTAGTCGACCGCTCTACTTACCTCGGGAGTCTCATCAGCTCTTGTGGTCTGGTGTGTGACGAAATCTCAGCACGGATGCAGAAGGCTTGACTAGCTTTTGCCAACTTGCGTCATTTATGGCGTAGGCGAGATATCCGTCTATCAACCAAAGGACGTGTTTACTGCTCAGCAGTTCGTTCCGTCCTACTTCATGGCAGTGAAACATGGCCGGCAAGAGTAGAGGATATTCGTAAGTTACTAGTATTCTATCATAGGTGTCTTCGAAACATCGCTCGTATACCCTGGGACCACCGAGTAAGTAACTCAGTTGTTAGGAAACGGGTACTAGGTAAGGATGGCAAATCAGTTGATGAAGTAGTGAAACTTAATCAGTTGAGATGGCTGGGACATGTGTTGCGCATGCCCGACCACCGACGCGCGATGTTTTCTGGTGTAGGAGTAGGTTGAAAGAAAGGTAGGGGCGGCCAGACCAAAACATGGCACAAATCCATGAAGTCATTGACAAGTGAACTGAGCCATGTTGGTAGATGTAGACTACTTGGTTGGGGACCGCGAGATGATAGCAACCGATGGTTAGAGACCTTGAATGACATGGCTCAAAATCGTTTGCAATGGCGCAGGTGCATCCACTCTCTGGGTTCTTCATGTCCCTTTTTTTCTCTTTCCAAATTTACTTCACTGGATTATACTCCTTAAATAACATCTTCAAACCCTAATGTTTCCGGTTACTGCTTATACTTTTACTACCTCTACCACTATGGGATTTGAATCGATAACTGAATCTCTGTGCTAATGTGGTATTGCAACTTGGACTGATGTACGTACGTACAAAGTTCTACGTTGTTGCTGACTGACTTCCGGGCGTTGGGTAGACGTTTTCAGTTTACTTTTAATCTACTTTCGTGCTACATTTCGTTCGTAGTTCACTCAGATGTGTTTCTCAGGATCATTTAGTGTAAGAGCTATTAAAACCACTGTAAATTCTTGGCTTTGTACTAAAATTTCACGATAGTTTGTTTGTTGCCTTTCCACCTTATACTGAAGGTACTACTAACCTATGTCAAACGACTGGACATAAAACTCTAAAACTGATTATGTTAGTTTAATAGAATATGTATGATAAAATAATACCAATAATTCACTGTTCCGAAAGAAACCAGCTAAGTATTTCATTAATTACATCCACGTCTTCATTATTTTGATGTTATGTTCTTCATATAATCTGTTAACTCTACTTTCCACTACCTAATCCTATTTCTTTTTTTCTGCGGTAACTACAATGTTATACATGATAAATCTGCTGCCTTTATGAAATTCATTGCCCCTCGAAACACCTGAAATTCGTAATAAGTACACCATTTGTGTTTAACGTCAACAGCTTATTTTGGTGCTCATTTGTGTAATGGGGCATACATACTGTAGAATGTTTACTGTCTTATATAAATTGTTTCCTCTGTCCCATACTATCAGATATATTGTTTTTGTTTTGAGTCACGATTCTATGTACTTTAGTTTAAACCTCATTTTATTTGCTTCCTTTAAAGTTATGGAGATATTAAACATGGATGCAACAACAGATTCTGGTACTCGGGCTTGTGTTAATGTAATAAATTATTCTGGTTATGATTTACCTGGTTCGACGGATCCAATGTTGCAATGCTCATCTACATCATCTATCAAAACTTCTGTACAAACTAATACTGTACCAACTTCCTGTGATAATTCACAGTATTGCAATTTGAACACTGTGGAAACAACAACACAGCATGATTGGTCAGCCAATGTAGATTTCACTCACAATCAAACTCAAACAATTGATGAAGATATAGAATTGTGGTTAAACAGTGTTGAAACACAAACAAATCTAGCGTTATTTGATCCCAGCTTCTTCTCAGATATATGTGTTGGAGTGGACGATGGTTTTTTCCAGTCTTAGTTCATCCTACAAAAAATAGTTTGTTTTATTCAACACTTGTTATCACCGCTTATGTGTACCATTCATATCATGTGGACTAGCTTGATTTCAGTGATTTCACAACATCACTTCCTACCATATCATTGCATACAAAGGATATATATATATATATATTCAGTGCATTCGCCATAACTATTTCTTTATTTCGTATATTTCTAGAACAAAATTTATAGTCTTTTTCTATTGGTTTATCATTTTGATTTTAATCTTGTTTTTTGTTTTGCTTTGATTATTTTGTATTTGTAGAAAATTCGTACACCATATTTAGTCAATGGTTTCATTAACCCTACTGCCTAAAGTCCGATAAAGTATACTCATTTTACTTTCTCATATCTTTTACTTTATCGATATGCTACTAACGCGCTTGTTTATTTATTTTACCAGTTTATCAATACGATAATTTTACTAAGTTTTTTTTAATTCAAATCTAATACGTTCGAATTGAGATATATTTATCAATAAATAACGACGTAGTATCATTTCATGTGATTCACTTTTATTTTACTGGTATACAGTCATATAACTGTCTCACAAGTGTAGAGAAATTCGACTACTTTAGGAAGTAGTTTAGAATCGAATATATTTTAAGTATTATCAGCTGTTGGAGATTATTAACCTTGTACTTATTACTGATGAGTATCTAGTTATTGTGGGAAGTAAACGTCGCAAAATTTACCTTGTGAAATTCTCTGGTTTTATAATTACATGTTTTTTTGGATAGCTGTTTGTAATTAGCTATTTGTCTATATATATATATATATATATATATATATATATATATATATATATATATATATAACGGCTCAATTTACAGTTAATGTTGTTCACTGATGTTCGGAATGAGTTGGTGTTGGGATGGTTTGTTACTTTAACCTAAATTTTATAAGTTGCTGCCTTGCATTTAGGAACCTCAATAATAGTTCAGAGCAGATTCCAGTTATCGATTCTACTCAATGGTCTTTTTTAAAAACAAATTACATAACTTATTAATGATATCCACAGAGTAGATGGTATGAGTGTTTGGTTGTTTTATTTCCAAATAAAATGCTTTATTTAATAAATGAAAGCCGTCGAGAGTTTCGATGAAACTGTTCTTTAAAACCTATTTTGTAGACATGAACTAAACATTATAAGTTTTTTTTAGAAAATTTGTTTCTATATATTACTTATAGAATCATTCTTCTATACACAATTTATCAAACTTTAAAGAAAATATAAACAAAACCCTATAGTTAACACTATCAAAATAAATATTTGAAATAAATTGAAAGTAACTTGACATACGTTTGTCATTTTTACGTAAATGGATCGATTAATATGCTTAGCCATTTAGCTTATGAACCATATATATATTCAAACAGGATACTTTGTTGTACTACTATCCTGAACAAGATTGATTTTTAACTATGTAATTTATTTGGGTGATTGAAACAAAAAGCTGCACTATAAACACTCTAGTTAGCCATTTTCATCGAAAGGTGTAGTTGTATGCGAACAAAAGTATGTATGAAGCAACATGATTACTTTTAATTTACCAACTGATGAGTTAAAATAAGGGTGTTAGCGGGACATAGATAGGGTTAAAGCATGCTCAATGCACGATTGCTTTGGCGCACGCTGATTGGCTCATTCTTATCCAATCACCGCCAGTCGATAATTGGAGAACACTAGAACCTTCTCATTTAAAAACTATAAGTATACTAACGTTTTTTCTACTGTGCTTCCTACTTCCATCTAACCTTGTTATTTGGAATATAATCTCTCTCGGAAAATGTGTGGCTTCAGTTTTTCTAGCTTAATAAATAAAATATTCTCGAAAATATGTTTTAAGGAAAGAAATATCCGTTATCTTCTTTATCCTACTAACTGCTTTAATTACATTTATTGGCTTGAAGGATTTTAGGAACTGAAACTAAAAGGATTTCCGTTGGTCGTTGATCAATCTATCTCCTATAATAATTTTTTTGGGTTCCTAGATATTCTTAGAGCAATTGTAGGTTGTTTGTTTGATACGGCATCAAACTAGACAGTATAAGTTATTTCATCTAAGTTCTCTCTCATTTGTTTTCTTAGTTATAGGTAAGTCTAAAATAATGGAACTATTTCGTGTCCAAGCGTTTTTTAATTTAGAGAATAACTAAGAAATTCTATGGTATAACGAACGTCTATGAGCTTAAATTAGGTGTTTGGTATGTAAGTAAAATTTAATTGGAAACCACTGAGAGTTTTCTCACCATCACATTCACAATCATGCTTCCCTTTCAATTACGATTTTTTCGTATGATAACTGATCCTCACTCAGTATAGATACTACTTTTATGTGACAACTAACTCAGACAAAGGGTAAGGTATATTGTCATTTTTGATCGAAAATTCCTACCTGAGCGTAATATTTTAACAAACTTCGTTTTGCTACTTGGGATTATTTTAGTAGGTAGTAGTTTTCAAAAACAATCGTCTCAATATTTGTTTTTATGGTGAATTGAATGTAAAATAGATAGAGTATTCATATTATTTGTTTAAAAAAGAACCAGCATGCAAATGACAACGAAAAGAATGATGTCTATTTACATTAAAAGGTCGTCGAATCTGACAATAAATGCATCTAAAACATGTTTGGTTTATAAGGCAGTGTTTGCAAACAGTGCTTATTACGAATAAGCGGTATGTCGATACATATCCTCATTGTTCTGGTTTCTGCCTATCTTGGGAACAACGAATGATGCATAAACAACAATCCAACAAACAATTTTAGTGATTCAATAGTTAAGCAAGCAATTATAATTCAGGATAAATTGAATGCTTTTTGGGAAGAGAATTACCCGAAATACACAGGAAGCAATGGTATGAGGTAATACTTTGATAAAAATGCTAGTAACAAGCAGTATGTATCTGTTTGTATATAATCAATAAACTGGAATTAAAAATACGGAAGAAGGAGGGAACATGAATATTTGAGATGCATCTCTTTTTCTTACAGTATTATTCTTCATTCATCTTTGACTTTATCTTTAATTGTTGCAAAAATGTCAATACCTATCATCACGACGAACGAAGCATACGAATTCCATAGTGAACATGTTTGTGCATTGACTTCCGGAGTGTTTACACATTAATCATTCCTTATTTGGCTTTCGTAAGTATGACAAATAATAAAATGAAAATAGAAGGAAATAACAGACATTCAGTGTCACTGCTGTATCATTTTAAAATGAATAGTCCGTTGTTTTCCACTATTCTGGTTGGGAAAAAGCGGAAAGATTGTATCTATAATTCTAGTGAGGATCACTCACTAATATGTAAAAAAAAACCAAGGAAATTTCATATATAAACAAAACGGGAAGTAAAACGTAAATAAAAACGAAAGTTGACAAGTAGAGGTGTTAACAGTAAATTAGATATTATTAGCAGAATTTGTTTGTAAAGTGTATTTAATTAGGCAAAAAGTAACTGCTTCGAAAAACCACAGTAACAACAGATACGATAACAACAAGCAGCAGAACAGAGTTTACTTTTGGTTTGTTTTATCCTGCAATTCCAGCGGGTAATTTGAATCGCTGGAAGGATTTGTGTTTTGTTTTAATGTATTTGGCTCTGGGTATTGATGTGGATGTCCGTATGTTTCCATTAAGTACTCTGGATTGGTTACGCTAAATCCACTGGATATTGGAGATAAGTATTCTTCTGGTGGCTGCATATTCGGACTTAAGTATTCATCTGAAAAATAAGGAAAAGTAAATCAAGTCGACAGAGACAGACAGAAATGGTCATTTCAGTTTATTGTGTAATAATTGAGCAAAAATTACTTTGTAAACAGATGCAGCATAGAACTCAACACAGTATTGGTTCAACTATGCGAACTAAATTTCTCGTTGATTTATATAGTTGTGTCATACACAGAAGTATTAACGACTCAAGCAATTCAACTGTCGGACATTCAAACCTGGATTTGAAAAACAAGGGTATTTACTGGTAGATATAGGGTCAACATTTACGTTCATAAAAATGAGGTCTACAACTGTCCTACAGTTATTTCCGAATATTTTACACTAATTTATTGCAAATGAAACTAAATTTGAAGTCCAGTGTTTTATTATTAATTCCAATATTGGACCTCGTTATATTCTACTCAATATATGTTTATGACAAGTGATTTGTCAGGTTATGTTAGAAACCTGTTTTGTCATCACTAGTACAGTCATAAGGACTAAGTATATGATAACCTATACATTTGAACGTCATAATATATAAAGTATATTTAAGTTTATAATTTATCAAATTATCCAACAACTGTAAAAATGTTCCGAAGTTAAAAAAATATTTTCCCGTCATATATCAGAAATGAAGCGGTTTCATGGTAGCAAACATCAGGGTTCGGTTATCAAATATAACCAGGGTAATCAGCTGTTTAGTTTGAGGGTTCAAGCCGATTTACTTTTTCTAAATATATATGAGATTGTAGATCACCAACAAAGATGATCTGTGTTGAATGATTGGGGCGTATTCGAGTTAGACGGGGATGGTTTAACGAACCAGCTAACCTTGCAGTCACACTTCGTGGTCAGAACCTAACATGGATTACCCTTTCGTCGTATCCACTTACTATAGCTAGTTTGATGGCCGTACAACACAAAGAAGGTTATTATAGAAATATATCAGTAACAGTTGGTACAAGGAAGAAATGGTGACCACCACAGTATGGGCAAGTCCATGATGTGTGATTAATTGACACGAGTTAGTTGTTTTTGACCTTGAGGAGGGTCAGTGGACTGTTCGACATTTAGTGACCTGACTGCCGGATAATTTGGTTAGGGTTCAGTGACAGTTCTTTGGCCCTACAAGATTACAAGTTCCTTTCAGACTGATTAAACTGCAACTTAACCATGTATATGATAAGTAGTGTCGTTCTATATTGAATAGGAAAACGCAGTAAAAGAAATTATACAGATGGTTTATTCAATGGTTTTTTTCCAGAAGTTACTCAGTCACTTTAGCGTCATATCCCATGAACACTTAACAGTTAAGAGTAACTAAATCATAGAGCAAGCTTGTGTTAACGAAACAACTAAGTTATTAAACAATGCTAAAGACTTTGAGCTCATGGTATTCAGGCTACTAATAGAGTTCTAAATGGATGGATTGAGTAAACGAGATAATCAACAGGTAGTAACCAGTGGTATGCTGATCTTAGCATTCATTGAAATTAACCAATTAGGAAATATGATGTGGACTTGAAAAATAGTAAAACCATAATCTGGTGCAATGTTTGATACTGGATATTAAGAAGCAGTCAAGTTTATTCATGTAAATCTACAGTGGAAGCTAAGTTATAGGGAAATGTATTACATTTCTGAACACAAACCTCTAGTAGTAGAAGCATTGGTAACCATCGGTGGGCCTAATTCGGTATAATTCATTGATTTTGATAGCGCACTACTGTATGCGTTTGATATATTTGAAGGATTTTTAGTCTTCGGTTGTAAATAATCATCTGGTAAGCCACGTGGTACAGGCGGTGGTGGTGGTGGCTCAAGCAGATAGTCTGAAACAGTATTTTTTCTAAAACTGTTTGATGAATTGTCATGTGTGCGTGGACTGAATTTAGTGCTCACTTCTAAATTTTTACCACCGATATTAGAATGATCGCGTGATTGATTATAAGAAGGTGATATTCCTGACCATTCGGAAGTTTTAGTAGTGGTAGAAGCAGTAGCTGGGTCAGATAAAGCAACAGAACTTATTGATTCAGGATGATCTGACTGTCTAGGAATATCGTTCAACCAGGAATCCTCTCGAGAAGCCAAAGGAGCCTTGTGTTGTTTTACCAAACCTGTTGGAAAATGCGATACAGAGTTTAAATAACATGCCAATTAGAAATTGTTGCGTTTATTTAGAAATTGATCTAACGTCAAACTATTGATATACTGTATGCTTTGATATGAATGAGAACTGATCATTAAGATACTAATACCGAGATAGCAATAATGATATAATAGTCATAATAAACGGAATAACCAGAAAGATAAAGGAAAGTGACAGTCTGGATAACCCATTTTTTGAGACATTATTACCATTATTTTCCATGTAGTTATGAGCAGTTGGGTAATGTGTTTTGTTAATTTCCCTAATCTAAAGTTTCTGTTTTATCAATAAAATGTTAACATATATTATTCTATCCCCAATCACTTTTAGTTAATTATGAGTGGTATTATGGTTTCTACTCTAAACGACTTATTTCGTTGTCGTTGTGGTCTGTATGCTAACGTATTTAGTACACAGATACTTTTTCGTCACAAAACTAATAAAATTCGGCAAATTTGTACAGTTTTTCACATACAAAGTAAAAGTTGAGAGTTTTCTTTATCCAGTTTGGTCGTTTAGTTTACTTTAAAGAAACTAGGAAAAACCCAGCTAAATTAGTGCAATCTTCGGAAACTGTGTACTCATGGCAAGCCAAGAAATCTGACCTTAGTTTGTGGTTCAAAATAAGACAGGAAGAAAAATAAGTGGTCTATATTTCGAACCAATTAATAATTAATTTTAAACACCGGTCTTCTACAAACCATATTTCGCACTCACGACGGAAGAATGTATCTAATATAACAAGTGTACTACTGAGCTCTTAAAAAAAAATTCACAGTGAATAAGTTGATCAAGCCACCAACCAACAAAAAACTAGATGTTTTTTCTTATTTTCTGACGTTTTTGACTAATATTATTTGCGGTGCTCAGTGAATGATATTTAAAGGGAATTGATGAGTTGATGGACAAATTCTTAAATCATCATAGATCAATACTTTCTAAATACATCTATCTTATGTTAGGTGTTTAAAGTTTTAAGAATATATAAGATTAAGCCTTAATTTGCTAGCACATATGAGGTAAGGATATGTGGTGCGAATACATAAACACGTACACAAGAGTAAAAAATATCATCACTAATCTACTTGATCAGACCTTCTAGAACTATAAAGTATAGAATAATAGGTTATCTATTTATATCATTTTAGAAAAGATTTGAATCATCCCATTTTTAACTTATTAGTTTTGACTTCGTAAAAAGTTAAATAACCATTCCATCAAGTCTATGAGAATGGCGAGGATTTGTTAAGAAGGATTCCCTGTTGGATCTAAAATAAGTCACATTACAAATTTACGTTTACATGGCGAAAGACGTACAAACAATATGTATATTATGGTTTGTGATCAAAAGAAGAAAATTATAAAAGTGAAGTCACTCATCCAACTTAGAGATTATTCTTACTTATATTATCTGAGTTGACTTTGTCATGAAAGTTTGATCTCTTCCATATTCTACCTAGCCCTGAAAAATTTGTATCAGAGGTATTTGACAAAGCTCCAGTTCCAACTCCATGCTGCCGTGATTGCCAGGTAGAATGGTTTCCAGCGTTACCATTATTTGATCGAATAGGTAACAAAAGTTGTGTTTCTGTATGTTCATCAGTCTGACCAACGGAAAATGGATCAGATCTTTCACTGGGCTGGTCGGATAAAGCTCGAAGTAGCTTCCCTGAAGAATAAGGTCTAGTCATACTTGGTTCTGTTAACATAGTATGATGACGGTGTAAACTATTGTTCCTGTGTGGCGTTGTACCCCCATCAGGGACCCCGTGTACAGACAACATTGGTTGAAGTTCATGAGACTCAGAGGAAAAGTTCCCAGAACCTGAATTTGTGTTGTGAAAGTAATTGATTGCATATTGATCACCCTGTATTAGGAATTTTAAAATAATTTAGTAACTCACATTAAAATTATTGTAAGAAGACAAGGAAACAAATAATATGCAAACGTTGAACAATGAAGCGAACGATCAACACAGAAAACAAACATTTTGGGAATCCAACTGCCATTCCCTTACAATCTTCGTTGTTGTTGATTATGTACGGATTCGCTAGATCTAACTAGTCAGAATGAATGATTACTTTTAACTATGACAAAAGTTGAGGTTTTGACAAAGTTTATTTTTATTTTTTATGATTTGTGATACGGATGTAAGTAGTTCCGAGAAAATTATTTTGTCAATGTTATGAATCAAATCCATTGAGAATCTGGTCAGTAACAAGAGGGCGGTACACTCAACTGGTGAGTATTAAAAACCATCAACTATGCAAGGATACCTTGCCTCCTAAGTAAAACGTTATATACCCAACCTCTCAACTATTAATTTCCAACAAAAGGCTAATAACAGCAGGACTAAGACAACATCGCAAGAAGTTCAGAAGTAAATAACAACCAAGTACATTAAGATATTCATTAAACTAGGAACAATGGTAGATAAAGTTACACTGTTTTGGATTCAAGCTTTTTATTAAAGAATGTTTTTCTTAATATGTTAAAAACAGTATGCAACTGACCTCTGGGAAAGCGGAATTCTAAAGAAAATGAAAATATGTTACTGTGAATTATTGTATATCCATTTACTGGAAGTTTCACCTCCCATCTAATATTTTAGCTCAGTAAACTGTCTTACAAAAACAACTAAACCACAAATCATTATGGATATCTTTACTTAACCAGCTTTTCATTAGGGTAGAAAGCTAAGTGTAGACATTTTGCATTGCACCCGACTTAAGTGCTAGAGACTCAAAGTAATATAACGTTATCCTACCATGGAAACAGTCTCCAAAGTATGAATGAGTAATGGACTAGAGATATGAAGCAGATTAATTTAGTTAATTTTTATAGAAAATATCAATTCTTTATCTTATCATACAAATGTGTTCGTTTCTCAAGTATGAGCTCGCTTATCTATTGAGCGATATAAATTTAATGTTTTAGAAAAGAGATAGTTCAGAAACGAAGAACAATTTACTGTGTAAACAGCTTTTAAAGTGAAGAAAATGATTTAGAAAGAAAACCAGAAATGTTTACATCATAGATGAGTCATAAAATATCCCAATATAAATGATTGTTTTGTGAGCAGTGCCTTAAAGTAGTTCAAGTTATCTAAAAACGTACAAATATGTGGTAATTACATATTCATTATTTTTGTTGTGAAGACCTAGGATATACGGACTATACACATCCAAATCTACTGAATCTCATCTGATCTCTTGAGCCACGTAGTATTCGTTTTGAAAAGTAGGAGAGTATTATGTTGTCGAACACTATCAATTTTTCTCTTATTTTGATGCATTTGTTTCGACACGAAAATAGTGTCTGAAATGTTGAGGCTAAATGCTGTGTTGAACCATCACTTACTTTTCTTATAGAAAGTCTGATACGAAAAAAAAGCTTGAAGATTTATGAAACATTACGTTTTGAGGTAAAACGGATTATGCAGTTTAATGTACTGTTATTCATATATGATGAATTAACTTCAGGGTGTAACAGAAAAGGAAGATAATAGATCATTTTGGGTCAAATTGTTCTGGTGCCTAAAATATGAAATTCTATCTTACAGTGTTAATAGTATTTCATACATGAATGAAACCTGTGAATAAATAATGGGGAAAATTCCTGAAGGGAATTATGCAGAACACCAATTGCTTCCAGTAGTACACCAATATTTCATCTTTATATTACTATCAATGTAGTGAACAAAACACCAGCGGGGACAATCGAATGTACTTAACAACAAATTACAGAACTAGTTACTAAAATCCAACAACCATATATTAAATCGTTAATTTGCAAATTGTTCATCAATTGTCTCAAATGACTCAGAATCCCTTTGTTCTTGCATTTTCATACAAATTGCATTCTTTCTTCATTCTTTATTGTTCGATCTTCTCGTCTCTTTGCTGCCAGACATTCTGTTCAGTACTAACGTCATAACTACTTATGTCTACATAAGTAGCACACACCACATCAATACTTTAGATATAAAGTTAGAAATTAGATCCACGAACAAGATCAAGAGAGTTTCTGACCAAGGTGTTCTGTTTCCAAATATTTATCTAATTTAGGCTCGTTACAGGTTAGTTCATTACTTTTACACTTAGTTGTTTAGGTAAGAAAATATCAGAATAACCGAAACGATGATTTTATTACTGATAGATGTAGTTCTTTAAAAATCTCTCTTTGATAAAACTTATACATGTTCATTTGATGAATTAGAAAAACTAAAGTTACTTGTTTGTTATAACGCTATATTAAAAAGTCAAAACAAATGTATGCATGTGAATGTGATATGAAAGATTACAATATTTGATTGAATTTTATTTATATTTTAAGCTTACTTCAATGTATAGATAACGGCCAGGAGTTTTGCAAAAAGTATTAAATGTTCGCATAAGTTCAATAAATGTAGGACGAGACTCGTAATCTTCCATCCAACCTGAATACAATGTGATAGAGATAAAGGTTTAGAAGTTTTGATTATATCTATTGATCCTTAATTTTATTACTTCATAAATAGTCACTTAAAATGGGTTGATACAACTTTTGTAAACGATATATTTCTGAGTGGTTATCATCAATTAAAAAAAAAACTAGTATAGAATATATTTTGCTATTGAGTGAATAAACGTAACTCAATAGACTACTTTGTCAGAGAAAAATGATTTCAAACGTAAAAGTTTGTTAAATATAAATGCCATAAACTTGTTGCGGAGACTAAAAGGTAGTTATTAACTGCATATCAAATGTATCTCGTTCAATCACATACTCTGATATATATCACTATACATTTCATAACTTATTAGATAATTCGACATTTACGGTTAAGGTATAACTTGCTGAATAAAAATTTTCTGTTTGTACTAATATCTATTACTGATGAGTTTTTCACAATGATTAGTTGGAGTAGATTCGACTGAACTGTTATAAATCTTTTGCATTTTACTGTGTTAGCGTACATTCAAATTCAACATTCGAATCTAGGTACATTGAGGTTTCAAGTCCCGATTATGACGAAATACATGTCTTGATTTCTAATGTTAACCAAAATTCATCTATTTAAAGATATGTTCTTACAAAAATGAAACATTTGTAGATCAATATAAACGCCATTATTGGCTTTTGAGAACACTTCATAGAGGTTCTTAATCTATATTTATTGACGACAAACTAAATGAGATCTTTTCCAATAGCAACGACGGAAATGTGGATATTCAGAAAGGCACATTTGTTTTATTTTATACAAGATACGAATTTCCAACATAACATGAGGGTGCTGGATATTTACAGAGGACTAGCTTTTATGATAAACCTCTGAAAAGGAAATGTAGAAAAACATTTTTTTCCTTGAAACTTTTAGTTTTTTTAATTTTTTAATAAACATCGCTAAACCACTATTCAAACTGTTTGTTCTTACAAATGAAGTGAACTCTTTAAAACGTCAGTGTATCTAGCACCAAGTTTATAAACGACTGAGGGTGCTTCAAAATTTTTATGGTGTGATACCATAGGTGCCCTCGTACCATAAAGGAGTAAGCAGTAATATACATGAAATTATTATTATTAATTCTAATGCACATAATCTATGCAATTCACTTACATTTCACCAATACCATATAAACGTCCAGAGTGCATATGTCAGGTTGAGTCAAACGTCCACCTTTGATTACATGATCCTTAATATCTACAGTATCAACATCTTCATATGGTCGTTTGCCAAATGTAAATATTTCCCATAACGTCACACCTAATAAAAATAAGTATTAACAGGATGATTTGTTTAGTCAAAGTATTTGGCAAGAAAAATTTTGATGTTTAACCGTGGAGGAATTATTACCAGAGCAGAGATTATATTTCGTAAATAATGTGTACCCTTTGATAAAAAACTGGAGAAATGATTGAAAGATAGATTATTATTATTATTATTATTATTATTATTATTATTAATGAAGACATTTTTTTTCCGCATTAATTACAGTTTAGTTAAATGAACAAAATTTGAAAGCACAATTGATTTCTTCATCAGTTCTGTGTAGAAATATACAGAAGACATATAAAGACTATATGACAGTGAACGTTTAAATTGAATGAGACGAGTTTAAGTAACATCTTTGACATTTTACACACATGCACGCTAGGCTTAGAATAATCATATGTTCATTCTGAACAAACTACTATCGTTGTTTAAAACTGTGGCAATTAACCAAGAAAGATTAATGTATAGAACTCAGTTTAATTCACGGAAACTCCAACTATAAATCCTTTTGAATAAAACATAAAAATGCGTGTATTCAGCCATAAATTTTGTTCTATTTACTGTCATATGAATCCTGTGTCTTTGCTTTCTACGTTGCATATAGCCACGTAAGGTTTTATTCACTCATAACATTTATTTATAATGAAAGTCGACAATTAGAAAGATATCCGGAAAATAAAGTTAGTTATTCCCAAATACGTTAGATAATAAGGGATAGAGGGATATAAGACAGTCGACTGAGAAATTAGAATTATATTAAAGTTTGAATATTCAAACTATTGCTTGCCCAGTATCAGTAATTTCGTTCAATAATAATCGATATCATACACATTATGAACATTGTAATTGTATAGGCCTGGCGTTTTGAAGATTTTGCAGATAGTTTAAATTTGAAAACTGACAATATACCAGAATAACTGGTTAAAATAGGATCATTTGAACAATTCAGATTTATTAATCAGACAAACCTAGATTTAAATACAATCAAACGATCCATAAATGGACAAAATAGTCGTCCATATTCTAGTTCAGTAAGATCTGAGAAATAATCTGTACCTTCTAGGTGTGGGCTGTCACATCGCTATGAATTGATAGCAGTATCAAATGGATGAATTCCATTTTTAAAACTCAATTTAGAAAATTAATTTAAACGCTATATACCTTTATTTACTTAATATAAAATTGTAAATATTGACACATTAGTGAAGTAAATACCATTTTTAAAGCAACACATGCACAAACAAATGATTTCATTTGAATAATTGAGTTTTATTATCAAATTACAAATGACGCATAGAACAGCAAATTATATGCTGTTGTTCCAGTTCTCAATAGAGTTAGTAAATCCATTTATTTAAAAGTTAAACTGGATAGTCTTCAGTTTTCGTTTATTCTTCCACTTTAATGTTGATGTATAAATATTTTAGAACCGATATTTCTGCATAAACGATTTGTGGTGTTTGAATGAATTAATGACTCCTTTGTACTAATTGAATGCCTGATTTCGAATTCTAAATACAGTACATTCGTTCATGCTTATCTAGTAGTTGTTGATCCAATTACGTTATTTCTGGGATTATTAGTTCTTATCATAATTCAAATACTTCTAATTATCATATTGGCGTCGCGATGGGGCCTGCGATGGGGCCTGCGATGGAACAGTTAGATATTCATTCAACTTCTGAAGCTTTTGAGGATTATTTGGAAAGGTTTGAAATCTGGAGCATGACCAAGAAAGATGTTAAAGATGATAAGATTGTGGCACATTTCCTGACATTCATCGGAAGAAAAGCATACAGCTTATTAAAAACCTTGGCATATACAGAAAAACCTATCTCACTTGCTTATGCAACTCTTAAGGAGCTATTATTAAATCATGTAAAGTGCACTAGTTTTGAATGCCGTAAAAGGGCGAAATTTCATAAGATGACTCGTCGAAATGACCAAAAGGTTAGGGAATTCATCCTTGAATTGCAGAAACAAGCTGCCAAATGTAATTTCGGTGGTCAACTTCATGTGCAGGAATCAACATACCAGGTTTGGAAAGAGAGCTGTTAAGAATGCCCAACTGTTCCTTTCAAGATGCTAGAACTGCGTGTATTAACTACGAGGCGGTGAATGAACTTGATATCCAGTCGATGAAGATTTTCAATACTTTACTTAGTCGTCATGATGAAATACAATCTCAGGGTCAATCAAAATTGCGTTCGTTTAACAGTGGTTCCTATTCTCGCCTAAATGTGAAAGGTGTTTCAATAAGGAATTACAAAGGAAATCACAAAGACGAGACCAAGTTTGGTCAATGTTTATCATGTGGAAAACTTCATTCTCGTAATTCATGTGCATTTCGTAATGCTAAATGTTTTAGATGTGGTAAGATAGGACACATTCAATCAGTATGCAAAGCTACTGTTCATTTTGCCTCAAGTAGTACTAAATCTTGTAATTTAGATCCCAATAATTCAGCTGTTCCTAATGATCATTTATCATTGTTTACCATGTCGAAAGGTAATGCTCATATTCAAAAGCGATTATATACATCGCTTGGTTCATGTCATGACTTTATTGTGGACACAGGCAGTATAGAGCCCATTGTTTCCTTCAAGAACTTGAAATCTTTAGATTCTAACGTTGTGGTACGACCCACTGAGGTATCAATATTGGGGATTACTGAACACAGACTGCCTATACGAGGATGTTGTCAATTGCTAATAAGAGATGATAACTCTCCATACATACCTTGTGAATTTTTAGTTAGCGAAACAGGACTGTCAATACTGGGCTTAAGGAATTTGAAAAAGCTTAAAGTGGAGCTGTCTTTCCTAGTTTCTAAAGAAAATTCTGATGCTTTACTTAAAGATTTGATAGCCACGTGTGCTAAGTGCAGTGGAGGTATGAAAATTCAGCCTATAAAACTTCAAGTACAGGGTGACCCAGTCTTTCCTAAAAGACGAATAATTCCTTATAGTTTTCGAGATGCAGTACATAAGACATTAAACGATTTGTGTGCAAAAGGCATAATTGAACTGGTTCAGTCTTCAGCATGGGGTACTCATATTGTTACGCCACTGAAATCGGACGGCAAGACTCCTAGAATATGTGTTGACTGTAGATTAACACTGAACTCCCATTTGTTGAAGCAAACATGCACGACGGTAGAGGCTGAAGATATTCTAAATCGACTTCATGGTTCTAAGGTGTTCTCGAAAGTTGACCTAAAAGATGCTTATCTTCAAATCCCTTTAGATCAATCCTCGTCTATTTTGACGACAATTAACACTCCTTTTGGTCTGTTCAAATACAATTTCATTCCATTTGGTCTAAGTTGTTCTCCAGTCATATTTCAGGAAGTTATGAATAAGGTGGTTAGTGATCTTGAAGGTGTTGAAGTTTATCAAGATGATCTCATTGTTCATGGTTCTGATAAGGCAGTTCATGATCAGAGACTTATTGCCTTATTGCGTCGCTTAATTGAGAAGAATATTACAGTGAATCCAAATAAGTGTTCATTTAGTGTATCTAGTTTTGAATGTCATAGATACCTGGTTGATGGTAATGGTTTTAGACCAGATATGAAACGACTAGCTCCATTGACGAATGCCCCGTCTCCAAAAAATCTTACGGAACTACGTTCACTAGTGGGTGCTCTTCAATACTATTCTTGTTTTATTCCTAATTTTTCATGTCGTGCAGATTGTTTATTTAATATTTTGACATCCAATTCATTCAAATTGGGTGAGGAACAAGAGTCATGCTTACGTAGTCTACTAAAGTTTCTTCAAAGTGATGCTTTTCTTCGAACTTACTCCCCTAGTGTACAGTCTGTGCTTATCACTGATGCATCACCTGTGGGTATTGGAGCAGTTTTGGAACAGGAAGGTAGACGAGTTATTTGTGTTTCACTCAAACTTACTGTTACTGAACAAGGCTATTCACAGACTCAGCGAGAAGCATTGGCTGTGTTTTGGGCTGTTAAAAGACTTCATAAATATTTATTCGGAAAGAAATTCACTATTGTTACTGATCATGAGGCTTTAAAGTTTATTCATCATCCTGAAAAATCCTTAGCACGTTCCTCAGCTGCCATGGTTCAACTATGGAGTATTGCTTTGAGTGCCTATGACTATACGGTTCAGCACAGGAGTGCCAAACAAATTCAACATGTTGACTACATTTCTCGACAGTCATTACAAGATAAACCTGTTAATACTTCAGACTGTTTGTTAGTGCAACCTTTACCAGTGAAACGTCCAGATCTAATTTGAGAAACTCGTAGATACTTTGGATGTATAATTAATGCTATGCGGAAAGGTTGGAATGTTAATTTGAAACGTAGATTTCCTATCTATTTTTCAAAGCGGGATGAGCTATCTACTACTCCTGATGGTATTTTGTGTTTAAATGATCGTGATGTTATTCCTCCTTCATTGCGTAAATCTGTCCTTGAAGATCTTCATAGTGGACGTTTAGGTGTTGAGAAAATGAAGCCCTAGGTGAGGCTCACGTGTTGGTGGCCAGAGATAAATGCAGATATTTGTTGTACAGCAAACAATTGTGAAAAGTGTCATAAGCTGAAAAATCAGCATTCGAAGTGGACTCCATGGCCAGTATCGTATGAGGCCTGGCAGAGAATTCATGCATACTATTGTGGCCCGTTTCTTGACAAATACTATGCGCTTGTAGTCATTGATTCTTTTTCAAAGTGGCCTGAAGTTTTTTTCACAACTTCACCAAATTCTGACTTCATAATTCAAGCATTAAGAAAGGTGTTTAGTCGAGAAGGTGTTCCAATGGTGTTAGTGACTGATAACGGCTCTCATTTTGCTGCAGATGCAGTCACTACCTGGTTAAATGGTATAGGGTGCAAACATATGTTTACTGCTCCCAAACATCCTTGTTCCAATGGTCAGGCAGAAAATTTTGTCAGGACATTGAAAACTGCTATTGATTCTTTTGCCGCCTCAACATTTAATGAGCTAGAGAGGGGAGTAGATACTTTTCTACTGCAATCTAGAAATGCCAGACACTCTGTGACGAAAGAGACTCTATCAAAGCTTTTAAAAGGAAGAGTTCTCCGGTCGAATATGAGATGTTTGGAGTCTGAAGAAGTTACATATTATCGTGGCAATGGTCTCCGACCATCCACGGGGATTGTTCTAAAGAATGTCGGGAAATCTATGGTGCGACCTCTAGATATCAATGACTTAAGTACACACAATCGACATGTTGATCAAATACAATTTCAGGAACCAGGTGAGTCTGTTCTAATTTCGGTTGTTAATTCTAATACTAATGAGTGCATTCTAGATAATACAGAGTTATTATCCAATACACTGTTGGACAGACACAGCATGAACTTGAGAAGAAAACGTACAATTGATTACAGACACTTAGACTCCAATTTAAGCTGTGGCGGATGTGGTGTTTGAATGAACTAATAACTACTTTGTACCCATTGAATGCCTGATTTCGAATTCTAAATACAGTACATTCGTTCATGCTTATCTAGTAGTTGTTGATCCAATTACGTTATTTCTGGGATTATTAGTTCTTATCATAATTCAAATGCTTCTAATTATCATACGATTACACCGAAAATATTTTATGGACATCTATTTAAGTACTGAATCCACTTAGCAGAATATTATTAAGGAAATAGAAAAAAAGATTGAATGCGTGTGTTATAAATAAATAAACTATAAAGGCATCACACAAGGAAAAGTTTTCAACAGAGTGTTACTGAACCCAATGAAAGATTTAGTTGACTCTCAGCTTCGAGATCAGTAGGCTGGATTTCAAAAAGATCGGTCGTGCACAGACCAAATCGCGACATTACGGATCATTGTCAAACAACCAATTGAATGGAAATCGTCGCTATACATCAAATTCAATGACTATGAAAAATTGGTTGACAGTGTGAATAGGAGAATCTTGTGAAATCTTCTTCATCATCATGGTGTGCCTGGTAAGTTCGTTAACATTATACGGGATTCATACGACGTAGTCGTGCATGGAGAACACTTAACAAAGGAATCCCAAGTGAAGGCTGGTGTCAGACAAGGCTGTTTACTCTCGCCCTTCCATTCACTCCTGGTGATCGACTGGATTATAAAGGCCTCCGCATCTTAAGAGAAGTACGGCATACAGTGGAAACCTCGTATGCAACTAGCAGCAGCACACGCAGAAGTGGGCCTCAACATTCACAAGAGAATAACCAAAATCCTCAAATACAACACAAAGATCATCTACCCAATCACACTCGATGGACAATCTCTAGATAAGGTGAACACTTTTACGTACTTGGGAAGCATCATAAATAAACAGAGAGGGCCTGATACAGATATACAAGCAAGGACACCACTCTTACAACTGGAAAACATCTGGAACTCGAAACAAATGTCAGCCAACATCCAAGTCAGAATTTCCAATATACACAGGACGGTTCTATTGTATGAAGCTGAGACTTGGAAAACTACTATAACCATTATCAAAAAGATGCAACTTATTAGAAACTGTTGTCTATGCAAGATACTCCACATCCTTTGACCGGATATGATCAGCAACAACCTATTGGAGAAGAGAACAAACTAGCTTCCAATTGAAGAGGAAATTAGGAAAAGGCGCTGGTGGTGAATAGGACACACATTCCGGATATCATAAAACTGCATCACGAGGTAAGCTCTAACTTGAAATCCTCAAGGATAAAGGAAAGGCGACAAATCAAGGAACACATTGCCTCGGGGATAGGAAGCAGACATCAAAAGAATGAACAGCACTTGAGAATATCTGTAAGGAGAGGACAGAAACGAATTGGTTGGAGAATCCTGGTTGGCGAAGTGTAACTAGACTAAGTGAGCAATTATTGTAGAAATGCTGACAGAGAACCAAACCTAAATGAAATAAAATTGATTATCATGAATTTTTAACTCAATAGACAAAAACTGGTCAAGTGTTTATTGAACAAAATAAGTATTTAATATTTTAGACTATTAAAAACACTTATCAGTCAAAATATGCATGCAACAGATCAAAGTAACATTTATCAGTGATATAACCAAATCTCTTAAAGGGTAAATTATTACGAAAAAGGACATTTATATTTGCAAAGTTTGAATGGCTCATAAGCTTAGTTGATCAATTCAACATAGAATTAGTATCAACTAGAGAAAAATGTATTACTTTTAAAATGAGCGATATAAAATTGATTCAGTGAACATTGGAACCTAATAAAGTATGTAACTGATTGAAACCCTTGTTTAGGCATGGTTGTTAAGTAAAATTATTAATGTAATTTGATTAATGAATTTGTATTTACAAGTAAAGACTATTGTCATACATTGAAACAAGTAGACAGATATTGTAGAATTTTGCAGTTATTTTTCTGCTCTGTTTATTATATTTTTTTATCTAATTAGTACACATTAAAATACAACTAAATGAAATGATCATATAAATAAAGTGTATAGCTTTAATAACAGTTAGTAAACTTGTCGACGAATTGATGGAAAATGTTGTTCGCTCAGGATAAGGATTTCAGAGATGTATTCATTAAGCTGGATGGTTTAGTCGTGGAACTTTCATTACCAGCACATATGTCAAAAAAAGTATGTGCTGATATTGTTTTTTTTTCTATGAAGACGATAAAGACTTTATGAACAGACCATCCAGCTCACTGAACACAACATCGCCAAAAACATGTTAATATTATATTAATGATAAATTACGTTTAAAGCACAGCACAAATAATTTTCTCGTTCTGTATACGTAATTCCGGCAATCGGTTAAGTATTTTCCTAAATTTCAGAACATTTTGTCAAAAGAATAAATTTAACATTTGACTTGGTCGCAAATTTTGTTTACTGGACAACACTTGAAATATGCCTACGAAAACTAGTAATTCAAGAGTAACATTTATACAGTTCTTCGGTACATTTAGATTGCTTTGTGTACCCAAAAGATAATACTGTGATTCTGTACAATCCTAAATATTTCTAAATAAGATTAGGGTCAACTTATGGTTCAGCCTATTCATTTACGATTGGTTTAGAAGGGTTTAATAATCAGAAAGATTCATTCTAATAAACATTTAAGTGAATGAGCAAAGTATAGTTCAGGCAGACATGATATGGATTACTACAAAACAAAATGCATTGAAAGGGACTTTATTTAAAATGGTAGTTATTAAATTCAAAAATATGACCTCGCGTTAATCACACTGAGATCTGAAAATAAAACTAGGATATCCGATTCATTGGGACTTAAGGTAATGTGCTTACTATTTAATCACTGAGAATCATATTATTCAATAATAGGCCAACATACTGTTATTGTTTAAACTAAACATTAACCGAAATCTAATTTATACCTTTGCGTTTTTGTTACGTAATAAATCAGTGCAAAAATTACAAATTTTCTATTGACTTATGATTGAAAGATGAAGAAATACGACAAAAATGTGACAGAGTTTCTGGAGCAAACTAACAAGCAATAATCACTGATATTTCGTTAATTTGCTTACATTTTTGATAGTTGGGGACATTATTAAAATCAAATTTTGGTGATGGCGAACATTAAAATCTAGGACGCCAGATCCGTTCTACTTAGAATTATTTTGCTGGATATACTCACTCCCGCGTTGATGTTTACGCGACTGATTCCACATAACCACTAGCTTGTACTTAGTAAACTCCGCCTGGAGCCCCTCCGGGGGCTACTGCCGGTCCCAAGCCCGGATAAAGGAGGAGGGTTGGGCATGGGGTTAGCGACCCCATCCCGTAGAAAACTAACTCGCTAAAAAAACGCTAACCAGAAAGAATTATTCAAACCATTTAAACTCTGCCCTGGGAGTCAGAAGGTCTTCGTTTAGAAGAATTATGACGCCTCACGATGAAAGCCGAGTTTCTTCGGAAGTCACGAGGCCGATGCCCCTTCTGACAACCAGAGCAACCATTTATTTAGGTACATGGAATGCTCGCACAATGTGGGAGACTGGGAGAGTTTTCCAAATTGCTGCAGAAATGAGGAGATACAACATAGAGGTGCTTGGGATCAGTGAAACACATTGGACGCAAGTTGGACAACAACGACTAGCTTCAGGGGAGCTGCTGTTATACTCCGGACATGAACAAGAAAATGCCCCACATACACAAGGAGTTGCATTGATGCTGTCCAAACAAGCACAAAATGCACTTATAGGATGGGAATCTCATGGACCAAGGATCATCAAAGCCTCCTTCAAAACAAAGAAAGAGGGCATTACAATGAACGTCATCCAATGCTATGCGCCTACCAACGAATACAACGAAGACGCTAAAGATCAATTCTACGATAGGCTGCAGTCAATCGTCGAGAAGTGCCCAACAAAAGACCTGACTATTCTGATGGGAGACCTAAATGCCAAGGTCGGAACTGACAACACCGGATATGAAGAGACCATGGGAAGACACGGACTGGGAGAAAGGAACGAAAATGGTGAGAGATTTGCAAATCTATGTGCCTTCAATAAACTGGTCATAGGCGGGACTATATTTCCACATAAACGCATCCACAAAACCACATGGACTTCACCGGATCACAGCACACAGAACCAAATCGACCATATCTGCATCAACAAAAAGTTCAGGAGGACGATGGAGGACGTGAGAACAAAGAGAGGAGCCGATATAGCATCAGATCATCACTTGCTGGTCGCCAAGATGAAATTGAAACTCAAGAAGCACTGGACAACGGGGCGGACAATATCACAAAAATTTAATACGGCTCTTCTTCGGGATACTGACAAACTCAATAAATTCAAGATAACCCTGAGCAATAAGTTCCAAGCCTTTCATGATCTACTCAATGGAGAAGGAACTACTATGGAGAGCAACTGGAAAGAGATAAAAGAGGCAATCACTTCAACATGTCATGAGGTTCTGGGCCAAAAGAAGCACCATCACAAGGATTGGATCACGGTCGATACACTGAACAAGATTCAAGAAAGGAGGAACAAGAAAGCAGCAATCAATAACAGTCGAACAAGAGCAGAAAAAGTCAAGGCACAGGCTGAATACACAGAAGTAAACAAGCAAGTGAATAGGAGCATCAGAACTGACAAACGTAAATATGTGGAGGATTTGGCATTGACGGCGGAAAAGGCTGCCAGAGAAGGAAACATGAGACAACTGTATGACACAACAAAGAAACTCTCTGGAAATCACCATAAACCAGAACGACCAGTGAAAAGCAAGGAAGGCAAGGTAATCACCAACATTGAAGAACAACGAAACAGGTGGGTAGAACACTTCAAAGAACTCTTGAATCGACCAGCCCCACTGAACCCACCCAACATCGAAGCAGCACTCACGGACCTCCCAATTGATGTTGGCGCACCAACAATTGAAGAGATCAGCATGGCTATCAGACAAATCAAGAGTGGCAAAGCAGCAGGACTAGACAGCATTCCAGCAGAGGCACTGAAAGCAGACGTAGCGGCAACTGCAAGGATATTCCACATTCTCTTCAGAAAGATCTGGGATGAGGAACAGGTACCAAAAGACTGGAAAGAAGGACTTCTAGTCAAAATACCAAAGAAAGGCGATCTCAGCAACTGTGATAGCTACAGGGGAATCACTCTTCTTTCAATACTAGGAAAAGTCTTCAACAGGATATTGTTAAACAGGATGAAGGACTCCGTAGACGCCCAACTTCGAGACCAACAGGCAGGATTCCGTAAAGATAGATCGTGTACAGATCAAATCGCAACTCTACGGATCATTGTAGAACAATCAATTGAATGGAATTCATCACTCTTCATCAACTTCATTGACTACGAAAAAGCATTTGACATCGTGAACAGAACAACCCTGTGGAAGCTTCTTCGATAGTACGGTGTGCCTGAAAAGATAGTCAATATCATACGGAATTCCTATGATGGATTAAACTGCAAAATCGTTCATGGAGGACAGTTGACAAACTCCTTCGAAGTAAAGATCGGTGTCAGGCGAGATTGCTTACTCTCACCCTTTCTCTTTCTCCTGGTGATCGACTGGATCATGAAGACATCAACATCTGAAGGGGAGCACGGGATACAGTGGACATCTAGGATGTAGTTGGATGATCTAGACTTTGCAGATGATCTGGCTCTTCTATCGCATACACAACAACAAATGCAGGAGAAGACAACCAGTGTAGCTGCAGCCTCAGCAGCAATAGGTCTCAATATACACAAAGGGAAAAGCAAGATTCTCCGATACAACACAACATGTACCAATCCAATCACAATTGACGGAGAAGCTTTGGAAGATGTAAAAACCTTTACATATTTGGGCAGTATCATCGATGAACACGGTGGATCTGATGCAGATGTGAAGGCACGGATTGGCAAAGCAAGAGCAGCATATCTACAACTGAAGAATATCTGGAACTCAAAACAATTAGCAACCAACACCAAAGTCAGAATTTTCAATACAAATGTGAAGACAGTTCTACCGTATGGGGTGGAAACCTGGAAAACTACGAAATCCATCGTCCAAAAGATACAGGTGTTTATTAACAGTTGTCTACGCAAAATACTTCAGATCCGCTGGCCGGACACTATTAGAAACAACCTACTGTGGGAGAGAACAAATCAGATTCCAGTGGAGGAAGAAATCAGGAAGAAGCGCTGAAAGTGGATAGGACACACATTGAGGAAAACACCCAACTGCGTCACAAGACAAGCCCTCATATGGAATCCTCAAGGTCGAAGGAGGAGAGGAAGACCAAAGAATACATTACGCCGGGAAATGGAGATAGATATGAGAAAAATGAACAAGAATTGGATGGAACTAGAAAAGAAGGCCCAGGACAGAGTGGGTTGGAGAATGCTGGTCGGCGGCCTATGCTTCATTGGGAGTAACAGGCGTAAGTAAGTAAGTAAGTAAGTAAGTTGTACTTAGTAACCACACGTGACAAAAAACTGGTTGATTACAGTCTTTGACATCAACAACAAGAGGGTTTATGTCTTTACAAATCAATTAAAACCCAATAAATTATTTTCGTGAACTACTATCAATTTTTTTGTATGACTAATTGTTAGGAAGGCTTTACATTGATGCATTCCAGAACGTAACAAATCAAGGACACTTATATACACATGTATGTGTAAGCCTAAAATTCTTCGGTCAAAAAAATACTTTCAAACTAGAATATTTCTCAGTTTGTACATAGGCAATTCTCCCAAATTAAGATCTGAACAAAGCTGATAAACGGCGTTGAAATACAGTGATAGGATTTCAGATTGTCACTTGATAACCGGTATGCAAACAATGAAGCATAAATGGAAAATAGATGTCAAATGATACCCATAATAATAATTAATAAGTCCTTCCTGATGAACGCACGTTGAGGAAGATGGCCACTCAGCATCCTGGATTGATTGAAGTTAGACTTGTACATCATTGGATTCCGGCTCAGAAGTTTAGGGGTTAGGTGTTCGCGTAACATACTGGAGATCCTGGATTCGATTCCCGGCTGCTAATCTGTGGTTGCATACCGTTGAAGAGTTCCTCGAAAGAGTGATACGACCATCCAGTGCTTCTAGGTTTTCAATGGTTATCTGATGTAGATCACTTCGTGACTTCAATAAGTTGAGAAACTTGAAATAAAACTGTCTTTATAAAGTCTGACAAAAATTGGGCACCGAGTATAAAGAAGCCATTACATGTGAAAATTATATTTGAAACAATCTTAGTGATTGAAATTTAAATAATCCCGATGTTTACCCTTAAGAAGTTCAGACTACTTTGCTGGATGCAGCGTTTGTATTATTTAAATTTCAATCGCTGAGTTTATTTCAAACATAATTTTCATATATAATGTATTTATAGAGGTTCTATTAATTTTAATTTGATTTAAGAGCTTTACAAATCATCTTGTCAACGTTTATCCTAATAAGTACTTTGTCTTTATCGATAGTAGTTGAATGAAAAACTTCAAATGTATATAAAGCTGGACTATTAGGGATGTGTAGATGATTGACTGAGAAATACTTTCAATTCAATGAAATCAGGAGAAAAGTGGATATGGATACTTATTACTTACTACCATTCAATATACTGACTGATTTTAAAGCGAACAGTTTTTTTAGTAATCCAATTACATGTCATGTATCTATAGAGAGTATTCTTGAAATAGTTTGTTTTCAGATTACCTTGAGATTGTTTAGTTTTTAGATTGAAAGTATTTTATAAGTATTTGTCAAACGGAAACTGCAGTTTTTTAATAGTAAATAGGTTTTTTTAAACTTAAGAAACCATTTAATGGTAGGTATTGTATTTTAGCCTTAAAGTACACTTATTGTTTCTTGACTGACTGTCTAACTGTATGAAGATTAGTCGATAAAGGAAAATTGATTATTTTTATATGATGTCAAAAAAGTTGTGACGTGAAAGTAAATATAATAGTTAAACAATGTAGTTTATAAAAGAATTGGCCAGTTGAATAAACAAATTCACCGACATTTCATTCCTGACAGTTTATTCAGTTATCTAAGATAAACTCGTAACTGTTAACTGAGATTAACAAAATATAGAATCGTAAGAAAAAAATGTTTTAAGTCGCTTAAAATGTGCTATACTGATTAGTCTATGGGATCTAAATAAAATGTGTTCCACAGATTGCATATGTGTTTCTCTTTTAGTCTTAGTGAGACTTTAACCATAAAATTATTTGATATAAAATACTCCATTATTTGAAATTAGTGACATTCTAATCTTTCTAAAGTTGAGCTGAAGCAGAAAAAAGTGAGATAAATCCATTTTGCTCAAAAAACCTTCGACTATTTCAAAATGAAAATATCAAAAGATGGACAAGATTCTAAAACGACAAGAATAATTTAATAACATCAAGAAGTATCTGTTTTTCGAAAAGGTATAGCATCGTTGCATCTTCAGCGAAAATTGAACTTATTCACCAATTAAATCTTGTGTTTACACGTTATAATACTATGCAACACAGAACCAATTAAAAACAGTACGTTTTTCACAAAATTTACTTTAAAGGTTTTTAACTATTACTGTCACTTCGACTATTTCAAGTACAACTTAAAACAGAATTCAATTATTTCTCTCAGTTTAAAATGATTTAGATGATTGACTAAAGATCTATTTGTATCTATTAGATACAGGGAACCATTAGAGCATTAATCGTTTGAATACTAATCACAATAGTTGTTTATTCTGAAACATAAGTATTAACGACCTTCCTGAGATTGATTGTAAGTCGTTAAAAATCCTTAAGGCCTTGTAAAATTATAATTTTTATTACTACTTCAAAAAAACATAACATAAAATCAGTACTCAGCTTTCTAAAATTCCTCTTACCGTAACTCCAAACATCAGTTTTGTGAGAATAAATCCCATATTGTAGTGTTTCTATTGCTAACCAACGTATTGGCACACGACCAGCTTTTACAATGACACTGTCTTCATCGCGGCGTTCTAACATTTTAGCTAAACCAAAATCAGTAATCTGTACATGTTCGCGTGTCTGAACGAGGACGTTCCGGGCAGCCAAATCTCTGAAAGTCGGGGAAATATACAAAAACCGTGCTCATCATAAAAAAAATAAATATTCCAATAGCTCCTACTTATCATAAATTCCACCAAGTAAATGATTAGATATAGAAGACCTTTGAAGTGTAATATACGGGGTACATTTCGTTTAATTTTGGATTAGCCGACCATTTGTTAATGTGATAGTGTTCACATTCAAACATAAACCAAGAATTAATCCCATTGAGTTTATAAGGATTCACTGTTACAAGAGACGAAATCTACTGCCTGTAAAGGACAATTTTTCTTATCATTAAGAAAGGAAGAAACGTAACATGAAGTGTGTTCTTTTTCTCCTTTTACTTAATATAAAAATAAACAATCTACTAAATGAAAGTTTTTGAAGTGATACAACTCCTCTTTATTATTGAATATTGTGAATTAATAAGTAGATAGATAAATTCACGACTAAAATCAAAAGACATTTCATATTAACACTTGACCTCCAAGGTTGATTACATTGAAAAGTACATCTAAGCTCAGTCAATACGTTGTGCAACAGCTTATCATGACACATTAGAGAAGGTAATACATGTTTTCAATCAGATTGATTGACTAAAACCCGTTGAAGCATTAAATAATAGTTTCTATGAGAAGTACAAAATAGGCTTAAAAAATATACCACACTATTTTTGATGTCAATATTGAGTTTCAGTCAGAGAAATATGCTTGTTTTTCTGAATATTGAACTCTAATTACAATCTTACTTTTGTCCAAAATAGTTTTGAAGAAATTCATGCTTTTAATAGATGCTTGACAATAAATTTATTACGAAACCTTTCAATTCCTATATTTCGTTACCATTCTCTAGTGAGAAAATGTATGGTTTGGATATTAAGATTACGGTATTTAGTATAAATGACAATTCATCAACTACCAAATTTGTTTTATTCTTTGACTATTAGAATTTCATAAAAACTAAAATATTATCGATACAAATCGAATGAACTACACACTAATTTGGAATGATAATATTGTATATGCTTCTTCAGAACACATCTAACACTATTAAAAAGGAGACTATCTGCTTAACCGTATTTACATTTTTTCTTAATGAATGTTTCAGAAAATGCGCATAATCAAGAAAAAGAAAAAGAGAATTTACTAACAGAAAGTAAACATTTGTGTAGTTATGTTTTGAAAACTCAAATTAAATTATGTTCATTGTAGTTTTAGAGAGTATGTTTCACCTTGGGGAAATTAAGAATTAAATCCTAGTCAACAAACCACGTACTAGTTACTTATGTGAAGTCGAGTAAGTTTATAGAATAATTAAGAAGAATTCGAATATAATATACAGCTCTAATTTTACTTCACCAAAGTCTGTTGACAAAATAAACTATCATGTTATATTATCAAAATGTTAACTTAGGTATTATTAATTGAAGTGGTGAAAAGAACAAGTGATCAATGAAGAGATCTATCTACAAGGTATAGAGCACTATAACTTTGGAATAGCTAATATTTAATGGAGTAGAAAATATGAAAATATAGTGTAGTAAAATAAACTAGCAATATGTGAATGACTAACCGATGGATAATTCCACGCATTTCTAGGTAGCTCATTCCATCAGCAATTTGCTCAGCCCAAGATAAAAGTGTAAGACTATTTAACTCATCTGCATGTTGCTTCACATAGCGATCCAAAGCCCCTAATTCAACAAATATTGAAACTAGACAATGACGTTCGCTAGATAGACATATTCCAATTAGTGGGAGACAATGACGATGCATAACAGATGCCATAACCTGTAAGACAGGAAAGTAGTATCAGCAAACAATGAACAGAATATTCAGGATATAAAAAAATAATACTGAGAATAATTTTATCAATAAACAGATTAATCCACACATAACAAACGTTTGAAAGAGACGATGAAGTTTATTATTGTGTATGTATTTCAACTCCAAACACACCATCAGGATAAACGTGTCTAGGTCACCATTAAGGCTGTTTTGATAAAACAGCTGTTTGAAATTGGAAGGCATCTTTATTTACAAACTGACAAAAAGTAAATAATCCTCGATTATCAACAAATATTATAGATCTATTTCTCTCATACCGAAACGTCTCAGCATTATTGACCAGAATCAATAAATGTTTTGGAAAATGTTTTACCCCATAGATTATTCAACAGAGTATCAAATAGTTGGCATTGTCGATGCCCAGTGATTTAAAATAGACTGAAGCGTATATCATGGACTTGGAAATCCTGAGGTAAATTTGAGGTTCATGAAGTCTGTCAGGTGTCATGATTATCGGTTAACGAATACAAAAGAATAGTTATTTAGAACTATCCTATTCTTAATAGCTCCTCGAATGAATTATTGTGTTGTATGTATCATTACCAAGGTTTGACCTGATAATTTCGAATTACTGTGTTGTTATCTTAATTAATCAGTTTATATGTGGTCATAGAACTTGGAAAAAAGAATATGAAAACGAACAGTGAAACTACATTTATATAAAAATCTGTGTTAGTAGTTAAATTAAAGAAACATTATTTTAGTATCCAAAAGACAGTAATAATAGGAGTGGGAAAAATGATCCTAAATTAATATTATAACAAAAATTAACCTATGATTTTTAAAGGAGAATATTTAGTCACAGTGATTTCATCTGAAACCATTATCCATTGGTTTCGTACTACAAGTATTTTAATTTTATTAAGCACTACCATTTGCTTGCAATGTCTCAACTGGCATATGCAATTTAGTTGATAATGCAATTATGTGATGTTTATTCGATTATCAATAATTGATAGATGATTTACAACAGTCCCGGCTAGTGTTATTTAAAAGCTAACCACCACTTATAATTCAAAAAAGTCAATTAAGATAGCAACTATTTTGAGTCAGAAGGAAACTTTTATCAGATATTAAAGTGATCAGTAAGGCTATGTTGAAGTTTCTATAAACTCACATAATCGTTCAAACATACTGTGACTGAAGATTGATCGGACGATGACCCCGTGCTTTGACCCCTTCCTTACTTTTAATCTTTCGACGTATTCGCCACTTTGTCAACGTGGAATAACATAATAATATCACGTATAAATTCACATTTAGCGAAATTCCAATAATTTCATGTTCATTAAATAACAAAGAACAATAAAGTGAACTATATTTTTAAATACCTTAGCTTCCTGAAGAAGTTCCTCAATATTAGCACGTACGGACGCCCGCTTTGCCTCTTCTTCTGAATAAGATGAATTACCAGCTTCAAATGGAGACGATGGGTTTGTGGTTACTGAACATTCAGGTGAATCATTTAAGATAACTTTAATTGCAACATCTAGTTGAGCACCTCTATGCCAATTATATCGAAGTAGAGCATGTTTAGGTACTTTCCATGCACCTTTGTATACAGCTCCAAACGATCCTGTTCCTAGAGGAGCTGAGTTGAAATCACAAGACAAGTCATCCTGATTGATCATTTCCAACCGCCCCATGTTTGGTTCACGACTTACGGATTGGGTCTTTACACAGAAAATGAAAAAAAATTTTTCAGTAACGGAATGACTTAAGCGAGTGTCAAATTAAACAAACCAACTACCAAATAGATACGGATACAAGCATACCAGTTGTATCTGAGTTATAATTTCAATATACAGGCTAAAGTTCGCAGTTAAAATTGGTATTCCCTGTATTTTTGTTACGAATAAACAAAAGCAGTTAATATTTTACTAAGCTAAGGTGAAAAAGTTAATACTCGATTAGAGCATAACAGGCTTCGCTTGATTTTTGGATGTTACATTAGAAGTGGCTATTATAACACATATGTTTAGTTGCAAACAGGCTGGAATCGTAAGCAATAGATATTGGCAGACGGATTCATGACTAAAATGATCATAAAATAGATTGAGTAGAGTTTCTTATGTTTTATTATATGACGAAGTTAAAATGCTACTTTAACGATATTTAAATGCTTGCACAATGATTGTAAGCTGAGTAGTAAACAATACATCATAGAAATCCGGCAACAGGAATAAGTAAGGCGAATCAGTCCCATCAGACCGAAATGCGTTATTCAGAATATTGATTACTCAACACATCGTTCACCTCAGTGACTCATTATTTTCATACTTAGCAAACGAAATGATTTATTACTCTTTCGTCACCTGATTATTGCCGATCGTAGACGGATCAGTAAGTAACTACAGTAAAACTCCCAGAAACACTCCTATGGGCGGTGTTCAAGCCAGCAATCTTGAAATCATAGAATTTCTTACGGTTAAAAAGGTTGTCCAAAGCTATGAACTTTAATAATCATTTAAAATATTGATAGAATATTGTTTTAGAGACTCACTTTCATATCAGGTTCTAACAAGTTAGTATATGCTGAACGTAGTTGTTCACGTATTTTTTCTGCTTCAGCTTTTCGTCTTAAACATACCACCAGAATTATTGTGACGAGTGCAATAATGATAAATACGGAAATAGAAACACTGATAAGAATTCTGTTACGTAATTCACGAGCTGTTTGACCAGATAAACGTGCATTTTGTTCAGCTGTTAAACACATGCCATGAAAAATATGATTGCGATCCTCTGGACAGGAAGAATTACAAACGAACTGAAAGGCAAATGAAAGACAATGAGCTATTAAATATCTGCTACTACAAAAATATATAACTTCTTGATTAAATATTTTCATTGATAAACATAACTTTAATAGTTCGTTGTCAAAATAATATACAAATATATAGGTTTATAAATTGGGCATTAAATCAATGCCACATAATGGTGTTAGATCAGTTTGACAGTTTAACTCCGTATTTACCTTAAAGATAATAATAATAATAATAATATTAATAATAGGCAGTTCGTGAAACAGGTAATAAAAAGGTTAAATGATTAGCTCATTAAGACACACTAACTAAGAATAAAATTAGAAATTAAAAGTAATTAAAACTGAAAAGACCGAAAAATATTTTCTGAAGCATAAGAGTAACTCAACAGGAAGCCAAGTTAGTTTCGTCATATGCCATTTCAAATTATCGCTTTGTTTGCTTATACTGGTTTATAAAGTTTGCCATTCCAAATATAATTCTAAAACATTTTGTATTATTAGTTTATTAAAAATAAGTTGAGCTTTAATTAACGGGATTAATGGTGGACGATATTGTGGTCATGGTGAAAATCCACTCTTTTGACTCTCCTCGTTAAATTTAAATCGTTCAAACTCAGTGCTGAAATGTTTTGAAAGTAGAATTTACAGGAGACTACATAACAAGAACAAACAGAGTTGATTAGTTCCCTTTAGCTTACAACGGTTCTTTGATTAAAACTAGTCAAAGCTATTTTAACATCAACAAGATGCTTAAAATTAAAATTCGCGCCAAAAGGTAGTTAAATTAATATTTTCTTTATTTTTCCCCTATTTCGGATTGAAATGTTTCTTAAAACAACGTATAACTAGTGATGAGAGCAATAATAATATCCATTTATGATAACAGGTTCTACTTAGTAAAACAGTTTGGATAATGATATGCATCAACAGCCAACTAACTACTAAAGTACATATGTAATAGACCTCAAATGGACCTGTAACATCTATATTTATTATTGTATTGGTTAACTTTATCACAGGATTAATAAAGTTGTAAGGATAGTATCAAAATACCTGTTACCTATGATCATTTAACCATGTCAAATTTTTCGGTCCAGTTACTACACTTCCAGAAACATCTATCAGGTTTAGATTCGGGCTTATAGATCAAATATTACATCACAAGATGGATAATAACTAAAATATGCACCTTGTTCTGACAGTTGAAGAAATAATGAGGACACTTAGTGATAACGAATTACAAAGAAAGGTTACTTCCAACTTCATATGTTTAATGGATAGAAATAAAGAAGGGTTGGTACTACAGAATTTAAATTGCTTGGCTTGTTGGAGTCTCTTGCAGCAACTTTATGCTATTTTATTCATTGAAATATAAACGGCTTACTATTAAAAGAAGTAGAGAAATTAAAAGTTTTACTGGTATTAACATTGTCTATTTGATAACTGAATTCACATGAGTTATTTAGAAAGCTTTCTATACGTTAAAGTAGCAATAATTTGTAGAAACGTCAGAAGATTGATTCGCACAAAAACTCAACTCATTAATATCCGTGACCCTAAAATATTTTCCCATGGGTCTTTAAACGTAAACAAATATTCATTTTAGTTGCTCAATTATGAAGAATATTAACAACAATTGTAAGCGATAACATTCATACTTCAGAACTTAGAATCAAAATTACAGTATATTTTTTATGGGATACTCAATTAAGCAAGAAATATATTTGAAGTTGTACCTGCTTCTTAGAGATTTTACTATAGTGATAAAATTTTATTTCAGATAGATTTCTAAACTTATTTGATAGAACTATATGATATGTATTAACTTACTTTATTTGTTTCTTCATCCAAGATAATTTGATAATTTCTACATTTAACACAATCTTCTGGACCAGGTCCAGAACAACCTTGAATACACTGTTCATGACAAAGCAAACAACGACGCTGTGTACGTTTTAGTTTAATTAAAAATACTGGAGCTGCTAGTGAGGGCGTTTTGTATTCTTGTTGATTGGCATCAATGCTAGCGTTAGTGGTTGTAGAAACGTTAGATAGGAAAGTGAATTCTTTTAATTGATTTGATGAGAACTGGGTATTGTTACTAAGAGTAATTAAATCATTTTCTTCATTGTCCAACTCTTTATCAGATCCCGCTAGTGAATATGTTTCCGCTATAATAATGATATTAATGCGAAATTCATAATAATTAGAAATTGAATTGAATTTGAACTCCTTGGTAAAAGCAACAATACATCAAATACAGTGATAAGTTAACTTGATTCCTATGAAACAAAATTAACTGTACATAGTTGTAAACTAAATTCTAACTTTAAAACAACCATGAATATGTACTAGTGAATAGTAATTGTTAAGGAATATGAACCAGGGTTACACGATGTCACAGTTATGGATGTCCCAAGTGAGATACTGATATTATGACTAACACTTCATACAACTACAGTATTTAAGCTAACTGATTGTTAGCTAGTCACGTTTCACTGTGTCAAACAATTCGAAACCTATGTTGATGAATTTTTATCAATCAATCGTCTAGCATAAAAATATAGTGGATCATAATGTAGAGTTACACAATCTATAATTTATTGACGAACCAATCCCACTTAAGATAGCAGATCTTGGATTTTGGCAAGAAATTCATTCACTTCTTTGGCTAAATACCATTTTGGCAGTTTAGCTTGTGTCAATTCCTGATGAAAACATTAAATCTAATTCCGGACTCTAACATTCAACCGTAAATCCTGATCATTATCCCTCACATTAATATATAACCTTCATTTAACCCTGGTAAGTAGGTGGGCATTCTAAGGTCATTTTAACGTTGCTCAAAGGTCGTCCACAAATTATAGTCTTAACTCTCAACGGTTTGGAGTGTGGATTCCTCGTTTAAGCAAAAAATGGATATTTCAGAGTATTTCGAAAAAAATTCTTTTCTTCTCCTTCATTTGGTGTATTGATGTATTTACAGTTAGTAGAGTAATGGAAAACTCTGAAAAGTATGTATCGGAGACATCACCTTACTGTAATCGTTGATATGACGTTTACTCTGAATTAATTTTATTATTTAGTTGTTTCAATTAACAATTCATATGCTCCTTTTCCAGATTATTGTGATAATAAGTTACTTGAAGAACGAACATGCAATGAAATATGTGGTCTTATTTCGTTACGAAATTTGAGGATAACCAGTTAGTGAATGAATTTGGTATCTTCTCGAGAGTGTTTAGAGAAATCGTAAACACGTCAGATGACTTAGTGATTATAATAAATAACCAAAAGAAACTGAATTTATTTATTTCCTACTTATTTGAAACAGAAGGTCTTGTTAGACGTCCACTTAATCTGTAATTAAAAAGCCTCTGTCTCTTCACTTTTGTTTTACCAAGGAAAGAGGTTTTTTATGTTTGGATACTATTGTTTTTATCTGTTGAACAATACACCAGCTTAGCACACCAAATTTGTCCCATTCAGTTGCTTGATTACAATATTCTCATATTAATAGCTATTACCTTAGATTCAGTATTTGTATGTGTTAAAATACACCAATAATATTGACACGCTTTGTTTTCAGTAACTTCACACAGTAACACATAAGAAAACCATTTTCAGGTGAAGCCAGCTAATAGACAAAAAAGCTGATGGAGAACAGGGGTGGTGAATGTTATTTATTTGGCAGTGTTAGTAACAATGACGTATTAATATATTTTTATTTGTGACTTAATTCTAATAAATAAAGTAGACAATAAGTCATTTTATTATTATTTCTGCTATTCTTCTTCTACTTCTTTTTATTATGATTATCACAATCTGGGGTAGACGTTTGTATTTTGAAGGCGACATCATAACATAATTTACTGTATTCATTGATATTAGTAGGAAAACTGACCGAGTCACAGTTAATTTATGCTTGGAAACATAATTATTTTTATGAATATCAACATTATCACTGCCATTATTGTCATTACATTAGTCCCTTTTCTCTCAAATGACAATTTAATTTAACAGTAGTAGGAAAACAATGAATGCATTTGGAAGATACAAATTATTAGCTATCAGAATAAAAGTGTGAAGAGGTATCAGCTTAGCTGTTTTGGGAGTGTATAAATTTTATCTAATTAATCGTGTGTTATGCAGAATATGATTTTTATAAAATCTAAACAATTACGCAGTTGATAGAAATTATTGTTTGATAACTATTAATGCATATCTGTAATATAAGGGTATTGAAGTAAAGCTAACGTCAATTCGTCAGTCGGATTTCCCATATCATTAAAGCGTGAAACCGGTAATCCGGTGGAGAATCATATTCCATTAAAGATTATGAATTCATGAATTAATTAGTCACACTTTTTCCACATTATCAGACTACATCTCAGGGACCGAAACGTTACTGGATTCACACGAGACTGAAAGATAAAATTGTTTTCTTTATTACTGCGATACACCGTACTAAGTAGAAATAGATTCTGTTATTGAAAATATACTAAAAAAGAAGACTTATTGTCTGTTTCAAAAGATAGGCCTGGGCTATATATCGTCTATAAAATTTCTATAACATTCTAATTAGGTACTTGGTATTTTTTTAATTAATGACATGTTACAAAAGATAGGTCACAAGTCTTCACCGTAAACATGGCGCCAAATGAAAAAAACAAACTATTAAGAAAAAATTCCAGCATTCCTTGCTTTCATTTCACATACATCCAAACTTTTGAGTTCACCCTTGATTAACTATTAGTTACATTGTAAGATTTTCCAAGTCAAGTTGTATTGTTTTACCCCATCTCCGTATAAGTGCAGTTTTACACCATACAGTTTTACGTTTGTGATCATTTTCTGTCTTGTAATGGTGACCAGGAATGCGTTATGAATGAATTATTGTCGGTTTAGTCAAATGGGTCAATTGATTGAGTTATACATACTAGTATTGGTTCTTTATTTCGATTGAAACGTTCATTTTGTAGACAGATTGGCGAAGTAGTGAAATAAGTTCTTAATTCATTCTTTTCATATTACCACTCTTTTTGTGCACACTAAAAATCACTGTTCCATGAAACGAACAAAGCTGCTAATCAAATCTTCTATACGAAAGAAAAGCATCAATCTCTTTTAGGTGAAACAGTTCTTGAATTCGGAAACTAAAATAAATCATTTTTTACTTGCACATTAAAAATACCAATCAAATAGACATTAAAATATCACAGTTGAAGAAAACCTTTTAGAGGACCAAATGTCTTGAGATTTGTTAAATAAATAACCTACCGGGTGGACAAACCTCTACACATTCTGATTTAAACCACCAATGAGTACAACTATGACATATAGATGCATGTGTTCCGTTTGCTGTACATAAATCACAAAATGGATGACACGGTTTACACACACGGATCATACCACCAAGTTCACCTTTTTTAACCTGATTATGAGAGGATACTATGATCTTTTCTTTGTTTATAAAATCATGTGTTTGATAAGATTCTGTGTAGTGTTTGGGAGGACAATCATCGGATAGACATTGGTATTTGTTTGTTGTTTTATCTAGTGACAAAATAAAAACCAAGTTTCTGTTTAATTAACTAATAAAGCTTTTAACTATTACAGTAAAGTTAATCTCAGATAAAAATATTATCTTATTATTAACTTCAGTAAACAAGCAACTTCAGTTGTATGGATTATTTTAATACTATTTGACAGTCTTGTTGAAGTCGTGTAGAGTGATTGAATTTATGCTTATATATAACTAGAAAAACCAAAAGGAAATTGAAGTGGATATGAACAATATCTCTGTGTATAAGACACTTATTTGTGTTTCCCTTTGCGTAGGTAAGAACACTGTGAAATTCACTGAAGAATGAGTTGCGAAACTTCCTGAATATCTGAACAAGCCCCCAAATGCCCTGGTATGGCCGAGAGCGGGGAGGGTTCGCCCTCCCTCTCGAAATACTCTCACACGGCCACGCGTATACAGCCTCTGCCAGGGAAGTCCTACTCACTGCCTTCTCGTGGCGGGGGTGTTGTTTACGAAAATGAGAGGACGAAAAGCGAATGTCCGGCGCTATAACCGGATCCCAATTCAATGGTGCACATGGGCTCCAGTATCCTGAAGGAACAAATGGCGTATGAACCAACTTTTGGTCACCGGCTTCCATGGGACTGCATCTCCTCACGATGCTCCACTGCCTTGTGGACTAGACCTTTAGGTCAAAGGCTCGGGGTGTGGCCCCCTAAGAAAACCACCTGCTTCGGTCTGGGCACCCGGGCAGTATCCCAGCCCACTCACTAAAACTATGATGAACAATTTGCTTATGGAAAATATTCCTTTCTATCTGATTAACATTGAAATAACTCGTACTATTATTATTATTGTTATTATTATTATTATTATTATTATTATTACTCTACCACGTCATTTATTCACCCTCTCTTATTCCTACTTTATATATGCGTTTCGACCTAGACAGCAGCTCACCTATGGTGAAAATTCAGCTTTATCTATACGTTCCCGAGTCACTGCCTGGTTGAAAATTGTATGTTACTACCGAACATGAGTACTGAAGCAGTTTTTCTGAAACCGCGTGCACCATTCAAACTGGCTGCCTTCAACGTTCGCACACTTATGCAGGTCGGACAACAGATAGGACTGGCTATGTCTTTGGAAAGTCTTAATATTGATGTGTGTTGTCTATCCGAGACCCGTATTCAAGACTCCGGTGAAGTACTACAAGTTCGCTCTCCATCTGTTGCTTCAAAAAGCTTGTTTTATGTGCGTTTATCCGGGGAACCTGTGGCATCTTCGTCTGGTCTTGCTGGCGTTGGTATCGCACTAAGCGCAAGAGCTGAGGCAGCACTAGTCGACTGGATCCCCATTAACAGTCGGTTATGTGCTGTTAGATTAGAAAGTTCCATCAATGTGAGAACAAATCGGCGTGAGAAACGATGTCTTTTCGTCATCTCCGCCTATGCCTCGACAGATTGCAGCCCGGATGCAATCAAGGACGAGTTCTACCATCAGCTAACTGTTCTTCTCCAGAAAGTGCGTTCGACAGATATTGTAGTACTAGCTTGACACTTGAATGCTCAGGTCGGGCGTCTAGGCACAGAAGAGAGTCGTTTAGGTGGCCGATGGGGACTCGTTGGTGGCAGGACAGATAACGGGGAACGTCTACTGCAACTATGCACAGACCACAACCTGTTTCTGGCTAGCACTAACTTTCGGCACAGTCATCGCCGATGTGCTACCTGGCGTCCTCCTTCTGCATATCAAGCATGGATACAGATTGATCATATTGCAATCAGCTACCGCTGGCGTGGTTGTGTACAAGACTGCCGCTCCTTTTCGAGTACCTATCTGGAATCTGATCATGCTCTGGTCTGCGCCAATCTTACCTTACTTTTCAGTGGACAACGAAGTGACCGCCACCAAAGGATTGATGTTAGCAAGCTGGCTGCAACTTCTGTTGCTAGTAAGTACCGAACCGAGCTAGCTTCTAGGCTAGCTACCATTCCACCGAAAAGTATAGATGAGCATTGGTTGCAATTGCATGACGCCATGAAAATGGCGGGTAAAGTCTGTTGTGGGTTTGCGAAACGTCCCGCTTACAAGCACTGGGTTTTTTCTGGTTCCTTACAACTGATTGAAGCCCGTCGGTCTACTCCGGGTGACCGTGAGTTTGACCACAGACGAAGGATGTTACGTAATGAAATCGGGCAAAGCTTGCGGAAGGACCGAGAAGCCTGGTGGTCGGAGCGTGCCAGTGAGTTGGAAGCAGCAGCTGCATCTGGTAATTACCGGAAGCTCTTCCAACTCATCCGAGCCACTGGCAGCAAGAAGTTTGGTGTGAGCGAAACAATCTGCGAGGATGACGGAACGCCAATCACTAACATCCATCGACGTTTTGGACGATGGGCAGAATTCTTCGAAGGGCAGTTCAACTGGCCTGATGCTCCGGCAACATCGGTCAGACTGTCCTGCCCTCCATGACCGGTGACGACTGATCCACCAAATGAGGCGGAAGTCCGCAAGGAACTCCAACTCTTGAAACGTTACAAATCACCGGGCCCAGACGACTTACCTCCGGCTCTTTTTAAAGATGGTGGTGACTTTTTGACTAAGGGACTGACGACGTTGTTTACAAAGATCTGGGAACTAGAGAGTGTACCAACGTCATGGGATGAGTCGATAGTTGTACCTATCTTTAAAAAGGGTTCACGTTGTTCCTGTAACAACTATCGGGGGATAAGTCTACTTCCGATTGCGTCCAAGCTATTGGCTTCCGTCATACTTCGTAGGTTGTTCAGGACCCGAGAAGGATTGACTCGCGAGGAGCAGGCTGGGTTTCGTTCTGGTCGAGGATGTATTGATCATATCTTCACCCTCCGCCAAGTGTTAGAACACCGTCATACTTATCAAAGGCCAACAATCGTAGTGTTTCTTGATATCAGGGCTGCCTTCGATTCGTTGGACAGAACTGTTCTCTGGGATTGTCTATTGAAGAAGGGTGTGCCTGAGAAGTTTATTAACATCCTAAAAGCTTTATACACAAACACCTCAGGCAGAGTGAGGGCATACAACCATCTTTCTCCACTATTCCATTCGAGCAGTGGGGTTAGGCAGAGTTGCCCAATCTCACCATTCCTCTTCAACTTTGCCATCGATGACATTCTGGAAACAGCTCTGATGGGTGTAAGTAATGGCGATGTGGATCTGTTTCCTGAAGAAAGACTTCTCGACCTTGAGTATGCGGATGATATTGTCTTACTGTGCGATAATACTCAAGCCATGCAATCCGCACTTAAACAGTTGGCAGTCAATCTCCATAGGTACGTATGTGCTTTGCACCATCGAAGTGCAAAGTACTTCTACAAGACTCGCAGGATTCCAATCCTGTACTCACCCTGGATGGTGAGCAGATAGAAGTAGTCGAGAAGTTCGTGTATCTAGGTAGCTGCATAAGTGATGGTGGTGGGTGGTGTGAGTGATGAGATCAATGCTCGTATAGTGAAATCCAGAGCGGATTATGCCAATCTGGGCCACCTTTGGCGCCTTCGTTATGTTAGTCTGGCTGTAAAAGGTCGGATCTACAACGCGTCGGTGAGAGCAGTTTTGCTCTATGCTTGTGAAACCTGGCCTCTCCGAGTTGAGGATGTTAGACGACTCTCTGTGTTCGATCATCGTTGTCTCCGAAGGATTGCTGGCATCCAGTGGCAACACCATGTCAGTAATGCAGAGGTTCGGCTTCGAGTGTTCGGTCACAGAGACGATAATTCCATCGGTGTCACCATCTTGAAACACCGACTTCGGTGGCTTGGACATGTTCTACGAATGTCGTCCCAGAGAATTCCACGTCGTGCATTATTTGCCGACTCTGGGACTGGTTGGAAAAAGCGGAGAGGTGGTCAGTATATGACATGGTGTCGTGGTATGAAAGAAAGCTGCAAAGGGCTAGCTTCTGTTGGTCCTTCACGACTCCCTGGTTGGGGTCCGAGAGACGGTGTAACGCAGTGGCTAGAGACGTTATCAGATATGGCTAAGAATAGAAGCCAGTGGCGATCGTGCTGTAACCTCTTACTTTCTTCATAAAAAGTGTTTATATCTTCCTTAACTGAAAGATCTCTTCTGATTGTACCTTTCCGTTTCCTCCACCATTGTTCTCTCTCTCTCTTTTTTTTTATAATTCCCCACGTTCATTACCTTTTTTTTTTCTTTCCTCCTTCTCTTCAAATTATCATTGTTTTGTGTGGCGCATATATATTTGGTGCCCCTCTGTACCAATATTTATGTGTTCAAATAAATAAATAAGCATGAACAAACTATTCGGAATTTAACATCACAGACTGATTTTGATTAGACAATCATTGAAAATCAAGAGGCAATGGATAACCGTGTCGTCTTAGACGGAGGCTCCTAATAAATGAGCATCCGCGGCCCACGAAGCGATCGAACCTCGGTCCTTTAGACTTAGCGAAGAGTTCTTAACCTTCTGACTAATGAGTCACTGTTCAATAGTTTATTAATCTAACCTTGATGAACACACTATGTCAACTAGCAGAGATGCAAGTTCAATTATAAGATATTTACACCCAGTAAACGATATTATAACATACATCAGAATCTTTACAATGGTTTTAGAACTCCTGCACATAGGAAGAAGAAAGTAATGAGTGATGAGGGTGTACAGAGTTTCTTAGTGTACAAGGTTTCCTTTCAGAGGAATTTCCTGATGATGTGTAGTTAGAATAAGACTAAGAAATAGTTAATCTAAGAAACTGAATATAGAACTAATTCATTTCAATGATGTGCTTTGGAAACTAAAGAAAACAAGAGTTCACAGTTATATTGATATGTTTTTAGTCATTCATGATCAAGAAACAAGTCACCCAAGGAAAGTCACTATATTTGGTTATGTAGAAAGACCAGTTATTCTTTATTCCCTGCGTTAAGAAACTCGATTGAGACGCTACTTAAATAAGATTAGTGAAGTTAACTATTAAAAGCATATGATTCGTTGAGAGATATGGAATTTTTTAATAGATCTCAACAAAATCTGCATTTGCTATTCAAATATCTCATTGTGTTTAGGTAATGTATATAATTATGTCCTTAGTCTTACTTATCCAAATGGTTGAATATAAGCGAAAATAATGAGCCCATTTTAGAAAGTTTTTCATGAATATGTAGAATATTCAATGAATCAGATAGATCCTTAAATTAGTTTACGTATTTTGACACAACTGAGAGTAATTTGGTGATTTCCGTGTTTCTAAAGGAAGTACAATTACAAAAAATTCCAAATTACATTTTGATATGATGGGAAGAACAATTAATATTCGATTGATTTACTCAATATGAGTTTTATTCATCATTACATCCGTTTTGATTCAATGTAATGATTACGCAATGTAGTTTGTGTTTTCTTTTTTCGTATGATAATTTAATCTGTATAATATATAATATTCTTGTATTTCATTGACTATGAACTATACTCAGCATATGATTTGTTATGACTGCGAGTATGATTTCATCCTAATTATTAATCAAAACGGGCGTACAATCAATATATAAACGAGTATATTTTCTACTAAAGAGACTTCGCTCTTTTCTCTGGTTGCTGCAGAATACACTTCTTATTTCAAGCTTGGACTTCTCCCTCTAGATAGCGGGGCTGGGGCGCAGCAATAGCTAGCTTACTGGACCTTGATCACTGAATTTCGCAATCTAAGTGAACTCGTTAAGCTTCAAACATAACACATTTAATATTGATAACTAACCTTGTATAACTGTCCAACATGTTTCACAACCACCCAAGCCAAGGAAGTTCCCTGGGCCACTACATAAGTGATTTTTCCCAGTGGTCAATATGTGACTGCACGACTCATTACAAGGTAAACAATAATGGGTTTGTGGATCTATATATGTATTTCGTGGACATTCAGGTAAGCAAGTGTCACCATGCTGAAAAATATTTGATAATGGTAATAAATATTGTTAGGTAAAAAATATTGCTTTTATAGACGAACCATTAAGCAGCTACAAATACTAATAATTCTGAAAAGCAAAAACTAATGACTTCCCTTTCTAGCTGAAATTAGATTCCATAATAAAAACGTAAACTTAAACTTATTGGAAGTTAGGGGAAAGTTAATGTTATCTTGGGGAATTTCAGATTTAGCCTATTTTGTCCACATTTAATCTCTTCATTTAAGTTTAGGTTTACGGGATAAGTATTTCATTTTAATGACTTTGTTGATCCATGTAAAATAACTTTCTATATTGTCAACTAAATACTAGTAAACGAAATATATTCAGAAATTCATCGGATAAAAGGAATATTTAGTGAAATCAAAAAACCACGGGACTAATTTCTGTCTCATATATCAGTGACTGAATAAAAATTATTGATCAAACAGGATGTACTGGGCAATTGAATATTTACATTTTAAGGCATTTTTGAAAGAATTATCTAAGATAAAATTGATCAGTAGTTTTTTCTATAAGTTTTTAGCCTGATTTATTTTAAACTCTGTAATCTTTTACCTGATTTTTTCCCCAGATTATTTTTTAAAATTTTGCATTGATATACATCTTTCAATTTATCTCATTTATCCTCTGTGCAATTCTACCTCACATCTCGACTTGTATAATCTTTAGAAAAATATACATTTACTTATCGCAAAATATAAGTCGTTTACATACAATTGTTTGAATAAGTTTACTTCAGTTAAATTGCTTCGTTTACTTGCTTTATTTGATTCTATTGATAATTATTTTACTACTTCGCAACTTACCTGGTAGTGCTTACATTCTCCAACACATTGATTTGCATAAGGACCATAACATGTCTGAGCACATTCTGGATGACAGATGGCACATGTTTTTGGAGGGACTACGGATGCAATTATTGCTTGTTCATCCATTTCTGCCATGTCACTTTTAGTTAAAGGTAAAGTTCGACAAACAGGATTATCATTGGTCTTTCCTAGAATTGAATGATTGAAAGATGTTGGGAGTTCATAAAAGCCAGGATGATCTGTGCATCGGGATACACAATACTCACCAGCCTTTAAACCACAACAATGAGCACACATATTAGCCTCAGCACCCCAACAACCAAGTTCTGGTAAACATTCACTGTGGCAAACGTGACCACGTTTAGCTACAAGAAAATGAACAGAAAGTGCATATTAATAAAAAGCAGATGGCAGATCAAACATAAGCTTTTGATTTCCCTCCCTTTTCTTTAGGTTGAAAATTTTTCACATGGTTTGAATTGCAATTGTGGCTGTCAGTAGTTTTCGTGAGATCTCTGAATAGTGTTAGCCAACAATTTATCTAAGATTAAAAGACAACATATCTGCCTAACAGAAAATTTTTTCTCTAAGAAAATAACATGCTAATACGTAAAGCATTAACGGAAAGATAATAAATGTTAGAATTCATAGGCGATTGGCGAAACCAATTTTACAAGTTACTCGCATTCAAAATAGTTAAAACCTTGCCCATCATATCAGTGCAAATTGTTGAAAACCTCTCGTACTGTCATCGTCGGCAAGCTATTTGGGAATGTTGATTGTTGTAAATTCTCACGTTACAGTAAGATTTTCTAAAGATTATGTATTCGTGATGTAAATATCGAGTTGCTATTTAGTGTAAATTGGCCGACTTTTGAGAATGTTAATCTCGATTTAACGAAGATGAATTCATCCGCAAGGCGTACACTGGGTGATGAGTCCAATGTAACCGAACAAAATCTCACAAAAAAATAAAGTTATATATTGTTGTTAGAAATATGAATGCTGAATATATTCTTAGAAAAATGAAAATCGATCACTTTCATGATGAAATATCATGAAATTTGTTCGCCTATCACAACTTCACTAGCACTCAGCTGCAGATCTCTTGGTTATGTTGTGCTTGTTCTACCTTACAAATAATATTGAATAAATCTATTTATTATTAGTACCTCAGTACTTAAGTACGGTTCACTTTTTAGTTGCGAGATGCGTTTAGTTCATTAGAACACAACTAGTGATAAAAATCAAAATTTTGTGTGTCCTGTCCACCTTGTGTTTTTGATGGCAAATAAGAGGTTGCAAATGAAACAGTAGGTATGCATTAGTAAGTGTTAGGGATCGATATTGTTTACTTTAAAACAATCATAAGTGAGCTAATCGGATAATATATACTTAATTCCGCATCCATGACAACTTGGTTTCTGTTTCCGTATATTGATAATTTCTTTTATGAAGACGTGGAATTCGAATTTGTTACTAAAACATCTTTGTTAGGGAACCGGTCACTTTTATTCTACACACCTGTAGCTACATTGCCTTCATCGGTGTTATAAATTACTAATAAAAAATGAATGTTAACGTAAGGAATATTCATGGTGTATATAGTCATAGACTTTATAGATGGTTATCATCATATATCACCGATGGTAAGTTATGATGACAAAGCATCTGACACAAACATCATCTTTTCCCAATACATTTTTCATTGAGACGCATACGGGATTTTTAAATGATTAGGCTCAATAAAGATTACATAATTCCTTGAAAAACTATAATTTGGTTTTAACGGCAAATATGTAATTTCTCAATCAACTAGTGATAACAAATCAATAATATTTTTCGGTGAGTCATATCGTGACTAAACAACGGCTTTTTCCATAAAATTAAACGTTTTCTTGTAGTCAGCGATAAATAATTTCTCGGAGGCACTTGAATGCTATTTAGCGTCATTTTCTTATAAAATATGAATGCGATCTGTTTGGCGGTACCTCAGGATGTGACTTACACAGCTGTAATACATCAAAGTTCCATCAAGCTTTGTATCATTAGGCTGGAGTAAAATAAGCATATATTATTTGTATTTATGTGCCGCAAGTCAACCTTATTCAAATATTTCTTTAGTTTCTTTTCTTCTCAGATGTCTTTAGACAAACAATACTTCACTATCAAATATGTAAGACAAGTCTATTCATAAACTAGATTATCAGAATGTTTACAGGGGATCAATAAAATTTAAGGCAACTTTAAATGATCGTACATAAAATATAAACATACCACAAAGTTCTTCATCTTGTACATCTATCATACGTACAGGTAACATTTTTGTTAACGCACTAATATAACATAATTTTGGCATATTCTTCAAATATACATAACCTCCAATATTAGTAAGTGATTTGAAACCAAATGACTCGATATGCTCACCGTTCATAATTGTAATCACTGCTCCTGGCGATTGACTTTTCACTGAAAATATTTAAAAGTATGTTATACACTTGTAATCTTAGAAAAAATGGGTACTTTTATTGTTGAGTTGTTTATTTACGTAAGTGTAAGTGAACTTTTCTGTCATAATTATTATTAGATACGATAATACTTCTGATCAACACATATTACAGATATTTTTAGCCCAGTTTCATCTATCAGAAACCCATAGTATGTGAATAACATAAATATTACTGGTATTTAGTAGTTAAAACAAGTTGCAAGGGTTAATGTTTTATAATTCTATATTGTTAAACGTCAGAAAAGATGCTCTTAAGAATTATTTGTTCTAAAAATTCATCCATAGTATTCAGTTAACCACAGATTCTTCAAACAACCATTAGTATTTATTTTGTTTCCCACGAAGTTATTTTTTTGGCAATATAACTTCAACATACCTTCCAAAACAACTGATTCTAGATTTTCCAGAAATGTTAAATTTTTCAATTCTTCTGGAGCTTCACGTAAATCAAAATAGATGTACCCAACAATTGATTTCAGGTTCAACAAATTGTAGAGGTCATTGACGTTTTCTATTGGATCTGGAAACAGTGAACTGTGAACATGAAAACAAAAAAATCGATAACCAATAACAAGAAATTTTTCAAACAATGAATTCAAAGTAACAAATATATTATTTATTTATAATGAAGCAAACGAAAAATCTTAAATCTAAGTTCGATTTCTCTCTCTTTCTACTTTCACAACATACCATTAACTCACTCTTAAAAGTTTGTTACTTTAATTTAAAGCACTCATATAGGTAAAAAATATTGTAGTAATCAAGCATATCAGACGGCTTGGATCATTGTACAAACTTTGTAATCTGATATTTAGAAAATAACAGTCAAATTCGTATTTTCAACAGATTTATACCTTAATACTGAAGCGAATATATCATCAAACTACCATCAAGGAAGTTTGCTATCGTATATTGCATTTTGGTTACATAAACCTGTCAGCAATTGTCTTCAAACTAACAAAAATATTGAAGATAAAACAGTTACATGATTATCATATTCCTACAGAATCTCCTAGAAAAGTAAGGAAAAATTATATGGAGTGATAGTCACCTTTAACCATTAACATAAATATAAAAGCACTATCATTTATATTAATCCAAAGGATAACTAAGAGTGTTATTTTGTATGAGAAAATGTGAAAGTCGTGAATAAATATGACATAATCTTTTCATGCTGTAAGACAGCTTATTTTTGTGAATACCGTCAAGTATTTGTTTTCGGTTTTCTAGAAGTTACGCATTAGATATCGTCACTTATTACGATATTCAAATAAGTTGTCCATATCGAAGCTTTTCAAATGAGTGTATAACCAGTTAGTTTTTTATACTGTTCTGAGTCCAGTTTATTCTTTTATTTATTATGTTAATGACCTAACTAATACAATAAAAATTCGTTTTAGAATATGATGTACAACTAACAGCTCATTTGTTTCGTAAGACAATAGGCAATGTAAACTTGAAAAAGCTAAAGCAGTATTGATAATATAATCTTAAGAATACAGCCAAACATTCTTTTATCGTGAAGTAAATAAAACTAACACAAACTCACCTTTTTTGAAAAGATTCCTTACTTATATACAAACCACCAGTATAATAAACACAAGATTTAAATTTCCGTAGTGAACTTGATTGTAAGATATTCAAACTTCCATTTAGAAAGATTGTTTCCTCTTTACAATCTGTGGTAAAAAGAAAAAAAATGACAGAAATCCTTCATCCTTGCAAGAAGACGATTGCTTAACAACAAGACAAATTGTAAAATAGATTTCTTGTTTCGAAAGAACAGTAACTTCATGTTGACTGCGTGAAATGTTATGGTGAATCTAAAGATCTTTCTTATCTGCATATCCGTCACAGAAATACCGAAGGGCAAAGATTATTGGAAATGGGAAAGTTAAGAAGATTAATCAGTTTAAAATATTGTTCAATCGCTACAACAGCCCATCAACTTAAAGTTTTAATATTTAAAACCGCTTGAATTGTTTTCTGAAGCGCAAACTTCTTGTATGATCAAATTAATATTTTTGATGAAAATCAGTCCATTTGAAGCCCGCATTAACAGTCATTGTTAAAGAATACCAAGATTGAATTCTCAGCCAGTGCGATATCTCACGTAATTTATGCTTAATGCAAAAAAAGTTAGTTGAGTTAACAGACAATCTTAAGTAACAATTTTCGTGGCATACAGTGATCATTTATAGTATTTCTTAATAAATTACACGGAGCAGTGGTGTAGAACACTTGCTTCCTCTTAGATTGGGTGCAGCAAATTTGAATGTAATTTTCACCAACAGAAAAAACCTACCAATGTATTTTTATGCTTATAATTAATTCCTGAATGTGAAATCCCAGTGAAGGGATAACTACTTTACTTCGTATTAAACCCCAAGTTAAACCTTTGCGCAGTCAAATTAAATCCCAATTCTTAACCTAACTGATAGACTAGGAAACGTAATAAACAATACTATTTAACTACTGTACTAATGATCCTTTACATAAAGAATTTGGAAATAGATTGTTTCAATTTTCCCCATTATTGGTAAAAAACAAAACTTGGACTTACCAGTTTTTAAAGCAAATGTTTGGGACTTGTTATATTACAAAAAATCTTACGACAGTAATTCAATTATTTGTATTGATATTTAGTTAGATATATTTATTTATAGCAAGATATGAGTCTGAAAAGCTTGATATAAATATCAAGGACCTCATTATAGCTATTTTATATACTTTTAATTGGACTATCAACCCAAACGTGATTGTAAAGTTTCCATGATACAGCTTTATCCTCAAATTTAAATGTACCTCCCGGTGATAAGAGGATATAAATTAAACAATTAACCAAAGTATTACTGAAATATAATTTTCCCAACGTATAAAATATCATTACAATACCTTGGTATTTTCGTTACCACTGAGTTTCATAGTCAAAAGCTGTGATACAATAAGCTAAACTGTGCAAGACTCTTTCAGACAGTATGTTCCAGTTCATTTTTGAACGGCCTTGGCGTTTTAGTTAGTATAATATTTGAGTTTCATTATACAATCAACGTTTTCAAATTAAATTATCCACCCGACATGTGGACATGTTTCCTTCAAACAGGAAAGAAAGTATAAGGACTGTCTAAGGAAGTAAACTGATTATAAACATTTAAGAAATATAACTAACTGTTGCTTTTAAGGAGGTTTAGAAAGTGTAGAAGAAAGGTGTATGATGGATTAAACAAACTTACAGCAAAATAGAAATTTTATTAATTTGAAAGTTATCCCATTTTTAAATTTGATGTTTCAAATATAAGACCATCGTTTATGTTTTACGAAAAACCTTTGAATGAATTTAACTGTCTCATATACCTCAAACTAAGCAAAGTTGTCAAAACGAGTCACATTTCATGCTCATTTTCCCATGTCAAACAGAATGTCCTTTACCAAAAATTAAGCCTGGATATGACTCAATTTGTTTCACATCGTAGTTGGACAGGTTACATTGTGAAAACGGTTTAAGAGGATAAAATATATGTTTAACAACTCCGTTCCAAGGTGCCTCTCCAGGTAATAGTGTTTGATTGCTGTTTGGAGACACGAAGCTGGTAAATCAAAAAGTGGTCGATATTTGTATATACAATCTTAAAAGTAAGAACAAGTAACCGTAAATACTACGTAGAAGAGTCATGACTCTGAAATTCAACGAACTCGTTCTATAGAATCCACATTCTTTTTACTTTCATCTTATTTCATTTTAATGTTTGTGAATTCCAAACCGAGTAAACACGAACTAACCCTTTATCAGCTTGCCATAACTTATTAATAACTAAACCAAAAATATGGTTTCCTGATAAGGTGTAAATTTATTTTCCAATGTAGCTAAAACATTTAACTTCTACAGAGTTTTGGAAGAAACAATTGAAAACTCAACGGAAGGTGAGGTTAAAACAAAATCATCCAAATAATCATGGTGGTTACAAGTTATTACTGCCATCGCAAACACTTTAAGCTGGATACATTTACAAACGTTTTATTTCTACTCAGCTGCTACGCTTTTCTTCAGTTTTATTATGCTTTCCTAAACTAAAAGTATAAAATTCAGTTCATTTTCAAAACTGGTGTATTCTAAATTCATCTAGCCTGTGTAAAGCTAAGCTGTCCTACAAAAAACTTGAAACTCGAACAAACTGTTTTCCGCCATCTTATGATCTGTTGAAATGAAGTAGCAATTCTGCTATTTCGTTTTGATGATGTACTAATGCATTTTAATTGTCGTGCCAATCAATATGGAATTATTTATTCTTTATTATTCCTTACGTGATCTGTCTCAACATCACAAAGTACCAATTATTGAGAAGTAATAATGAATCCATTTATCTACCGGTAAATTTATATATTTAAAAATGAGTTGATCGTTTCAAGTGTAAAAAGTTAACTGTATTTATTGGAAAAATGTGCGGTATCAAAGTTGCTTCGATGTGTTGTACAATGCATACACAAAGTCAACAGTGTTAAAAAGTAGGCAAATGACTATTTCATATCAAAGAAGTAGATTTTTCATAAATGTCAAAACCCCAATTTTTGAAAGTCGAAACAACCTATGGAAATGTGAGTTTCGGTATGCTTTCAAGTAATTATTGGAAAAGTCATGAAAGTTTTACCAACAATTTGAAAAAGTGAAGATATTCATGTTCCGTGAATCCTTTCAGTTTCAATTTGCATGAAATTACAAATTTTAAAATTAGTAGCATGGGTAAATGTTTATAAAATTTTACGTAAAACGCTTTGCATAAAACTTACGTTCAGGACATCCAGATTTTGGACAGTCCTTGCACGTTCCATTAACTGGAATTTGGGTATTCAAGTCACATTCAATGACACAGTAACTGTCTGATTTCAGAAATGGTGCTAAATGAAGTCAATAGAAATTAGAATTATCTTACAAGCAAGAAATAATACAGTAAAACCAATCCTACAGGATTACTACCAGGATTTGAAGTGAGTGCTGAATTTAAAGCTTTTGAAAATGAACAGGATATCACTTCCTTATCAGATAGTAATTGGATATCTGTTCAATTTTTACTATACACTCTAAAAAGACATCATTTAGTTACAATATATTCTTTACATTTTAAACAAATACAAGTACTTGACTAACATAGTTTCAGAAATCTGAATAATTTAACATTTACTTTTCAAAATTTTACTGCTTCTGATTTCTTGTTTAGTAAAAATGTAATAAGATTTCAATATTAATTTCTCCTAATATAACAAAATGATATCAAAAAATAAAATGCGGTTCCTAATATTTACGTAAGTTATATAATAAATGCCAGTGTAGTTATACATTACATTGAAATTAAAAATCTTTATATCGGAAAAATGATCCACATCCAGAAAAAAAGTAAATGAGATAGACTCGATGGGAGATTTAATTGTACATACAAAGATGATGAACTAAGTTGTAAAAGTATGATTGGTGGTACTATTCCACCCAGCACTGAATTATAGTGTACCAGACGCCCCAAAATTTAAAACTGAGTTTTGAAAAATTATGTTTCAGGATCAGAGATTAAGTTTCACTGTTTGTAGAATGAATAAATAAAACTAAGATTCGAGAGTAATTAGTAACTACGGCCAACTAATGGTGGTGAAATTGGCACTAATTCTAGATTCGTGGGAGCGGGTAGTCATCAATAATGCATCACTCACAGTTAATTATAGAGGGCTTGACAGTATGATACGTTGATAGTTAAAGATTTATAAGTTTCTCAATTTATGAATTATTGGAGTGTGTCTTCTCCACAAAAATTAAATCTTCATGATTGTTTAGGAAAAGTGACATCAGAACATTAAGTATCATTCCCGTTTTCGAGATTAAATATGAAATCAAGCAAAAGTTTATGTTTTTGTTTAGTTTACTAATCAACAAGTAAAATGTTTATTTTTAGTTTGATTAGCTTAATTTCCCCACAGTTTGTAGATTATGTAACGCAGCAATAATGAAAGCTGTCCAGTATTGTATGATATATCATAGTCGATTGAATATTTAATGTTGTGTAACTTTTACGAAGATGCGTAAATAACTAGTCCTAAAAAGGTGAGCTATCAAAGTTAGCACATACAACAGTATAAATTTAAACATCCATTAGTGAACAAAGAGATTTATTTAAATATGACAGTGTACTTCAAGTAAAGAAAATACCTTAAAAATAGTTGAGAAAACTAGTAATACTTAAAAAATCATAATTAAAATGTTATTAAGCATAAAATATCACTGAAAACGGTTAAATGACAAGTTAAATAATGTGAATATACAGAGAATTCCCCCCTCAAGGTTATCGGAAAGCAATATAAATAAATGCTGACTAAACCAAAAAGTGAATCGAAGGTTTACTGACAATTATTTCGTCTACCGAATAAGATCCATAAATTTCTTGTCTGTGAGATAAATAATAAGACTTAATTTGCATTTCAACTAGGCATTTCGACAGAATAGTAAATTTTTCAAGGCACAATCAATACCATTCGTTGAATTTTTATTCTCATCATAATTTTAATGGTTCATAGAGCAATTATTATGAGTTGTTTTTTGATCAAATTAATCAAAACTAAACCATTTTCACAGTGTTCAGAAATAGAATGATCTATCTAACTTGCCCTTGTGACAAATAATAGGCTTGACATCGTAAATAAATAACAAAATGAGATAATAAATGCCGTAAAAAGCAAATCAATAAATAAACGAATAAATAATCTCTTTTTAATATGCTTAAGAACCAATGTTTTCAGTCAACAGAGATAGTTATTTGTTCAATGGATAACGATTTAACTAATGATAATTAATTGGCATCTAAAGCAGAAAAAATAGGCCATTGAATCACTTCAGGAATTTTGTATACATGAATGAAATTATTTCCTGTTGATAAAATGAATTCAGATTAACTTCACTTAAACCAAATACATAATCTGTTAGTTAAAATACAGTGTCTGTGAGTGACAGTTTTAATCATGTGATTAAATATATTATACGGAACAATAGTCATGATGTTGAGTTCCTAGAGCAATAAAAATATTATTCAGAGGCATTTCTCTCGTTGAATTTTACCATACAGAGTTCACTGTAGTAATGCATTTATGGCAATTTAGTCATGGTATTACAAATTAACTTTATGATCAAGGTGAACAGTGAAAACGTACGATGAAACATACGTCACCACCGAAATAGCAAGTAAACACAAATACTATATATTCACTCAACTTGATAAAACATCTTGATCTAACTAACATATTAAATAATAACTGTGAAATTAATGTGATTATTTGCAAATTGACATGCTTTTTATACAGAGCTGAGAAACCACTTTATTGGAAAAACTGTCACAATAAAATATGTTAGTACACGCAATATACAAGAAAAAATGAAATTCGAAAACTGAAGTTTTATGAATAAATATTATGATATAGTTAGGTAATGGATAGTAGGTTATTATTCTGAATAGCTCATTGAGCGTAAATTGAAATATCATTCGAGTGATAGTATTAAAACTCAAAGTAAAGTGATGGGCAGTTCATTGTATTTGACTTATACATATTACCTAGTATATTTCGAAGGACAATATTAGATTAATTCTTTTCATCCTATAATCAAGTAAAAGTTAGATTCAAATGAAACTGAGAGGATTTGTATTCCTCAACGATATTTTTGCTATGAATAAAACGATAATAATACTCGTTAAAAGCTGCCATTTATAACAATGTTTGTCGATGAAAGAATAACTAGCGAAATAGATACCATCCGCTTTACTGTCACATATTTTCACCTATTTAAAACGGCTGCACAGTTTTCTTTTATTTCTCTTCGACACCTATAGAACGGATCTATAAATGTTTTTACAAGGAAAAGAATATAATAATTTGTGATATATCTGCTCAAAAAGCGTTTGATTTATGTTTGTTTATAACTGATTGGTTTTTTTTATCCTGATAGACCTGATAACTCAGGAGAAACCTTATGTTATTGGTATTGAGTACTAAAAATAAGAACTTGATATACTAAGAAAAAATACTGACCTTGTAAAGAATTTTGTATTTTGAAAACATGACCAAACAATTTTTTTAGTTTGAACTTTAAAACTAAAGCATATATATTTAGGAATTACTAACTGCTCAAGCAAACAGTGCGGAATTTGAGGGTAGATAGAGTTAGTGGTGTAAAGTGTTGTACTCTTAATTTATCATTTTTGGACTCGACGAAGTTAATTTGATTAATTCGTTATGTATCTCAATTCACTGAATTACAGTGTAATCGTCATTTGATATGTTTAATTAACTCGAACTGTTGTTTGCAGATTACGTAAGTAGCTGTCCCAGTAAATTTATTTTAAAATTCCAATTTTATTGTAAAGGGAGATAGAGTTTCTTGAAATCACAATTTGAACATAATCCGTAAAACATATCAACAGGTTTAAACTGATATAGGTTGATTCAGATTTTGAATACAAATTGAAGTAAGAATATGAAGATGCCCGAAAATCGGCGTTTGCAATAAGTTTTATTCGTCTTGTCGAATGGCAATATGAATTTCTTAATTTATGAAGCGATATATTATTATTATACATTTTTGTAATAAGAGGTTAAATGATCACACTAGTAGAAGGGAGATCGATTTCCTGCAGTATTGAGACAGGAAACCCAAACAAAATGTGATCACTGTTTGCATTTTATAATTCAGAATATTTTAAAGAAATGGTGATTCGGACTATTACATCTTTCTTATAGACTGTTTAAATCTGAATTCTGCAAATGAATCTAAAGTTTATTAATTTATCCCATTTTGAATACCTTTGCTACCCCAATTGATTAAGTAAAAGCATGAGTATTAATTAAGTAGTTAAATATTATCAAAAGCAAAGAAATATGATAATGCAGTTAATATTTGAGTAACAGTTTTAATTTTCATAACTTATGAATCAGGAAAATTAATAATCTACGACATTATTTTGAGCAGCATCCTCATAATTCAATACTTAAAGATGTTCCGTCATGTCTGTCAAGTCTTTACTTCTATGCATGTAGAAATTATCCTGTGAGTTTCACACCCGGAACTGTGACCATTTAATAACGTTTCTAGAGAATCGGCATTGAATGCGTTACTGTGCCTTTCTTAGTTCATTTATTAGAATCTCACAATCATTTTTAGAAACTATCCAGCCACCATAGGTAAAAACATTTGGTCGAAATAGTTTGAACAGATGTGTTTCGCAATATTTTGCGTGGGAATAAATTATTCAGTTGATAAGAAGCTCAACTAACAATAAACAATCTTCCAAATTTCTAAATCATATGCAATACAATTTAACTTAAAGAGTAGAGTTTAGCCACATATCTTAATGTTAGTGTGTAATCTGATTAATTATTTCCATGTATAGTAAAAATATAATGCCGTTTCTACAGTCTATGTAGATGTTTTGTTATTTAGTGTTAAAAACAATTTTTGCTCATTGTATAATGGAAAAACTTTACTTTGTCTACACCCGATTAGTTGATAAGTAGTTACGAATGAGATGTTTAAAAATACTAGGGACATTGTTTACATGCGACAGACAGTAACACTATTTTGAGAAAGATGCTCATGTACACTTACATGTTGAAAATATACAAAGAATTTTATCCGATAAACATTATTTGAAATGAGTGGATTTGATAAATTAATTAAATTCTTTTCCGTTTTCTGTGAGAAAAAAGGATTTTCAACAACATATGTTTCATTAAAACTATCACTAAAGTGAACTAATAGAACTTATTTCAATCATTGGATTAAGTAATTTGAAAGAAATGTAAAATTCAAAAAAGACACGCTTAAATGCCCTTTTTAGAATATGATTACCAGTTTTTAATTAGGTCATCAGTAACATGTGAATTAAACTCTGCTATTTCGTAGTCAATGCCGGTCAACACCATTACCATCATTCCCAAGCATCACTTATTAATGATTCTTAAATAATGTTATTTTTGATGTTTTATAAAAGTTACTAAAACAGCTGTTGTATCTCTCTCCTGTTTCAGACAAACTGACAACGGTAAGACAATTGGTTTTCAGATCCGTTCAACCCGAAATCAATTTAATAGTCCATGGTTAATGTCTTATCCCTAATACAAGTTGAATACCATACACCTAGATCTTATGATAAGTACAATCGTACTGAGTCTAGTATACATAAACATTACCGAGACAGAGAACCGGTCTTGTTACGTAACTGATATCAGTACATTTATTTTCTTCTTGCGCCGATTACCAGAATGCATACAATGAGCTATACAATTTTTATGAGTATCTAGGTCAGCTAAAACTGGGAAGTCTCCTAAGAAACTACTTTTCTAACCGAAAAAACCGGGGGTTTTCAATGAAGATGACGTGAATCCACTTACAAGAAACATACTTCAAGATGTAGGGAAACACTATCTGAGGGTTTAGATGATTTAATAGAAAATATATTGCCTACTCACCTAATCTATTTCCCGTGCTTTTTGAACATATTTATGATAATTCTAACACTTAATTTAATTTCTCTTTATTGCACAAAACAGTCCTAAATCAAATTAAAGCTGCATACTGTCTTTAATGAGATCGAAATTTGGTTTATACAGTTTTATTTCTGTCATTCATAGATTGTGCTACGAGATCAAATGGGATTCGAACCAGGAATTATACATAAAGAACACGCTGATACTGTGTAATAGTGTTAGCATTAAAAAATAACTTTATTTTAAAGAAAATGGGTTTGAAACGAAAATTTCCTCACTAAATCTGTGTAATCAATTCTATATTTAATAACTTTATATTTTGCTTTATTTCAAAGTATTCGATTTCGAGAATGATGCCGATTTATTAATTTTCTATAAGATAGCATATATATCATTAGTACTTTAGATTTGTCACTAGCTAACAAGATATTGTTTGTCATTCAGAATACTAGATATACAACTTATCACCATCTGTTAAACCAAGATTTTCATCATCAAAATACTAGAAATCAAGGAACAAAATAGTATACACTGCTTCTATAGCAAACGAATCGAGTTTGGAAGTATGTACCATTAAAGGATCTTATCATTGCCTTATCTGGAAGTTCGTTTACAAAACTATGTTGAGTGATCCAAATGTTATTTAAAGTCGGTTATTTATTATCCGATATAGGGTTTTTTGTGTGACAATGACAAAAATTCACTGTTTGCCCAATGAGAATTGAAACTGCTTCTGAGAACGGTTATCAGTATTACCAGAAAAAAGAACCCATGGAACTGAAAAACATTCATATTTAATAAGAATGAAGGTAAATCAATTAATTTAAACCTGACTATAAGTTACAGTTTTAGACTTCTCTATGCATTCTGCTATTGAGCACCTGAGTAATGAAATGATGACTGAACGAGAAACACCTTATGTTTCTTTTGCAACAAACGGAATGGAAAAATACATTTCATTTGATTGGTAAACAGTGATACTAGTGAACATTACAAAAAAGTTTTAGCCAAATCGGTTATAATATATCATTCACCCAACGTACATTCGTTCATATGCTTGAATTAAAGTTTATGTATAGAAACAAGTAACTGTAGCCTTCATCGTAATACATATGTATATATAAACTGTAATTCCTAGGGATAGATCCAAAAGTTTACATCTTAGGGATCTAGGCTTTTTGATTGGTATGAGCGTTACTTATTCGACATATCACCTGATAAACAAACTAAGAGTCTTTACAGTATTCATCAAACAAAACATTAAAAGAACATGGATTCAATGCAAAATGACAGAGACTTAACATACATTTTAATAAGTCAGACATTTCTCTGTTGTGACAACATGCATCACGAGCCGAACTCCTTAACTATCTTACACTTACATTTTACTGTAGTCTTTAGTCTACCTTTCCGTTAATAGTATTATTTTAGCTATTGCTGCGTCGACTGACGATTTTATTCTGATAGGATAATCATTTTTTTATCGTTCTGTTCATTCTATATGTATCCAGAATCACTTATCTGTCTGTTATAGTGATAGCTTGAATGTATTTTATGAGCAGTATATCATATAATACTCTATTCTGCATGATTTAGTCGTAAAACATGAACTGTGTGTTTTCGGATATTGTGTATAAATTATGTCATTTTGTTATTATAAGGAATATTTATTTATTCAGGTTGTAAGCAGCTGTTCAGAAATCATTGAAATAAGGTGTATTTAAGAAATAGGTTTGCATTTATTTTTCGACAAACAATTTAACATTAAAAACAATTTTGGTAATTCCTTTATTCTTCATATTCTAGAGAGAGAAAAAAAATTAACCTCATTCGAATAGAACATTTAACAGGAATAGCTTTTACTTTACATCGTTTATTTTATGGAGTAATTCAACTAGTTGATATATATCAATAGGATTTGACCTACTCGAATATTCACGTTTGTAAAATATAACCTAAATAATTTGTAGAGTTTTGACTTTCATTTCTTTCTTTCTATATAGTTGTGCACTAAATTACCTAATACAAAGATAAGGTTTGTCAGTAATCTATACATAAAGAAGATAATCTCTTAAAAAATCAGTGATGTGTGTGGCACTTTGTGCAGACCTATTATATATATATATATATATTCACAGAGATCAATTTCCATGCACAACATACATGCAAATCATGTGAACATGAATGAAACAACAAAAACTGAATAATGTAATAGGATTAAAAAAATTTATAACTCCTATTGGTTCATTATTCCACATAATTTACGCGTTAAGTGATAATTAATAAAAAGAGGTTAAGAAAATAACTAATCGATTAGATAGATGTACGAAGTACCAAGATGTAGTATAAACGTAATTAATTAAAATTAAATATTCAGATTAAAATTTGGATCATTAGAAATTTTTAATAGTCATGAGAATATTTACTGAATAAGTAAATGAATCAGTAATTTATGATTATTACGAACAATTGAAATGAACCACAGTAATTGTGTGCGAGCTAGAAAACTATTATGAACTCTAGCCTAAAATAGGCTGTGTTACCCTGCAAATACATCGAAGAAGTTTGTGTTTGAAGTTTGTGCTGATGATGTCGTTCAGAAGAACAATGAAAGCTCCACGACTAAAACATCCAGCTCAGAGAACAAAACTTCATCGAAATTATCCACCTGATCTACAAATATTCTCCACCATCTCAATATAGTAAATTCTAGCAATTTTCCGTTCAAATAGTAAGCGATGGATTCATAATAGAATGTCATGTTTATTAAAAGTTTCGTTTCAAGCCCTAATATTTGAAATATTACCCTATGCCCACCAGCATGTGGATATGTGCTACTCTAGACAAACAGATAATTCCATCCTTGAGATCTGTGAACCGGCTTTCAAATGTTTAACGTAGTAGTTGAAAGATAAGTGATTCAATCACTGGTCTGTAGCTCCACAGGGGGCAAATAGGATTCTGCGTTATTAGCAGTACACACTAATTAGAATTAAAAATGCAAAAACTTATTTGGCTATGTAACACCTTAATATGATGTGCAGTTATAATCCAATGGTTCACATTGTTACCCAATGACTTCAGGTGTAAGACTGTACAGTTTCAAAACTGAGTGTGAATTAAGATATTGATTACTACTGTAAGTTCGAAGTATAGTTGAAAGCGTATTGTAATTTTTATCTGAGTATAATATATGATAGATATTTTATCTTATGATCTCTCTATATGTAGCATCATTGTGCAGAAATAAAGATCCGTAAAACAGTTCATATGGTAGTTGTTCCTTTAAACGTCACGAAAGTGAACTTATCTTTACAACAAAGTAAGTACGAAGAAACAATGAATTCTCGGAATCCGAATACATAGACAAGCTTCTATCATAGTATGAAAACAAAAATGATGTGATTACATCAACCATCATATAGTAAACATTGTCCACTAAGCCAACCACATTCACTTACTTTCGTGACTAACAATTTCTTTAATCAATCGTTAACAAATCCGTTGCATTCATTACATACTCGTCTTTATGATCTGTACATTCACAAAAGTCCAACTAAACATACCGGAAGAGAACAAACAACATGACAAGTATGAACTTCCTACAATCATAATTACAATCACACCAAAGCCACCATCATCGCCATCACCATCACCACAATTATTCACGTTAATATTGTTATTATGTATTAACGCAAAACCATTACATGAAACCGATTATCGTAACTACGATAATGATAATAATAACAATAATAACATCGATCAGCGTCTCAATAATAATAACTTCGTTAGACAATAGACTTCACTTGTTTCTACAATCGGGTATTTATATTCTTCCTAGAATATGAGAAGTTATCTATATCATAAAATAACATTTTTTTCACATTCACCAAGTTTATAATTGATCGTTTTATTATTCCAAGGAAAATGAATACGTAAACATCACGTATTACCAGATAACCTTTGCTTTTTATACTCTTCACGATTTGGAAAATTGAATTAAGTAGCGGTAGACCACTGAATAAGATTTTCATTCAGTGTGGTGGACGTTCACCATTTATCGCCATGCATCTCCTTATACTGTGATAAGATATCAATATTGAAAGAATGAATTACATTTTGTGCATCGAAGTTTCTCATGAGGTGCAAACATTTAGCATAGAATATTTAGTTTAAGACAATCTTTGGAAAGACAAAGCTACTTTAATTATTTCATTAATTTTCAGTTACTTTCAACATTATTCCTTTTTACTGTTTATCTTACAAACTAAATACACGACAACATCAAATCTTCACCAACTATGTTGATAGAACCAAACTCGAGACCTTCAGGCCCCACATTGGGCGCTCAATTTATAAACCACGTAGTTAGATTGAGAATTTAGAGAAGCAAATTTTTGTTAAGCTTTTATATATTACTACTTGTTATCACCAGGAAAAATAGTTTCTTGTGATGAATAATTGCATTTTAAATATAGATTTCAAGTAAATTGTAGAAGGAAGCCAAACCATGGAAGAAAATAAAGTCTAGTAAAGCCGAAGTGTATAATATTAAATTATCTATTGAGCAGTATTATTATTTTTATATAGAAATTCAGAAATCATTTTATTATCTAGTTTAAAAACACTAAAAAACCAGTGTTAAAGTTACATCTACGTCTACAAAAACCTTCATTGAAATTATCTATTAAAGGTCAACTCTGGTTTCACAATACCGTTTGTTTCAATTGTTAAGAACTAATTAGACTGGTGATAAGAAAAACAATTATCGATTAAAAATCAATAAAGCTTGCTGTTTTCAATATGCATTCTAAGATCTAAATACGAAAAGCGCATGGAATCCTTCCATACTTAGAATATGCCGATCTCTTTGTTACTCATTACACTACTTTGATTTACTGCGTCTCATGTGTAAAAATTATGAGCTTTAAGCTGATGAGAAAATTAAGAAAAGACATTTGTGGTGGATATGGCACATTGAGAAAATCATCAAACTGCATCACGAGGTAAACCCTAGATTGGGATCTCCAAGGCAAAAGAAAAAGAAGCAGACTGAAGAACACATTGTGCTGGGAATTAGAGGCAGACATCAAAAGAGTGAATAAAACTTGGAAACAGATGGAATGGAGAGCTCAAGACAGAGTTAGCTGAAGAAACCTAGTCGGTGACACATGGTCCCCGAGAGTTAACAGGAATATCTAAAAAGTAATTTGTAAAAATTAACTCCGCCTGGAGCCCCTCCGGGGGCTACTGCCGGTCCAAAGCCCGGATAAAGGAGGAGGGTTGGGCATGAGGTTAGCGACCCCATCCCGTAGAAAACTAACTCGTTAAAAAACGCTAACCAGAAAAAATTATTCAAACCATTTAAACTCTGCCCTGGGAGGCAGAAGGTCTTTGTTTAGAATAATTATGACGCCTCATGATAAAAGCCGAGTTCCTTCGGAAGTAACGAGGCCGATGCCCCTTCTGACAACCAGAGCAACCATTTATTTAGGTACATGGAATACTCCTACAATGTGGGAAACTGGGAGAGTTTTCCAAATTGCTGCAGAAATGAGGAGATACAACATAGAGGTGCTTGGGATCAGTGAAACACATTAGACACAAGTTTGACAAAAACGACTAGCATCAGGGGATGAAAAAGAAAATGCCCCACATGCACAAGGAGTTGCATTGATGCTGTCCAAACAAGCACAAAATGCACTTATAGGATGGGAATCTCATGGACCAAGGATCATCAAAGCCTCCTTCAAAACAAAGAAAGAGGGCATTACAATGAACGTCATCCAATGCTACGCGCCTACCAACGACTACAATGAAGATGCTAAAGATTAATTCTATGATAGGCTGCAGTCATTCGTTGAGAAGTCCTCAACAAAGAACCTGACCATTCTGATGGGAGATTTAAATGCCAAAGTTGGAATGGACAACATCGTATATGAAGAGATGATGGGACGACACGGACTGAGAGAAAGGAACGAAAATGGTGAGAGATTTGCAAACCTATGTGTCTTCAATAAACTGGTTATAGGCGGCACTATATTCCCACATAAACGCATCCAAAAAATGACGTGGACTTCACCGGATCACACTACGCAAAACCAAATCGACCATATCTGCATTAACAAAAGGTTCAGGAGGACGATGGAGGATGTGAGAACCAAGAAAGGAGCTGATATAGTATCAGATCGCCACTTGCTGGTTGCATAGATGAAATTGAAACTCAAGAAGCACTGGACAACGGGGCGGACAACATCGCAAAAGTTTAATACGGACTTTCTTCGGGATACTAACAAACTCAACGAATTCAAGATAGCCCTCAGCAATAAGTTCCAGGCCTTTCATGATCTACTCAATGGAGAAGGAACTACTATGGAGAGCAACTGGAAAGAGATGAAAGAGGCAATCACTTCAACATGTCATGAGGTTCCGGGCCAAAAGAAGCACCATCACAAGGATTGGATCACGGTTGATACACTGGGTAGGATTCAAGAAAGGAGGAACAAGAAAGCAGCAATCAATAACAGTCGAACAAGAGCAGAAAAAGCCAAGGCACAAGCTGAATACACAGAAGTAAACAAGCAAGTGAAGAAGAGCATCAGAATTGACAAACGTAAATATGTGGAAGATTTAGCAGTGACGGCGGAAAAGGCTGCAAGAGAAGGAAACATGAGACGACTGTATGACACAACAAAGAAACTCTCTGGAAATCACCATAAACCAGAACGACCAGTGAAAAGCAAGGAAGGCAAGGTAATCATCAACATTGAAGAACAACGAAACAGGTGGGTAGAACACTTCAAAGAACTCTTGAATCGACCAGCCCCACTGAACCCACCCAACATCGAAGCAGCACCCACGGACCTCCCAATCGATGTTGACCCACCAAAAATTGAAGAAATCAGACAAATCAAGTGTGGCAAAGCAGCAGGACCAGATAACATTCCAGCAGAGGCACTGAAAGCAGACGTAGCGGTAATTGCAAGGATATTCCACATTCTCTTCAGAAAGATCTGGGATGAGGAACAGGTACCAAAAGACTGGAAAGAAGGACTTTTGGTCAAAATGCCAAAGAAAGGCGATCTCAGCAACTGTGATAGCTACAGGGGAATCACTCTTCTTTCAATACTAGGAAAAGTCTTCAACAGGATATTGTTAAACAGGATGAAGGACTCCGTAGACGCCCAACTTCGCGACCAACAGGCAGGATTCCGTAAAGATAGATCGTGTACAGATCAAATCGCAACTCTACGGATCATTGTAGAACAATCAATTGAATGGAATTCATCACTCTTCATCAACTTCATTGACTACGAAAAAGCATTTGACATCGTGAACAGAACAACCCTGTGGAAGCTTCTTCGATAGTACGGTGTGCCTGAAAAGATAGTCAATATCATACGGAATTCCTATGATGGATTAAACTGCAAAATCGTTCATGGAGGACAGTTGACAAACTCCTTCGAAGTAAAGATCGGTGTCAGGCGAGATTGCTTACTCTCACCCTTTCTCTTTCTCCTGGTGATCGACTGGATCATGAAGACGTCAACATCTGAAGGGGAGCACGGGATACAGTGGACATCTAGGATGTAGTTGGATGATCTAGACTTCGCAGATGATCTGGCTCTTCTATCGCATACACAACAACAAATGCAGGAGAAGACAACCAGTGTAGCAGCAGCCTCAGCAGCAATAGGTCTCAATATACACAAAGGGAAAAGCATGATTTTCCGATACGACACAACATGTACCAATCCAATCACAATTGACGGAGAAGCTTTGGAAGATGTACAAACCTTTACATATTTGGGCAGCATCGTAGATGAACACGGTGGATCTGATGCAGACGTGAAGGCAAGAGCGACATATTTACAACTGAAGAACATCTGGAACTCAAAACAATCGGCAACCAACACCAAAGTTAGAATTTTCAATACAAATGTCAAGACAGTTCTACTGTATGGGGTCTAAACCTGGGAAACCACGAAAACCATCATCCAGAAGATACAGGTGTTTATTAATAGTTGTCTACGCAAAGTTCTTCGGATCCGTTGGCCAGACACTATTAGAAACAACCTACTGTGGGAGAGAACAAATCAGATCCCAGTGGAGGAAGAAATCAGGAATAAGCGCTGGAAGTGGATAGGACACACATTGAGGAAAGCACCGAATTGCGTCACAAGACAAGCCCTTACATGGAATCCTCAAGGCCGAAGGAGGAGAGGAAGACCAAAGAATACATTACTCCGGGAAATTGAGCTAGACATGAGAAAAATGAACAAGAATTGGATGGCACTAGAAAAGAAGGCCCAGGACAGAGTGGGTTGGAGAATGCTGGTCGGCGGCCTATGCTCCATTAGGATTAACAGGCGTAAGTAAGTAAGTAAGTAATTTGTAAAAATTGTAACTGCTACATTTGCCCTCTTTTTTTTAGAAACTATTTACTTTCAAGATGCTGTACAGTCAAGAAAATTATATTTATTCAATAATTAGTTCCGTTGGTAAAGTCTTGTACAGCAGGTATTGTGAGATGAAGTAAATTCAGTTTTTTGCGCGCTTTATACCTTCCACTTACGCACTGATTTGTATAAATAAACAACATGTCTTACAATGTTATGATGTTTGTAACATTCACTTCATCCCACATTGCCTTTTCTTGTTTGATGAAAATCCGAGTTTCCGTAAATGTCTGTAAACTTATTTAATATATGCTAGTGTATAGTAGTTCAGCCATAGATCCTAGTTAAGTGTCGAGTAAACTATCGAATATACCCCCAACTTCGTATGCTGGTATACGCAGTGTGACCGCGACCATCACACTGTTAGTTTTAAATGCCCTAATATTGTCTACTTTTTGTATTTAGTCCAACCGCCTGCAGTTAAACAAATAATAGTTATCAGAAGTTGAATACTTCGAGTACAGAAAGTACATATTCAAAAAGACAACTGATTTATAGCCGTACATAAGAGAGTGACTGTAAATATTGAGCATAATATTGCTATTTGAGCTAAGAATCATTAGTCAGTGTATTTATCGACAACAATGTAGATGAGCAAACAGAGGTAATAAAACTCTAAATAGACTACTTGACTGCAGATTTAAAAAGCAACAATAATATTAAACGAAAGTAAATTATTATATCCCGCATGACATGAATGCAAGCTGTTTGTACTCAATATTTCATCATGTGAAATCCTATTATTGTAATAATAAAAAACCTGATACTTCTTTAAGACGGTAATAAAATGACAGGTATGCAATGATTTTTAATCAAAAGTAGTTCATACACGAAATAATAAAGGTAAGCGGACATTTGGTTAAACAACATTCCATAAATCTTAACTTATTTCCGATTACATCTTTTAGCGTGGTAAAATAGCTAGTAGACATGATCGATAAATGTGAGCAACAACAATGTTTAGCTGATTGTTGATTACTAATGATTTAATACCATCACAAAATTGATAGATTTAACGTACCTGGACATTTTTTGACACAAATGTCATGGAAGTTATATTTGAATTCTGGATTCGCAATAGTTCTACTCTCTTCTCGACTAACTATCAATGGTGGAGGACATTGTGATACACATTTTCCATCATTCATCGCATGTTTGCATGCCTAAGATACCCGAAAATTAGCAAAATAAATATTAAGATAAATTAGGCGAAAATTAATCTTAGTCATAATCTCTACTTTTTTGTTTAGTTAAAGCCCGATTTTTCTCGTTGTATCCTCCATAATGAACAAAATATTTACAATATATAGGATAAGATAACTATTTATCGATGAATACTTCATGGTTTCGTCACGAAAATGGCGAGAAATGGACTGATCATTTAACCTTGATAATATCACAAGATTAATTATATTTAGAGAGAGAGAGAGAGAGAGAAATAACCATCATACATTAGCGGGAAAAATTTCTGAAAGTTGTGAAATACGAATTTTATAATCAATACGTGAAAACGCATTATACCTCGTTTCATTAGATGCTTTCATTACAAGGTGCGTGACCTAAATCACTTGGATATGCCTGAAATACTCATGATAATTTATTTATTCAAAAAATGACCCGTTAAAGCTACTCAGCAATATAGGTTTGTTATAAACGAAATATATAAACCACTGGTTTCATAAATCGTGTTTCAGAGCATCAGCTCATTTTCTAAATGTTATAAAACGTTTAGAGTTTAACATGCGATTTCATAGATGGAATAAAAAATAAAAACTTGTTTTATTATCCTGTTTATTCACATCTCCATCCACTTAACCATTAAACTATAATTTGGAACGTGGATGGATGAAGGCTAGTATACCACGGTGACCTGTGAACAATCGAGTTGACAAATGAGTCAAAATGTAGAATTTAAATCTTGATTCTTCACAAAATTACTTTTGAAGACTTTTCATCGTCTATCTTTTTAGTTAAAAAACGAAGGGAGAGAAAAGTGTATATATATTCCTAACTGTTCTCATATAACTGGTACTGTCAACATTCCTCACACCAATAGAATATCGTATTCATCTCTTCACACATCAGAATCTCAGACAACAGTCTTTTGAGATACTGTATTAATCATATAATTGATCACCCTGCCTATATATAAAAGTTACCATTTTGACTCTACATTACTCAGATATTTCATCATTATTCAATAGATTCTAACTTGAAAGATAAACAAACAGAACACAACGCCATTTAATACTATCACTTATGAATACGTGGAGTAAGTATTACTGCTTCTATGTTTACAGAACTGTAAAGTGCTTACGTTTATAAACGATCAAGTACAAGAAAATATTGAGATACTATATCACCTTAAACGAGAACACTTTTACACTATGATTTTAATAAATTCACATGAGGAGAGAAGACAGATCCTCATGATGCGTCTAAAAATCGGTAAACTTACAACTCTGCAGAACTATCCATCGATTAAAAATAACAATGTTGAAATCTTATTTCAGAGTTTTATTGAGCAGTTTAACACATAAAACAATTTAAACTGTTCGCCAGCATATTAATTCACTTACCTTAATGGTTTCATCAAAATTATTGGAGCATTTCCTTCAGCTCATTCTCGGGCTTTTGTAGTCACGTTAATATATTCTGATAGCGTTCTAGTAAATTACAAATTAAGACCGTGCCCAAATAGCACTTTATGACATTAGCCTCTATTATTTACGTTTAGTCTTATTCATCACAACAGTAAATATAATATCAAATAAATAGAATAGAAGCAAAACATATCATGTAAGAATACATGTAAAACTTTTGTTGTATTTGTTCAAAGGATAGATAACTACATAACTCACTCTACAATTGCCAGGACGAGTTTCGCATCCACCCAAGCATTCTTCCAGACACGGTTGTGTAGTCACTCTACCACCAAGACAATAGTTATCAAGATTGTTAGCGCATTTTAGCACTTTGAAATCGAGAGAAGAAAAAATGCAAACAGAAAGTGGAATAATTATGTATACAATGATGATACAATACACAAAGACAACTGAACAATACAACATGATTAGAGAAATAATCAAACTAATATTAACTACACAATTTTAAGGTAATCTTTGACTGGGTGGAGTTGCTTACGGGGTAGATAGTAAACTAAAGACAAATTATGTTTCGTAAAGACAGAATAGGAGTTAAACCATACGCTTTTTTAAAATGAATTAGTGTTTAAGACGTGAATACACAATACACAATTGACAACGCTGAGCAGTATTAAAGGCTATGGAGTTGATAGGAAAGGTTATGTTACCAAAACTTACATAAGCTTTGGTCAAATTGTTACTTCATGATATACATCATATCAACGGTAAATTGAAAATATTATGTTGCAAAGAGTTCCTTCCGAGCCGCTTGTACCAATGATATTCGTTTCTTAAAGTGATCTTAACTGTTATATTTCACAAAACGTCTTAGTTATATTGAGTGATTTAATTAAAAGAAGAGTAATTTGTCATTTTTTCTATAAAAGAATAAATGCGATTAATGCGTTGACAGTAATGTTAAAGGGATTTATCCACTCAACTGATGGGCGTCAGAGAATCATTCAAATACGATGAACAGACGAAAGATTTAAATAAATTAATGAATTATGCCTTAATATGTTAGTATTTCACTTTTTTTTCTACCTATTTGAAGTTTGATGGATGTGTTAAAATTATTTACACTAGAGAATGCACGGATGTGTCAAATGGCAAATCTTTCTAGAGTAATCAACTTACTTTGCTATCTGCAGAAGACTGTGAAAATAGTGTAAGGATAAAAGGTGCATTTGTTCATTTGTTTACCAATACACCATTAGCTGATGATCAAAATACTCACAATCCCGATCCCTGATCCTAAACAGTATAACTGCATTAATATACTCTTATTATTCATAATGCCAGCATTCATAGGGGACCTTATGAAATCACATTTTCAGAAATGTCGTCGTTTCAACAGTCTAATTATTTGTGATTTATAAATGCTGTGTTGTATCAATTAGTTCAACTATTGTTGAATTACCCAGTTTAATAAACCGTAAAATGAGTTATTTCCAAATGTTTATCTCCTATGTCCGAGTTGCCAAAATTTTGAAAATCATTTGTTGACGTTTGATTAAAATCTCAGGACAGTGTAAAGAATTACCTAATTAGAAGATATATGCTTTTTTAATTCCACAGTTGGACATTGTAAAACAAGATGGAACTCGATTCTGTTTAATGTTTAAATAAAATAAGCAGTAATTTACTAACATAGTGAGTAATACATTGCTACACCACGGAAAACAGACTTGATTTTATTTTCTAAGTAACATAGATTTTTTTTATTTCTCAAAAGTTCACTCAGCTTAGGGAATTCAGTTAGTAAAAAAAACCACAAGAATTTATACAGCTAGACATCATCACCACTTATCAATGTAAAACCATGAAACCAAATGAATTGATATACACAGTTCATTGGTTAGTGCGTAACACCAAATAACGAAGTGCATTTTATTATTTTGGAGCAGTTCATGCTGTTTTTCACAAGAAACTACACTATTTGACACCTTAGTTACAGGCATAAGAGTTGAATTAAAATACCAATTACTGGTCCTCTAAATAAGTGAGTTAAGAGTACAGTGCGCCTATAGTTAGAGTCGTTTGACTTAGTAAAGTAATTACATTTTCAAAATTTTATTTATTCTCATATTTCCTTTTCTTTTCAGTTTGGCTTATTTAAGGTAGAACATACTGTAATGGTTTTATTAAAATAGATTTTTATAAATGATTATAATAACAATACCATTTTTTTCACTAAGTCACTCTGAGACCAATGTACATTAATGATTCTTTGTGGAAGTAAACGATTATGGTCATTATCATACTGAGCTTGCATGAATACGTTCTAGTGGTTTTTAGTCATTTTACATAGACATCTCATAGCGTGAACTGATATGCAAATAAGTATATTGGTTTTCATAACCCGCTTTAACTTAATGCTTTCGTTAAAAGCAAAGTAAGTAGGGTCTCCGTTCAAGAATATAATTATTTGTGGTGTTAACCTAGTAAACTGAAATTCAGTTAACATAAGAAAGCTGGTTAAGAAGATCAACAGGATAAAGACTTATAAAAAATCTACGACATACTTACAGTGATAAAAAAATAGAATGGTTAGTCGTAACTTATTTAGATAATATTAAAACATCCGTGTGGTTGGTATATTATGTGTTCGTTGAAATTCTAACAAACCGCGGTACGTTTCATATTATTTTTATTTGCAAGCAACATTTACAGTAGAGCAAGCATAGCTTGTCAAAAACCACAGACATAGACAAAAAATACATCAAATAAGCAAAACGAAAATGAAAGTGATTGCGAAATTGGCCACTTAAACAAATACATCCAATTGGTCCAAAATTGAATTTCATGTTTACTAAACGTATTCAATTGCAATTTGTAATGTATTCTCGGAATCCGAATACATAGACAAGCTTCTATCATAGTATGAAAACAAAAATGATGTGATTACATCAACCATCATATAGTAAACATTGTCCACTAAGCCAACCACATTCACTTACTTTCGTGACTAACAATTTCTTTAATCAATCGTTAACAAATCCGTTGCATTCATTACATACTCGTCTTTATGATCTGTACATTCACAAAAGTCCAACTAAACATACCGGAAGAGAACAAACAACATGACAAGTATGAACTTCCTACAATCATAATTACAATCACACCAAAGCCACCATCATCGCCATCACCATCACCACAATTATTCACGTTAATATTGTTATTATGTATTAACGCAAAACCATTACATGAAACCGATTATCGTAACTACGATAATGATAATAATAACAATAATAACATCGATCAGCGTCTCAATAATAATAACTTCGTTAGACAATAGACTTCACTTGTTTCTACAATCGGGTATTTATATTCTTCCTAGAATATGAGAAGTTATCTATATCATAAAATATCATCTTATCTCGTCTATATTTCAGAGTAGTATTTTTTTCTGGATGAACAAGAATATGTTTAAAATTATTTCGAGGTTAGTTGGTTGTGCTATCTACATATACTGCATTTAGGATTTTACTAACATTTCGTTTTGAAAAAAAACAACTCATTATTCTCTGTAAAATCTTCGATCGACAAATTAGTCTAATTTATCAAAAGAATTTTGTAGGTAAGTGAATTAGCCCGATACTATTTTAGAATTAGTAATTCTCATTTTCACACCTTTCGTTAAAATAAAGAACTCATGATTATTTTCAAAATATTTGATGATTTATTAAGATACAAATCCGATAACTATCATCTGTTTTCTTGGTTTAACTTTTATTAGACTAAGTTGCCGTTTCCCACAATCTAAAAAGCATATATAAATCATTTAGCATGACAGCGTAAAGTGACGTTATTTTCCAATTTAGTCAAATCACGTCATTATTAAAAAATGGTTTATTATCACTGAAAGACCGATATCTGAAGACAACGGATGATATGTCGACGTCGTTATTACTAGTTATACAATGAATCATTTAGTTTTCTTTTAATATGGTTGATACTCTGTTTTTAACTTACACTTATTTCCACATGTTGATCCAGTACTAGGGTAACATTAGCTAATTATTTGAAAATGGAAAGTTTTGAAATTCAGAAATTAATGCTGATGGTATTTAACAGCCTTTTTTTATGTATATAACACATTCCACCTAACATTAAATTGGAGTTAATCTAGAGGTACGACACTTTCGCAATATCATTTCTCACAATCAGTTGATGAAGATGTTTGCATTTACGTCTAGATTAAAAAAGAACAGTACAAAGTTGCTATTGACCAATAAAATAAAATTTACATTGTTTGCTGAAAACCCATTATATATTGATTACGAATCACCTGACAGTAAACAACATCACAAGTAAACCCGTACTTATCAACCAGTCAACACGTTTGCGCTCACAAGCACATTTTTTAAACATAGACTACAAACCATTCTTTATCTGTGTTTACGTTGGTACAATGTATGTGTATACGTACACAAAATACGCGCCTAGACAAAGTGATGGTCAAAAATATTTGAATGAGACTAAAGTCAACAATAAATCCACTTTGGTTAAACAAATTAAATTAGAATTTTTTAAATTTAAAAACTAAAATTTATGTGATAAACATCTTTAAAATTTAGGTCTATTATTTTTTATTTTGAAAATTCTGCTTCTACGGTTTATTTTTATATAAATGATAATGTTGGCCATTTTAAGTTGACAAGCTTTCTTAATTTTCCTACAAATTATGTGACTGTTTCAGTTTTGTTAGGCTTGTTGGTTGTAAAGATAAAAACCGAATATTTTAAAGGAAAATGTTTATTCACTAATTAAAAAAAGTCTTCATTTGAAGGACTGATATTCCTAACTAACAAAACATTACTTCGAAACCAAGATGTTTCCTATCGTGGAGAAACGAAATTCATATTACGTAATGAGTCTGTGGTAGAAAATTAAAAACGAGAAATTAGTTGATAAACAAACCTATATCAGATGAACAGCAGGTAGCTATCAGCAGTCATCAACTTAGTAAGAGTATCATATTATATGACATAAATGCTTAATTTTAAATTTATAAGCAGTATCAGGAGCTATTGTGATGTATCTAATTTAGCTACTAATTTTCAATTAAGAATACATAAGCGTTCCCGATTCCACGGTTAACTGGAAGTAATATGTACTTTTACAAACCGTTAGAATTTCGCAATATCAATACCACTTCAACCAACCAGTCAACCACTTCACCAATCGTGGAATATTCACAAATGATTGAATTATACACTAGAACATATAATAGGATTTTATCATCTGTCACATTTATCTGCTTATCATTGTACGCTGATAAAAAGTTCTCTGCATACGAAATATCTGTTTCGACAAGAAATTCTTGATTGGAATAACCGGTATACTATAGTTAAATTATAGTACAAATGCTCAAAAGACATTGTCATCTAACGTATAGCGGCCTGCGATCTTATGTTATCTAATCTATTATGTAATCCTCATGGTCAATGCACCGAAGCATCCACGGTCACTACATAAAAATTTGTGAAACATTGAATTTATAAGAAAACAACTTGCAAAGAACTGTTCGGTTTTACATTTTTTTTCTAGGGGATCATTCACTAACTACTACTGCCTGAATTTGATTTGATTTGACGTGTGAAAGATTGTTAAAAGGAAGTACCAAAAGCTGTCGATTATTTGTTAAAGTATCTTGTTGAACCTATCTGCCGTGAATCACTCAACAAGAAACGGGAAAACTGAGAGTATGGAGAACTGATAAGTTTAAAATTTAAGCATTTTAACATTACAGAGTTCTGATAGACCTTTGCTACAATTACATGCCTATTATTAAGATTTTCATAATAAACTGCATGAATGTAAAGCGTATACATAATTCTTGAATAGGTACTTAGATTTTTTACTCATATATTTTTGATTATCGAAAGAATTGCTTTCAAAACTTTTATATCTATCAAGAAGAAAAAATCTTCCAGAATATCACTAGGTAAAATGCACTTTAGAATTGAACATAATTAGTTTTTTTCCGTAAATTCGCAGTTGACAATAATAGAATACGGTTGCTAATTTACAATGTTATTTGAAAGTCTCTTTCATTTCGAAATACATTATGCAACAAACATCTGGTTATTCATAGAGATCATCATGTTTTCATTTTGATCCACTAAACTACGTTTAGCGTCAGGAAACAGAAATATGATTTATTTTAGTAACGCCTGTCTATTAGTGGCTGTTCTCTCTGGATCTATGTAACTAGAATCCCAGTGAAAAAAAGAGATATCTTGAAGTTTAAGGTAATAAAACTCCATATGGAGCCCTTTTTAAGTTACTGCCAGTCCGAAGCCCAGATAATAAAAAAAGGTTGGGAATGGGGTTAGCAACCGTATCTTGCAAAATAGAACCTTGTTAAATAAGCTAACTATCAAAATATCACAAGGTGATGAGTAAGAAACCAAATGAAACCTACATCATATATTTCAGTTGTGGTGACAAACATTTGCATCAGTATTAATAGTTCACACCAGAAAACCGACGACCAGTAAACGTTATTCGATCAGTCGGTAGATCATAACAGGTGTGACCAAGAAACCTATCTTAGTGAGATAGCGAGAAGAAAAGTGTAAGTCAGAAGCTGAGATGGTTGAATTCCTAACTCAGACAACAGGGAAGTATGTAACCTCAATTGTTTACTCGGAATTTATTCAGCCCCATTGAAGATTGTCATTAGTTGTTAGGATATCCAGTATTAACGGTTGGAGATAATAAAATCTTTTTTGTTGTCTCATATAGTTCATCAGATTTCATGGACTCGTGGCACTTCTGTAACATATTTTTCAATTATTGAAGTTAATGTCCTAAGTCATAGGAGTAAGTCACTAGATACGTTTATCATATGATTTTTGTCTTTTTTACGTGTTCTTTAGGTAAAACACTTTCTCAGCTGTCTATTCATTAAAGCTTATGATTTGACTTTATTACTTGCTTTTCTAGATGCTAAATCCTCCAGCAGTTCTACTTGATATTACAAGTGGGTTTTGATATTGTCCACCCACTGCTATTACTATTGTATGCAGTTCGCCCAAATGTCAATACCTTATCTACTACAAAACTGTCTTTTAAGATCTAAAAAATAAATCTATAGAATCTATAACTTATGATGGAACCATGTTAACAACTGACAGTTAATAGAATTCCAAACTACATCTTAGTGAAACGGCGTTTACCCATCAGTCTTTGAATGTCCTATAAACGTGCGAGACCAATTTTTCTGCTTACTTAGTGAATGAATGCTAAATGTAAGAGCGAGATTTCCATCAGAAGTTTTATTTCAAGCATCCACATTTGTCTGCTAAGCAAACGTCAGTGTAGCGCATCCCAACACGTTGGATAAGAGAAACATATGTAGTTGGAGCTAGTGCTTGGAATGAAATTGCCAGCAAAAGTTACACTCTTATATTTCATCGCTCACTCATCAAATTAACAAAGTAATTCTCGAAAGTGTTGTATACCGCAAACTTATTGGACATTTAAAAATTGGTAGACAAACTCACAAACGAAACTAATTGTTCTGCTTTCAATATTCACCTGACAAATTTTGGGTTAAAGTTTACAAATTAGAACAAATCAACAGTTTATTCGGTAAATGTTTTATCGTTTATGTTTACTTACTGGAAGTACACACACCCATTCATTAAAGCGAATATACGTATTTAATTAGGGTATAGACGGTCAGATGTAAACACTAACATTAATGTCTAATCAGATATTTTGACAGTGAAACATGTCTATTCATGTTTGTCTAGTAAACATATCAGGATTTTTGCAGTATAAAATAACAAACGCAATAATAATGATTAATTTGGTAGGATTACAACGAACAACTGTTTTCCTTCACACAGAAATTAACCGAAAAAAAAACAAACATTGTAATTCATTAGTATCACAGTAACTTTTTAAGAAAGGTCATGAAAATTCTACATCGATAAGTTATCTAGTCAGTTTTCACTAAGAACTTACATAGGCTTTCTTACACTAGTTGAATCTCTGCATGTAAATACACTGAGTAATCATTTTATTTGAATGAACCACTTGTTTGTTCCAAACACCTAATCAATAACAAAGAACTCATATCTCGATGTATACTGTTGTAATCAATAAAACAAAAGTCACTTTTAAGATGGTGGTTGTAGGTAGTCAACACGAAAACTTGGATCCGGGTTTCGTGCTACTTAGCACTCGTCAGCAAGGTGTACCTGTAATCTTGAGGGAACTGGTGCTCCCTGAAGGATTCGATCCCGTGTCATCCAGCTTCACAGTCAGAGACGTCACCATAAGGCTATCCGGGCCGCGACCGACCTCCTGTAGGACTGGTCGATAGCATCTAATCTGCACTGAGAAGGACTTGACACACATGACATTGATCACCACCCAGTGATTTTGACCAAGCGTCTGTGAGTGACTTTATGAAACACAGTAAATGAGCCTGATTATAAGGCATGGAATTATTTGATCGACTAATGACCTACAAAATCTGAACCCAATAATAATTTCAATTTTTAAACTGATTTCAGTTATGTTTATTCTGAGTAAAACATAAAAATATTTTCTTCCGTCACAATGCTGTACACAAAGTTTCAAAGTATTATTATTATGAAAATCTCGATAAAACGCTTTTCATGCTAATCTCATAAAGTATTTGTTTTCACTAAATAGTTATTAAACATATCAGAGTCAACTATGCCTGTCACACTTCTAGGGTTGCTGCCCGTCCCAAGCCCGGGTAGTGGAATAGAGATGGACATGGGATCAGCAACCCCATCCCATAGAAAACAACCTTGCTAAAAGGTGTCAACCAGGATCAATCAAATAGTTACAGAAATGAGGAGATACAACTTGATGGTGCTCGAGATCAGTGAAACCCATTTGACCAAAGCTGAACTGAAAAGATTAGATTTGAGAGAGGTGCTGTTATATTCTGTTCACGAGACAGAAAATGATTCGCATACTTAGGGAGTTACTCTGTCCAAAGAAGCACGAACAGTACTTATTAGATAGGAACTTCATAGATCCAGAATCGTCGAAGAATCCTTCAAAACAAAGAAGGTAAAATCACAATGAATGTTATCTAATATTATGCATCCACCAATGATAGCAATGAAGATGACAGAGATAAGTTTTATGAGTAGCTGCAGTTGACCATGAAGAGGTGCCCAGGAAATGACCTGAACATCCTGATGGAAAACCTAAACGCCAAAGTTAGAATGGACAACAGTGGACATGCAAATATCATGGGACGACATGGACTCGGAGAAGCGAACGAAAATGGTGACAGATTAGCAAATTTATGTGCATTCAACAAAATGTTTATAGACGACACAGCTCACACATAAAGCTACATGGGTCTCACCAGATCACAATACACAGAACCAGATCGATCATATTCACATCAACGCAATATATATAAAGTTTATGGTAGACGTGAGAAAAAAGAGAGTAGTTGATATAGCTTCAGATCACAACCTGGTGGTTGCCAAGATGAAACTAAAGCTAAAGAAGCAATGTACGATTGGGGAAATAGCAGTACAAAGATTTAATGCGAACTTCCTGCAAAATACTGACAATAACGAATTTCAAGCCTCACAAGCTTTATTCAAAGAAGATAAAATCACTACGGAGAACAACTGGAAAGGGATAAAAGAAAAAGTAACTTCAGCATGTCAGGGGGTTATGAGCACGAAAAAGCATCATAATAAGGAATCAGTCTCTATCAGAGTCCTGGACAAGCTTCAAGAAGGGAAGAAAAAAGAAGACAACAATCACCAACAGTGGAACAAGAATTGAGAAAGTCAAAGCACTGACCGAATACGCAGAAACAAACAAGAAAGAAGAGCAGCATTAAAGCCAACAAGCAGAAATACATGGAAGACTTGGTGGTAACAGCAGAAAAAGCTGCAGGAGAAGAAAATATTAAACAACTATATGATATATCGAAAAAGCTAGCAGGGAAATATAGTAAGTCAGAACGACCAGTCAAGAAAAAATAAAGCAAACCAAACATTGAGATTGAACAATAGTGGAATAGGTTGGTTAAATACTCTGAAGAGCTCCTGGGTAGACCAGTTCCACTGTACCCACCGGGCATCAAAGCAGCACATACGATTCTTCTTATAGCACTTACCCCACCAACAATCGCGGAAATCAACATGGCCATCAAACAGACCAAGAGCAGGGAAGTAGCATGACCGAAAGGGATATCAAATGATGTATCAAAGTTAGATATAGAGCTATTTGCGAAGGTGTTCCATCTTCTATTCAGGAAGATTTTGGAGGAAGAATAAGTGGCAACAGACTGGAAAGAAGGATATCTCATCAAGATATCAAAGAAAGGAAATCTGAGCGAATGTGAAGACTATAAAATCATCACACTACTGTCAGTACCAGGAAAAGTTTTTAACAGAGTGTTGCTGAACCCAATGAAAGATTTAGTAGACTCTCAGCTTCGAGATCAGTAGGCTGGATTTCAAAAAGATCGGTCGTGCACAGACCAAATCGCGACATTACGGATCATTGTCGAACAACCAATCGCTATACACCAAATTCAATGACTATGAAAAATTGGTTGACAGTGTGAATAGGAGAATCTTGTGAAATCTTCTTCATCATCATGGTGTGCCTGGTAAGTTCGTTAACATTATACGGGATTCATACGACGTAGTCGTGCATGGAGAACACTTAACAAAGGAATCCCAAGTGAAGGCTGGTGTCAGACAAGGCTGTTTACTCTCGCCCTTCCATTCACTCCTGGTGATCGACTGGATTATAAAGGCCTCCGCATCTTAAGAGAAGTACGGCATACAGTGGAAACCTCGTATGCAACTAGCAGCAGCACACGCAGAAGTGGGCCTCAACATTCACAAGAGAATAACCAAAATCCTCAAATACAACACAAAGATCATCTACCCAATCACACTCGATGGACAATCTCTAGATAAGGTGAACACTTTTACGTACTTGGGAAGCATCATAAATAAACAGAGAGGGCCTGATACAGATATACAAGCAAAGACACCACTCTTACAACTGGAAAACATCTGGAACTCGAAACAAATGTCAGCCAACATCCAAGTCAGAATTTCCAATATACACAGGACGGTTCTATTGTATGAAGCTGAGACTTGGAAAACTACTATAACCATTATCAAAAAGATGCAACTTATTAGAAACTGTTGTCTATGCAAGATACTCCACATCCTTTGACCGGATATGATCAGCAACAACCTATTGGAGAAGAGAACAAACTAGCTTCCAATTGAAGAGGAAATTAGGAAAAGGCGCTGGTGGTGAATAGGACACACATTCCGGATATCATAAAACTGCATCACGAGGTAAGCTCTAACTTGAAATCCTCAAGGATAAAGGAAAGGCGACAAATCAAGGAACACATTGCGTCGGGCATAGAAAGCAGACATAAAAAAAGATCAATAGCACCTGGAAACAACTGAGAAATATTTTCCATGACAGAGTTTGATAGATAATGTTTCTGGGAGGCCTATGCTCCTTCACGAGGGGTAACAGGCATAAGTAAGTGCATAAGATTCTGTTTTCTGGTATGTGCCACAACCTCAGTCGAATGTAGTCTTGTTTGTCGTTGAACCCATGATTAAAAGTTAGTAAAAGTCGAAATCTGAGTATGAAGGTTTGAATTATTTTTTGAATGGTATTTTATGTTCATGAACATTCACACGCTTAAATAATGATAAAATTTCTTACTTGTCAATTTTAGGTCACTAACAATCTACATGCGACGCAATGTGGAGTAACCCGGTCACTGATTAGAGAGTTCTACCGCGTGTTTTGTTATTCGTAGGATTAACAAGAGGTTATCAGAGTTTAGCTTTAATGAATTTTAATGTGAAACTCCAGTAGTGTGGGTTATTAAGTAGTTTACTTTTTTAAGTTACACATACCAATGTGTATTTAAAGGCTACATTACTGTGAAATCGAAAATAGTGTGCTGTTGATTAGTAAACTGATCTCAAACTTAAGTTGGTTATTTCTTACAACTTTAAAAACTTAAATTGTTACTACATCTTCATCCAATGATCTAATGACGGTATTTGTTTTTTAAGAGATTTTTGTTTTAATTATTCAGACTGAACTTTACTTACATCTTCACTCATTAATAGCGTGTTAAAGTGAAAATCTAGCCAACAGTTGTTATCTTAACAACTGCTAGATTGTTTATTATTTAAAATGACTATATAATAGGTATTATTATGTAAAATAAAATCAAAATTTTAAATAACTAGACTAAGATAAACGACACATTGTGACTTGTAGGATGTTTTTGAGAGAAAAGAAAGCAAACACTAAGTTTTTCCCTAATCATACGATTTGTGACTGTGTCTGTTAAAAATTAACACAGTGATCACGTGAAAATCGTGTATTAAATTGAAGAACATTCAGATGCCATAAAATTGCTTGTAATTTATTAAAGATGAATTTTTGTGATCACTTATGTTATCGGTGTTAATTCAATTAAGTGGGATCTAATTATTTTTTAAGTTTGTTGGGGATACATCAGTACGGTTTGCAAGAACACGAAAAGTCATGAGAGACAAATACCACCTATGCCAAAATTAGGGTTCACTTTAAGTAGACATACATGCTGGGGTGTCATTCAGCAGAATATGTGACTTGAAGTGAATTGTGAATGAATTACATTGTTTAAGTTTATTGCAAAACAAATAACAAATTTCTGAAACTGTAAGAACGAATCGGTACACTTACTTTTTTGACACATCTCAGGCTTTGGACCCCAGCAATATCCTCGTCCATTTACCACAGGACAGGAACCATGACAGGAATGTTTGGTGCGATCTGTGAGTAGGAAATTAGTCGAAAAGACAGAATTGAAAATAACGTGTTCTAAAAAAGCTACCTATGACGTTTCTGACGATAATACTATGTATTATGCTTTTGTAAAAGTTTACTGTGAACAACTTAGTGTTCACTGTTCAACTTTGAAATCATTATACGCTTATATAAAACAATATGGGAAGTGCAAATTAGCCATAACACATGAAGGAATGATAATTTGAAAGTGTGAATAAACTGAATTAACATAAAATCTACAAAAACACTGCTGATAGCACCATACCCAATTCAATTCAATACACAATCTGTTTATTTTATAAAAGTATTGTTTTTATTTGCAAACAGTATTGATTGGTAATGTAAATGCACTACTTAAATTAGTTTAGTCAAACTGTAATTTTAGTAGAATTTTATAGCGACTTCTTTGAAATTAGTGTGAGTACTACAGAACACCTACTTCGTGTTTTATCATCTAGCAAGCTAAATTTTACTAAGTGATAAAAGGTCTTTATAAACTGGTGAATTCAATGGTCAAAACAATGTGCTAATTTCTAAGTTATCATATAGTTCAGTTCGTATTACTGACATTGAAATTCAAATCACTTACAAAACCACGAGATAGTGATTTATTTAACACTAGATTCTGGGAAACATTTGAAAAACCGACAACTAACGAGGATAGGATTACTGTTTTATCGAGTAGACAACGTAAATAAAGTTTTTTCGTCAGATATTTCCGATTGACTGAAATGCTTACATATATTCACTAAGACCACAAGAAGTCGACAATCAATTTAGAAATATTCCAGTTTGGTTAGAATTTCATACAAAATGTAGCAAACATACGAATACTCCATGCATCACAAATATGATCAGAAACTTTCACAATTGAAATGATAAACCAACAATTAACGTCACATCTTGAAAGCATTTAAATGATTAGTTCTACATAGCTTATTATCAACCGACTTAAATGATGACAAATATCCCTGGAGTTAATTCTTGCAATACTCAAACATGCTGGGAATATAAGTAAAGCTGAACTCAGATACATTTCATGCATATTAGATCATTACCATACAATAAATTCACAATTGTGTGAAAATCAAATGTTGCAGCCAACTAGAATTATATCTGATTATTTATAACTGACATCTATGAATAAAAGTAAGTACTTCGCCATATGAATTGAAACTAGTTGGAGAATCTTTATAAGCCAATGGACATTGAAGGACTGATTGTTTCGTTCTAGTTTACAATGTTTCAGCAACACCCTACTGAGTTATGGTTCATAATACAACGCATGATATCTCATGGTGATAGAAGCTTAAATATAGTGGGTCGTTTAAAAGTAATTCAGCTTAATAAAAGCTAAGTAAATGACAAAGTTGACGACCAACGGTTAAGCATTATAAAGAAACACTTCCGATCAAAAACTATTGCGAAAAATAATAGTGATATGGAACCTTATGGATTAACTGTAAGGTCACCTCGACTAAAGATTTGGATAGCTTGTATCATTGCAACCAAATAGGTCCAGCATATATTATCAGCTGGTGACACCTATAGTAACGAAATCCTACGAATGAGGCGTCAGATTTAATGAAATATTGATCAATTAAGTTATTAGATTACAGAACCCATAATCCAACAATATCTAGTGCAGCTGAAACCACAAAGTGTGGTTTTCAACCATAGTCTAATTGCTACAATGTGTGAGAAGACAGGAAGTTTTAAAGGAAACTAAGTCAGCATGAAGATCAACATCTATTCAAAAGATTTCTCACGAAGAGCTGAAAGCAAAGATTTTAAGTCTGTCAGTCTTAAATAATATATACGCAAATGTGTTGAACGTTATAATGAGTATACTGTCGTTATATATATATATATATATATATATATATATATATATATATATATATAAATTTTCAACTAAATAAAAATCAACATTTGGTTATGTTTTATTTATATATCATCAAATCTTTTCTCGTTCACATTTCATAATCCAAATTAAAAGTGTTCATATCCTCTATTTATACGTTGTTTCTCACGTTAATTCAAGCGTTATATTCAGAATTTTAGAATAGAAAGTTTACTTAAGGCGGAATACCTTAAGAGCTAATTTACAGAAAAATGTCTTTTTAGAAAATGTTACCATATTTTCATTCATTTTTAAATAACCAATACAATCAACATATCACATAAATCGATTGAATAGAACAAATATAAATGTATGTTGATTAACGATCGATTTTATAGAATCTGAAACATGTGCATCTAATATACCATACTTGATAGTTGTATGTCTAATAGTGCCAAACAATCGATCGACCTGAAAAACAATTATAAACTATATTGTGTGTATAATTGTAAAATACATACAATAACTGACGTTAAATGAAAACTGAACATCATTAACTCAATGCGCTGTGTTAATTATTATCAAATAAGCATTTCGAAGGATGCAATCCATCATTGATTTTATTCCTAAACTTCCTAAGATTGTTAATCTGCTTTATGTCTAGATAAAGTATAAGATGGACTATCAACATGTCCATATTTCAACCATAGAACCTTACACTTTGAATAGTACGGTACGTTGTTAATTCAGTTGGTGAAAGTAATTAGGTTCTAAGATATTTGTTATCATCAAAAAAGTATCTAATAGACTGGATCATGACCAGAGTTAATACATTATAGTTTTTGTGACATAATGTAGACAGTAGATAAAATAAATGTTCCTAGGATACATTTCAGCTGCTACTTAAACTAGACTTATTACGAATTCATTAGAAAATTGATTGTTTGGATGTAATGTTTTTATGATGGCTTTAATGTTAACTCATATAATGAGTGACGTGCTTTTTTGTTTTGTAGGTGCCTTATGAATAATTCAGATTTATCTACCGATTAGCAATAAAGTTAATTCTTTTTAAAACACTATTGATTACTGCTGAATCAATGTGTATTGAAACATAGGTAAGTTTTTATTTGTCGTAGTTAATTTAATTCTAAGAATTAACGCACAACGAAAAATATGGATTTTCACGTTTCCATGCACAAATGAAATGACAGAATCTCCTTTGAATGTTATGTTTTTAATGAATGAATTCAATCGATGAGTTCCTCACTGATATACAAATAATTTAATTGCTGATTATTTGAAATAAAAAATTTTCTCTTATACTAAAATCACTAAAGAGATAGACAATGCTAATTATTTGAGACAGTAAAACATAAAAACAAATATGCTTTACCAGCCAATCCGAAGTAGAATAACGGTCAGCCATCTATCACTTTTCTCGGTGCAATATGATGAGCTTTATTATTCAATTATTTGGTCAATATAATAGCTGATGAAGTATTTCATTACCAACAAAGTAAGTAAATCGTATCACCATTAAGAGTGAATATTCTAATTAAATAGATGTTCGGAAAAACATTTCCATCATGTTAAAAGCTTGTACAAGAAAATATAATCTATACTGAAGTTTAAATACGGTTTGCATAACTAAAAAGCAACAGATGCTCTGTTTTTGCGAAAATGAAAAGTTTTAGATTTAAATTTCATCCGTTAAACTAAAAGCTACTTACATATTAACTTCTTTTATCTTAAAGTTATATTTAGTATACACAAACTTCAAAGACTGAGTTATCAAGAGAATCAAGGAAGGTTAGTTAAGACGTACACCAGTGACACCAGTTTATGAATATCAATTGCCTTCTTAAATTTTGGACATAAAATTTATACAGAATGATGATATAATAGCATTCATTCTTTCTTTAACTTGAATCTTTAGTTAATTTATTAAACTAAAACTACAAGTTTAGAAAACAAGTATTAACAGAAAAAATATTTTACAACGTTCAATAGCTCATAAAAATACCTAATAGATTATTTATAAAACTTATGCCTCCTCTGTGAGCTGTTAAACATTTTGTGAAAATGCTCTGATCACTAAAATTCCAACCGAAAAACTCATGTTTAAAGTATACTGATAAACTGAAGACTAATATTTATTGAAGAATGCATTCACTTATGTGAAAAGATAGTTACTCATTATAATATAAAAATATGTCACTTGTTAAAATTGGTTTTAATTGGAAAGATTTCCTGTTAATATTCCATTTAATTTTCATGCAAATTTTTTAAAAAAAGTAAATAGTTTTCAAAATGTAATGTATTTCGAGTTTAATTTTTCTTAATACAACGCTAACCACTTCTGGCCTAGAAATTTCCGAAAGACTACGACGAATTGATCAAATTAAGATGACACAAACCTCTGAAAGACAATACATTTTCATTCTTGGCTCGTCAGTTGTATATTGTGAACTGTTACTGGATTTCATGTGTATATTTACCAAAAAAAAAAAAAAACAATAAAATATTTATAGGCTAATCAATGTTAGACGTTTCAAGTACAGACAGACATATTTCATATGTATCGTTGGAGTTTTAAGGTTCATATCTAGAAATGTCTTTGGATAATTAATAATAGGGAATTTCAAAACTTAAAAACAAAAAATATACTCTATGAGTTAAATACTATTTGGTCAATTTATGAATAATTATACTGATAACAATTCGTTATTACCCAAGAACACTCAAACTAGCAATCTCTAGCTATACAATTATTATTTAAAAATAGACAACCGTTATTTTTTAGTAAAATTGAATTGTGGCCAGCAGTATAATCCACGAAAAGGATTTGGCATAATATGAATACATTTATCTTAGCTGCTACATCATGAACTTATTCAAAAAAAAATCAAACCAAGTTTAATACTAGACAGACTGTTACTGTTTGCTCTCAGGTGACTGTTTGGTCCCAGAATCTAATTTAGCGAAGTCACTAGAAAACCTAAAAGTCCATTTTCGAAATTGTAATTCACCTCCAAGCACTTTGATAGCACTTTTTATTAAACGGTAAATGCGCAGCTTGACTACTACAGCTTCTTACACCTGAGAAAACGTTATTGGTTACAACAAACATTATCAAAAGATAAATACTACTCAAAATCCAGTGTAACACGAAAGTATTTTCAATTCAACATTTTTAGACTTTAATGTCATCTGAAAATCCTTTATTTACTGATGAAATTATAAAAAGTCTGATTAGTAATATTTCATACATTCTCACCCTTTTTGTATACATACACAAATACTGAATAAGCTATGTAAACATTCTTCAATATTTCTGAAAACTGGAAATTCAAACGTTTTTATTTATTAATAAAAATAATATATTCGTAATAGAATATCCAAATGAATAGAAAAATTGAGTTTCTAAATTGTCTGACCTTTCGTGACTTGGTGTAAGCCACATCTTCAGAGAATAAATAGAATTATTTGAAATTATCAAGTCGAATCTTGGTAATGACAACTACAAATCCATTAGATTGTATTTATTAATTAGGGTTTATTTACGTCTAAAACTGCTATACAAATATCAATAAATCAAATATACTTAACATTGAAGGAAGTCATAAAGCTAGAGAAGTTGATAACTAGTTGACAATTTAGATCATTCTCAAGAACAGAAAACATTATTGAACGAGTGATTTTCTTGAAGCTTTATCCTTAGCATTTAAATTAAATAGAGGAATTTCGTGAGATTCAAACGCCTTTAAAAATTATCATTATTATTTTGCTAGCAGATTTGCTTAATTCAAAACTATAGTAAAATATGATTTTATTGGGCAAGTAGACAGATAATATTAGTTGTCTTTTTTAAATATACACCCCTTATGTGCTTGACTCATGATTCATTTAGATTTGGCTCCTTTATCAAAAATATATGATTGGTTTGACCATCGTACTCTACTGGACTGTCAAATTTAAAAAAAATTATTTATGAGGGCAGAGGACGTGTTTGACTTTTGTTAGAGTGCTCAGATAAAATAGTAGTGAATAAAGGACAGTTAAAACTGTTAACAGTATACATTTCTGGTTTATATGAATAATAAACATAATTAATAAACTCAGAAAATAGCTAAAAGGGCAATCTTTTTGTAACCAATAGTTTCAAAACATTGTGACCATCTGTCTCAGCAATAAAATAAGCTATCTTTTGTTTAAACTTAGAATAAGATCAGTTTTGTTGACGTTGTATACTTGCAATGTTTTCTGCTGTATGCCAAGTAAATGTTCCCTTTGATATCGTACACTCATTGAATAAAATAGCAAAAAAGTAGCGCAGTAGCCAAACTAATAGACGATTAAAAGGTTAAATCATCACGGAAATAAAAAAAACTTAACTTCAATAAATCATATGATAATACTTATTACAATCCATAATTTGCAGGACATCTCTTTTATTTCTTTGTTATTAATGAACAGTTTATATCAAATTATTTTTTATTTACTTTATTTCTCAAAATCCTTCTCTAGCTCCTTATTTTTATTACAGTGATGAACTATCATAAAGTGTTTTTCTTTTGCTTTATTCATCTTTTATCAATGCATATGTTTATTTCTTGAAAAAGAGATGGGTTTCAGTAGAGAATAATTTTTTGACAAATCACATAACTCGGTCCTTCCCAATTTGACAACAAATATGGAATATTTTTCATTATTGTTGTTGACATAAAGCCTAGTCATTGAACTATAACGCTACAATCTAAATAAAATGATACACTACTGGATGACATTTGGATCAAATAAGATTATAATCAATGACTAATGGATAGCAAATTTTCTTATAAGATGTAATTAAAATCATCCAATGGGTGAAAACTTAATCTTCTTCTCACATTGATATCAACAGAAACAAACACAGACTAAGAACAGATAAAAAACTTAGTATAACAATAGCTGAAACCGATGGACATAGAATATCAACAACAAAAGAGCAAGGAGTGAATCCAATGCAGAGGAAAGATTGTTTCTTTCCAAAGTTGGTTGACCTGAAAAGTATCGACTTTAAATATTGCATTCAGTAGACAATAACAGTTGATGATTAGTATTACTCTAAGTATTGTTACTTCAATAAATTACATAATAGTCATTTTATTGAAATGTATTTTAGAATTACGCTGAGTTGAAAGCTACTAAGTATGAAAAAAAGTTTAAAAACTTAATGAGATGTTTCACTTTCGAAAACTCATATAAACCACTCTTATTGACATGCTACATAACCAATGACAATTGATATTATCTTTAATCACTGAGAACTAAAGGCTGTTTATTCTAACAATCGTTGGTTCTTAATCCAACTGCAAAGGCAGTCAGAAGTCCATTTGAAAACTAGCTGGTTATACCAATTTGGTAGGCTTTGTGAAGGAAGACACATGTATATTCAAACTTTTAAGTATAAATATGACAAAAAACCAAACATTTCTTTTCAATCTTTTCTGATCTATCTTAACAAGTGAAAAATAAAGTCACAATCACTAATCCTATATATAGCAGATACTTATGGGTCAAACAGGATAATACTTAGGCATATATTTCTTGTTTTTCTCCTTATTCATTCAAGTAATGGGTTCCCAAATGGTCGGAAAACATTATAGCACAAAACGTACAGAAGTTGGTCAGAAATACATCTACTGCATAGCGTAACCCGACAGTCAAAAAAAGACTTAATTTCGATGACTTCTGATTATTGAACTACTGTACCTTCGTAAATATGGATTTTAAAAGAATTACTCAAACCTTAGTAATCTGTGGAAATGATATTTCTGTAAGTAATTGACATCTGGTTAATTACTAAGTTAGAATTGTTTAAAATCAGGTACTAACACACACAAATTAATATATTACCTATTGAATCTGAATTAGGATGGATTTATTATTTAGTACGTAGAGATTTTCCACCAACCATTAGAACTATGAGGTATATTACAGTGCACATAACAGAAATCTTAACTTATCGATTAAACTCTGACTCTAAGTGTTCCAACACACCAAATATTTGTTTAGGTTACCATATATGTGTTTGTATATCCATCAGTTTGTCTTTTGTATAAAGTCAAAAAAAGTACAAGAGAGTGATTTTTGATTCTTTACTTGTTCGAACCAGTTTATTATGACAAAACAGCTTCATAATTGGTCCTGTTAGTAAAAATATTTATTCCGTTTATTAAATAGATGAATTGTTCTGAAGTAAATTATACATGCTCCACACATTTGTGACATTTATCTGAGGTCATTTGGTCAGATAAGTGAGATGTATGAGAAAGAATGGAAAGCAAAGAAACCTCTACCAAACAAAAACTGTATTGTGTTTTTATTTTGAATCTGAAAGAGAATAATCAATTTACCTAGATTTACTTCACGGTTCGAGTAGATAATGAAATAAAGAAAGCAAGTTAGCTGACTCATAAATGTTTAGAATTAACGTGCAGTTGTGAAACTGTAAAAAAGACAAATGATCCAGAAAAGCGTTTTTGATATTAGATTGTACAGACAAACAGAAGGTGTCTATGCGATCACCTATTTCTTCAACTGTTGCTAACTTATTTTTCCATTCATTGGAAACAATTGCAATCTCAAAGTGTCCCCTTCCACCAAAAATGTAGTTGAGTTACGTAGAAGACAGTTTTTTCCGTATAAAACGAGATGTATTAGATGAACTGTTCAAAGATGTCAACAGTATACTTAACTACATCATATTCAGTAAGGAAATGGAATCCGCTGACCACAAATTACCTTTTCTGAACTGTTTGGTTGAAAGAAAAAGTAATGATTGTTTAACGATTAGTGTATTCCAAAAGCCAACATTTTTTGAGAAATACCTTGATTACAAGTCAGAACTTGCCCATTCTACCAAAGTGACAGTAGCCAATAGTTTGATGAACAGAGTTCAAAACTCGACACTGAACTAAGTGATAAAGAAACAAATGAATTTAGTTATATCCACTTTCATTATGGATAAACATCCTGGGGATTTTATAAAAAGAATAAATAAGAAAGAACATCAAAAATAAAAGGGATAAACTGAAATAATGAATTAACGCGGTAATGATCCCATATCGTAAATGAACTTCAGAAGAGATTAAAATGGTTGTAAATCTCTAAAATATAAGAGTACTCTTTCGAGCAAACAATGCTCTAAACTTTAAACTTCAAACAGTCAAACATTTAATACGAAAGAAGGAACAACAAAATTATGTATATGGGACCAATTGTAGTGGTTGTAACGCTAACTATGTAAATGAGACGTTACGACAACTGAATGTGAGAGTGAAGGAACACAAACTTTGCTTGAAGCACATTTCTAAATCACCATATGATCTGAAAAGACTCAAAAACAAGTCAACCATAGCATAACACTTAATAGATTTGGACCATACAATCAATTTCAACGGCAGAAGAGTAATCTAAAAAGTTTTTAGTCCTTACAAGCTAGACTAACAGCTGAAGCCCTTCGCATATGGGCGAATCCAAACAGTATTATTAGGAGAGATGGTATATAATTGGCTGTGCCATGGCAACTAATAACTTGTAGTGGCTGGTCCTATGTCGAGCCCACATAGTTTATTCCTGCTTCTGAATTAACCAACTTATCCATTCTCCTCAAGCTACATTTTGACCTTTTTAAATATTTGCTTGTCAACCTTGACTGATTTTATGTAAGCGTGTATGTGTGTGCATTTCCTATCTTACTCACCACATGTCTGCAGCTTACTTTTATCTGACTATAAATATCGATTCACGCTTGGTTAAATCGAATTGGCTCACACACCTTCTCCACTGCGCGTCACTTCCCTCCGCTCTCTTCTCTTTGCTCCCTTCACTCCGTTTCTCTGTTCTGATCAACGATTGTACAATATATACCTATTCAAAACTTCATTCTCATATTTGACTTATTAATTCCGTTATTCACTAACGCGATTCAAATCGATGATTATGTACGAGGATTGATGACGTATGTATTTCAACATCAACCAATCAATCAATAACAATCATTCATACGATCTAATTGGAGTCAGATCCCGGGCCATTAAAGTGGTGAGCCGGTCAACAACATCGTTCGATCTAATTGACGTCAAAATGAAGGGTCTCACTAAAAACTCGTAAGTAAACCTGAACTCCTTATTCTACTTAATCTATCACTTATTATCTGAACAATAGTTATTTTCAGCTGTTCTAACCAGTTGGTTTATCTGAATATTTGATGAACAATTAGCTTGATCAACATAATAACACAATTAATTTTATTTCGTTTATTTATCTTCATTTTATGCATGCATTTACATGCTTGACTCATATCATCTATAAAATTGGCTGTTTTTTTCAGAAATTCATCAGTCAGAGGCGGCATATCGTCAATGAAATATCTGTAACCTCAGATTCATTTACACATTCACACAATCCGTTATCTCAACACACTTTTCTTTACACACCAGGTGTCGCATGCACATTACATCTAATTCTTACTTTCAGTATGGGGTTGTGGAGATTGTTAAGTTTTCTGATTGAGATCAATGGTGGTCTAACATCAATCGTTTCATAATCTCAATCAAAATTCTTACTTTCAACATTGTTAACATGATTCGATGACCTGTTTAGTATATAGTTAACCATAGAACCATGTACCTACTTATCTTCGATAACTTTGATGTTTGATTATATTTTCTTGAAAAAGTTTGGGCCCGATTGCTGAGCTAAACGTTGGATTTACTTAAAATTCAATCGTTGAGATTGTCCCTCCTGAAATTTACCACTAATTGTATTCGTATCTGTTTTATTTAGAAGATTATCTAATTCATTATGAACTTGGGTCTTGAATTACCAAGTATGTTATTAATTTTGTTTAACCCTAATAATAAAATCTTATTCTATAATTCGTTCTGTGACTTGATTTATTCAAAAATGATTCTGAAAACAAGTCAAGCCGTTCATTTGTAAACTGTATGTAAGCTAAGGAATTAAGAGACGAGCTGAGTATGAATTAGCCACAGTCTACATAATAATGTCCATTTTGTTAATCATTCTGAACAGTACAATCAACTACCAGAAAACTTATTGGTAAATGTAATCATACCATTAATATCCCAGTTAGGGATCGATTTTTTGGAAATTAGAGTAAGAATCTGTGAATGAAAGAGTTTCTCACTTACTACATTGAATGCTGGGTGCTCTGTATCACGAATCGATTATGGCTGAAGATCGCTGGTAGTGAACTTCAAGTTATAGTTTTACTAATGTGATGCAGAGTTAAAGATCTGAAAGTCTTTTTCCTTTGTGCTGTTCGATTTCCGGTAGTTGTCATCCATTATTGAGCAGTCTTAAACAGGAGCTTAAAGATCTCTAGTGCTCCTTGGCTTTATGTTATTTTCCAGCTTCTTTCAACCATTGATGTAAAATTTTCCTAAATAAGTTATTCCTCAAATGTTTAAGAAATACACATGCACGGTAATTTACGGAAATTCGGTTTTCATGCTGTAGATAGTGTTCTTTTGTAAACATTAAGTAGTTTTATCTTAGACCGACACCGTTCCAGGGATTACTTAGATTCTTAATTTTATATCTTGAGAAATAACGGAGCCGTAAGTTTTCGCATTGGCTCTTCTTCTGGTTACACTGAGACAATCAAATTGAATGATAGTTTGTAATCAAATACACAAGGATAAAGTGAACTGATCTAAATTTATGATTTACAATCAGTGAGATAATTATCCAGACTGACTTATGTAGTTGTCTTTATATCCTTGAGAATGATTTCATGTTCTCCCTTCATTTTCCTCAACAAAATGTAGCAAATTATAAATAATTTTTTCATAGAATTCAAGTTTCTGATAACATTTTTACTCTTTAGCTATGGTTCAGACATAATAAACTAAACTTTCAAATGAGGTTTAGGAAGTGACGAGACCATTCAAAAGTAGTTCATTAGTAAATAGAAGGGGTTACGTATTGAAGACCTGTAATTGACTGAGTTCATTTTGAGTTGAATATTATCATAGAATATGAGAAGAACAGCCACTTAAATGATTTCCTGTTTACATAAGAAATAAGGAAAAGTTTAATTAAACACCAAGCGACATGTTAAATTTTAACAACTGAGTTATACAGTTTAATCACATACATATAATGCACAATGAAAATTGTGCGAATTCAAATGAAAGTGACTAAATATGAGATTAAGATCCCCTTAAATAATATGTAATTAATGTTTTCAGTCAAATTTATTTCAGCCTGAAAATACACTATAACATTAGGCTCAAAAGAGAGTGAATACCATCCTGATTGTTCAAACGTTCTAAAAAATAATACAATACAGCCATAAAAACATCTGGCCTACAAGGTAAAAGATGACAATTGAAGAGTACCCATATACAATAAAATAAACAGTTAGTGAAAAACGAATTGTTTATGGTATAAAAGTCACGTCATCTTACTTATTATATCAACCTGTCCATTTTACTATTGTACAAAAAACTAGATTTTTAAGTGTATGGAAAGCCAGTTTCTAATTTTCAATATCTTAAATCCTTTACTATTAAAAGAGAAACGTTATTAAGTTTTTGAAAGCCGAAACATAATCCAAAGTGGTTAAAGGGATTTGACATAACTCATTTAGTAACCTAAAGATCTAAATGAGTGTTCGTTTATGAATTCATGATGGATTGTTGAGTGAAACTGAACAGAAGTTTGAGTTGTAAAGGAATGGAGAATAATAATTTTGATAATGAATTTATATTGTACTCTCAGTTAAGTTACTTATTGATTCCTGCAATATAGAAAATTTATCAACACACATGTTCTAATTTTTAACTTTAATCCTAACTAACCAGCAGTATAATGCCTAGAAGTATGTAAAGGACCAAAACTCGATCATCATTTATTGTTCATTAGTCACAGTATTAATAATTGTTATTGTGCTGCAATAATAAAAACGATAGCATCAATAAACAGTGAGTAAACCGTAACTTCTAGGCTGTACGTTATGAGCTCAAGCTTTTTAAAGTTCGTTTCAACAAACATAATGAATTAAAATAAAGACTCAGACAGACTGATCACTAATGACCTGTCAATTATAAGAAAAACTCAACTTAAATACCACTTTATAAAGCTGCTGGCTCAAAAAGAGATTTATAGGAACTATAGCAACAAACGTGCAATTTGCGTTACATTTTAGGGAAGGTTGTCATAGTTTTAATCTTCATATCGTATATTTTTGATAATAATAAGCTCAATCTATAAGATTAACTTATGAGAGCCTTCAGTTATTCAACAGCAAAAAGACTGTTTCTAAATTATGATCAGTTGGGCGAAGTAGTTAAAATACATGAATCAGTCAGTACTTCGATAGTTTCAAATAAATTGAGCTTTGGGTAGAAATTTATTAATAAATATATTTTTATTATATCCCAATGGGTAGAAAAATTGTATTTTTGATGTTTCGTGACTTAATGCAAATCACTTCTTCGGAATAAATAAATAACCGAATTCGGCTTATTACTACTCATTGAAATATAACAAAAAATATATTTATTATTATCATTCCATACCTCGTTACCAAGAAAGGTAGCTCAATTGTAACATTGATTACAGTTCTGCATTTTGTCGACGTAATTCTACAGTTCATTTTTCTTTATTGAGTTTAAGGTTTAAAACAATCATTCCTTTATTCACAGGAAACTGTTCATTCTAGATATATTTAATGGATGGACGAATATAATTAGTAAGTTTATGGGAACTAGTTTAATTTTAGTAACAATCTGGAAGAGTTGATATTTGGCAGTAAACTGTTATGCTCAGGTTTATTGAACATATGGATATGAAAAATAATGAAGCGTTTCGAATGGCGACCCAATAAGATTACAACTAACTTTTATCCTGTTTATGTTTGTTTTGGTGACAGACTAGTTGTGACATAGTCAAGTACTATTTCAGTACATTTGAAAAAGTCCCAACAAAAGGCAAAAACAAACTAGTGAGTGCGAAATACAACGGTGACACACATTCGACCAATAAATTAGTATATAAAAGCTAGAAGAAATTAGTTACTTGGTTATATTACATAGCTGTTAAACCTAGAAAATGAATAATGTTTAAAATTCGATGTAATGAACAAAAATCGGAGTCAGTCACATGAATGTACTTAAGTTACTTTAGTAAAGAATGGAAATTCGTGGCAACTTAATTTTTAAAATTATTCTTTGAACTAAATGCATGAGAATAATAACATCTGTTCATCATTAATCAAATGTGCTTTTTCTGTTGTCTTCTTTTGCTATTCACTAGACTTGTTTTTTTAACTGTTTTAGTAAATTAATAATATGAATGTACTATTGTGTTACGGTAGACGATTTTTGTTAAAGAATGACTTAATGCTGTCTTTAAGATGATGAATATAATAATTTAATTAGGGTTATTCAAAGTTGAGAAAGAAATAGACGTTGATATTAGTTGTCACTTAGGTGGGTCTTATATCTTCTTTCATTTTGAACGATTATTTACACCACCTGTGAGATGCATGAAACGCACACACACAGTCTGGTAGTGAGTATCTGTTTCATAGATCAACCAAACAAATAGGACTGTAATTCAGATTTTATTTTTGTAAAGTGGATGGATAATATTATCACTAATTACATTTTTCTAGTTCTACTCTTATATTCATATTTTAAGACAATATGAAAATATGAAAATGAAACACTATCAATCTAGTAAATAAACTTTAACAAAGAAAAAGGAACGCGAAGTAAATATGCTGAATGAGCCAAAGGTTTTAAGGTGAACCGAAATTTCACTAACAAACCCTCGTGATTCAAAAGTTGTACGGCTCAAGGCTCGGGTCACGAGTTATTCAATATATAATTTAGGTATGACATGTGCTTACCTACAAAGGTTTCCAGGTTAAATAATACAGGAAAACATTTTGATTGTATCAGATAACCTTAGTAAATTTATTGAGAGGAGGGTTACGATTGATTAACCGGTGATTTTTCTTCTTTTTTAAGCTGCCATTACTTTATGCCACATGACTTTTCTTGTTTAAGAAATAAATGAATATACCCAAATAAAGTGTACCATAGGCACGCTGGGTTTTTAATTATGGCAAAAATGTGGCTATAGCTTACCAATAAATGGTTAATATTACAATATATTTGATGTACATTTTTGTCCTAGTTTTAAACCTATTTCATTCAGCTTTTTCCGCTTGTATCTAATAATAATAGGACAAATATTGTCACCGTTTGTCCCTCCGATTTAGTTGCCAACAGTTTTAGTTTTAACATTATGTGAAAACAACAATAAAAAGGAGTTTCGCAGACAGGAGAAACAGAAACATTATTTAAAATATTTTATAAAATTTCAGTTTTCTTCAACTCTTAAAAACTCATACACGTTTAGTAAGCACCTGTTTCTTTTCTTTAACAAAAAATAGATACGAAAGAATCCCCCTATTGTCACCTTTATTTTCATAGCATGTAATTGTGTTTGAGTGAGGGTGACAGTTGGATTGGGGTAAATCGATCAAATAATTTTCACTTTACTGAAACTCCGGATACTTTTTCTAATTAATTACATAAAGCCGTTTAAATGTATACGGGTCATAGATTTTTCTTAAAAGATCTTGTTTCATCATCCTGATCTTCAGGTGATCTCAAACAAGGGAAAAATTTATCTCACCATATCATTAAAGTGAAAGAATATAGACCAATACTCATATATCAGCAGTTATTTTGTATATCTTCATATGACAACAGTGCTTGCCCGTATTAAATACTTTATTTTCGATGGTGTACTACATGTTAAATTTCTGTTTTTGTCAGTCACAAGCCGGTTCTGGGAAATTCAAGTGATTCATACAGATTAAGATGATTATTAAACCACCATACCGATGTGAGTGATAAAAGCGCACAGTTGCCTGAGTTTGACTCAGGTTTTAGAAAAATTTCAATATTTAATTGACCACAAAGGCTATTACCAATACAACTCAGATTCAGGAAATGTTTGAAGTCATTTTAGTGATGTTTATATTCTTTAGTTATAAGCAGAGTACATTTCGCAGATTAAAGCATGATTTTGGTGTTGTGTTTTCCGAGCTAAATGATCAAGTTGTGAAGTACTGATTGTCTCTCTTGGCAAGATCATAGGCATTTACAAAAGAAATGAGCTATTAACGTTTCTTTATAACAGATGAACCATGATTTCTAAGCATGTGTTTGACAGGAAAGTCAATCTATTTTGTTGTCGTAGATAGACTAGTCAAGTTTAACACTCACCATAATATTCATCTACTTAGAAATATCATGTATATGCAATTTACATTAATGATTAATTAAAAAAATACGATCATTCAGTATAAACCTGAACGATTATACGTTTTCATGCTCTTTAAAGCACTGTAATGAATGTGTAAGGTTGTAATGATTACTCATATTAATATTGATGTTATTGTTCAAGACTTTAGAATTAGGCCTATATATTTGTTTCAATTTTCAACACGTTCCACATGAAAATGTTAGATATTTATACTAATTAGTAGAATGATAGCAAATATTATTACCCTTCCCAACATTTAGTATTGACTAGTAACATTTTCAATGTGACCAGTAATCAGAATGACTAGACATCATAATGTGTTGAGTTTGGTGTTATGTGTACTAAGGAGACATTTAGAAAAACTCAAATGATCAATTTTTTTCTTTTTGACGGGTTAATTCACCAAGTCATCTTAAACGTAAACTATTATCCTTCACCACCGTATTTTCCCGATATTGTAGGTAATAATACTGAATGACGAGCTGGTTAGCTGATGCCTCAGTCATTTATAATTCAATTGACCAAAGAGGAGTATACATGTATATTACGTGTCCCTCAATACAAAATCTTGTATCACTCTCAGTAAACTGAGTGTGAAATATTATTGGTTATTGAAATATATTTTCTAGTAAATAACTGTCAGGTGTTGAAGATGGGACCTCTTCCAAACGATTAGCCATAATCTTGAATTTGATAATTTACATTTAAACTGGTGTAACTTAGTAACCAAATACATGTTTACCTATTCTGCTTTCAGTCACAGATTTATAGTATATTGAACAGGTATACAACTAGACTAATAAAATTAAGGTAGATGAGAAGAGGTTTCTGTTTGAGATTCAGTGGTTGATAGTTAGGTGCTTCGCCCGAAAGGCTACTGCTTTACCTACTTCACTGTTCTATAATCTCTTACCAAAAACTCACCTCGACACTCCAACCCAGTACAATTCACCTCAAACGCTACCGCTTTATCCATTAAGCTACTGACTTCAGATAGTCACTGGCTTGTGAGATGAGATGCATTTTACTTTATATGCACTGGTCGTTTGAACTCTGCCATTGATAATAAGGCGTTATTTTATTCTAGTCTATGAGTTCTCAGTCATAAACATTACATGTCACTTCCGTGATCAAACAAAGTATCTTCAAAACTTACGATGATTGGCGTTCTCAACCTTTAGCTTTCTCGTGATACAATCAGTGTTCTTGATCAAATAAACTAAATGAAACAATGACTTCCAATCGAATCCAGCAGATAGGTTCAGTGATTGGGTGTTTTACTAAAGGAATTCCATTATCATATAAGTTATAGATCCATTTGGATTACTGAAGTTAGGAATTCGGTTATTTTTACTGGACAAAATGTAGTAAAAATAACATATGAAAACATTTTAAATTAAATATAGTGACAATTTGTATGGTATCAAAAGGCTTATGACTTCTCACTCTTTTTAAAGACACGGACGTAACAACATTAACTGTAATCTACTTATGTACTTTAATGTAAAACAACTGTGAATGAAAGCTTAATGAAAATGTAAAATAATTACCGGAGATAGCGAGGGATAAAAGAAAATATTCGACTAACAGAAGTGAACTTTTGAATTAGTTATTCTTAACTATGAAATTATTAAAAATGTGAACCAACTATAAAATTTCAAGCATACCAGTGGTTCAATAAACTGTTCTTGGATGATGGCTTAATGAATTCTTAACTGAAATATTGGAACGATCAACATGATTAGTAATATAATATTAGAAAGACTGTATGAATTATTAGTTTATTCTACCTTCGTAAAGTAAACATATCTATAGAGAAAGTTAATAAATCATCATAGAAAATAACAAATAAATATCAATTCTTCCAAATAGTGATAAATAAATAAAATAATCCTTACTTAAACTATTTCATCAACAAAGAGTTTAAGAGTAGAGTTATAAATATGTGCTTTATTCGCAGTGAATTTATTTATCATCAGTCTTAAACTGTTGTGACCTAAGATAATAAGAAAATGTTCTCAACTCAAACAAAATTGAAAACAAGATCATATATCTCAAGGCGCTTGAACAAAAAGTTGAAGTGAATATGAAATTCGGCCAAGTTTTACTGACTACTTTTATAAATAGTGTATGCGATGCATCAGAATGTTATGAAAAAGCTAAAAAAAATTTTTTTTAATAGCTGATAAGACTAGAAAAGCATTAATTTATTAGCATAATTTCAAGCGACTGTGCATCACAAATCACATAAACTTTATATAAGTGCCATTCATTTCAAGCGGAATGGTGATTTTTCCCAAAGCTAAAACATTCAATCTCCCAAGAAGGTAACAAACTATAGAAACCATTTTGGATGATTTTATACATATATATGGAATCGAATATATTTTAGTCTCTATGATCACTCAAGCTTCTTGATCTTTGAACACATTTTATCAAGGGATATTCATACAATTTAAAAACCACTAAAAAGTTAATTTATCTTTAATTTGTTTGTCTTACAGTAATAATTTCGATAACTAAATAGTAACATATAATGTTTAAGATAACAAGACTGATTCTTTTTGAAGATGAAGGAACAAAAAAACCGGCCAATAATTTTTTTCTATTCATAATCTTAATTTATTTATCAAGAAATAATTTTTTTTTCCTTTCGAATAATCAAAGTACCCAAAAGAACACTTATGCAAATCCATCGACTTTTTATTGGACTGAATAATGAACATAAACTGTTGAAATTTTACGATACCAGACATGAGTGTATATAATTTATTTGACTGTCTCTTAGCTTTGAAACTAATAGTTTTGCCCAACAAAAATTGTAGTTCATATTTTAAAAAAAAATGAATCAGGCTGATATTCTTCGACAAACATCTGCCGAATAATATGAGATACATTATGTAGATGGTAATCCTCACATGTGTGATAGAGGTCAGTTTCATCATTTCAAATATTTATTCTATAAGACGCTTAAAACTAAATATCCAAGTAAACTAAAATGTTCAATACACAACTATATAGTGCAAGTCAATATTTCTTGACTTGTGTCAATAAGCATGATTCGAATTTATTAATGCTAAGATTTCCTAACTTAGTATAAGACTTGGAGAGTGGTCCAAAGTTCCACGGTATATTTTTCGGGAACTGCATCTAGCATTATCATAAACAAGTCGCTGAATAATAGTTCAACAACGATTTTTTTCAGATATATTATCATTAGGTCCGGCAAATCCTAAAAATATCACTTAACAAGAACAATAAAATGGACAGACATCAGAACTAGTAATCATTAAAAAAAAGAACATAAATGCACGCTTTTAACAAATATACCTGCTGGTTAACTATACCATTTATAAAAGTTGTATGTATGCAATTAATCTTAAGTGAAGAAAACTTATCAATGCGTCATTAGTAAACTAGTGTGAAGATAATTCAATTTCTAACCATGTGCGCACACACAAACATCAGTGCTGTACACTTATTGATGTGTCCTAAAACAACATATCCACTGTTTGTGTTCACCTTAAATGTTTTAATGAGTTAAAAGAGTTGAATGCAATTCAATATCGGTTATTTTGTTTGTTTATTTTTTACTGATTCAAACATGCTTTTTCCTGTATGATTAGCTAACATAACATTTTACAGTACCATTATCCACTTCACTGACTTTAACATCGTGTTACTTTTTCTGAATAGCACAAACAATTCTAATTCATCGTTCATTTAATGTAACTATGATTAGAAAACTTAAATGTTCATGTAATCAAACTTATCATAAAATACATGGATATTTGTATTGTGATAAAATATGTAAGACTGGTGCATATTGATGCACAACCAATATATTCTCACCAATCAACTACTTTTACAAGGTGATAAGATTTCAAAATAAGTGCATAAGAGAATTACTCAATTCTAAAACCTGATATATACATCCACAATATTAAGAACAACTATGTGATTATCAAATATTTATATAAAACTAAAAGTTAGACCGCAGAATGCCTACTGATGATCATAATATGTTTATTAATGAATAACTATATCACTGTTGAATTTTACAGTCCTTATGCCCGTAGAATTCAAACAATCTCGTCAAAATGACGATTATGCTAAACGACTTCGCGTTAGTATGCTATTGACTTATTGCTAGATGTTCAAATATTACCTGTGTAGTACCAATCACTCAAGTTTGCTACTTGCAATCAGTCATCAGTAAGGCGTATTTTTACCGTTGAAAGAACTGATAATACTTCAGAAACTTCCACTCTGCGACCCAATAGTGTGATTTAATTTTCCTGACGGAGATAATAAAATTCTTGACTTCAATGTTAAATGAAACCTGAGGGAGCAACGATTCTGTTTATGTTGAGGATAGGTATCACTGGTCAGCTCATACAAGCTAAAAACACCTATCAGGAAAATCCTGATAATTACTTATGGCCGAATAAACGATGAATCATGAATGAACTGGCACACACTAATCTATAAACACCAGTGACACCACAGATTGAAAGAGAAAGGTGAATGAGCTCTCTATTTTTTCCAACGACAAGAATTCCTGCTGCAATCTTAGATGAAAAAAATTGGAGTATTTAGGACACCAGTTTACGTTTGAAAGCAAAAGAGAAAAAATTATTTTAATATAAATAATCTGTCACACAAACTGTAAAAATACAAAAGTGATCTCAAATAGTTGTTGAGTTTACTCTACATTACCAAACTGAGGCGTAAAGTTAGGGTATGTAATATCAAATAGTTTGAAACAGATAATCAGATAAAACAAAGGCATAAATGTTTAAAACTAGATTTGAATAAGTTTTTTAACTGAAATTCTTGTTGCGAATGTCAACAAACTGTTGTTAAAGTAACAGTAATATGATGCACGCATTTCGAACATATATATATAGCACTGAAATAACGAAAACGCAGCTGTTCCAATAAATCCCATCACTGTTTTCAAATCTAAAAGTGTGCAATTCTTTTCAAAAACTATGAAATCAATTATGCTTGAAGTCGATAAAGTTAGATATGTTTTCACTTGGTTGCCATATAAGATAAATCCATAACTTTGATTACCCTGGTGTTGGGGATGATTGACAAAATGTTAGTAACTACTACTACACTAGATCCAAAAGAATGGAAACGTAAGAATCAAAAGTTATTCATATTATTCTCAGAATAATTAAATAACACCTCTTCAAAACGATCCTTTCTAAAATGACGTTACGTGTTTGTTTTCTATTCAAGACAGAGAGGTATGTTAAACTGATGTTATAGACCAGTTACCCCAACCACGGGCTAAAAGTTACATAACCAATGTCCGGATATTCACGTTAACCAGCGCTTGTCTACTCATGTGTAACAACCGAATCGTGTGAAAAGAAGGTGAATGATTGCATGGCTTGAAACGTTTTGAGGCAACCAAAACTTCATAACCATAGCCGCCGTAAGATTTTCTACATAGGTTTCAAGAAGTCTGATATTGTAAACCCTTTAAAGATATGTGAGTTTCATTTGCCTAATTCACTAGTATACCCTTAAATTTAATGTAGTGTTCTTCAAACAAGCTTGTACAAATTAGATTCTGACAACAGAAAGGATACTGCATATTACATGTAGATTGATATATGATATTAAATGATTAAAAGTAGTTTAGAGGAAACGCTTGACCTGGCTTACTTGCTACCTGGCATCCATCAGAAAGGAATACCTGTACTTCTGGAGGAACTAATGTTTGCCGATATATTCGAACCTTAGTCACCCAGTTTTACATTTTAAGACGTTAGCATTGAGCTGTTTGGGAAGCGATGCATTGTCTTTTAGACTAGAGGTCAGGTTATAATTCGATCGATAGAACTGAATCACCACCAAACATTAGAAAAAATATAACACTGGTCACTACTTGATGGTATACGACATCTAAAAAATCTCAGACTTAAAAATTCGTCAACTTTTTTTGCTCAAAAGATCCGCAGTCACACTCTTAATTCTCAGTATTAAAAGAGGAAAGTTCCAAATAGCATGAAAAAACACATGGCTAAAGTAACTTTGAACTACACTGACCCGTATTACATTGATGAGTAAAGCTGGAAGGGTTAAGGTTATGGGGTCAAATTTTTTACTGTACTTAATTTCTGGTAGTCAATAAATCTGACTGTTTATTGGAAAACATTTTTATGTATGAGTTAATTATGATCAAATTAACTAAGAATACACCTCATTACAGTAGTATACGATAGTAAGTGCAATACATTCCAAAGCGATTAAAAATTCATAAAATATCCGTCAGGAATGAAAAACAACTATCATCCTATTTCTGAAGTCTTCAAACCTCCTGAAACTAACAGATGGCAGTAACTTTATACAGAGCATTTAGTCAACTCAATCTTTATCTATTTCTATAAGTAGACCGATTGTCAGTTTTCAGTCCAGTTAATCCCAGTTAAAAGCATTACTGAAGACTCAAAATCAGACATTTTTATCAAAACTAACATTAAGAATAACCCTTTTTAAAGAAGTATTGACAAGGGTCAAGTGAATAAAAAATTTCACAATAATTTCGTAGCACGCATACACTAGTCCACAAAATGCTATTTTCTTAAGTATGGAAACTACTGACAAATAGATTGCTAAAACCGTACATCATGTTCCAATATCAGATTGGGTGTCTTCTCCATCTTAAACTTAATCGTAACTAAAAACAATTCGATTGCATCATTAATAATTCTTCTTTGATGACACAATGGTTTACTATTACTCGTAAGTGTTCATTAGTGGCTTATTTGTTGATAAGCCTGTACAATTTTTAATGGTTGTACTCAATATCCCACTAGCTCCAGTTTAATATGAACTAAGGTTAACAATCTATCGGTGCAGTTGGTTAACTTAAGGGGTGTAATATTTAGAGGACAACATTTTGTCACCAACACTCTTTGATACTTTGTGATACTTATACAAACACTGACTTGTGATAAGACAAGTAGTTACATTCTAACCAAATGCAACAAATTAGTGAATATTTATCCTGAATTTTGTGACAAACTTTTCTACTGAATGTTATTTTTTGCATACGCATCATCCCTCACACCTTCTAACTCTGCTTATGACATTTTTGTTTATGAAGTCTGCAGTTAGGTTCATAATGCTGTAAGGTAATACATCGTTCTGAAAATTATAAACGGTTAAGAAAATAATATCATCGTTTTTAGACTACGCTAACCTTATTTTAACATATGAAAACTGAGTTATGTTGATTCTAAAGAGTACCTATCAAAAATACAGTCATTCTGTTGACGTTAAAAGTGACTTCCGTTATTCTTGATAATTGTCCATAAATTAGTAAACCTTGAAGGAATCCTTTTAATCTAACATAAAACGTAATATTTTTTGATATTCCGTCGAGTAATCATTCATTTCTTTGGAAATTATTTCCTCACAAAATGCCTATTACATCGATTATCATTAAACTGACAATTTCAGTTCTATCAAAGTAAGTGGCCAAGGAATAGGTATGGGTATCGTTGTCGAAATAAGGACTCAAACTTTTGTTTTCCGAAATAACTTAAGCCTTCTTAATTAAGGTTAATGTTTTTACCGGTATTTACGAGTTAATAGAAGTAGTGTTTTGTTATTGACTCAGCTGATGTGAAACCGAGCTAACTGTGGCTAAACAATTGAGAAATAATTTTGATGTCCTACAGGGGCTTTGCGTTCCACATCTGTTGGTTCAACTACATAACATTAATATTCTAAATATGGAGATCACATAGCTTTGTCAAACCACAGTAACATTTGTATAATCTGATCCAACTGATAATAAGAATGCTAAAGTGGTTAATAAATATATTAATATGACCGAATATGAAACTGAATTCACAAACATATCAAGAAGTGCTGAAAAAACTTATAAGTTACCAATTCGTCTCTTGCACTGTATTTCAAAGCAATCACAAGTCTACGTAGAATTGATTTAGTTATATACACCTTAGATAAACCTAAAAAATGTAATCTGAACCAGAAACTTTTAATTCCATGCGTTTGCTTAATGAATGATTCATGCAATGTCAAGATGAGAAACGAGTTTGTATATAAAAGAAAAATGATTAAAATGTGACAAAACCTTTGGTATTTTAATCTTTATCAAATACTGTTTACCCCTTAATCATTCCAGTCTACAAATATAAATGAACTGCTTCATGCGCAGTAGTGTCCAGAGATAGTGAAATTTAAACAAAATGTGCAGCTATATGAACGAAATTTATTCACCAGGTTTGAAAAAATGTTACTTTGGGCAAATCGAATGAGAATGAAAATTGAACTCACATGAGTCTTCAATTATCCAAAGCTCGTCCTAAGAATCCTAATCTCTTGTGAAAGCTTGAAATTATACATTCGCTCAAAGGGGTGAAGATAGAGTTTTGTCAGCGGTTTTATCACAATAACAAGACTTTTCAACCACTAATGGCTGAAATATTAAAATTCTGCCACAAAAGTTGTTTATATTTCTCTGACTTATCGTTTTTAACCAAACCTTTTAATAGTTACTTCAGAATGTTTGAGTAAATTTATGCTTATAAGCCGATGAACCTTGAAATCATCACTCATAAAACCTATACATGTAGACTTAAGATTTGATGTGCAAAAAAAATTATAATAGTACAAGAGTCTCAACCCACACTTGTTTTTCCTAAAGAAAAATGATTAAAATTATGTACTGTAAAACAAAATTGTGTAGTTGCAAGCACAACCAAAAATAGGCTTTCAGATATGAAATATTTTCAATTCCTCAAGTGAATATCATTCAAATTACTCTGTGTGATTAGCAAGCAATACCTACCGTCAGTGTATTTCCGTATAGCTGGGAAAATTAAAGCAACAAAAGTAGTGAAGATACAGTTGATAATCATGTTAAAATACTTGTCCATGTAAAATGAAAATCTGTTGTAAAACTGATAAGTTACAACACAAAAACAGGCAATAATATTCTGATCTTATCAGGCAGTCGTCAAGCAACATGCCAATCAACAATCATACGTAAATAAAAAGGTACCCTGAACTCACCAATATCACAACCGGCGTGAGAAATTGTCTTTTCTTTTCTATCCGGTATAAACATCTGCTTACGATTGTCTTCAAAAATCTGTTCCCAGTCAACCGTGAAACCAAAGTTGCACAAAAACTGATTATTTAACGCCACAATATCGTTGCGTTGAATAGCTGAAACGGAAAGAAAACAAAATATATCATTTAAGCAATAGAGTTATTGCCTTGAGAACTATGCTGTCGAATATATTTCAGAAGCGATCTAGTTAAACGAACTTTTTTTGTAAAAGTGAGCCATAATTATACATCTGTCTACAGATACTCTGTTCCTCAATTAAAACAGTATGATTGCCAGGGTTTATAGCTTATTATGATGAAAACGTTCAAAAACAATGTGCTTTGGGTTTTTAATTCCCTCAAATAAGGTTCAATGAGACTGCTTTTATATCTACCATAGGAATAGTCCTGTCATAAAAAACCATCAATAGAAAACTTAACAGTTTCAGTATTTACAAATAACAAGGAACAGTAGAAAACTAGTCTTGTTTATTACTGTACGCTTCTCTTTTGGCTAGTGATTACGTACCAAATTTAGATGAGATTATAATTTATGGACGAACCAATCGGATATGAGAAAACAGATCTCAAATTTTGGTGCGAAATTCACCTATCCATTCGGCTAAATAAAGTTTTGACATTATAGCCGATGTTACTTCGTGATGAAAACCCCAAGTCTAATTCCCTACCCTAACCACCAACTGTAAATTATAGTTATAACTCCTCACGCTGGTTTATAACCCTCATTTGTTCGTACTTATAAATGTCACAATAAGATCTAAGGAAATGTAGAGTTACAAAAGAGTGACCAAGCGAGAGGAAGACCATTATTTTGAAGATAATAGCCGTAAACATAATCCAACAAGTCATAAATTAATACAAACCAGTGTCAGTCAGAAAGCAAGTACTTTTAACTAAAAGCGGTCAGTAAGATGTTTTAAGTTTTAGTTCCCATTCCAGAGTTTTTAAAATTGAAAATTAATTTCTGCAATTTAAGTATTTTAGAGAGTGTATCACACTTACCATTAACTACCATTACTACAAACGTGCAAACTGTGATTAAAATAATCCTCAATACGAAACATAATATCAACATCATCACTATAATAGTAATGTATGTCTAATAGTAAAGGCAAATACTTTGAATAGAACTAAGTGTACAAATATGCAAGGGCAAGAAAAATAAGCAGAGAAGGCACTTCAGATTCAACATATTTTCAAATGATTATACGGGTACTAGTCTTAACTGCACTGATTTTATTTATTTTGCAAGTCGTTAACTCTTAACACTTGCTGTTTTTTCAATGTACGTGTGAAAAATTCAGCGGCTTCTAGTAATTGCGAGTTTATGAGAACAAGATGTTTTATCTTAAGAAACTTTATCAATTGAATTGATTTGTATCTCCGTCTTGAGTTCCGAACAGAACTTAGTGTAATGCTTAAGTTAAATTCAAGTATACGCAAGGAGTAGAAATATCATCAGCATGGTAAATACATATGCATAAAATAATAAACGCACTTTGAACAAACTTCTTACCTGTCAAACTTCGTAAATCTAGGATTTCAAGACTGTTTCGACTAATAACAAGTGCAGCACTAGTATTCATGATACGATATCCTGGTTCACCACGAATAACTTTCAAAGAAGGTAACGATAGCGTTTTAACGCTGTTTTGACCAATGAACACATAACCAGACACATCTTCAATCTTTTCAAGAAAAGAAAGATCAGGATCGGATCCATTTTCTACTTAATCAAACACTAGTCAATATGGTACCATACCAAGTTTCTCTAAACCACATATAACCAAATTCCCGATTATGTGAGTACAACCCCCATATAGAAATCTGATGTACGTTAGCTGTATATGTTTTGGATTAGGCTTTCCGCAGTCTCTCTCCCAAACACGACAGGCTAAAGATATCAAATTAAAAACTGCACAGACCTTTAATCCATGGGTACTCAGAAATGGAAAATTTTAAGGACCAGCAATTAAGAGCTAAAATCTGTATCACTACGGAAAGATAAAATACCGAAAATAAAAACCAAAGTCAGTGATAAAAAATTCATTTAAGAATTATCCTGTCAAACATCCCATTAGCTTTTGAAAACGTGCCAAACAATATTTACCTACAGGGTTAACTAAATTGATGTAGTCAAACCCAACAATCTACACAATATACCTTTAATATCTTTGTCACGACCTCGTATACACCGATTTATTTTTTTCGAGATCTCTACATGTTGACCTTATATAGTTTCAGGTATTTCGTAATATTCAATTGATGTAACCAAGTCATTCGACTGCACTAATTCTAATCAGTTTGATACTTATTCGTGAATACGCATATATTATAGTTTGATTGAGCGGGTTTGTCTCGTAACTGCAAGGATCATGGATATCAGGAGCCATCACACTACTAAGCAGGTGGGTTGGTTGATTGTAAGATAAAAATAACTAAGTGACAGTTCGAGTGGTAAGAGAAGGCGATCGTTTCAAGTATAAATCAATAAGTTAGCTAACTGGTAATGCAGACATTGTGAAAAGAAGGACTTGAAAGATCGATAGGGAAAGTGAAAATGATAATGATTCTAGTGAGAATGATCCCATGTGCTAGAGTCTATCTTCGAGTTTTTGTTTATGGCTTATCAACTACTTGGTTACCCGTCTCTGTATTTGATCTAATTAATTTATATCTCTTCAGAATAAAAGAGGTGCAAGAATATTTTGCACTTCAAATTAAGGTCATGAGTATGATTTAAATAGTTTTAAGAACAACTGTGAGATGATTGAGCCAAGTTGTCTTATCATAAAGTGGAGAGTTGCGTCCGCCTTGGCTGAATCCCTCACATAATTGAGTTAGTGTAGGACATGAAACATTACAACGGACGCTGCCCAGTGATCAACCAATTGTTAAAAGTATACCTGAACTACTTGACGGACAAAATAACCTTGTTGACCTATTAAAAATTAAAACAAAACACTGATTACTCCTAAAAATATTGCATCACCCTCTCTCTGTATGAAATATTAAAATGAGAACAACTACCAGTTTAAACCGTTGCTTCATTAATATCAGAAAGACATACGATGTAAATAAATAAAACTTTTCTACTTAGATGTACTAATTAGAATTGTGTTAAGAAGAGGATAATGAAAGTGCATTGTGATTCCGCCAAATACTCTGTCCGTGATATTTTCTTTGTTTTAGACGAACACTTGTTATGAATGGAAAGAAACCAAATTTCAATAAATTCTTGTCCTAGCCACACGGTCACGTTGACGTTTCAGAATGCCGTGACAGTGGATTTACAGTAGTCTTCACACTGTTTCCACTTCAAGCGGAGATAAGGAGATCCACTGATTCTATGAGCACCAAGTCAGCCAAAACATGATAAATTTGTATATCGTAACTGCTATAAAAAGAACGCTATTCTGTACAATCGAAATTAAAACGAACAACCATTACTTAACATGACTATAATAGTTTGGGTTGGTATCTAATGTGTTATTATACGACACTGACAATGAAACTCGTTTTTACCACACATAGGATATACTTTTCCATTGAGTACACAATGGAATAACCTTTCTTGATTGTAGTGCTTCCCATCATGGTTTTCGTAGTTAGAGCACCCGTCTCTCTTCTGGTCGTTAGAGACTCTGGTGGAACCAATCTCAAACTCATCGAATCTAAAAAGAACACGTGACTGTTTCATTTGTCTATCACTGTTGCCCGATAAACTTGAAATAGGGTGGTTGCTTGATATCACTGGATTGCAAGCAGTTTTAGGGTATATTGTTTCCGTCTGAGTCTTTTTTAATAGACATAGATGATATTTATTATTGCTTTTCTTCCGTTGCGAGTTCTTCCAAAAGCTATGAGAACTTTTTAAGAATCTCATTTTTATCTTATCCCTTCTTTGATTTCACTTTGTCCTCAGAAAATTGAGGGCGTTAGACAAATCACATTTAATGCTTTGCGTCACTCAACCCTTTCATTTATAGTTACTGATGTAATATATATGCAAAGGAAATAAGTAATTGCTAGTACAAATCATATGGTGTAGAGATATCCAAATTACATGCACGGCATAAGTTTCTCAAGTGTGGTGGTAAACAGCCATGGCGGACCACTTGCTTTATACAAAAAGATGGAATGAATCGTCCTTAGAGAATCGTTCTGTAACAATATTTGTATTTAATTAAGAGTTGACCTCAAACGAACAAGTATTTTCAAAACAATGGAGCTTAGGTATTCATTTACTTCCTTATTTTGTGAGGGCATCATATTTCGCAATATTTTACATTGAATGCTGAAACGCTTTTCGTGTTTGAACAGGTAATCCCCACTCGATTGTGCACTAACCCACGAGCGAAATAGAGACATACTTACTATTAGTCTGGTTTCCTCTATCAATAGAACAAGGGTTACCAAACGGCATGAAACTGGTGTGCCCAATATTGGACACGAATTTCATTTTTGTTTAGTTTATTACCACAATTTTCTACTTTTTCGCATGAGCAGACCTTCTGATTAAGTTAACAAATCCATCAATCGCCAAATCGTACCAGATAGATACCCGTTACCCATAGCCAATATTTTACAAACGGCTTACGGAATATGAACATATTTACTAAAATTGACTTAGTCATGGCATATCACAATAACTGAGAAAGATATCGCAAAGACAGCTATCACCATACCTTCAGCCTGAGATACGTGGCACAAACATTTCAAAGATTTATGGACAACCCACATTGGGATATGCCATTTGAATGAGGGTATACAAACAATTTGTCAATTTCCAGTCTCGATTTACAATTACATGAATATCATAACAGAGCAGTGTTAAAACGGCTGGAAGAAAATGAAATGCATATACATCAAAGTAAAACTTTTTTCAGTGTCCAAACTCCAGTATTTCTCGAGCATACAATAAGACCAGAAGAGGTTACACCGATCAAAGAAGAAGTAGACACCATCTGACAGTACCCCATATCTAGTTCTCCAACACAGTTTTCTCGGTTTAATTAACTTTTATCGAAGATTCATATCCGGTTGTGTACAATTAATCCAAACTTTGACAGATTCCCTTGAAGTAAAACCAAAAGAATTCAAGCAGACTTCTGAGGCAGTTGAGGCTATCAAACAGCTAAAGAATAAATCACCTCCTTGGTAATCCCGAATTCTCTTTCCCCACTTGATTTGATGGCGAATGCTTCGGACAAAGCAGTGGGCGGTACTCTAAACCAACTGGTAAAAAAGGCCTGGAAACCGATTGTTTTCTTCTCAAAAAGACTCGCTCCAGCAGAAACAATGTATTTTATCCTTCGGCGTGAACTATCGGCAATCTATTTATCCCTTAGGCATTTCTGACACATGTTGGAATGCAGGGACTTCGTCTCTAATTGTTTGAGGCAATTAATACTTAATATTTTTATTTCTTTTTCTCTTCTGGGTTCTAAAGCATCGATTGGTCTAATCAATTTACACAAATTTGTTAGATAGCGTTCGGCGCGTCAACAATCAAAAAAGTTAATCATCACACAAATTTATTCATCAGTGTTTTCTCACAAGCAGATGCGCGTTTTGCTTATGTACATGTTGCCTCTTTACCGCATTCTAATGTTTTTAAATAATTGTTTACATGTATAGATCGATTCACGAGATTCCCTATAGCCATAACGATAACGAGGCCATATGTCCAAACTTAAACTAATGAAACTCATGAACAATCGCGAGCGATATATGTATAAAAGAACCTAAATAATTGCTTGCACGTCTGGATAAGGTGTGACAAAATAAAAGCACTGCTTATCCCTCCATTCGAAGGTCCTTTCAAAGCTATCTGAAGGTAACCTAAATATTTCGTCATACAAAAAAAAGAAACATCGACTCCGAAGTATTGACAGGTTAAAACGGGCTTATCTACATCATGAACCACCATATGTGTAGTTAGACCGTTTGCCTGACCAAACCGTCAGGCAAGTAAGAACGAGAATTTTGCACAAGTGATCAATAAGTTTGGATGGGCACGGCTGGTTTTTCAGCCAAGAATATCCACAGTTTTCACTGAAGCCTAAAATGCATCCATGTGTCTACTAAAACACTGCGTTTATTTAAAAAAGACACTATCAAAAAAGTAGAAGTCTACAATATTATGCCACCAACACCTCAGATCTTTTGCTTTTGATGTATGTGAGTTCCACTCATCTTTCTAAACAATCCACTGAGTAATACGAATGGAAAACATATCAGAAGGGGTTAGTCACAAATAAACGAAAACTCTTCAACTGCGGTGAGCGTTGTGACCGAGTTTTGCCAGCCGAATTAACCGTTTCCCTAGATTTTACCACTAAAAGTGCACGATGAGAAAGTTGGATTAAAACATTGATTAAAATCTTTATAAACACGTACTATAAACCCATACAATGAACACTTGCAATAATGACAAATTTCAAAATTAATCCAGGCGAGTTTTACTAGTTTGATAAATAATTTACTATGTTTTTAGTACTTAACTTACGTATGCTTTTAACTTAAACTGGCCATATATTTCATATAAACCACTCCTAGAACCATTACCGAGATTTTATTTGATAATTTCGAATGAATTGAGAATTGGGTAGATTGTTATAAATAAATAATATATTTGTAGTATCCCGATGGACAGAAAAATTAGATTTCCTGACGTTCTTGACTTAGTGTAAGTCACTTCTTCAGAGAATAAATAACCAAATTAAAACTAACCCAAGTTTAAATAGTTCCGTTGAACTATTTAACCTAAATTAGTTTAATAAGTGATCCGTTGGTTAGTCAGAACATTGACCTTACGACATGACTCTTGCTGCTACGCTCACGTTAAACCAATTATTGTCAGTTGGCCATACGAAATTCTGAAACTTATCTCTATTGTAGTTTAAAAAATGTTATTTTATATAACAGTTCGTATATTTTGTCGTATAGCTGATACTTACCACACATGTGGCTTTTCTATTTGATTACTATGAATGTGAACAGAAAACTTTGGTACTGTTCATACTCAAAGCACGGTGTTTCAGTGTGCATTGCTAGGACACTTTGATATAGTAATCCGTTCTTTTATTGTTTCCTTCCACGTGTCTGAGTAATTTACAGTCAATGAGCATCATATGGATGTGATTTTTGTGGACGAAAACAACAACCATACACAATCGAACCACTTTCCTTCTGAACGCTAGACCACGCACTTGTCCAATAGACCACACCGGCCCGTAGCGGACATGACTGTAGTAATTTTACTTCTCTCCTTAATCGTATATTTTACTTTTCTAGATCGGAGAGCACTCTATGCAACGCTTCAGTGATATCGTCCACTAATGGAGGTCGCTGAGCATTTGAAAGTCAAACCGCTGTAAAAGGATTGATGAGTCACCTCGACAATTCGTCAGGCCTTGTGGAAGCGGTCAAAACAAGATACTTTTATATTTGTTTTGATTTCAGCCAAACTACGTCTAACAACGCCCATCCTTCAAGTAACGAAAGTGATGCCATCGCAATGATGCACGTCATAGGATGAATCATTAGTGATATCACGTTGTCGCGGCGATTTAATATTTAGGACAATTTTGAGACCTGTTTGAAAGAAGTACATTAAGTAATGGGACTCCTGTGGTTGATAGTATTTCCTACAGTATACGCACACTAATTATGTCAAGTCAGTATGTAGAAAAGAACAATGACGACCCGACTCAAAAGTATTTTTTCATCAGATGTATCTATACTCATTTACGTAAACGCACTTCGTCAGAAGCAGACAATTTTCTTCAGGGTGTAGATGATGATAGTTGTAAACATTCTTCCTAGTAACATGCATTTTCTAGCACACCATCACGGCCTAGACAAAGAAGACGACGTCAGTCATGGACGCATGCTTCATTCCAAATGAATTTATGCTTCAGATTAAAATATTACCACTGCCAATCCAGATTTCGTGTCCGTGCATTAAATGGTGAGCTAAAAGTCACATCTGTTCAAACGGTTCACAACCATCCTTGCGCAGAAGGATATATTTCTGTAGATTGTTCGAGATGACAATTGTCATAAAGTGAATGATTATATATATGACCGTTTCTATCGAGTAATACGTGAACTAGTAGCTTACGACACCAGGTTTCTTGCAAGTTACACAAAAAGCCTACTAAGGACGATATTGCCAAAATGCTATCGCAGTTTCACCCAGAATGTTGAACTCACATTCTTATTATTTGAGTCTAGACACAGAATAACAACGAAATTTTACAGCGCGACCACCTAAACACTGAAGTAAAAGTATTCGGTGAAAATGGGAACATATCTGTGAGTTGCTCTATATGCAGAAAGCAAATGATTATTCACCACGCGTTCCCACAGATAATATATATTGACTCGACTTATCAGGTCAACAAAGTTGGGTAAGTAATGAATTGTGAAAAACTTAGCTTAAATTTTTCAGCTATTCCAGCTAGTGGTTGCTGATGGGCTTGAGCATGGTCACACTGTTATGAATACTCTTTCAGGAAAGAACGACGCGAAGACGTCGTAAAACTAGTTGAATACCTCGAAGGCAATATTTGAGGTACTTACGATGTATGTGCTCTCTTTATGGATTCGGCAGCGACCGAAATTTCCGCGATCGTCGACGAGGCTACAAACTCGCCTATAAAACTTGGCCAACATAGAGCCATTGTCATGTATTTGATCGAGTTTGGTGATTAATCTAACTCCTGGTAAGTCCATGCATTTATATATATACTCTAAAAAACTAAAATTTACTTTTAATACGTCTTCCGGTACAAAACGTCTACACCATGTACCTTCTTCCAGATCACATGTCACTTCTAAAAACCAAAAATTTATGCAGAACCGAACGATTATTTGTGTATTTCCTTTTCGCACTTTATCATTTTACACGGGAAGTGGAGCAGTTTTTCAGGTTTGACTGATTTTCATCATGGTTTTTAAGTAGATTCTTCATTTTAAACTTGAGGGAAACTCAACAGGCAGGTGAGAAAAAACCTGATAGCCGACAGAACAAGGGGAAAATGTACTTCACGAACATAGTGTTGGGTAGACAACTCGCGGCACTTCTTCAGTTATTCTTATTTCATTTTCATATCTTTTCTCTTACAAGCTCTGACGAACATAAAGAAGATATGTGGCAAATCATCAGCGGTAATTGTGAAAAACATTAAAGGTTACAAGATAAAATAACAAGCTAGCAAAAAAAGTCATCCACGGATTATTGTCAAATAATAAGTGCGTTGTTCATCACTGATTGAACGTGAGGCAATCGACTAGTCGGTGATTCTCTCTTGGGATGAGGAAACGGAACTGAAATGTTCATGATAGGTAAGTTAATTAAACTGATGTTCCTACAACTGTCGATTCTAAGAGGAAGCTAAAGTGTCGGCATTATACAACCGATTATACTATATTGAATGTTGAAAAGCTAAGTGTAGATTGTAAATGTCGGACAGAAATTACAGAAAAATGAGAAAAAGTTATAATTTTAATATTTAGGATCATTAGTCAGTTGAAGACAGACCAATATTGAAAATGTGGAAGCACCGGACGGCTGTTACGTCCTACCGTTGAACACCTCAGCAGAGTTGTTGTGGATCGTGATCTGACTCCAAATTGATTGTATAAATTTTGTACAATTGCCTATCCTCGTGTATAATCATCGACTTAAATCGCGTTAGTTAATGACGGAATTAAATAAGTCAAATAACGAGAATGGAGTTTTGAATGCATATATTTCGTATAATTATTGATTAGACAAACGAACAGAGAAAAGATGCGAAGATGAGAAAGTTACAACTCTACAGTGAATTTTCTGACTACTCATCACTAAGATCACTTATGTCATCTACAGACTTGGAGACTAGTGAGGAAATACGATGGGTTTTTCTTTTTTGTGGAGCATTCACCTTATTTTTTATAACGTCCTGGTAATAGCAAATTTCAGTGAGACTACGGCTAGTCTAACGCTCTGTCGAATGTATAAATGCCTTTTATTTAAGCCCACTTTTGATTTTCTTGGCTTCGAACTTATTACTAATAGGTTATTCGGTTGTGATTTTACTACGTCTGTTGAGGTGTAGGTAAATCTATCCTTGAATGAAGCATGATCTATATCCAGGGTTGGTATATCTCATATTGATCACAAGGAGTGAGGGAGCTCGGTGTGTGAATCGCTCCACCAATCTTGGAAGTTTCGTCAGTCCTTGATTGAGACATTTGTGTCTGGCACTACTCTGACTTATGATTGATATAATTGGTGTTTGGACATAGAAAAGTACATGCATTGTCTACTGATAAGTTTAGGAGTCCATGAAGTTTTTACTTTTATGCTGACGAGATGTAGAGGATGTTTTAAACGGGGGTAAGAGAGCTACGTTCCAAAAATAAGATGCTTCATGTTCACGGGACTATTTGTAAAACTCACCTAGTCGACTCTCCTTCTGCATTCATCAGAGTATTCCCTTCTTGTCTAACAGCAATAAGAAATTGGTAAATTGACATAGAAGCGTCAATTGCTACTTTTCTTCCTATAAAAAACTCGGTAACAAGAATGTTTGTAGTTATCCCAACCGAAATATGATTTGATTTCACAGCTTTTGACTGCTTTCTGTGCATTATCACCGATTACCTTGCTCAACTGATGAACTCCCATGTTTACGGTAGATGATCTGTAGGCCCGACTTAATAATTGTGCACACAGAGTCCGTCGGATGGTGAAAAGTGAAACGGGATACAGTGCACTGAAGTTAGTGTTGACTGTCCGTTAAGAATTAGTGTACTGAGCTACACGTCTGAAAAAGACCATATCACACTATAACTTAGTTTTAAGGTAGATCAGATACATTTTACTCAAAGTATAATGCAAACAAAGAATGTTCCAAACCATAAAATAGCCCAGAAAAGGATATATGAAAAAACACATATCTTAACTAGGAGCCACAATAGCTTAAAAATATACAGGCTAGTATAGATGGGGCAACACAGGCACTTATTCAATCGTTACAGATGAAATAGAAATAGGTACATCTGGGTGGTGTCATATTTAAATTGGATTTATGTGGACGTCTACAATATTGAATTACCATTACTAACAAAATACTACGACAAAAAAACCACAAACAGTGCCACAGTCATCATAGCTGTGCCAGACGGATTTGTCGCTACGTTGAATAGACAATTACATAAAGTAGAACGAGTCAAACTAGATATCTCAAGCTTACACACATAGAAATTCTGGTAGTTCTGTTGTTCCAGCTTAGCTAGTCACTAATTACAGCATTTGACCACTTTTGAAGAGTAGAAGGTGTGTCTCTATTCCGTTCTGCTGTGTTGTATCTCCAGTCCCTGAATGTTACATCTAAGGTTTGTGTTGGAAGTAAGCTTAAGTAGGTGTTTAAGGGGTGTTCTGGTGCGTTTAGGATACTGTAAGTCGTCAGGAGGTCAGCTCTGAAACTCCTGTAATCTAATGGTAACTGTTCAATGATCGTGCCGTCATAGCGTTCAATCTTATCTGCAGAACCGAGCTACAACATCCTTCTAATAAAAAATATTGGAATTTCAAACTGTTGGACGTATCAGCTTTATATGAAAATCTGCTGCAGATGAGATGGGTGGTTTTTAGTGGCACTGCGTCCTAACACGAGACAATATGGGAAATAAATATTCGAACTTTAACGCGGAGAAAAACCCGACGATGGATAAGGCGGGGAGAATGGATTGAACGAATTAGAGTTGATTGGATGGCATGGCTCGTCCATGCAGCCGTGGTCCTTACTGAATGTTACCTTATATCTTTTATTCATATTAAATATACTGTTCCATCTCTAGCCTAAGCTTCTTCAACATCATGTATTGGTAGTTTTTACAATCCAATCAGTTGGTGTCGACGATGATGTAATTCCCACGTAAGATCTTATGGATTAGGAAGTTATATCATGATAACTCTACAATTTTAGGATTAGGTCTATTATTAGAGCAGTACTAATACCATCTAGGCCCATTAATTCTACAGGTTTATCCTCACCTTGACGTTACGCCCATTGAGCGGGAATACTTACTATTCATAAACTTCATTTCACCTCAACAGCACGGTTTGAGAACAGGTCACTCTTGTATAACTAATCTGCTAACCGCGGTGGACAGATGGACAAGCATACTTGACCAAAAAAGGAAGGTTGATATCATACACTTTGACTCCTGAAATGCTTTCGATAGGGCCAACCATATACGTCTTATCAACAACCTTAAATTATTAGGTATCAAATCACCAAAAATATTAATTGGCCTACATTATATCTAAATGAACAACTTTTTAAGGTCAGTATTAAGTTCATCTTTTATCAGGCCAAGGTATATTTTAGTGAGGCCCATCGAGGATTAGGACTAGCCAGTCAGTCAAGACGTTAGACCAGGTACATATATGCATCAGTCCAAGTTGCCACACATCAACACAAGATGAACTCCGAATTCATGGAGTCAGTTACTTCAATGGTAAAAATATATAAAAGGATATATAAGGGTATAATACAGGGAGAAAGAACTGGTTCGTAGAAAAAAAGTATAAAGTAGTTTCACGCTCACGATTTGGATGACTTGCTTAGTACTAGGACTTACTCTTTTCTTAATTTTCATGAGTGATATTTCACAGTAGGTATCGTTCGATTTATTAATTTTTGCTGATGGTTTGAAACTCTAGAAAGAAGTTTGCGACCAAGAGGATGAGCTGGAAATTCAAAGGATCTGACCCAACTTCAAAGTTGAATTATAATTCCAAAATGCAAAGAGGTCCATCTGAAGAACACTACAGACTACGGACACGGCTTAGATAACTCCCCCTCCATATGTATTCCAAGTTGGAAGCGTTGAAGCTCATTTTTAACCGGTTTGATGGTAGCATTATCCTTCTTGTCTTCACTAGTTTTATTTGATCCCATTTGGAGTATGGAAACATCCATACGAATGTACAGTTTTTTATTTTTATTGATTTCTTCTATTTAACGACACTAGCTGTAAAGCATACTGTAAGCAAACTAATATTGTAATCTATGGATCGTGACTGTTAAAACAAACTCGAAAGTTTTTACCCCATAGGTAAATATTCTCTTACAAAACCACTCCTTACTTAAAGAACTTCTGTAAGATCTGTCATTGGTGTTCATTCTGATCCTGGTTGGTTTTCGTCTTATCCATCGTTATTTTATTGAGGATGGCGCTGTTCTTCTGTCTAGTGTTTGTGTTTGTGGATCAACTAACATAATCGTACTGAGTTCGTCCCTTCGCATCCAGATGGTCGTAAGTGATTTGCCTACCATATCCAATTCGTATTATCAGCCGTGACTTCAGAGATGACCCCTCTTCTTATTGGGATGATTACATGTATCCACTTTGTCTTCAGACTGCGAAAATTACATGCCATGGCAGGCTGTACTAGAGGGAATTTTGAGCTTTAAATTATGTCTCTTGTATTGTCGCTCTATTCTCGTGTTCCTCTCAGTAGTAGCCATAATTTGTGGTTTCAAATTAACTTGCAGTATTTTATTTGTTCTTACAAGCATTGGTTTCCTTAGAGTAACACTCTTAATCGCTGTAGCATTCAGTGTCGCACGGTATGCAGGTAAGGGCTCTTATAATATTTTCTCTAATCTTCCCTTCCACTGGGCATTTGAGACGCTCTCCTGAAAGTGTAGGCAAATCTTTCAATATGCTCATTTGATTGCAGATGATATAGAGTAGTCTTGATATTTTCAATGTTGTTCAGAGCGCAGAGGTGATGAAATTCTATAAGTGAGCATTATGGACCATTGTCGGGAACTATTTTTTCTGGAAACTCGAAATAACTATGTATTTGGTAGTTTATCTAGTGTCATCTCGATTGATGTATATCACATACAGTGTATATAAAACGGCCTAGGAAATGCCATTATAAAGCCCCTCAAAATTTATATGCACTTTCGACCGTTTATTTGCCGAGTTGCTCCAGCAAAAATGCTAGATTTTACGAGTGTATTTTGCAGGTTAGACATATTTAAAGCATTTTAGTTCATAAACTTTGATTCCAACATCAATGTTTGGCCAATACAAATAACTCGGACAATGCCTGAATATGTAGAGTGAAATTATGGCAGAATTTTACAATGAAAACTCTGTGGCAGGACTGCACGCTCTCTGGAAATAAGAAATTCATGCAAGACACAAAGAAAGTATTGTCACCATAAATATTGTCGTTCACTGTCATTTCATTGTAAGGAAAAACCATACAGGAGAAAACGAGCAAGGCTTTGCAGCTCGCCGTCTGTATGGGTGGTAAATTTATTATCCCTTGCTGACACATGTGTTGCTTGCATTGCGGTTTTTAGTGCCTGATTAATATCTGCTACTAGAGATTCGGTGGCAATGAAAATATTTCCGTTTTCAAACTTCTGTCTCACAATTAATCTAAGGAAGGCATCGGATTGACCAAACTTGGTTGTAGATTTGTTTGGTTTTAAAATCATAAGCGGTCAACATGATTATATAATGTTTCAAACGATTAGCATCATACACTAGGGTACCGAACTTTGACACAAAAATAAAAAATGGTCTGTGATCTGTGAATAATGTAAATAGACGCCCATAAATTATTTCATGAAATTTCATAAAAGGGAAAATCGAAGTTAGCTCCTCCTTCTCCATCTGACTACACTTTCATTCTGTCATATTTAAGGTCTCGACGCATAAGCCATGGGTTTCTCTGAACCACTTGGAAAACCATGGCTGACAATAACACTGACACCATAATTAGAAGCATCAGCGGCAACAATTATTTCGAATATCGGTTTAAAATGAGTCAATGATAAATCGATGGGCGAAATTTTTCTGATTTTATCGAACAAATTTCGAAACTCGTCTGAACACTTTCATGTAATGGATAGCATACTGTCTGCATACCAGGAACAAAAACGCTATCATATACAATCTTGCCCAGAACTGATCGTACCACCATTATGCCACTCTGTGGAGGCATTTGCATAGTAGAATATATATTACCTGGTCCCAGTGGACGACAATGGTCATCGAATATAAATCAAATATACTTTGCAGATTTAAGATAAAATTCACATTTACGTTTTCCTAATTGAAAACCAGACTCGGATATTCTTGTAATTTACCCAAATGAAACAATAATTCTTCTTTTGAAAAACCTACAACAATAATACCACCTAAGTAGACGGCAACGATATCGAGATTCAATATCTTAATGTTCACCAGCTGTTGAAAATTTTCAGAAGCCGGTCTTAAACCGAATGACAGCCTGTTTTACTGATTGAGTCCATGATAAATCAGAAAATGTTTAGGATCAGAGCTAACTCCTACTTAGAAACAAGAATCAAATAAATCAAGTTTTGATAAATAACGATAACCACTTATTGTCATGAATAAATCCCCAGGTGAAGGTAATGGATATGAATAGTTTTGCAAAGCATCGTTTAATTTAGCAGAGCAGTCAGTATATAGGTGAACAGTTTCATTGAGCTTCTGAGCTACGGCGATGGGAGCAAAGTTTTCAAGCTCCAAACATCAGTAAATGACTTAAAATGTTTTGGTACTTTGACTGAAAACTAAATAAATTCAGGAATATTGAGGTCCCCACAAATAAACATTCTAGTGATTAGTCATTAAAAGAAGAATATTCTCAAACGTTTCTGCTACAAACGAACAAATCAAAAAAGTGCGATTAGTAAACTTCAGGAGTGATTTCAATAACAATTTTCAGCTCTGACCCTCTGCAACATGAACGTTGACTCAATTACTGTCATCGAAAACCATGTCGAAATTGTTGCTGACCTAACGTTTCACAGTTAGGAATTGGTACTCTATTAACTAATCCAATTAACTGAGATATAGCTACGCAAAGCATTTAGCTTTGGAACTACGAAATGCCCTATTGATCAATAATTTCGTATGACATTCTAATTAGGTAGCATCAGCTAACCGAAATGCGGATTAAAAATTTTTGGAAATGACGTATTATCGAAACGCTTTATACATCATTCCTAGTCTACAATTGAATATATTCAACAGGCTACTTTATGACTTGTTTGTTGTAGCGAAACTAATAATGCTTCATAAATAAACGTGAATATTATGAAGTTTGAAGCTTAGACTGGAAATATCAAAAATTATCCAATAAAACTAAGTACAACTCATGCAACGAAAACATGACTGTTTGCATTACAACATATCTACATTAGGTCTACGAAAGTTATTAGAAATAAGCTCAAATTCTATTTCCGGTTCTGTACCTGACATAACCAATCGGAATCAAGAGTGATTTACCATCTCTTTCTTAGCTATCATGATGGACGACACTTTCCATCAAGTGAACTTTTGGGTGTAGTTCTCTGTTGCCAAAATATTCGGTGTCGGTGTACCAGTTTTTTTCTGTTTATATGGCTTTTCAAGTGCTGATTTTTCAGGACGAAATCACATGCCTTCACTACTTTTAACTAACATCACCTGGTCAGTGTGCTTTGTAGAATGCCGAAGTGATATGACGCTAGGTTGAGCAAAAAGATTCCCTTACTCATTCTTCAATCAACACTGCGCTATAATATGCAAAAGTAGCCGACCAAGTGAACGTGTTATCTGACTGCTAAGCGCTTGGTTGATCTAGTAATGTAGAGTGTGTCTCGAGAAATTCTGCCTTGTCATTTAGCCCTGGATAATTTTGTGTGTAGTCACAAGATATCTTGTGTGCCGCGTAAGTGTGAGGTGCAATATGTGAGCGAATCTCTAATGAAAAAAGTTAAGGAACCGGGCCGAGGACACAGTAAGAATATACAATACACCTAAGTCTATAATATGAGTAGTCAACAACTATTGTTAGTAACACAGACGCGACGTTAAGAAAATCTATCAATCATGATTAGAAATGATATCTTTGAGGTTTTGAATGAACTACAATGTGATAGAAATATTCCTGTAGATGTAATTTTCATAGATCCAGGTAAAGCCTTTGCTAACGTCTCCCATTCGAGTCTTAACTTAAAACTGGAAAGTTTTGGAATCCATTATAAGGTCATGGATTCAATAAGTGACTTTCTCCATGACATGAGACAGATGGTAAGGGTAAATGGAGCTCTCTCAGCATGGTAAACTGTAAAAAGTGGACTTCTTTCGAGGTACAATCTTCTGTTCTCTTCTCTTTTTACTTTAGGTAAATGAATTACCAACTGCAGCAAAACCATCCGTTCTACTCTTCGCCGTAAATATTTGGAGACCCGTACTCAGCATATCAGAAAGAATAATATTGCAGAGTGATCTCAACTCATTGCTGGCATAGACGGACGGATGGTCACTAGAAGTGAATCCCGTCAAGAGTGTGGTGATTCAATAAATAACTATGATGTTTTGTATGACAAAAACAATACGTGGATCTATGTTACCCAAAGTAATGGACTATAAAGATTTAGGAGTCATACTAATCAGCGACTTAAAAACTACGAGAAACTGTATGGCTACTTCCGCAAAAAGCTGTGGAGTAATACTGACTACTCGCAGATCTTTTCAGTATTTAGACAAAAAAATGTTAAGATTATCATATCCGACTCTCATGAGACTGCATTTGAAATATGGGATTCAAGTAGCGAGATCTTGTTTCAAGTATGAAGCGGATATGCTGGAACGAGTCTAACAACAAGGGATTAGAATGTTAAAAGGTTTTTCCGGCTTATATTATGAAGACAGACTGAGACAGTTCAACTTAATTCCGTTATTCTACTGTAGAATACGGAGTGATCTAATATTGGCTTATCTTCTACTAGACGATGACCCTGGTACTAATATGTCTTATCTTTTCTCCCGGTCTAGGGCTGATAATTTGAGAAGAAATTCGAAGAAAGTTCAAAAGCGAGATCAAATCGTCTACGTCTGGAGTTTCGTTTTTCCCACCGAGTAGTGAATTACTGGAATTCTCTGCTAGAACTCGTAATATCAGAACTTTTATTTATATATTCAAGATGAGATTGGTCCTCCGCTTTATTAAAACTGCAAGGATTGGTTTAGGTCGATAAGCCTTCTATCCTTATTACTGAGACCGAAAATTTCGCGCGAAAACCCTAGCGCGTTATTTCGAGTTTGTGTGGTTCGTCTCAATTTTTTGTTCCAGTCACACAACGCACTTCTAACCTAGCCACAGAGACTACATATTTGTATCTTCTCTGGCGTTTTATTCCTAAGCAATCCCGTCCATCTGATCGAGCTGCACATCACATTGTAAGTAATACAATTTTTAACTAGATAGTTATAGGATATCCTCCTAAAAATAATAGCTCCATAGCTGACTTTGTCATTAAAAGTAACTTCAAACGTTCAAATCTTATTAAGAAGCACAACTAAATGAATCGACAATAGTGAGAGCGCTTGAAAAAAGTCTTCACTAATGTCGTTTAGCTATTCAATTGGTTACCAAGCTCCCAATTTTGGGGAAAATTTTACTTATTTTGGGGAATTTTGAGGGAAATGCCACAAAAACCCCAAAATTTAACCAGACCTGGGGAAATTTCCGCTGACTTTGGGGGAGTTCCCTAGACTTTCGGGAAGGCGGCTTCACGTTGGGGATTTCCCCAAAGTTGGGAGCTTGGGTTGTGGACGAAGTAGAAAGTGCTTTCGCTTAACGCACTTCCGTGTCTAATAGAAGGGGATCACCAATACCTCCAGGCAGAAACCTAAGTATATTTACGGTAGGAGGAAAAAAAGAAATTGGTAAATCACAGTATGATGTTATCCTTAGTCTTTAAGAATAGGTCAAGTTTCCTCTTAAAGGACTCCTGGGAAGTCGCTTGAACTAGTTCAGTCAGCATCGAATTTCAGAATTTGACGACTCTTAAGGAGGAGAAGATGTGTCTACAGTCCGTTCTGCTACGTTGTAACTCCAATTTATAGGTGTTACTCCTTAGGTTTGTATTGGGACTAAGCTTAAGTAGTTGCTCAAAGGATATCCAGAAGTGTTGAGGATGTTGTAAGCCATTAGAAGGTCACCACTAGAACTCCCATGCTCTAATCAGTAAAGATTTAGTGATTGGAGGCTCTCTTCATAAGACTTGGATTTGAGTACCCGAACTGATTTCATGGCTCACCGTTGGATGCGTCCTGGTGTGTCCTTATCCTTTCAGAGTGAGGAGGAAATACTATGCTGCAGTACTCTAAATATGGACGAGTGAAACTGACCGAAAATGCACTTCAATGTTACAAGTGCAAGGTTTGCTCGGAAGGCATTTCTGTCACAGTTAGCGTAAAACTTTAAGTCGTAGGGCACCAGGACTCCTAAATCTTTTCCGACTAGGGTTACTACTAGAGAGGAGTTTCTTAAGTTGTAACTGTAGTCTGCAACATGCTGCAGATGGTCTACTTTACACTTTGAAGTGTTACATGTAAGACCATTGTCGTCTGCCCAACTTTGAAGTCGAGTCAAATCCTCTTGGTTTCATATCTCTCCCAAAGTTTCACGTCATCAGCAAAAAGTAGTAAGTTTGACAATACCTTTTGTGGAAGATCATTTATATAAATCAAGATGAGAAGAGGTCCTAGTACCGAGCCCCAGAGGACCCATTAGGACATTCCATAGCCTGGGATAAAGTGAAGTTAACTCTGACCTTAAGATGTCGATGTAGCTCATTGAAACTTCTGTCAAAACTGTAAGGTTATTGTTGTTAGCACTTACATTGCCCTACTGTAAACTGACATTACACACTATTTGCCGACTTCCAAAATGGGGTTTCGGCGGTCTACGTCTCATCACATAGTTGGGTTACTTCGGCTGCATGCGCAATATCGTAAAGTATCCTGTCAGATCCACACCACCACGTAATTCATAATCTCCAAAATGTCACAGGTAACAGGTAGTAAATAAACAACGAATTTACCACTAAGCTAATTATTGTTATCCAACGACCTGTTGAAATAAGTGGTTTGATGTAGATGGGCTTAGTAACTTTTCACCACACATTATACATAGCAATAAGAAATTTCGAGAGGCTGATTTATAGACGACACTTGAGTGGTATTAATTACTAACATCAAAAGAGAGTTATTAATTAATATGAGTGATTAGAATTCGGGGTTTTAAATCAAAGGATTTTCATAACGTAGTGGCATAAGCTATAATGTCTAAGTGCCATTTAATTACACGAATTAATGAATTTCACTCCGAAATTCAAGACTTTCTATCCTTAAGTTGTTTAGTTTCCTGACAGGTGACAGCCTCGAGTTTGACTCGTTCTACTTTATGTAATTGTTTATTCAACGTAGTGACAAATCCGTCTGGCACAGCTATGATGACTGTGGCACTGTTTGTGGTTTTTTTGTCGTAGTATTTTGTTAGTAATGGTAATTCAATATTGTAGACGTCCACATAAATCCAATTTAAATATGACACCACCCAGATGTACCTATTTCTATTTCATCTGTAACGATTGAATAAGTGCCTGTGTTGCCCCATCTATACTAGCCTGTATATTTTTAAGCTATTGTGGCTCCTAGTTAAGATATGTGTTTTTTCATATATCCTTTTCTGGGCTATTTTATGGTTTGGAACATTCTTTGTTTGCATTATACTTTGAGTAAAATGTATCTGATCTACCTTAAAACTAAGTTATAGTGTGATATGGTCTTTTTCAGACGTGTAGCTCAGTACACTAATTCTTAACGGACAGTCAACACTAACTTCAGTGCACTGTATCCCGTTTCACTTTTCACCATCCGACGGACTCTGTGTGCACAATTATTAAGTCGGGCCTACAGATCATCTACCGTAAACATGGGAGTTCATCAGTTGAGCAAGGTAATCGGTGATAATGCACAGAAAGCAGTCAAAAGCTGTGAAATCAAATCATATTTCGGTTGGGATAACTACAAACATTCTTGTTACCGAGTTTTTTATAGGAAGAAAAGTAGCAATTGACGCTTCTATGTCAATTTACCAATTTCTTATTGCTGTTAGACAAGAAGGGAATACTCTGATGAATGCAGAAGGAGAGTCGACTAGGTGAGTTTTACAAATAGTCCCGTGAACATGAAGCATCTTATTTTTGGAACGTAGCTCTCTTACCCCCGTTTAAAACATCCTCTACATCTCGTCAGCATAAAAGTAAAAACTTCATGGACTCCTAAACTTATCAGTAGACAATGCATGTACTTTTCTATGTCCAAACACCAATTATATCAATCATAAGTCAGAGTAGTGCCAGACACAAATGTCTCAATCAAGGACTGACGAAACTTCCAAGATTGGTGGAGCGATTCACACACCGAGCTCCCTCACTCCTTGTGATCAATATGAGATATACCAACCCTGGATATAGATCATGCTTCATTCAAGGATAGATTTACCTACACCTCAACAGACGTAGTAAAATCACAACCGAATAACCTATTAGTAATAAGTTCGAAGCCAAGAAAATCAAAAGTGGGCTTAAATAAAAGGCATTTATACATTCGACAGAGCGTTAGACTAGCCGTAGTCTCACTGAAATTTGCTATTACCAGGACGTTATAAAAAATAAGGTGAATGCTCCACAAAAAAGAAAAACCCATCGTATTTCCTCACTAGTCTCCAAGTCTGTAGATGACATAAGTGATCTTAGTGATGAGTAGTCAGAAAATCCACTGTAGAGTTGTAACGTTAATAACGAAACATTTTTGAAAGTTTGTAAAATGTTTCTCGCTATTGATATGTGCATCTCATTTTTATTATTTATTTATTTTAACACAAATATTGGTACAGGAGAGCACCAAATATATATGCGCCACACAAAACAATGAGAATTTAAGAAGGGAAAAAATGTAAGGATCGTAGGGGATTATAAAAAGAAGAGAGAGAACAATAATGGGGGAAACGGAAAAATACAATCAGAAGAAATCTTCCATTTAAGGAAGAAGCAACCACTTTTTATGAAGAAAGTAAAAGAAGGTTACAGCAGGATCGCCACTGGCTTCTATTCTGAGGCATATCTGATAACGTCTCCAGCCACTGTGTTACACCATCTCTCGGACCCCAGCCAGGGAGTCCTGCGATCAACAAGTCCCCATCGGCCACCTAGACGACTGTCTTCTGTGCTTAGACGCCCGACATGAGCATTCAAGTCTCCGGCTAGTACTACAATATTTGTTGGACGCATTTTCTGGAGAACAGTTAACTGGCGGTAGAATTCATCCTTGATTGTATCCAGGCTGCAATCTGTCGGGGTATAGGCGGAGATGACGAAAAGACAGCGTTTCTCACGCCGATTTATTCTGACTTTGATGGAACTTTCTAATCTAACAGCACATAACCGACTTTTAATGGGGATCCAATCGTTTAGTGCTGCCTCAGCTCTAGGGCTTAGTGCGACACCAACACCAGCAAGACCAGACGAAGATGCCACAGGTTCCCCGGATAAACGCACGTAAAACAAGCTTTTTGAAGTGACAGATGGAGAGCGAATTTGTAGTACTTCACCAGAGTCTTGAATAAGGGTCTCGGATAGACAACAAACGTCAATATCAAGACTTTCCGAAGACATAGCCAGCCCTATCTGTTGTCCGACCTGCATAAGTGTGCGAACGTTGAAGGCAGCCAGTTTGAATGGTGCGCGTGGTTTCAGAAAAACTGCTTCAGTATTCGTATTCGGTGGTAGCATAAAATTTTCAACCAGACAGTGACACGTTTAGATAGAGCCGAATGTCCACCATAGGCGAGCTGCTGTATAACTCGAAAAATAAGGATAGACAGAGTGAAAATAAAAGAGAGTGAATAAATGACGTGGTAAATAATGATAATAATAACAATAGTAATAATAATAACGATAATAATAATGTGAATTGTTTGACGGTAAATCGCGGCGTGAATAGAGTTTTCAGAGATTATCATCATTTTCATTATATTTGTGTGTGGGCTGTGATACTGCCCGGGTGCCCAGACCGAAGCAGGTGGTTTTCTTAGGGGGCCACACCTCGAGCCTCCGACCTAAAGGTCTAACCCACAAGGCAGTGGAGCATCGTGAGGAGATGCAGTCCCATGGAAGCGGGTGACCAAGAAGTTGGTTCATACTCCATTTGTTTCCGCAGGATACTGAAGCCCATGTGCACCATTGATTTAAGATCCGGTTATAGCGCCGGAAGTTCGCTTTTCGTCCTCATTTTCGTAAAAAACACCCCCGCCACGAGAAGGTAGTGAGTAGGACTTCCCTGGCAGAGGCTGTATACGCGTGGCCGTGTGAGAGTATTTCGAGAGGGAGGGCGAACCCTCCCCACTCTCGGCCATACCAGGGCATTTGGGGGCATGTGCATCTCAAGTATTGGTTTGTTAGAATGCAATTACATGACTAATTTTTCTGGTTATATATTTCGTTCGTCTGTTTGGTTGTCTGGGTTTTTTTCAGTATCAGAAAATCGTGTGGGTTACTTTTATTTATTTATTTGAACACATAAACATTGGTACAAGGGGCACCAAATACATATGTGCCACACTATAACAATCAGGTTGTGAAGAGATAGACAATATAGAGGGCGTACAATAAAAGGACAACAAAGAAGAGAAATTAGTGTATGAGGGTGGAATAATGATGATAGTAATGGGAGAAACAGTTCGGTTAGCAAAAATGTAACCAGAACGAGTTTTTTCAGTTAAAGAAGTTACGTCCACTTTGGTGAAGATAATAAAAGAAAGTTGCAGCAGGAATCGCCACTGGCCATGTCTGTTAACGTCTCAAGTCAGTGTGTCGCACTATCTCTTGGGCCTTAACCAGGGAGTCGTGAGGGACGAACAGAAGCCTGTCCTGTATAACTTTCTTTCATAACACGACACCGTGTCATGCACTGACCACCTCTCCGCTTTTTTCAACCAGCGTTGGCAAGTAATGCATGACATGGAATTCCTTGGGACAACATTCGTGAGAAATGTCCAAACTACCGAAGTCGATGTCTCAAGATAGTAACACTAACTGAATTATTGTCTCTGTGCCCGAACACATGTTGCCGAAGCTCCGCATGATTAGCATTATGTTGCCACTAAATTTCAACAGTCCCTCAAAGACAGCGCTGACCAAACACAGAATCCTCAACTCAGAGTCCATGTTTCCACAAGCGTGGAACAAAACTTCCACCAACGCATCACAGATCCGACTTTTTACAACCAAGCTTACATCATGAAGAAATCAAAATAGTTCAGATTGGTACATTATGTATATCTATCAGAGCTGCCTCCAGAACACCATCGATGACAAAGTTGAAGAAAAAGGGTAAGATTGGGCAACCCTATCAAACCCCACTGCCTGGACAAAACAATAAAGAAAGGTTGTTGTATCTCCTTATTCTGCCTTAGGTATTTGTATATAGAACCTTCTAGATGTTAATAAACTTCTCAGGCACACACCTCTCCAACGAATAGCACCAGAGAACAGTTTTGTTCAACGAATCTAAAGTAGCCCTGATGTCAAGAAACACAACGATTGTTGGCCTGTAATAAGTATGACGGTGTTCTAACATTTGTTGGAGAGTGAAAATATGATCAATATATCCTCGACCAGAACGGAAACCAGCCTGCTTCTCGCGAACAAATCTTCCACGGGTTCTGAACAATCTACGAAGTATGACGGGAGCCAATAGTTTAGACGCAATCGGAAGTAGACCTATCCCCCAATAGTTTTTGCATAGGTGATGTGAACACTTTTTAAAGATAGGGACGATTATCGACCCATTCCATGATGTTGGAACAGTTTCTAATTGCCAGACCTTTGCAAACAACTCAGTCAGTTTCGTAACCAGATAGTCACCACCAACTTTTAAAAGGGTCGGAGGTAGGTTATCTGGGCCTAATGATTTGTGGCGCTCCAAGAGTTGGAGTTTCTTGCGGACTTCCTCCTCTTAGAAGACAACTACACGAACCTTTGACCGAAATATTTGATCCACAAAGCAGTGGGTCAACATCAGGAGACGCGGTTTCATGGTGACCGACAATAGGTTCATACTCCATTTGTTCCCTCAAGATCCCGGAGCCTATGCGCAACATTGGTTTGAAATCAGGGTTTTCTAACTCCCCTAGGTGGATCCTACGTGTCCACCAATCCGATTGAAGCGTCGGACATTCCCTTTTCGTCATCTCATTTTCGTATGCTACACCCGCACCGCGAAAAGTCAGTGAATAGAACTTCCCTGACACTGGCTCTATACACTTGGTCATGTGGGAACATTTCGAGAGATATCTGACTCTCCTCTCTCGAATGTACAAGGGAATTTGGGGGATGAGTTACTTTGATGTAGTATAAATTAAAAAACTTGGTGGTAGCATTATAGAATTTTAAAAGAAGACAATATCATAAACGCTACGCGGTGACATTGGTGATCACTCATGCTGTTCAAAGTTATAAGATTGTATTCATTAGATTTTCCGTTCATTGGTTTCCAACTGCGACCGCCTCAGTACTGTATTTGACAATGTGCTCTCTTTTTTGCTTCCTGATATTTTAGCCATTTGATGGGCATGTTTTATAGAACAATAAGAATGATAGAAAATGGAATTAAACCTGTTTATGTTTTTGAAGGAAAACCGCCCTCTATGAAAGCTGGAGAGTTAGCCAAACGCTCTGAAAGACGTATTGAATCAACTAAAGAATTAGCCAAAGCAGAAGCTGAAGAAGATTTAGAAGCTATTGAGAAATTCTCCAAACGTTTAGTTAAGGTTACTCCAGCTCATAACGAAGATTGCAGACAGCTTCTTAATTTAATGGGTGTTCCGTTTGTTAATGTGAGTTCTTGTAATAAATCCTTAAGCTTTTCGACCAATTTATCGTTTAAAATAATTTTCCTTTTAAGTACATAGCATAATCAAGGCATGTCTGCAACTCTATTGGTACTTATTTTTCCACCTGACTTAGGAAGAATAGAGTAAGTAGTGACTAATACTCATATCCTGGTTACCTACCAGTTATTCGCTTTCATATTCGGTGAGAAAAATATTTGTGAATAAAAAATAATCTGAATTAAAATGTCAGGGTGATATCAACCCCGGTTTCTGTACCATGAATATCCTTAAAAATACATGAATGTATAGTGAAGCCAAATAACTAAGCATGTGTTTCAGTGCTCAACTTAGAGCAACACTATTTGATAACCAACGATTCTAACCATCAGGTTGATTCCGCACTAGATGAAAAAATATTCAGATGTTCCGAACGTACTGTGACAAGCTTGTACACATGTAATCTACAAAGTCAGATTTCAGTACTTCATCTTAGTTTTCATTTTGATTCAGTGAATTAATCAGTATTCCTTGTGAGGAATTTTTATGACTACTGTGATCAAATGCCATGGTTTGGTTTTCGCATTAACATTTCTTACTTAAGTAGATAGAAAAGTGTACAGTGGATTTTTATTAAACATTGAAACATTAAGTCTTCAGTTTTCTGTAATTTCTGTCAGACATTTTATTCGCATTTACAATCCAGAATTAGTTGTCACGAGCAGTCATTATCATTTAATTATAAAGGAAATACTGTCGACTGTTCAAAGCTTTGGAACCATGAGTAGGAGTATTGACACAAGTTATGGGTACATATGGCTGGATTATCATCACTGAATATTATAGGAAACAGCTCTTTCATATCAAGTACTACGTTCCAAACTTACCTTTTAGTCATACAAAATGTGTGCACTGATCACTGTGCATTAGTGAGTATTATTTGACTACTTCCTACTCTAGGTCAGTGGAATTGAATTAGAAAAGGTGAACGGAATTTTGCGTAAGGACACACCTCAGTGTGCTTGAGTAACGTGCAAAATTTTGCTGGTGGTTGATAAATTATATTCTTGTTTCTCACATCTTTTTATGATTGAATTTTCACTTTTTTCTATCAGGTATCTTGTCTTCACCTTTCACTATGATATTTATGGTTGGTCTATCATAGCCATTCAGTAGAATTACGACAACCTGCATGCATTTTCTTTTATTTCACATGTACTGCTGAGGAACGAGTATAAGATTTAGTGCTTTTATAACGATAATTACTAACATTTAGTTTGCAGAACAGGTCCTTCCATTCAGAAAATCCAGTGCTTTTATTTATTATTTCCGTTCTGTGGCACTGTTCTAAATTATTTTTTAAAGTATTCATGAAATAAAAGCAAATTTGGTTGACTCTTACATGGGTTCAAATAGGGATATGAAGCATCAAGTTTATTTTTGAAATATCAATTAATAACTGTGTACCTGAAGATTATTCCCATAAACCGAAATCCTTATGATTACTTATAGTAGCGAATATCTTCCACGTAAAGCAGCCCATGAAATGACAAAATATCGATTATCGATCCATCGTCAGTTCGATATATGAACCTTGATAGAAAAAATAGAGAGCTGATTAGGTGAGACGTTAATAAATGTAACAGTTGCAGTTGTTTCCATCCAGATCTAATGAAATCGCTTTTTATTTCTTATCCTGAAAATCACGTATCACAGATATTGCCAAAATGAATAGTAAAGTTGAAGGCCTATCGAATACATTTGCATCTAGAATTGCTTTTACACTTGGACTAGACGGTTTGATAACTTTTGGTTTCCAAAATGTGCAAATGACGTAGTTTTGCTGAAGGGTTTTGAGTTGACGATGCTCATAGTTTAACCAATATATATATATATATATATATATATATATATATATATATATATATATATATTAGTTACATAGTTACACTTGATTACTCTAATTTGTGTATTCAGTGTAACAGATACGGGTGTTACTTGTCTGCTAACTTTTAAGCCACTGGTTACAAACGGTTATGAAGTCGTGGTTTATTCACTTAAAATCCGATCATCCTTTGCTCTTTTACTTAGTGTAACTGTCGAAAACAAGTAGCTAATATGACAAGAATATACATTTGTTTACTTCTCCTTTAACCCTTGACTTTACATCACTAATTTGGCTGTTTCAGGCACCTGGAGAAGCAGAAGCGCAATGTGCTGTATTGGCGAAGTCAGGAAAAGTTTATGCTGTAGGGACTGAAGATATGGATGCGTTGGCATTTGGTACTCCAGTTCTGCTACGACATTTGACATTCAGTGAAGCCAGGTAATTACTTCATTTTAGACCTGTTCAGACTCACATTTTGATTGTCAAAGATATCCCATCCTTCACTTTACAACCATATGTTAAGGGAATGATTTTGTTTTATTGTTGTTAATGCACTAGTGACAAATAATCCTCATTGTACGGATTTAGTGCATATTCAACGTATGGTCATTCCGACCTATTCTGCGATTTACGATAGATAATTTGAAGACCTTAAGTTGGTTTCGAAATTTTCTAGGTATTTTCCTAGTGTTGATTACTGTTCCAAAATACAACAACCAACGAAACCGAATTTCTCTTTCAAATGTTATATTTATTATGATTGTTAACATTATTACCTCTCAGTTAACATTAACGATTGTTCACTTAATAATGAGCTCGTAAATCAAACCTTAAATATTGAAGCTGTTAGCTGCTACTACCTGGCTGCAGTATGGTATGTTCTTCCACTTCACGGATATTAAACTCAAAAATGAGTAATTGTTTACGCCATAACTGTTTTGAACTTAGTGGATTACCGAACCCAGTTCAAATTACTTTTCGCTAGCAGATAGCATTTTCTTTAGTTAATTCTAACATCACTTTTTGGGATCTTTATTTGTCGATTAATAAACGAGCTTGATGTAAAGTATTAGAAAATTCGTTGTCAGAATTTAAGTTAACTTCCGCGTTTTTTCGTGACCGGTCCGTAGACAACCTGAGGTGATAAATATAAGAGTGATGCTAGCCTTATGAGTTTGTTAATCTGTCAGCCTGATAATTTAAGTACCAAATGTTACTTGATTCGCATATTGCTGTGCATGGGGCTATTCGCTTCAACAAGTGTTTACTAACTGTTTCGTTCATCTACGTATGTGTTTCCCATAATTAATTGAATTTAAATTTGCATATAACGAGGCGGAAATTGTACTAGATCCCCAAGTTGTTACTATTAGTAGATCTACTCCGAACTTCACACATCGTCTGTCTTCTCTCAATGAATACAACACCTTCATTGAGTTTATACCTTAATAGTTGACCATAAGAACGTGAAAAACTTAGTCACCGGATCTTCCTAATATTTAGATTCCTTCAGAAAATCCGGGCATATCTTATGCCATAATCTCTTTGTGTAGTGTACAAACTAATTGAGATAGATCTTTATGCGAATAACATGTGATATTCACAAAATGTTTATTAATTTCTTTATGTAGAAAAATGGCCATTCAAGAGTTCAACCTGACGTCAGTTCTCGAAGGTCTTGGTTTAACTATGGATCAATTTATAGATTTGTGCATATTACTTGGTTGTGACTACGTTGATACAATACGAGGAATCGGTCCTAAGAAAGCGTTAGATTTGTTGCATAGGTATCAGTCGATTGATTGTGTTTTGAAGAATATCGATAAATCTAAATATCTTGTCCCAGATGATTGGCCTTACGAAGATGCGAAAAAGCTTTTCTTGAATCCCGAGGTGACAGACCCTTCATCAATTGAAGTATGTCACCAATTAGATTTTTCGCATCTATATTTTTTTCACAAAAGCAAATTAAATTTATCCCTACATAGTTCAGATTTAACCAACCATCCGTTCTGTGTTGTGCTTTAGAGACTATTATTTAACCTCAATTGTTTCTAGGTGTACTTTTCTACGAACTAATGCATTATAAGCAAATGATTTGTAGCTATAAAAGCAAGATATTTTTTAGCCTTTTTTATTGTTTCATGTTCGATGCTATTGATGGTATACTAGTAACCAGTCTACCACTAAACCTGTATATCTATGTATTGGTTGAATATGTTAATTTGAATTAACGCCCAAGTGTCCCAGTGATTTGGTTCATAATGATTACGAATAGCCTCACATCGGCTATCATCTTAATGATCTCATTATCACTATATTCAAACAACCACTTTTTTGAAATTAAATTCTTACAAATACTAGGAAATCAGTCAGTATAGCCATTAATCATGAGGATCCCACTGACCCCAAAGAAATAGTCTACACCCACCCACATATCTCAATCCAACAGTTAGTGATTACATGGACTGATTCCATGCTTTGGTTAGGCCATCTCTAGCGTTCTTCTAACCGCTCACAGTCAGTCAGTCAGCTGCAACGTAGGACCAGGCACGTATATGCATCGGTCCAAGTTGCCATACCGCATTAGCACAACATGATGAACACCGGATTCATAGAAGTAGTTAATTCAGTGGTGGTAATATATAGAAGAAAGATTGTGTATAAGGAGATAGTACAGGAAGAAAGAATTAGTTCGTAGAAAGAAAGATTTGAAGTGATTTTAATCTCTTAGTTTAAAGGAAGACGGAGAGTGTATACACTGACGCCATTGTGATCGATTCTGAGCCATGTCACCAAGAGTCTCCAACCATTGGTTACGAAAGTCACGCGGACCCCAACCAGGTAGTCTGCATCTACCAACATGGCTCAGACCAGAAGTTAGTGACTTCAAGCACTGATGCCACGTTTTGGTTTGGCCGCCCCTAACTTTCTTCCAATCATCCCTAATACCGGTTAGCATTGCGCGCCATGGTAATCGGTGTTCAGGCATACGCAACACGTGGCCTAACCATCTCAGTCGATGAAGATTCACAGCCTCATCAACTGACTTACCATCATCCCCTAATACCTTGCGTCTAACCTCACTATTACTTACCCGGTGATCCCAGCAGATGCGAGCAATATTTCTGCTGGGATCACGGGTAAGTAATAGTGACGTTAGCCTCACATCGGCTATCATCTTGCGTCGAAGCATTATTAAAGTAACTGCTTCTATGAATTTAGTGTTCATCTTGTGCCAATGAAGTATGGCGACTCGGACCGCTGTATATATATACCTGGTCATACATTGTGGATGACTAACTGACTACATTAAAGTAAGAGGATGGTTTGGGATACGTAATACGTGTCCCAGCCATCTCAGGCGACCACGACTCACTGTGCACATCAAATCATTTGCCGTCTTCATCTAATACGCTGTGTCTAACGTCAGCATTGCACACTTAATGGCCCCAAAATACGTGAAGGTATCTATGACAACATTCTAGTGACCTACGAATGTCCTTCATTTCTAAAAGCCATGTTTCACAACCACAAGATAGAATGAAAGGAGCTTCTGCAAAGTATACCCATTCTATGGTTGAGAGACGGACATCTCGCTTATACCACAGGTAAGGCAAGTTAGCGAAATCCAAACGAGCTTTTTAAATCCGTGTCCAGATTTCTTCCCATTCAATCCCACCAGAGCTGACGAGACTTTTAAGATAGGTGAAGTGGTCGACGAGATAAACGTTATCTCTGAAAGGATATCTATGGCAAAGTTGGCTAAAAATTGTGGAAACGGACGACCTTGATGAACACTTGATTTTATCAATCCTGAATTGACCAGTAGTGTCTGAGTAGAGAGTCTGTACAAAGTTGACTTACTTCTTTGGTGCGTTTTTGAATGACAGATATTGCTATAAAGCCTGTCAATCTACGGAGTTAAGCATTTTCTTAGGTTTACATAGTAGAGAGAGAAAGAGTAACACATTTTATTGTTGAAGTTGTTGACTTTTTGTTAACTTGATATCAATCTTAATGTTATAGAATCCGTATATTTTACTTGTATTCAAAAGCTGACTCAAAGTAGATTAAATAAGTTCAAACCTATCTACAAGTCGTTGGACAAATGTATTTTCAAGTAAAAATAAATATTTTGACTGCAATTTTCGAAATAATATTACAGTTAGTCGAGTCATAAGTTCAATTTTCATTTGGCATGTGCTTCATTTCTCTGAGTAACCCCATTATGAGAAGTTTGTTCTGTGGATAGATTATTAAAATAGGGTTTCATATCAATCACTCCAATTTGTGAATAACATTTAATAATTAGCTTACTTTTTCATCACTTCAGATTGTTTCTCATTGATTACTAAATAACGTTCCCTTCGTCTAAATAACGAACCTTAAAGTAGAATGTTACCGATAGTTTATTGGAAAAATAGACTTTTACACTGAAAAGCTGTATTTCTCTCTATGGTACAATAAATAAAGTAGAGGATTTCCACTGACTGTATTTCACTATGGTTTCTTCATTTAGCTTAAATGGAATGAACCGGATGAAGAAGGTTTGGTAGAGTTTCTGTGCCACAAACATGGGTTCAAGTGAGTATTGTAAAAATTTGAAACTTTTTATTTTCTGACAAAATCTGCACGGATTCAGAAAGCCTGTTTGACTTTTGCCAACTTACGTCACCTATGGCGAAGGCCAGGTATCGTCTATCAATTAAGGGACGAGTATACTGCGCAGTAGTTCGTTCTGTTTTACTGTATGGCTGCGAAACGTGGCCATTATGAGTAAAAGATACTCGCAAGCTACTAGTATTTAACCACAGATGTCTTAGAAATATTGCTCGCATCTACTGGGATCATCGGGTAAGTAATAGTGAGTTTAGATGCAGGGTATTAGGGAACGATGGTAAATCAGTTGATGAGGTTGTGAATCTTTACCGACTGAGATGGTTGAGCCACGTGTTGCGTATGCCTGAACACCGATTGCCATGACACGCAATACTGGTTGGAAGCAAGTTAGGGGCGGTCAAACCAAAACATGGCACCAGTCCATAAAGTCACTAACTTCTGGTCTGAGTCATGTTGTTAGATGTGGTCTACTTGGTTGGGGTTCGGGCGACTAACGTAACTAGTGGTTGGAGACTGAGTGACATGGCTCAGAATCGATCACAATGGCGTAGGTATACACACTCTTTGTCTTCCCTCAAACTACCAGAATAAAATTGCTTTATATCTTTGTTTCTACCAAGTAATTCTTTCTTCCTGTACTATATCATTGTACACAATCTTTCTTTTATATATTACTACTATTGGAGTGACTACTATGAATTTGGTGTCATCTTGTTGTGCTAATGAGGTGTGGCAACTTGAATATATGTGCTAGATGCTACGTTGTAACTGATTGACCGATTTTATCACGATTATCACTTGCGACCTTTTTACTTATTTGGTTTCCAAGCAATACATCTCTGTTAGCGTAATTTAGATGGATTGTGTAGTTTAAAGGTTATTCGTTTAATCTCAAAAGTGTACTGTTGTATTTCAACTTTTGTTGTAGTTCCTTACAACGATCTGTAAGTTACTGAACGAATTGGGAGTCACTATACAAAGCACAGTAACCTGTCTAGATTATGAAGTAGTTAATCACTAAGATCCAATCAGATTCAGATATTCAACTGCTGGTCGACATTTCGTCAAAAACTTATTATCATTCAGTAAAAATTCAGTGGTTTTCAAACGTTTTCAGCCAATAATGAAAGCGATGTTGATTTAGAAAAGCGTGAAAGCTGCCTAATACCTTCGTTATATCTTTATTCATATAAAATACTTGGAAGTTTTGCAAAAGTATGCTTTGCTGATGACTTTCAGCAACCCCCAAATTACTCGGAGATGATAAATTCTTAGTCAATAAGAATGCAGGTAATACAAGTAAATAGTTTACTATATTGAAACCGAAAAATCTTATGAGTCCTGGTCAGGATTTACGGTTAATGTTCTGATTTAAGGCCTAGGAGTTAGGTCATGCTTAAGAGTTAAGCTGGAGTTGAAGGCTTAGTGTTATCAGTTAGTAGTAAATATAAGAGAAGGCGACTGCTTTGTGGCGCCATGTAAATGAAGACATTTGCAGAGTTCTTGGTTTTAGGCATCAGGAACTTTTAAGTTATCTTTAAAAAATTATAAATCATAGTCCCTATTTATTAGGCTTTCCATGTTTGTCAATGTTAAGCATCTCGGCAACTAAATGTTAGTATAAAACACAAGCTCTGCGTCAGTGATTTTGGTTTTCTCGCACAACTCCGAATCTGATTGCTTCGTCGTCATAATATACTTTTACAGATTTCATTAAACATATTCGACATTATTGTATAGCTCATCGTTATGGTTTCGTTTTTTGTATATGTACGCAACTCATTTTCTTTTTTGTTCATCTGATTATTAAAAGTGAGGAACGTATAAGGAATGGAGCGAAAAAATTATTAAAAGCCAGAAATACAACCACTCAAGGTCGAATAGACAACTTTTTCAGCTGTGTTCCATCTAAAAGTAATGTAAGTACTGTTAATGGAGGCTTATTATTCGACAATTTTTCAGTTCTATGTAATTACAAATCATCTAGTCTATAGTACACATCAATGAATTGTGTAGCTTTGACGAATAACTCATATTACCACACTGGCATTTGTTGTTATCTAGTTAATTTCCCTTGCTTAGCTTACCTTCGTGTGCTCAAGTTCATACTCGTTACTGTATAAACAGAATTCTATCACTATATTTACTTCTGAAAAATAGTAAGCTCTCTTGCCAAAACCTTCGCTTTTTTCTTATTGCGATGTTTGAGTGGATATGCGATTAAAATCTTGTCTTTAAATTCCAGAGGCTACTAGCAACTGATAAGTAAAGAGATTCCAATCCAGGGCAAGTATAAGATACTCCAGTGAATATTGTTAATTGGTGCCAGCAACTTATCGTAATCTGCCGATCCATCGTTTTGAGACTTCATTAAATCAAATGATGTCTGTAACTTCATGATAGTGATGTCAACATTTGGAAGTACAAATATTCTTAGTATTCTGCGTACATAGAGCTTCAGATTTATGAAATGCATATAGTTTGCTATTTGTATACGAGCCTTATTCATCTAGAAAATGCACTTGCTCAAGCTTATTCTTAATAGGTAAAATAACAGAAAAAGCATACGACAATCCTATTGGTTATTTCACATTTATTCAAATTATCTGTTATAACTGCGAGAGAGACGTGCGATTTGAGGAGAGAGAGAGAATTATTGATCGGACCAAAGACACGTAGAACACGTAAGAACAACCTAGAGTTATGATTGGCCCTGCTTCCCTGTTTAGCCCAGCCAGTTGAATCCAGAACGCAAGTCTCAGCCTCTGTGATACGAATCGTTATATTTCAAACATACTCTGTTTATATACCAAACAAACAGACTACATCGTACCATAAAATAGAAAGTAACATTTGTACAAGATTTGGCCTCCAGGAAATGACACGTTGGGAGAATATTGACCAATGGGGAAATGACACCATTTCTCATTCAGGAATAGCATTAGATAATTTCTGAGGTATTTTCTGAATACCCCAACATTATTGTTTGTGAACTTTTACCTATGTACATTTTCACATGTAAGTAAATGTTTTGGTGTATGCTTGTCTCATGCATCGTTTACTGTTCTTATTCTTTTCCTTGTAGTCATCCACGTCAACTCCCAACAGCAATAACAAAAAGGTATCAAACAGTGCATCCGATCGTAAACGTAAAAGTAACGCTGGTACAACAAACGGATACAAAAAGCCAAAATAGATCAATCATCCTCAAAATTTCCCCGAAGCTGTTTCCGGTGAATTGTCACCACTTTTGTCAGTTTCATGTGTCCTTCACTTGTTTATGTACTTGTTCATTATAGCTCATCAGATCTTCACAATAATTTATTTATTGGTGTATGAAATAACGCTCGGTTTCCTCCTTTACACGAATAGAATACTAATTTGTCTTAGACGAATATCTACACTAGATACCTTGCCAGCCTATTCTACAGAATTTCAACACAACTTGGATCAAGAACACGTGGCTGACCTGACAAGAACGTGAGTATATTTTCACGCCAACAATAGTACCAAAGGGTAGGAAAATACATAGCGCACCTAACACCTGTCAGACTATTTACTAGTTTGACAAGGTAAACAACCAATCACTAGCTTCCTCGCCCACACATCAGTGTATGACACCTGAAAATCGTTTGCTGGGGCCATAACTCATTTCTTCAATAGTCCTTTACAGGACTACGTACTCAGTCAAATCGTATTCCCGGTCTTGCTACTATTTCACTGTTGATAAATCCAAAAGACGTTGGAATCTTTCTTCACAATTGTCATAGTATTTCTATGTAGCTTTAGGTACCCGTGTAGTGAGGACATACGACACAAGGTATGACTAATTTAGAGTACGAAATTACCTAATTGACAAGCGTATCTAGTCCCAAGTGTCCTCATTTCCATGGTTCTAGAATGAGACGTGCGTTTTAATATCTTTCTCTTTGGAGTCAAGATTTTGTAGCGGGTTTTCATTCCTTATGCCGTCATGTTAGGTATACCTTAAAGGGGCTGACCTGATTTCTTTATTGCGGTATTAGTTCTCGCCTTCGAAAATCGTTCTCCTGTATTGGAGTTAGGAATTGCAAAAAATCCTGATAATATGCGTGCCAGAAAATATCACCAATCCATCATTTATATGGAGTACAAGGTCAGCGACAGTCAAGGCACATGCTGGACACAGAAGCAAACAAGCAAATGAAGAAGAGCATTAAAGCCGACGAGCAAAAATACGTCGAAGACCTAGCAGCGATAGCGGAAAAAGCTGCAAAAGAAGAAAATATGACAACGAATAAACTAGCGAGAAAATATAGTAAACCAGAGAGACTTATCAGGGACAAACAAGGCAAGAAACCATAGAGTCAAGAACGGAGAAACAGGTGGTTAGAGCACTCCGAAGAACTGTTGAGTAGACCAGCCCCACCGGACATCCCTATAGCTATCACTCCACCAATGATCGGAAAAATCAGGATGGCCATCAGACAAAATAAGAGTGGAAAAGCAGCAGGACCTGAAAAAATATATAGAAGCAACTGCAAAGATGCTCCACGTTCAATTCAGAAAGATTTGGGAGTAAGAACAGACCGGAAAGAAGGATACCGCATCAAGATACCAAAGAAAGGAGATCTGAGCAAATGTGAGAACTGCAGATGCATAGCATTACTATCGGTACCAGGTACAGTTTTCAACAGAGTATCGCTAAACCAGATGAAAGATTCAGCTTTGAGATCAACAGGCTGGATTCCGTAAGTATCGGTTGTGCACGGTCCGGATCATTGTTGAACAATCAATTGGATGGAACTCGTCACTATTCATTTTCCTTGACTAAGAAGAAGTAATGGACAGCGCCGATAGGTTAACGTTATGCATGCCTCTTCGACACTAGAGTATTCGACAAGATCCTCACCACCATAAGGAATTCTTACGACGGAATACACTAAGTGATACATGAAGGACAACTCACAGATTCATTGCAGTAAAGATCATTGTTAAACATGGCTGCTTGCTTGTTCTTGCCTTTTCTCTTTCTTCTGGTGTTTGACTGGATTATGAAGATCTCCGCATCTCAACAGAATCACAGAAACCTCAGACGCAACTAAACAATCTAGCAGCAGCCTCTGCAGCAATAGGCCTCAATATACACTAGGCGACGAATAATTAAGGGACGTTAAAGAGATATGATATTGAAATAACGTGCGGCAGAGTATATAATTCCTTGTAAACAGATCGTAAGAATAAGGTTTTTCGCATAGTGGTGTCTTATTGATTATACATACTTGAAGCAACTCCATATGAACTGGAATCAAACGCCAGCACTAAATAAACAACCACCATTTTCAAATACTCGGTACGAAAATGACTACCCCGTAGACAATGTTAGGTTTAGAAACTGGCTGGGATTCGAAACATTACTAGAAAATACATCAAGCGTATCCAATAAATGAATTGTTATATGAGCAGCATAGCTTTTATACTGACACCTTTCTGAAGACGCTGGTTACCTTTTCCGATACGCTTTGCTGTTGCATTTTAGTTTTGATATAGACTCAACATTGTTGTACTGTTTCATAAGGTTCTGTAGCTCGAGAGTGCAGGTCACAGTTCCAGAGACTATATACAGGAAATCCCTTATGGATCCAATATTCCATCGGTTTGAATAAAAAGGTTGTACTTAAGCTGTATGTATGATCTAAAATGAAACTTGAGCACTTGTAAGAAGATAAATCAGTTCAACTTTTATAGCTATAATACTAATAGCTCGAAGGAACAGTGCAGTCGTGATTCGCCTTTTTGTCACGTACGCAATATCTGGACGTTTAAAATGCTCACCACGAATAAATGTCAATATTGTAAATAGTTACCAAGGTATTTTTACGACGAAATTGTAATTTATGCTTTCCCGAGACGCCAACGATGTATCACTCAATCAGTTGGCAAATGGTTACTACAAGACTGGTCGCAAACAATAATCATTAAATATACTAATCACTAAGATTCACTTTTGTTCAACTTTGTACGACATACGACACTTGACAACAATATGGATAATTCAACTAAAACTATACAGTATTTGATTTACTAAAAACGGCAGTCAACTGGTTCATTCATTACTTCTGATAGGCATATTCTGTAATAACAACACAAGTTAAAATGTGCACTAATTAATTATAAGATTTCAATTATCACTATACATGTTTATTTACAAAATACTAAGATGTATAAATTAAAATTGATCATCATCAATCGCATTGCTGCTTGAAAGAGGAAGAATAGGCCATGTAAACAGATTTCCATCAGCTCCGCAGGTATACAGTTCTAGATGACGATCATTCCATACACATGCACGTATCTAAAATTCATAGAAACTTTGGTGAGGACAAACGGTATTTTAAATATAAGTAATTAGAAGTAAAGCCTCAGTAATGAATGCATGTCCAAATGCGTCCGTGGGATGTGTGCTTCAGTCTGAATCAACGCTAACCTAATCAACTATGAAAGAGAAACAGCTAGCGATCAAACATACAAATTCAACTAGACCACGACTAACTAGCACACTAGGTTTGGCTTCAATCATGATGCGATTCCGCTATTTTGCGCACTGGAACGGTTGTATTACTTAATAAAGAAACGTATGGATGTAGGGGAGCTGATGTAACACTAAGTAAACTACCTCAACTATTATTCGAGTGAGGTATGTACCTACAAAAGAGACGTTAGGATATGACAGAACTAAGATATTGAACTTTAGATAAGTCAGCTAATTAGAACCAATCTGAAGTTACTAAGGTTGTTAGGGATGTCGCGCACTGGCACTATGATTATGATTCGGATATGTACCAAAGTGAATCGAAGAATAACTTCTGAATTATAAGTCTAGTCAATAGTGAAGTACATCTACAAAGATTTTTTCACATATTTAGTTAGGTATAAGATATGAACATCAAAGACACAGTGTATGACAAAATAGTGAGTTTACTAACAAATGAAAAACAGTTGGGATAATTCAAAAAACCCACTTTTGAAAAGTGTCGCGTTATGATTTTAGTCGATGTGTTGTGTTTAGACGCTGAAGCAATTAATAAGCGGTTTCTTACGGGGACAAAAATACATAACGACGAGGCTCCCCACAGATCGCCTGTTGACATGTATGTGGTATCCAATCTTATTGGCAAGACATACGATTGTGGACTCTGATTCCCACTTCCTGATGAATTAGAACTTGTAAAAGCTTGATTCCTAGCGTCAGAAATTTGGTCACTTTCTGAGTTGAGAATTATGCTTCCAAAGTTTACGGGACGCAATCTAGGAATATGTGATGATTGCTCACAATCACCAGGACCAGACGTCCAAAGACGAAGGGATGCAGCATTTACTGTTAAACCGGAACCCCCCCATGAAATTAAATGCAAGCCGTCTGATGAAAATTTGAGGCCTAGCACAGGTCCCGTATGTGCAATAGCTGGAAAAAAATTAAAAAATCCTGTACACCTTTTTGGTGGTTGTTTATCTTAAATGTATGATAAAATGGAATGTAAAAGCAGACTGACAAAATTGAAAAATCCTATTTATTTGAAAACTATATCGTATTTGTTTTATGAATGTTCATGTGATTGATTCAAGGAGGATTTACTTCATGAAAATTGCGTAATCTATAAACGAACGACTCATTTTGTGAGTCCACTCATAAAAATGGATAGGCGTAAACCCTAATTAAAAATAAGAGGAAAACCCAGCTACTATCGAGAAACATAAGACAATATTTGCATATACGCGATTCAACTCGGCGACTAGCAAATGTGTTATATGAAACTTCACAAAGATAAATGATTGATAAAAAACAGGTTATATAAAACAATCATCGAGGCGGTCCTGATGTCAAGAAACACAACGATTGTTGGCCTGTAATAAGTATGACGGTGTTCTAACATTTGTTGGAGAGTGAAAATATGATCAATATATCCTCGACCAGAACGGAAACCAGCCTGCTTCTCGCGAACAAATCTTCCACGGGTTCTGAACAATCTACGAAGTATGACGGGAGCCAATAGTTTAGACGCAATCGGAAGTAGACCTATCCCCCAATAGTTTTTGCATAGGTGATGTGAACACTTTTTAAAGATAGGGACGATTATCGACCCATTCCATGATGTTGGAACAGTTTCTAATTGCCAGACCTTTGCAAACAACTCAGTCAGTTTCGTAACCAGATAGTCACCACCAACTTTTAAAAGGGTCGGAGGTAGGTTATCTGGGCCTAATGATTTGTGGCGCTTCAAGAGTTGGAGTTTCTTGCAGGCTTCCTCCTCGTTGGGTGGATCAGCCTTTATTGGCCTTGGAACACAAGACAGTCGTCGGGGCAGCAGACCAGTTAAACTGCCCCTCCAACAACCCTGTTCATCATTTGATGTTAGAAGCTGCAGTAAATTTGCTTACATCAATTTGTCTAGAATGATTTTATTGTCTATTGAAAGATTGGAGAAAAACCATGGCATGATCAGAGCGCAAATAGGTATTCCGACGGGTCAGTAAACATTCGGTAAATATCACTTACACAGAAAAGTGATAACACGGCGTCATTATTAAGAAGGGTCGAATAAATTGTATTTTAGAGCAACCATGTCACTTAATAAATGTCTGTTAGTAAACCGAAATGATTGTATATATTCTTAAAGCTTAATGTGTGGATATCCCTTTAATTTCGGTGCATTTTAGATCTGACTTTACATCAAAAGATCTTCCAGTGACATATTAGGCGTCATATTTAATAAATTCAGATTATATAAGAAACAAAGAAAGACAAAAAAATGAGCAACTAAAATAAAGCATAACAACTTTAGGCTGTTATTAGTTTCATAAATGAACAACTGGACCACTCTAACTGACTTTCAAATGTTCACTACTTCAGAACTGTCGGATATTCATTTGATGTTTCATGAATGTATCGACTACTATTCCTCAATGGAATGCTATTTTCCGCTTACAAGTTTAAATGTTACTTATAAACAAGTTATTCTGTCAATAACGCTAATACCTTTTTTGTTTATATTGAATGATGGTATTCATTTTTAATCACCAAATAGTGATATTCAGTCGTGTAGCTGGGATATCCAAAAGGATATGAATAAAAGTAAAATAATCGAATTTCCTACATAACGTCGCAATAGTTTATCCGTTAGTTATTACAAAAGGACTTACTTTTGTTTGTATAATGAAAAGACTGACATGAAGTTAAAAATACTGTTTACAGTTCTCAAAATCGAAATTCCAGCTAGTAACTTGAATAGTATTGAATGATTTCTCAAGACAGGTCTGAAATAAATCAGTCATCCCTGCAGCTTTGTGTAGCCTTTAATAATTTAATGATATCAACGTTGTTAAGAATCCTAAGTAGGGTTTATGATACAATCTACTTATTATTCTTATAAAAACTAGTACACTTGTCATCACACTATCTATTTGTACTTTTCACATATTATGTAATCGTTTTATTCATCGTTATCATTGATTTATAAACTACCTTGATTGGTTTAATAATTTCGTATATGCATATGAATATTACTGTATATTAGAGTAAAGCCTGATGAGGATCTAATCGAAAACAATATTGTTCGCTTATATATGTTGTTATAAAGGAATTGTATTGAATTCCGTGGAATTCAATTGGTCAAAACACTGTTAAATGTTATAGGTGCTACATTCCTCCAGGTTTTTATCAGTGGAAATGAGCTTTTTACTCCTAGACTATTATTATCATAATGGCAACGGTGTAAGTGCCATATAATCATATGGTAGACGGTAATCACATTGATGAAATGAATAAACTGACGTTTTTTCTCTGGGACTCGGTTATTAAACCAATTTCGATCACTAGTACTTAGCAGAGTTAATAATAACTAATTAATAGAACTCAGTATCCAAGTGAGGACTTACATAACTGAGTCTAGCAACACACTTTGTGTGAGAGTTAACGAAAATGACCGGAGTTCGCATCTATGAACGTTTGTTCAGAAGTGAAATGTCTTTACCTACAACAATAGTTTCATAAGTTCTAAATAGAAAATTGGTTTTGAAATTTTATAGATGCGATGGATGATAAAAGATAAGAAGGACTTCACCCATTAGAGGTTTGTGGCACTGTAAACGGATAAATCTTTGGAACTGACAAAAGGTTATTGAGTCTGACTAATGGTGTACGGTTATACAGAATCGGAATAGAAAAAACTTGGAGACACATAGTTCAGGAACAATGGTCATACATATACATTCAAACAAACACAGGATTCTAATAGTATTTCTATTCATAAGAAAACTAATTTGATTACAATGATATCGATTATTGTAAGTTTTCAAACTTTATCTTCTTAAACAAGTCGTTTTATTGAATTTCCTACTTTCAGCTTTCACATCACAATATCATCATTACTTTGTTTTAGATATAATAAGGTCTCAAAAATAAGTATAGTTATTGACATTATTTCTGTTTGCCTGATTTTCTAATGATTAAACAGAAGTATTAAGTGTATGAACAATCGTGTTGGATGGGGAAAATAAAAGTTTCTGAGTAACTTTATTGGACTAGACGAAAGACAACTGAAGAATAGACAAGAGCTAAGTGGCATATAACAACTGATTCCTTACAGTTTCGAACTTCCAAGCATGATGCATCCTCAGTAGAAAGCAATCGATTTTCATGGTCAGAGAGGAAGCTCACAAAGACAGGATTTAAAGACTATCAGATTTTTTGTTTGTTCTTGCAAAATAGTCGGCCATAAAGTCATCTTACACTAATCTAACCATCATAATTCCTCAGAAGACTTAAGGTAAACGAAATATTACATTAATTTATCAAAAATAATAAATATGTATGTTTCAGTAAGAATGTAAGGGAAACCAAATAATAATTCTGCTAACCTTCATTAGAATATCCCAAATCACTTTGTGGATCATTTTCTCTGTTCAGAGAATATATCGGTTTTGTAGGAAACCTGATATCCCAATACAGTACTCTCCCATCACGTCTGATAACAATATGTGATAAACAATATATTTTGTTTAGCAATACTTTGATATTTTAAATGGAAAAATATTTCCAGCTACAAGAAAATACATGAATATTCTGAATTATTTGATATCAGCCCCTTGGTCCGTAAACTCGATTACCGCACACAAATTTATAGATAATGATGTGAGAACAAAGGTAATTAATTCACAGTGATTCATTTTTGAAATATGTCTGAGGATGAGAAATCTGAATATTTGTTAGTGAACATAATAGCAGTGAATGTCAACAAGAAATTAGGTGCTAATTTTACTAACTACTCTATCCATAACATTACTATTACCTAGTTAAAGGATAAGAACTGTACCCCTGTTCTCATTAGTAAGCATAGTGCTGCTTTTCTAAACTAGTTCAGTTGTTTCATTGAGAATGTAATCACTGCTCGATCGGAGCTGCTACCGTGTCGTAGTGTTCAGGCTTGGTTACTGTGATTCTTCAGTCGGGCTATGTTGGATAATTCATTTATTCCCTTATGCCTGTCATGCTATGCACGTCGGTTGAAGAACAGTAAGACTAAAAGTGGTAACTTAAAGTTTGAGAGTGTAATACTGATAAATGTACAAAAGTAAGGTAGCGGTAAGATTTATCACAGACGACCAACATCTTCAGTGATGCCATCTCATAATGAAAACAAGAGGTTAGGAAAGATCTGTCTTACAAGTTACACAATAGATTTACGTCTCTGGTGGCAAGGACTTTAATATATGGAGCTAACATATCAAAACTCGTGACACGGCTGTATGTGCCAGTCTCAAGCAGTTGTACTTCGGGTTTATAGTCAAACTCCCAGGCTATCTCATTATTACGTTAGGTAGCTCAAGAAGTGGAAAGTGGCCACATACGTTAAACACCACTCAAGATCCCTCTGTCCATGATTAAATCCATTCGTCACTTCTTAATACTTTTATCCCTAATCCCGACCCTTCTCCTATAACTTTATTTTTATCATCACGCGACACCGATTCTAACCTCCTGGATTGGCGCCCTAAATCACATGTTAGGGCATTCAGTGTTTGAACATTAGATAAAATAGAACATGATTCATTAGCTAGGGCACTAAAATCTCGTGCTATCGATATATATTATTCTCAAAAACAAATTTACATCACCCGAGTGTGATCATTCACTTCATCAAGTCAATAGAGAAATCCGTCTTGATTCACATTCCATGTATCTCGACTGTTACCTCTCGTAGACTCATTAGGGTAGTTATGGTGTACATGGGCTTCAGTATCCTGCGGGAACAAATGAAGTATGAACCAATTTCTTGGTCACCGGCTTCCATGGGACTGCATCTCCTCACGACGCTCCACTGCCTTGTGGGTTAGTCCTTTAGGTCGAAGGTTCGGGGTGTGGCCCCCTAAGAAAACCACCTGCTTCGGTCTGGGCACCCGGGCAGTATCACAGCCCACACACAAATATAATGAAAATGATGATAATCTCTGAAAACTCTATTCACGCCGCGATTTACCGTCAAACAATTCACATTATTATTATCGTTATTATTATTACTATTGTTATTATTATCATTATTTACCACGTCAATTATTCACTCTCTTTTATTTTCACTCTGTCTATCCTTATTTTTCGAGTTATACAGCAGCTCGCCTATGGTGGACATTCGGCTCTATCTAAACGTGTCACTGTCTGGTTGAAAATTGTATGTTACCATCGAATAAGAATACTGAAGCAAAGCCTCAGTAAGGACCGAAAAGCCTGGTGGTCGGAGCGTGCATCTAGTAATTACCGGAAGCTCTTCCGACTTATCCGAGCCACTGGCAGCAAGAAGTCTGGTGTGAGCGAAACAATCTGTGAGGATGACGGAACGCCAATCACTAACATCCATCGACGTCTTGGACGATGGTCAGAATTTTTCGAAGGGCAGTTCAGCTGGCCTGCTGCCTCAGAATAGAAGCCAGTGGCGATCCTGCTGTAACCTTCTTTTACTTTCTTCATAAAAAGTGGTTGCTTCTTCCTTAACTGGAAGATTTCTTCTGATTGTATTTTTCCGTTTCCACCATTATTGTTCTCTCTCTTTTTTTTATAATCCCCTACGTTCCTTACATTTTTTCCCTTCTTAAATTCTCATTGTTTTGTGTGACGCATATATATTTGGTGCCCCCTTGTACCAATATTTATGTGTTCAAATAAATAATAAATAACTTGAGTCACCTGTGGTATAAGCGAGATGTCCGTCTCTCAACCATAGAATGGGTATACTTTGCAGAAGCTCCTTTCATTCTATCTTGTGGTTGTGAAACATGGCTTTTAGAAATGAAGGACATTCGTAGGTCACTAGAATGTTGTCATAGATACCTTCACGTATTTTGGGGCCATTAAGTGTGCAATGCTGACGTTAGACACAGCGTATTAGATGAAGACGGCAAATGATTTGATGTGCACAGTGAGTCGTGGTCGCCTGAGATGGCTGGGACACGTATTACGTATCCCAAACCATCCTCTTACTTCAATGTAGTCAGTTAGTCATCCACAATGTATGACCAGGTATATATATATACAGCGGTCCGAGTCGCCATACTTCATTGGCACAAGATGAACACTAAATTCATAGAAGCAGTTACTTCAATAATGCTTCGACGCAAGATGATAGCCGATGTGAGTGGTTAGAAGAACGCTAGAGACGGCCTAACCAAAGCATGGAATCAGTCCATGTAATCACTAACTGTTGGATTGAGATATGTGGTTGGGTGTAGACTATTTGTTTGGGGTCAGTGGGATCCTCATAATCAATGGACAGACTTTAGTTCACATAGCTCAGAATAGCTTGCGATGGAGCAGGTGCATTCATTATTTTTCTCTGTCTTAATCTTGAGCACAAAAATTGACTTACAATTTTTTATTTCACCAGTCTACATTTCTTTTCCAAAACAAAGTTTATTTCTAAACTTTCTACTACCACTGATACTGTAATTACTTCCATTGCTAAAGCATTTTGCTGTGTTAGTACGGTGTGGCACCTTTAACCAATGCACATATTTCCCATGCTCTATGTAGCTAATAGCTGACTATCAATACGTCCTAGGAAGTGCATAAGGAGGCACCATGCGAATGCACAAGCTTTTTTTATTGATATACGTTCAATAATACATAGCCTTAAATTTAGTAAAAATTTACTTTTTTGATGTACTGGAAGTCAATTAACACCATTCAGACACAGTTAGTCGCAATAGAAGCTGATTAGTTATAAATGATGTTAGCGACTGAACGCATCATCAGCAGTCACAAGGAGATAACAGAAACTGTCGAAAACTATTCAGAAATTCCACAATGTAAAAGGTAAATAAATCTGAAGGTAACACAACAAAGCTAGTACTATAAAATTTCTTTTGAGTTGTACATTTATTCGAATAAACAATAAAGATAAACTAGATGGTATTTAAATGAGTGTTTATAGACAGAATTCAATGGTTTTCCGTTACTAACCCAAGTAAGTTCATATAAGTTACTCAAAATAAGCTGTTGAAAAAAGCTTATTAATAAGATCAGCAAGAAAGGTTTTCCACAATGTGGAGCTTTGGATTTTTTTCTCAATTGAGGCTTCGGGATAAGTCATGTATTTATCAGTTCACCTGTACTTTCATAACTAGTTATTTCGGCTGTGCAAAAGTGTACTCTCTTTAAATACATTACTGAACATTATCAGTTAGGGTTGTCCTAAGGTGAGTGTAAAACGATTAAAAGTTCTATTCTTGAACACTTAGTTAACCTTATTCATGCAGGCTCTCCAGAAGTGTCTTTTAAAACTATCTATCAGGTTAGACAATCTAACTCCAAGCAATATAGATCAGAAATCTATGAACACAGGTTACTGACGATTCATCATTTCAATTAAGATCTGTGAGTTTAAAAACAAAACGTTCAAGCTCTCATTTTACCTTGATTTTTTTTAAATTAATGATGAAGTAACCATAACACACCCCTGCTAATTTTGGAAGTTTCCACTCATTCTTTACTTGATCACATGTTTTTAAAATAAACAGTTATTTTCCATCTGTAATCTTGTTACATTTTACTATATTACATTACACTTTAGTTCCTGATACATGAAAACATTTTCGATTATCTTTCAAATGGTGTAATATCTATCATATCGTAAGCTTATGTCAATTAACTATAAGCACAATCGTACAGCACCATTAAATAACCAAGTTTTCTTTGGTGAATTATTCTAATTTATTTCTTAAAATTTCTATCATTGGATTACTAGATATTTTTATATGAAATATTGACCACAATTTTATGTAACCAACTATTTCAATTTCCTTCAAAGATTCCTGATAAGATAAAGAAATCAAACAACCACAGATAATTCCACTTTACAAGCGGACGAGTACGAGTACTTTGAAGCCGACTGACGATGTCGAAATTTAAATGAAAATACTTTTCAGATTTAAAGATATTAATCTAAAAGAATTATAGACGGTTGTTATAAACTCACCCTCCTGTAACAACAACATAAGCAGCCCTAGGGGACCAAGTAACTTGCGTAAGGCCTGATTGAGAATGACTTCCGAGTAGTGTAGTGACTGTACAACCCATAAGAGGATCAACCAAAACGGCGCGGCCACTTGATTCACCACTACATGGTCCTAGACTAACTGCGATCAGATTGTGACTACATGCCACAGGTGACATAGATAACCAGGACAAACTTTGGCTAAAACTTACTGACGTGACGCACTACGACAAAAAAAAAATAAACGTCGTCAGTGAAGATATTGATATTACTAAAAAGTAGAAAAACACACGCTGTTATGCACCAATAAATGACCCTATTACAACATGTTCTAGAGGACAGTAGTTTCCCAAATAAATACCAAGAATTATGTTCAGAGGAGAGTGCTACTCAGCTGCCTAATGCAGTTCGGTAAATAGGTCTTTATCATATACTAAAAAGAAGAATCTGCCTTTCTGTGTAAAGAAATAGTTTAGTGATTTATTCAAATTACTTTAGTTATTAACCCTCAAATGTCCTGGTACGGTCGAGAGTGGGGAGGGTCCACTCACCCTCTCGAAATGTATTGTTGGTCACCAGATACCATAGAACTGCATCTCCTAATGCAGCTCCACTGTCTTGTGGATCAGACCTTTCGGTTAAAGGCTAGAAGAGTAGCCCCCTAAGAAAACTACCTGCTTCGGTTTGGGCACCCAGGCAGTGTCCCAGCCCTCACGAGGTTGAGGTCATCAATAAGTTCGTATGTGAGCTGGAATACTGCCCCGGCGCACAAACCGGAAAAGGTAGTTTTCCGAGCGGTCAGTACCCCCAATACGTTTGATTTACTTACACATGAGATCTAAGCTAGGTAGTTTTGTTAAAAACAGCAATCAATACCTCATGAAGTACTTTACGAAGATATGCGAACAGATATGCTTGACAGCTTGAGTCGAATTAGTATCAACCGGGTTCTTTAGCAGTGGTAGCTGTGGGTGAGGAGCGTGTTAGCCTCTCGCTGATACCTTTCGTGTTTATGTAATGAATAGTCCCCGAAAATTTTCAGCCATAGTAACCAAGTTTTTGACTTAAATATTAAAAATAGAATTTCATATCAGTTACTACATTCAGTACTATTGCTAACAACAAAACCTCAGCGGTATGTAAATAAGATAACTAACGATTTGCCCGTCATATGATAAAAGCCCAGACATAAGGAATAACTGCGAGACGTCGTCATATATACAGTTCATCACTAGCTAATTGTGACATTCAAAATGAAAGCAAATGTCAAAACTGATAAACGTTTGAACACCTGAATTAACGAGAATGCCTACAATCAAGATAGAGGTACACTAGAATCTCCATGCATATAATCGTACATACTGAAGTTAGGGCGAATTCTGAACTGAGTGATTCGGGACTATTAAGACTAAAACCCGGTTTGTATGCATTTAACAATTAAAAGTGCAGTCATGTTTGTAAAGGATTTTAACCAATGGCCAAGATTCCACACCGGTGAAAATAAGTACATCGTGGAAATCTATACTTGTGCAACAGGACTTTATACAAACGTAATGAACATACTGGAAAAGTTCGACATACTTCGAGGCGGTTAGTGTCCCATATCCCAAGCATTTTATTAGCTGATGCCGAGGTGAAAGAACCACTGTCAACTGGATACCATTGTACACAAACGAGTGGGGATCCTTTGGATAAAAATCCTGAACTTTTACTTCCGTTACAAACAGATGCAATCGAAGTGTGTTTGACTGAGTCAAGACTCCAAAATCTTGGGTCTTCAACATCAAATATATATATGTGACCGTCCTGTGATCCAACAAGTAGTCTATAGTGCCAAGTGGGACGAAAATGTGATGCTTACAAGCGAGACTCGACGCTGTCAATAGTCATATCACACAATTGTGTGCTTGATTCGAAGGAGAACACAGTCCCATGATCGACATCAATATCTTGAATTCTGCTCCTCAGGTAAGTAGTTTGGCATTGATGATCCAGAAATCTATGATGCAATCCGTTCATGTGTTATTATTATTCGGCAATGAACTGGAGTAGGAAGTATTTTCAGCAAGGATGCGTGATTCAAAATGAACTAGTTAACCCACGAAAGTTCCTCAAGGTCAAAAGCCAATGTCCAATAACTTCCACTCTCCAGTATAACAGATCCGAATGCTTTCAAACGGTTCTAGACAGAACAGAAAAAGCTTTTACCTAACGGACTTCCATGTCTAGTAGCGATGGATCGCCGATGCCTCCAGATAAGAACTTAAGTAAATTTAACGACAAAAGTGAAAGAAACGGAACCCCATATGAACCTTCCTGCTATGAACTGGAGGATTATTTGTGATGGAGGGAGCAAAATCATAAGACATGTTAACAATCAAATCGTAATTAAAGATACGAAATACTAGTATATGGTCACCTCGCTGCCTATGATACGACAAGGGGAAAAGTTTTAGTTGTTTTAAGCGCTAATTGTAAGAGGGTTTAGAAAGACTCTTCACTAATTTCGTCCCCATACGCTGAACACGCTCAAGTGAGTTGGTATACTTTATCAGACATGGGTCAGCTCCTTGGATACAACATTCTAGATGTGGTCTTACACAGGTGAGAAATGAAATTCGAAACATTTCCTCGTCGAAGCATTCGAATGTTCGACGACGTGACCATAACTCTGGAAAACCTTTGACAGCAGCTGCGTTGCAATACGTAGTTGGCAAAAATGGTGCCCTGAGGTACACCACTTTTGACCGGTTTACATCCGGATAGTGTCCTATCGTCCCTCATTCTCTTTCTGCGGTCACATAAGAAGTTTCTTATCCATTCCTGCAACTGAAGCTCGGGAGCTTCAGCATAAGATCTATGTGTGATACCTTGTCAAACGCTTTGCTGAAATCTATTAATAACACATCAACTGACAGAAATTTATTTAGGACTATTGTCCAATCCTCTCTCGCAATAAGTAAGTTAGTCAAGCATGAATGCTAGTTTCTAAACCCATGTTGCTCGTGAGTTAACAGGTTGTACGTATCTATGTGATTTGGTAACTGAACCCGAATAATCTTTTCAATTAACTTAACGACTACACTGTTTAGACTGACAGGTCGGTAGCTATATACGATCTGGCTCTGACCATCCTTAAATGTAGGACTGAATATATCGTTTTTCCATTCTCTATGGAGTTGAGCGAGTGGAAGGGACATGTTGAAGAGTGCCGCCAGTGGTCTTGAAAGGATCCCCTCAAGATACGACAGCAGTCGTCTATGTAACTCATCAAAGCTCAGTCTCTTAGAAGGCTTAAAGTCGGTGATGAATGAAAGAACAGTATCCCCAATCACATGTGCAGACCATATGGCTGGTATCTCGGTGTGATAATACACGTAGACTAGTTTTCGTTAAAATTAGTTGAAAATGTCTCAGCTTTCACCCTATCTAATTCAGCTAGTAAGTCTGAATTTTCGTGTGACAGTAACGGAGGGACGACATCATTACGTTTTGTTCTCTGTTTAACGTGTGAAAACAATCGTTTAAGGCGATCTTGAAGTCGAAGTTAGAGGCACGTAGTTTAATCTGCTATAATGATATTCTATAAAGTGTCAATCACTAGTACTAACCACACTCTAATGTGCATGCACTGCATTTACACAAATATAAAAGCATATCATAAAAACAGGCTATTTCTTTTTCATAGCGATGTGAAATTTTTAGTGTTCGTTTGCTGTATAAAGAACAGTTACTCATTGAAGTTTTATGACCCTACGTACTACTTTGAGGTACATAGCGGAATTATCTCCTGTCCATCCCTATGCAGAGAGTAAGAGTCTCATTCAACAACGTGTCTACTGGGTTCTGTAGTATAGTGTGTGGGAGTTACTTATGGACGAGAAGTTTAGTCCTAACGTTGTTTGCATTTCATAAACTTTTGCTGTGTTCTTACTCAAAAAAGTACCATTTCTGATCTAAAGAATCTATTCTGAGCTATAAGTTCGGTAGATTACTTTTTTTGAGTTTCGTCCAACTTAATGATTAACTGTGGTTTTGCCTCAGCTTACTATTCGGTTTTTTTCCAGTTTTTCACGTAAAGGCTAATTCATTTTATCTTTTCCTTTTTTATACATTTTTCCCGTTCTTAGTGTCTTTTTAACGGTCTTAAGCTTTTGATAGTATCTATAATACAGTTTACGTCAATACAGTCATGAAAAATTCATGCAAACGACCTGAATGCCGTTTTGCTGTTACATCTGGCATGCAGTGCGACAACTGCAAAGGTTGGTTCCATGAAGCGTGCACAGATATCACGGCAACTGCTTACAATAGACTCAGCAAGTCGGATCATAAGTGGTATGTGTTACGTGCAGCACGGATGCTATAGTATTGCTGAGTAACATCATTATCCTATTGACAGGTCTGTGGAATAAGTTGTCAGCAAACTTGGAAAAAGATAGCCATAAAACAGGTAGACAAACAAGGGCACGTAATGAAAACAAGAATAGGGACGTCGATAGGTCTACCATCGATGGAGCATGCACTAGCTCTAATGATGACATGTTGAAACTCAGCACAACCATTACGTCGACGGTAATAGACTCCCTAACTAAACTCGGGTCTCCCAGCTGAGGGTCCTTAAATTCAACAGCGGTTCCCAAAAACTCTACAGGTGATTGCGCCCACGTTAACAGAGCTAAAAAGGACCAGGCGTCACCGTCTAAGCTAAACATCGCAAGTGTTGTACGGAAATCAACTGATGATTTGATCGCTTAGTCTACCCCCAAGAACGTCCGCCCGGTTATCAAAAAGCCTAGGATTCAGAAACCTGCTTCGCCCTTCAAACAACAACGTGCTGAACATGAACGCCCCGGAAAACCTGGGAAAACAATAACGGTCCGTGATAACTCTCTCATAATCACGAACCTCAAAGACAACCCTGACCTTCCTCTCAGTTTGCAGGACAAAAATGACAGGAAGCTCTGAGGTGAATTGGACAAAAAGCTTGAACTTCCCAGAATAGAGTCTTTGACGGTCACACGGCTCACTCGGGGAAAGGAATCTAAGCATCAAAATCACCCGAGGCTACTTCGTGTAACACTCAAGAATGCTACCGAAGTAGAGGATGTCCTGCTAGCTATATGCACGAAGGCTATAAGAGAAGACAGGCTTCAGTACCAGTTAAAGCTTATAGATAAATTTATTTCTAATTCAAGAAGCTTATTCCGTAACGCAGCCTCTCTCCATCAAGCCAAAACTGGAGTTTCTCAACTGCTGAGACCTAACGGCCCGATTGATAATGACGGTGACGCCGCCAACCTTCTGGCTGAGCAATACTCCCGGACATTTCAACCGACCCACATCAACTATACTGATGACGGCCTCATCTGCAACTGCACAGGACTTTCCGTAGTGAACCTGAGCGCTGACTTGGTGTTCCGAAAACTGCAGCATCTAAGAACAGACACTTCTCCTGGTCCAGATATGGTCCACTCTGCTATACTGAGGGAAGCAGCTTCAATCCTGGCAACACCGCTTAGCGTGATGTTCTCACACTCGCTAAGTCGAGGCAAACCACCGGAAAGTTGGGAGCTGACTCATATCAAACCAATCTTCAAAGGAGGTCGACGCAAAGAACCTTCAAGTTGCCAACGGATGGCTCTTCTCTCTAAACCTTCAAAAATCATGAAGTCCCTGATATACGATGGTATGCAGACTATCTGCTGTCCTTAAGTTTCTTCTCACCTTAGCAGCATGGCTTCAGGAAGGGTTATTCGTGTATAACCAACCTGCTGACTGCGGTGGACAGATGGACATGCATCGTTGATCGCAAGGGGAAGGTGGATATCTTTTACCTTGATTTCTCAAAAGCGTTTGATAGGGTTAATCACATATGTCTTATCAATAAGCTCAGACAATTGGGCATCAAACCACCTCTAATTGATTGGCTCAGTTCATAACTGACAAATCGACATTTTAAGGTCAGAGTAAACTCCAATTTATCACACGCTATGGAATGTCCTAATGGGGTCTCTCAGGGCTCAGTACTAGGACCTCTTCTCATCTTGATTTATATAAATGATCTTCCACAAAAGATATTGTCAAACTTACTACTTTTTGCTGATGACGTGAAACTTTGGGAGAGATATGAAACCAAGAGGATCTGACTCGACTTCAAAGTTGGGCAGACGACAATTGTCTTACATGTAACACTTCAAAGTGTAAAGTAGACCATCTGCAGCATGTTGCAGACTACGGTTACAACTTAAGAAACTCCTCTCTAGTAGTAACCCTAGTCGAAAAATATTTAGGAGTCCTGACGCCCTACGACTTGAAGTTTTACGCTAACTGTGACAGAAATGCCTTTCGAGCAAACCTTGCACTTGTAACATTGAAGCGCATTTTTGGTCAGTTTCACGGAAGAACTTTCCACATGATTTTCAACAGTTTTATTCGTCCCCATTTAGAGTACGGAAACATAGTATTCCCTCCTACACTCCAGAAGGATAAGGACACTCTGGAGCGTATCCAACGGCGAGTCATGAAATCAGTTCGGGGACTCAAATTTAAACCTTATGAAGAGCTCCTCCAATCACCTGACCTTTACCCATTGGAGTATAGGCGTCTTAGAGGTGACCTTCTAATGGCTTACAGTATCCTTAACACTTCTGGACATCCTCTTAAACACCTACTTAAGCTTAGTCCCAACACTAACCTAAGGGGTAACACCCAGAAATTGGAGATACAACATAGCAGAACGGACTGCAGACACAACTTCTATTCCTTAAGAGTTGTCAAATTCTGGAATTCGCTGCCGGCTGAGCTAGTCGAAGCGACTTCCCAGGAGTCCTTTAAGAGTTGATTTGATTTATTCCTAAGTCATAGTATCTTACTATGATTTACCAATTTATTTCTTTCTCTTTTATCGTCAATATACCTAGGTTCCTGCCTGGAGGTATTGGTGATCCCCTGCTACTAGACACGGTAGCCTGTTAAGCGAAAGCTTCTATTCCGTCCACAACCATTCGAACCATTTGAAAAGTACACCATACTCACGCCCTTGAACAGGCCAATTATAATTAAGATATATTGCGCGAAATTAAAAGTGCAGTGCCTTTTATATCAACTTGTAGATTCGTTTATCAGATTGTCCTAATCCCATTTTTGTGTTGTTTTTGATTATTCATAATCACTTTTGCGAATAAACGTAAGTGATTTTGCTATACTTACTGAGTTTTCAGCTCTGTTTTTTTACTTATTGCTCCCGAATTCATCCACATACTACTCATCTCACTCCTTCCGCACACGAAGTACCTTCAGAAGACGCAAATCTATTAAAGCTAAATATTACAGTGCTAGATAGCTTGTGTGTTGTGATTAACGCGGTAAGAGTTCCTAATATTCGGTTCCTGAAACACTTGGGATTTTTAAAACTTTTTAACTATGCAACGTTGCATAGTTAAAAATTGATTTGTACGAATCAATGAATGTGACGAAGTGCTCAAAACAAATTATAAGTAATAAACGTCCCTTATGCAGCTTGTGTTTTGGAGTAATCAGTGTGATTGAACGCATACTTAAAGGTGTTTTTGTAGGTGGATAGCGTCTCTTCACTCTAACTCTTAATTTTAAACATCAACTTAATTTTTTTTAATTTCGTGAATGAAAGAGTGCCTGTACATTATTTGATTATAACTAATGTCATTTGATGACGGAAACTCCATGGGGTGTTATCTCAACTCACAAAGATAGCATGACTCCTATTATTTCGTGCTTTCAGTTTTACGATAATGAGTAATTTAACATATAGGAGACTGTTCGTCATATCGTAATCCCTACTCCACCTTGATTTTGTTGGCTGGGCATAAGCCCCACGTTTTCAAGTTATCTATTTGTACCGTATTTAGTAATTGCGGTTATTTTTAGGTTTATTTAGTCACTCAATTGTGAATTAATTTTAGGTACGTCTCTTGCTATGCTGTAATTTTTCTTCGGTCATTACTGACTACCCTGCACCTGGCATGTCCGTAACATGATGAAGTGGTGTTTCCGTCGTAGAAAACTACATTTTTTATAAAAATCGGCGAAAAGGACATAGCAAAATAGACCCTCCATGAAGGATCACGATACTGGTCATCAAGAGCAAGGTCCAAATTATAAACAAGAGTAAAGCCCATCCTTCTGATATTATTTTTAAATTGTTTCATAATTAAGCAGCGTTTCTTGATTGGCTGGTAAGCGGTTTAACATGGTTAGTGTAGCGTACGTTTACCTTAATTAGCGGCTTACATATGATTAAAGAATGTTTATGCATAGATTACTAATGTTTTTATCACTAATTGACACCAGCTATAACAAAAAAATGAATGTCGGCCTAAAATCTGATTGGTGTGTCTCATCTTTACTCTCTATGTTACAGATAGTGATTATTTAAGTAATAGCTCAAATTTCAAATCAGTATACTTAACATTTATTGCAGTTCAATTTGTGTACTATCTGGTTGATCGGATGCATGCTTCAGGAAACCTAGGATTTGTCATTCACACTATAGTTGTTTCCTCTTACATTTTAAGACGTTTCCGTTACATTCGTTATCATTATAATGGATGTACTGGAGGACAAATAAAACAAATAAAAACTAGATTATGAATAATTCTGCATATACATTTAGGTAGACCCCAAATGACCTGGTATGGCCGAGAGCGGGGAGGGTTCGCCCTCCCTCTCGAAATACTCTCACACGGCCACGCGTATACAGCCTCTGCCAGGGAAGTCCTACTCACTGCCTTCGCGTGGCGGGGGTGTTGTTTACGAAAATGAGAGGACGAAAAGCGAATGTCCGGCGCTATAACCGGATCCCCCTAAGAAAACCACCTGCTTCGGTTTGGGCACCCGGGCAGTATATCAGCCCACTCACTAAAATCATGATGAACTATTTGATTATGGAAAATATTCCTTTCTCTCTGATTAACATTGAAATGACTCGTACTATTATTATTATTATTATTATTATTATTATTATTATTATTTTGCCACGTCATTTATTCACTCTCTCTTATTCCTACTTTATGTATCCGTTTCGACCTAGACAGCAGCTCGCCTATGGTGGACATTCGGCTCTATCTAAACGTGTCACTGTCTGGTTGAAAATTTTATGCTACCACCGAATACGAATACTGAAGCAGTTTTTCTGAAACCACGTGCACCATTCAAACTGGCTGCCTTCAACGTTCGCACACTTATGCAGGTCGGACAACAGATAGGTCTGGCTATGTCTTTGGAAAGTCTTAGTATTGATGTGTGTTGTCTATCAGAGACCCGTATTCAAGACTCTGGTGAAGTACTACAAGTTCGCTGTCCATCTGTCACTTCAAAAAGCTAACTTTCGGCACAGTCATCGCCGATGTGCCACCTGGCGTCCCCCTTCTGCATCTCAAGCATGGATACAGATTGATCATATTGCAATCAGCTACCGCTGGCGTGGTTGTGTACAAGACTGCCGCTCCTTTTGGAGTACCTATCTGGAATCTGATCATGCCCTGATCTGCGCCAAACTTACCTTACTTTTCAGTGGACAACGAAGTGACCGCCACCAAAGAATTGATGTTAGCAAGCTGGTTGCAACTTCTGTTGCTAGTAAGTATCGAACCGAGCTAGCTTCTAGGCTAGCTACCATTCCACCGAAAAGTATAGATGAGCATTGGTTGCGATTGCATGACGCCATGAAAATGGCGGGTCAAGTCAGTTGTGGGTTCGCGAAACGTCCCGCTTACAAGCACTGGGTTTCTTCTGGTTCCTTACAACTGATTGAAGCCCTTCGGTCTACTCCGGGTGACCGTGAGTTTGACCACAGACGAAGGATGTTACGTAATGAAATCGGGCAAAGTTTGCGTAAGGACCGTGAAGCCTGGTGGCGGCTTGGACATGTTCTACGAATGTCATCCCACAGAATTCCTCGTCGTGCATTATTTGCCGACTCTGGGACTGGTTGGAAAAAGCGGAGAGGTGGTCAGTATATGACATGGTGTCATGGTATGAAAGAAAGCTACAAAGGGCTGGCTTGTGTTGGTTCTTCACGACTCCCTCGCTGGGGTCCGAGAGATGGTGTAACACAGTGGCTGGAGACGTTATCAGATATGCCTCAGAATAGAAGCCAGTGGCGATCCTGCTGTAACCTTCTTTTACTTTCTTCATAAAAAGTGGTTGCTTCTTCCTTAAATGGAAGATTTCTTCTGATTGTACCTTTCCGTCTCGCCCATGATTTCCATTATTATCACATGACCTTACACTAGTCTGTTCGTTATTATTCTTTTTTTAAGCTCCTTACCCTCTTTTTTTGTTTTTCTTTTCTCTTCAAATTCTCATTGTTTTGTGTGGCGCATAAATATTTGGTGCCCTCTTTTACCAATATTTATGTGTTCAAATTCATAATAAATAAATAAACCGTCTAAATTCTTGAAGAAAATATCGACCCACAAAAAATTGTATGGGTAACTAACTTATTTTTTCTGAGGTGGAAATCTGTTTAGCATACGGTAACCAAAATTCGCTGGTAAATGTTATTTCTATTCATTTTGGGAAACTTCTTGTCCAAAAGTACAAATCAAAAACATTACAGGCCGAAATTGATTATCAGCATGAGAATTTTCGACTATCGTTTATGGTGGGGTTAGAATTTCTGTGATAATTAATAATGACTTACCTGATATGTAAGTGGTTCTTTGTACCAGTGCCGAATAAGAACGATTTTTGATCGGACCGCGTAAAATATATTCTCTTGTATTTCTGCTTTGGTAAGGACCTCCGTGATTTAATCTAGTCCTCTCTTTTCCTATGTTTTGCTTTGTCCTGTTTATCTCTCATCAATCAACCAACACTAGTAGAAAGTGGTCGTTGAGTGTTTGCTTAAAACATAGTAGAGTAAATATTTCCTACTTTTAGATACTAATCAAACTAGTTGTATACATTATTGACAAGGAGACCGTACGCCTATCGATATAACTGATTGAATGACATGTCGCTTCCAAGTGCAACTATAAGAGATAAATGTCAAACAAGTATTGTACTTGTTAGGGTTTGAAAAAGAGAGAGAGAGAGAGGTTCACGTAGTTTGCGAACGAGAACGAGATTCGATGACCAAGACCAGTAAGCTAACTATTGACGCGTCCCAGCCCCGCTATCTAGAGTGAGAAGACCAAGCTTAGAATGAAAGTATATTCTGTAACAACCAGAAAACCAGCAAACTTTTTACAAGACAATTTTAAACGTATATATACAAATATCTACACATCGATATTGCCATGGAGCTTTTAGGCATCTAATCGATAGTTCGTCAATTGACTGCCATTGAATTATTTAAACATTTGATCGATAAATTCATCAATCGACTATATGCGTGGGTGGTAAGAATGCCCACGTATACATCTGCATACAAGCTCCACAAGATAAAATTACAAACTATGAGTTTTTAGGGATCTACCGTCCCCAACACTCCTCCCCTTTTTGAAGATCCGGATTTTAAGTTTTCCGTGTTCATCCTCCCCCACGAAACAATGTTGGGTCCTCATATACCCAAATTACAATTAGCTTGACTATATTTAAAACATATTGAGCAGAGAATCCAGTAAAATGGACCGGGTGGTGAGGATAAACGCCATTTAATTTGAGGTCATCAAAGTTTGAATCTCCTGAAATCTTGTTATCAATTTTATTGGGAGCCTCATTTGTAGATGATGAATCATTAAGATAATCAACATCTGATCTATGTTCTGGTAAAACAGAATCTCGATAATAAGATTCGTCAGAAACTTGTGTCACATAATGATGAGAACCATTTGTAGCAGCTGCCTTCATTGTACTGCTCGATTTATTTTCTGTTTCATGGGTGGTTACTGCAACACTTCCATGAACATCTAGCAGGGCGTCCTTTTGTGAGCTGGATGCATCACTGTCTTTACATGCTGTTTCGGGGATAATGGAGTTTGGATCCATTACCGCGCATGTTTCTGGAGTGGGGAGCACTGGATCACCGGGCGGATCTTGAGTGACAACTGTTTCGTTTGAAGTACGGGTTATCGAGGATTCATCGATGCTGCAATCATTATCCAGTTCAGTGTGCAGTTGAGAAATCAATTCATCCACTTCCGTCGCATCACCAAAGCATGAGTAATTCAGTAGCTGCGTGCGTAAATTGACTAATAAGTCCAAGTGTCGCTCGAATAGCAGCTGTAATCGATCGGAAGGGAGAGTCATTTTTTCTTTTTACCCCGTCGCCAATTGTTAGGGTTTGAAGATAGAGAGAGAGAGCTATCACGGGTTCACGTAGTTTGAGAACGAGATCGAGGATTCGGTGACCAAGGTCCAGTAAGCTAACTATTGACGCGTCCCAGCCCCGCTATCTAGAGTGAGAAGACCAAGCTTAGAATGAAAGTATATTCTGTAACAACCAGAAAACCAGCAAACTTTTTACAAGACAATTTTAAACGTATATATACAAATATCTACACATCGATATTGCCATGGAGCTTTTAAACATCTAATCGATAGTTCGTCAATTGACTGCCATTGAATTATTTAAACATTTGATCGATAAATTCACCAATCGACTATATGCGTGGGTGGTAAGAATGCCCACGTATACATCTGCATACAAGCTCCACAAGATAAAATTACAAACTGAGTTTTTAGGGATCTACCGTCCCCAACAGTACTGGTCCTAGGAATTGAAGGCTAGTCAGTATGTTGTACTAGAACAGACAGATGACTTTCTACAGATTCATCTCCTAACAGGAAATTCACTTGTTGACTTAGAATGCCCAGGTGATATCGTTCGGTTTGGTGAAGACTTTGACAAAATACCATCTTCCAACCACTTTAAGCAACAATCCAAGCATGTTAAGGATGCGGTTTTCTCCCTTCAAATATAAAGTCACTTCAGGATGGGTTTGTGTCATCGCCTGAACTAATGATGCGTAGTGAAGTGATGGGCAATGTTTTCTGGTGTAGCAGTAGGCTGAAAGAAAGCTAAGGGTGGCCGAACCAAAACATGAAGTCAGTCCATAAAGTCACTAACAATTGGACTTAGCCATATTAATAGGTGCATCTATTCTTTGTCTTCTTCAAATCCTGAGATTCTAAACTCCTCATAACTTCTATTTGTTTTTGTTTCAGTAATTTATATTATCTTCGATACCTAATTTTTCCTATTCCCACTGATACTGTTACTACCTCTACTATTCTGAGATCTGGCCTGACAATGTCATCTCTGTGCTAATGGGGTATGACAACTTGAACCGTACGTATAGGTTCTACGTTGTGACAGAATGAGCTGAAATCTCAGTGATTAAGTCATAGTTGAGTAGTTCAGATAACATCTTACAATCAGTAGACCACTTCAAACACTGAAATATAGTCAAGCTGGTTTCAAATTTGATATCAAAGCTGTTCAGTCACGTAATAGCCATATGGTAAGTAGTTAGATACTATATGCCTTAAAATTTATGCAGGTTTACAAAATAACTTACTAATTCGTATGTCATATAGAAAGGAGTTAAAGTCAACGTCAGCTTGTTTGTCAGGGTTTTAATGTGGTGTAACAACTTGGGTCTATGCACTCATATCCCAGTTTTTACATTGTATATGACTGACTGTTTGTCATTATGGACGAATAGTGTAGGTCGGTACTATTAATCAGGTACATGTTGCTATTTGTTTACTTTTAAATATTAACTCTTGGATGTATTGAAGAGACACAATTGTGTGCTAGATATGCAACCCTTTTTATGTGTAATAATGTACTCATTACAAGTACTATATCTCAACATTTAGATCTCTTCAAGATTTAACGATCAACAATTTCTTTATTATTTCACCGGTTGACGTATAGTGAACTTAACCAAATCAATACATTAAACTTTCATGCTTGTCTTTTGATACTCGCTTTTGCACGCAGAATGTAGTTGTTTAAGTCACTAGCCAGTACCATTTATTAGAGTACCGTTAATTTTTTTATCCACATATTATTTACTTTAATCTTTAAAAGGAAGTTTGTTTCTACCAAGCAGAAATTAATAACCTCGTTACCACTAAGTTTGTGGGGTTTTTGTATAGACTAATTTATTTTCAAATGAATTGTATATGTAAAATTTGCTTATGATCGATGTTTTTTCGTAGTGACAGTTGATTTTTAGCATTAGATAACTCACGTGTTTTGGTGTATGGAAGAAAGTACTTCTAACGATAGTAGTGTTTTTTTATTGTATTCCGATACTACATCCACACTTAATTTCATTGGATTTGTAGCTCCGAATCAGTTTAAATATGTCAACCCCAAGAACATATGAATCAATGAAGAAACTACTTGAATGTGCTAAATTGGATATCTCTTTCACATCAAACATATTTCAGTCAGTGAAATTTGACTATCCATTATTATCCGAAGAGTACAAATTGATTGAAGTGCCAAATTGGTTAGCCGATGAAGTGATGCATGAAAGAGTGGACCAAGCTATAATTTTAAAAGGTGAACATAAATCTAATAATACAGGGCGTGTATTTGCTTGCATAAGTGACAAAACTTTTTCAGTTATAGAAGCAAAAACGTCTAATACGCTCCTTTTAGCTTCTAGTTGGTGGTTGCCTTCATCCGATGGGCCTAAAGAGAATTTAGTACTTGTTACACCAATTCAAGCTGTCAAAAATAATTACTTTGAACTTCAGCAATGTTCAGCTCCATCTTTAAAACAACTGAGGCTTTTGTTATCTCCATCTCTCTATTATGGTCCTGTTGATGATGAAGGTGATTCAGAGAATAAAAGCTCTAGTCTGAGCTATTTTGATCGTGATGCTGTTGAAACCCGACTGCCATGCAGTAAGCTAGAGCTTAATGAGGCGTTTCGACGATTGCATGTATGTGAAATCAATGGATACTTACGAATGCTTGATTATGAATACATGACACAGGTATTTTAATTGTGTATATCATTCAATACTTTGACTATCTCCAGATTCAATCTTACTGTTCTTAGTTATTTTTAATGAAGTTTTCTTGTTGCAGGTGTGTTTGTTTTTGATTATTTAAACGGTACTCATCTATATGTTTAATACCTCTCATGCTCTCAGAAAGACATACAGTTACCTCTCCCAGCGCCTGTCTCGCGTTCTCATCTCTGTAATTAATTGCTGAAGGCAATCCTTTTTATGCAAAGTTTATTAATACGTTCCGTTATCAGCAATGTTTATTGTGTGTCGGACATGTCGAAATGTATTTTGAGCAGTTAACTTAGACTAATAATAACTATTCAGAATCGTTTTTAAAAGTTCATGAGGATGAAAAGCTTTACTAAGTATTTGTTTTTGATAGCGAAGAGTAATGTATTAACGAATAAGCACTTGGTTATTTAAGTGGACTGAAGGATCACTGATCAAAAACAAATCTACGTTGAAAAAATTTCTGTATATCCATATTATCGTTGATAAAGAGCGGAAAACTTCAGAACTTTAAACTGATTTAATAATCGAAAGTTCGTCCTCTTGAAAAAGCATTTGACCACTGGTATGACAGGTCTAGGAAAAACTGATCAGCTTTAATTAAAGTGACAAAATAGTACGTTATTCAGTCTATGGCATGTAAATGCGAGCACTATTTCTTGTCAGCAAGTTATAGTTTCTGGTGTCTTAAATTAGGAAAGTTATATTTTTTTACTTCCCCTCACATAATAATTGTGCCCCAACCGACTAAAAAAGTATAAGTAGCTTATAAGTTTCATTTATCATGAAGTTATGGCTTGTTGATTTTATTTGAAATCTAGTTTAGCTTGATTCTACTTTTTTCGTTTATTGGAGTGAAAAAATATACAAACATGCTCTGGGCAGTCTTAAGATACAATCTATGTATAACTCAGTAACATTTCGATTAGGTTGTGTTTAGTGTTGCAACGCGGTTGGTTGTAAGGCTAACTTTTAAAAATACCAATGATCCGAGTTGGGAACTTACTAATTATTTGCTTCTAAATTCTGACATGAAGTGTGTTTTTGATGGCTTGGCTGTTTAAACACTCGACTTTCAGCTACTTGATCACAGGTATAATCCTGCTCTATCTAATTTGGTTTGGATAGACAGATAGCACCAATAGCCCTCACACTGCGATTACTACTCACAACAAATCATATAAACCTATACTAGAGTTTTGAGTTATATAACTTCATTGAGTTTAACTTGGGAGCTACAAAATTTTATTTTTTCCTATAAATAGGTAGTTAGAGATCTTTTTGCCCTTGCTGATGAAAATGCATGGGACTGGCGCAAACATGGCTTCCCTTTGCATGCCTCAATAGAAGGCTTGGCAAATCAGCACCTTCCAAATATTACCAAGCAAATTATGATGTTAATTTGCTCTCAGCTAGAAAATCGAAAAGCACTTGATTCTAAAGATGTATACGTTTACCCGCGGAATTCGAAAGTTTGTCAAATAGTTGGGGAACATCTACTATCAGTTATTAGCAGCTTTGACCTAAATGACTTCTTAACACTATGGAAAGCATCAGTTCCCAACGGACTGCGACCGAAGCTTCGTCGTCATTTAACTTGCGCTGGACGTGCATATTGTGAAATAACACCCTTACCTACAAATGGTACAAGTGTAAAACTGGAAGGTAATGATATCCGTTCTCGATTTCGATGTATTTCCCTGTTACGTTCTGAGGACTTACCTGATGAGAGTGTTGAGGCGCGTCTTAATGCATTATTTGAGAGGTGTTCTATGTGGCCCGAACCAGAAATAGGTAGTTTCCTAACAGAATTGTTACCCCCACAACCTCCCAGGAAAAAGTCTTCCTCTAAACACTTAGTCCCAGAAAAAGGATCTCAAGTAGATACGTTTTCTGACGTTTCGTATGCTGATTCTGATTCAGACTTCAGTTATGAAGATTATTGTACAGAGTCTACTGAAACTGTTTCAGCACTGGAAGATGTACCCTTACCAACGCCACCTGCTGTTTGCTCACTTCTAAACAAATTCTGTCGTGTTAATAATAGTTCAGTCGGACGTGTATTAACTCAACGACATTCGAAGTAGAAATTAGCGTCGTATCTTACAGTGTGTATGATCTGTATTCTTTAGATGATTAATCATGTTAATTATATTGTTTATTGTTGTTTGTATAATGTTGAATAGAGTCATCAATAATAATCACTATTATTAATAATTTATGTATTAATATTGAGTTTAAAAAGTTGTTCATTAGTTATTTATTTGGTTTGTGAAGATATAAAGGTGGGGGTATGTAAATGTATTTAATCAGTATATCAAACTTTGGGCTGATGGATAGAGAGAAACATGATTCATTTAACCGATCATGTACGTTTATCGAGATATATGACTTAAAATTTGGCTTGGGTTTTCAGAGAGTTAGTCAACTATAAACAACATAAAACTTGGTATAACTGTGTAACAAACCACTTTATCTCATATCATATCAGCATCATGAGTGGATATTAATTAGATTAACCGAGTATAATAATATCAAAAATATCACACAATTTGGATAACCCTCGTCTTCTCATTACATTATCGAAATTTATCATAGGGACTAATTGCTTTAAATACGAACAATAATCAAAAACTAAACATGATAAATATTAACTCATATTTGTATTGGTTGTTTGAATCTCCCATTGATCTTAAGAACCTCAAGGGATCAGTCTCTTATTAGAGAAGATTCAAACTACCACTACAAAAATGAATTAAATTTCACCTCATTTCACAAGTCAGTGGCTATATGGACTCATTAGCAAAGTGGATAACGCGATGGCATTTGAAGAGATTGGTAATGGGTCCGAGTCCCGGATTGAATATGGACTCTGAAATGCAGGTACATCTAGCTGAAGAGTCCTGATTAGGATGAAACGCGCTTCCTGGATTCCACTGTGAGCCACTATCCTCTCTGCCTATAGGAAGCATTAGTTTAAAAAGAAAGAGTAAATTTGGAATATGCGAATTATAGTTTGAGGTTTATATGAGGATAGAGGAAGAACTCATCGTTATCAATCCCACTAATTTCAAGCCATATCTCCTATGGTCTCCAATCAAAGATTACTTCATGCATTGATGATTTGACTTGACCATCAGCTTAGCCAGCATAGCTGATCCAGGTAAACGGTTGCTCAGTATGCCCAGGTCTCTTAATTAGTAATTTGGTTTCTATGCACGTTGTTTACAAAAGAAAGTGACTTGACTCTACCCGTCTTAATCTCTCTGAATGTCGTAAATTTAATAGATTTCATTCGTTATATTGAATAGTACAGCTAATTAACAGTAGTAATCTGTTTGTACGCTTTTGAGGTTTACGAATGTTACTGTAATAGGGACTGTTTCTACATCAAACTGCTGGATTCAGAAAATAGTTTGAAAATTTAGGGTGGGGTCAAGTTATGATTTTCGGTAGGATATGATTTACAATTATAATAGGATAGACATATAACTTGATATCATTACAATGATCAAGGTAATAAAATGCTGGTAGGAAAATGTTGACTACTCTCTTCATGTTTGAATGATGATAATAATCGGATTTCGTTTGATCTATTTTTACCCTGATAACTTTGCAAAGACTCACTAGGTATTAGTGTTAAGAGGCAATAGGCAGGAATAATTTATTTATTTATTTGAACACATAAATATTGGTACAAGGGGGCACCAAATATATATGCGCCACACAAAACAATGAGAATTTAAGAAGGGAAAAAATGTAAGGAACGTAGGGGATTATAAAAAAAGTGAGAGAACAATAATGGGGGAAACGGAAAAATACAATCAGAAGAAATCTTCCATTTAAGGAAGAAGCAACCACTTTTTATGAAGAAAGTAAAAGAAGGTTACAGCAGGATCGCCACTGGCTTCTATTCTGAGGCATATCTGATAACGTCTCCAGCCACTGTGTTACACCATCTCTCGGACCCCAGCGAGGGAGTCGTGAAGGACCAACACAAGCCAGCCCTTTGTAGCTTTCTTTCATACCATGACACCATGTCATACACTGACCACCTCTCCGCTTTTTCCAACCAGTCCCAGAGTCGGCAAATAATGCACGACGAGGAATTCTGTGAGACGACATTCGTAGAACATGTCCAAGCCACCGAAGTCGGTGTTTCAAGATGGTGGCACCAATGGAATTATCGTCTCTGTGCCCGAACACACGATGCCGAACCTCTGTATTACTAACATGGTGTCGCCACTGGAAGTCAGCAATCCTTCGGAGACAGAGATGATCGAACACAGAGAGTCGTCTAACATCCTCAACTCGGAGAGGCCAGGTGTCGCAAGCATAGAGCAAAACAGCTCTTACCGACGCGTTGTAGATCCGACCTTTTACAGCCAGACTAACATCAGGAAGGCGCCAAAGATGGCCCAGATTGGCATAAGCCGCTCTTGCTTTCACTACACGTAAATTGATCTCATCACTCACGCCACCACCAGCACTTATGCAGTTACCCAGATACACGAACTTCTCGACTACTTCTATCTGCTCACCATCCAGGATGAGTACAGGATTAGAATCCTGCCAGTCTTGTAGAAGTACTTTTCACTTCGGATGTGTAAAGCACATACCATACCTATGGATACTGATTGCCAACTGATTAAGAAACTCAGTGCTTATAAGCGGGACGTTTCGCAAAGCCGCAAGCGGCTTTACTCGCCATTTTGATGGCGTTATGAATTTGCAACCAACGCTCATCTATACTTTTCGGTGTAATGGTAGCTAGCCTAGAAGCTAGCTCGGTTCGATACTTACTAGCAACAGAAGTCGCAACCAACTCGCTGACATCAATTCTTTGGTGGCGGTCACTTCGTTGTCCACTGAAAAGTAAGGTAAGTTTGGCGCAGACCAGGGCATAATCAGATTCCAGATAGGTACTCCAAAAGGAGCGGCAGTCTTGTACACAACCACGCCAGCGGTAGCTGATTGCAATATGATCAATCTGTATCCATGCTTGAGATGCAGAAGGGGGACGCCAGGTGGCACATCGGCGATGACTGTGCCGAAAGTTAGTGCTAGCCAGAAACACGTTGTGGTCTGGGCACAGTTGCAGTAGACGTTCCCCGTTATCTGTCCTGCGACCAACGAGTCCCCATCGGCCACCTAAACGACTCTCTTCTGTGCCTAGACGCCCGACCTGAGCATTCAAGTGTCAAGCTAGTACTGCAATATCTGTCGAGCGCACTTTCTGGAGAAGAACAGTTAACTGGCGGTAGAATTCATCCTTGATTGTATCCAGGCTGCAATCTGTCGGGGCATAGGCGGAGATGACGAAAAGACATCGTTTCTCACGCCGATTTCTTCTCACATTGATGGAACTTTCTAATCTAACAGCACATAACCGACTGTTAATGGGGATCCAGTCGACTAGTGCTGCCTCAGCTCTAGCGCTTAGTGCGACACCAACGCCAGCAAGACCAGACGAAGATGCCACAGGTTCCCCGGATAAACGCACATAAAACAAGCTTTTTGAAGTGACAGATGGAGAGCGAACTTGTAGTACTTCACCGGAGTCTTGAATAAGGATCTCGGATAGACAACAAATGTCAATATCAAGACTTTCCAAAGACATATACATATACATAGACTTCAAACGTCCATTCTCATCTTTCGGTGTGCTCTGCCCTCTGAACACTCTTCTCATCTTTTCTGGTTTTTTTCCAACCTTGCGCTTTCGATGTACTGAAACTACACTCGGTCTGGCTACTTCGATTCTGCGTTCCGCTATGTGCTACTTACAATCAGTTCTGTTAGTAGCGTTCATTTCACTAGTTCCTCACCATGCGAAACGTAAAATCACATATTTTTTCACTCACTATTGGGAATTATACAATGTAAAATGGTGAATAATATGCTGAACAAACTGAGTAATTTTGAATTGTTAACTTATTGGGTGAAAATCATATGGTTGTGAAGTGATATTTATCCGAACAATCAGTGTTTTTTTTCAACATTAGTTTAATTTATTACTCCTTTTGAAACGTTCTCTAATTTACGTTATTTAAATAGCTGTGATTTAGAATAAAAAAAATAATATATACGATTATTGTCATATTGCATAAAATAATTCCCAACCAACCAAACGTCCATTTGTTGATTAGTTGGCGCCACTACCTATCAGGCAGATAAATTATATGGAAACTGGGGTCGATGAAGATATGTAAGCTTTTAAGGTCTAACATCCATTTTAACCATGAGATCACATTAATAAGCTTGAATTCATATATCGAGATTTAGTTTGTGTATTGTAATTAGAATTTGACCCATTTAGTTAGTATTTTTCACTTTTTAATTCAATTTCTGTTTAGTCAGCTGAAAGCAGTCAGTCTGTTGCAGCTAGTGTTTCATATGAATTAAGGCTATGAGTGACGACTGGCCATCTATTTCAACCAAGTGAAATCAGTTTGGCTTCTCGTTCATACATCACTATAGACCATTATGGTCAGAATTTTCGTGATCACTTTCTAGAGCTGTAGAATATGACTGCTTGATACTTACCGAATTTGAATGATGTAGTTCAGTTACAAAGTACATGTTTATATACTTAATTTTCAGCTACTTTAGGTAAATGATAATGATACTTCACGATTTTTTAAACGGAAGTAGGTCAGGAGCGGTTTGAACAACAACGTGATGATTTAAAGACGATTGATCCGACCATTAAGCTACCTCTTTGAGCACCACATTAAAGTTTAGGATTTCCTCACTTTGATAGGTTCAACTAATCAAAGCTATCAGATGTTGTGTTTCAGTTACTGTGTGCACAAAATTATGAGAAAGCAGCTAATGAAAGATATGATATAAAAGATAGTGAAGTTATTTAGTAAAAACAATTTGAGCAATACAGCTAAACGCCACTATGCAACAATTGCCTCTGAATTTATGACCGATTATTTAGGAACACTATTTATTATTTCAATCATCATGATATACCACCAATGGAAAGATTTTTTATTTTTATGAAGGTTCCCCAGCTTTCTAGATAAGTAACTAACAACTGTTTACAACAAAATATTTTCATGATTTAATTCACTATGAATCAACAAAACCCTAATAATGAGCACACAAATTGAAATCAAACTTTTCGGTTTCATGTACCTCCTCAGTTGGCCTATACTTTCTGACAAATAATCGAAGTTGTAAATTTTGTTTCGTTTTAACCTAAATGTAAATGTATGAACTGTTCCAATACAGAATGCATCTAGTCATAAGTAAAACAATGACAAATTAAAAGTGATATTGTTATCTAGTTGAAGTTAAATCCATTATGATCGCTTTTAGAATCAACATAAGCTGTCGGCTTTTTGAGTTATTTGATTTGTTACCTTGTAAGTTGATTCAACGAATGCCCCTATGAAATAATTTCAAGTTTGGCCTACGGTATCGTCTGTGTATGTCTTTATTTGCTGGCTGGACAAGTAACACTACAATAAATAAAAAGGAGTAAAGTTCCAAACTTGTATTGATCACTTAGGTATCAAATGCAGATTTGTTTTAATGACCAATCAGTGTAAAACTGCACGTATAAACATTAGAGCAAACCAATGAAGTTAAGCTTATGTTGAATCCTATTATAGCTTTTCATTCCAAACAAATATATAAACTATAGTAACTTGAAAGCTAAGGAAGATTAATGACATCCTAATTATTAAAATGCGACACACATCTCTTCGCCTTATGTAAGTCGATTATTTGTAAATAATTGGTAGTTTGTATCACTACTAATTACCTGAAATAATCAAGATATTGTATTTGTTAATTCTTCTAGCTTGAGAAAGAAACATTCCACTGTAACTGATGAGATAGCCTTTGAACACTGTCATCATTGTTCACCATTAAATGAGTTGTTTGTGCAGTATATGTGAGTATAACTTATGCATCTGTTACTGAAATAGGAAAATGGATCAAGTTTTTTTCTTCTCGAAGATGAAGTTGAAAACAAATGCCTATGTTGTATAAGCCTATGACAGGTCCCATAATTGTCCTTCGTAAAATAAAGAGATTTGTGTAGCAACAAAGAATCTGCTCCACGCATGTGCTGAACTATGATCAATAAGGTTTACCAACAGCTATGATTAATACCGCTAAATGAAACCGTAGCTTTCTATACACATAATTTAAAATGAAAGCTGTAAATCCAGTGAGTATTATACTTTTCAACACCGATGACTCACAAATCCCACCTTATAATCTAAAGATGCTGTTAAATATTATCCGGTTTCAACTTATTTTCCATTCCGACCAGTCAAGGGTTAAACGAAATAACATCTGGCTATTTAAAGAAGATACAATGCATCTCAATAAAACAGACTTGATGAACTAGTGTAAAGAATAATTTAAACACAAACCGAATTGTCATATTAAGAGAGATTGCACACTACATTTATAAAATATGAAGACAATAAATTGAGTACAGAATTTGTACATCCTCCTCGAATTGTCTCTTACGAGCTCGATCGTTCTTTGATTCCTGTTGCCAATCGGACTGCTTCTGTCTCTCCATTCTCCTCATGTTCCTTTGCTATCATTAAGAATCCTACTTTCAATTCTCGATACATACTACTTATATCTGTCCGTGTGAGTAGCATATATTAAACTAGTAGATAGTTTGAAGTCTCAATCAATATTTTGTTATTTGATCTTGTGACCACGCAAATCATAAACACGTTAACTTGTGATATATATTTTGTCTGTTAGCCAGGCCATCTCTATTCACTTTTATCGAGCAACTTGAACAAGGCTTATCTCATTTTTCGCTTGCGATATTTGGACTTTGGCAAGATAGTGTGTGTAGTGTGTACTCAAACGTAGAAAGATGTACTTTTGACAACAGTTTATATCGAGATATATGTGGCACGAGATAATTCGTGGCTCCTTGCTAACTCTGCTTGACCCTACTAGAAATAAGTAACTTTTTGTAATTGATTTTCCTAAAAAGTCAATTGCTTTTCTCGCTTAGTCAATTTATTTTATCATTATGTGTTCTAAATAACTTGTCGTATGGAAAGATGTGGAGTTGTTTGGTAAAACCTGAAGCTTTACATTATTGAACTAAGATTAATTCACTGTTAACTTCATTCCTTAAGAAAATGGGTTCACTTTTACTATTTTAAAGGTTTGTATACGAAGTCGTGAGAGTATTCTCTTCAAGCTTGTTGTCTGCGTTCTTCTGTTTTATGTATGTTTCTACCTATAAAATGACTTGCCATCTCGGTTTCAGAGCGCTCTTTAGCCTTTTTTACCCTTTGTAGTCTTACATATATTTGATGATGTATCCGCTAACGTAATGGAAACCACCCAGCTGATATAAGGACTGTATTCCTTTAAAGACTTTTATGATTGTGAGTGAACAATGTAATTCCTAATCAGCTGGATTCACCATACTGAATTATTCATTTTAATTGACTTTAATTATGATGAGAACAAAAGTATATATTCAATTGACCAATTATTCATTGATACTGCTAGGTTTCTGATAGTGTTCGTAAATACATTACAGAAATCGTGAGTTGAAACCAAGTTTAACCAGATTTTGTTACACTTATGGTTTGAATGCCTTGTTAAAGAATATAAACACGAAAAATAATCAAGAAAAACAAAATTTGTATAAAAGCATCTGTGATTTACCCTGAAGAAGTCCAGACAAGTTAGCTGGACGAAACGTTGGAATTATTTAAAATTTCAATCGCTGAGATTATTTCAAATATAATTTATAATGACATCTGTGAGTTTATAAAAGTTAAATTAGTGACCTTAAAGTTTGAGAAAGTAACGAAAGTTTGAAGACAACCTTCAATCAAAGAAACTGTAAAAGAAATCTTTTTCAGGTTTTGAAGAAAGATTTTAATTAATTTTTAACACATTGCACTTGTATCATTCTGAATGTTTGATATAAATCAAACTAGATTTGCTAATGCTAGTCACTTATTCCGAATATACTTAACAGATAAATAATAGTCGTTATGATAAATGCAATTGAGTAATGACTAAATGTTGCTTTTAAACGTGTGTATTGACTTACAGGTTTTTGTGTAGTCTATTGATATTTATTCAACAGTGGAATAAAACTGAAGCTCAGATATTTCGCAATTTATCGGTTTCTATAAAAAAACGACTAGATAATTTGATATCATCATTAACGATAGAGGAGATTGTTGATCAAATAGCAAATGGTGGCGCAGGTCCAACATACGGTCCTGCACCGGCTATACCTAGACTGAAGATCAAACCGTATCAATGGCGTACAAATCCAAATCAAGGTCTTTGTACTTCATTTATAAGTCACATTAATCAAGCTGCCTCGTTTGATATACTGGATGTCTGGAAAATTGCTTTCGCAAATGGCTTAGAAATGCGAGCCAAATGGAATCAGTTTAGTAAACAAAATAATTACCGTGTGGGTTTTTTACACTAACATGTAATAATAATTATTTTTATATTTCATGTTTAATTAATTACCTGCAATATTAAGGGCTTGTATGAATTATATTTTGTGGTGCCTAACAATGAAACCCTGTGTAGGAGTTTTGCTCATGTTAAAACTAATTACCATGTTGGATTTCTCAACAAACTGAAACATGAACCTCAAACTTTACACTAATACAGCATAATACAACAGACTATTCATATATAGTTCTTAATTACCATCATTAATGGTTTTAAAAACTAACCTCAACGAAAACTGTTCTAACCATCAATAATCTGAATATCGGGTAACTGCTAGAAAATCATTGGTCAGAATATTTTGCTTACTCTTCCTTGAAAGGCTGTAAAGTAAAGTAAAGACGATATGCCATTCATTAAAACTTTAATTCACTGTGACAGAAAAAGTTTTGCAGTATACGGTAAGTGATGAAACATGTATGCATGTCTTATGAAGAGATAAACATTTAAACCGTATTTGCGTACTTCTATCTACTTCAACTTCGCTCAAAATTCCAGTGGTTAAAACAGAAATGAGGAACACATCCTATACAATTCTTTCATGTATAAACTTTTATTATTTCTTCGGTAATAATTCATGTTGTTAAAAGTATCTAAAACCTTAGGCTTAACTAATGGAAACCAACAGGCCTGACCTCTATTAGCCACTGATTGTGAACATACAGTACCACACTAACTAAAAATGAAACACTTGGAAAGAAACTAGAGGTAATCAGTGGTCATTACTAAGATTTGTGATACCCAACTTCATACTCATGTAAAGTAAGAGTAGCCGAAAACCACTGACTGACTCTACATCACGCTATCTAGAAGTTGTTAGGTAATACCCAGAAATCTGAAAAAGTGTTTGAATGGTTATGTGACGTACAGGTAATCAATACTATCTTTTGGATTTAGAGTGGTTTCTAATATGATCTGTCATATCAAATGCAACGACATTTTTGTACGGTTATCCAGTTTGCCGTTTTTGTTGTGGCTTGCATATGGTAAAACAGCAAAAATACTCATGTGAAAGAAATTCGTCATGGAGTCAGGTATAATCATTTCATAATGGAAGTTTATTTGGGTGCACACTTACTCTGCTAATTATTCATCGTATATATTAAATGTTTTGAAAGATATGTATTTTGAAAATACAAGACAGAAAACTCAAAACGACTCATTATTATTTCTTCGAAATTTTTATGAAACTGTTTGTTTTTTAGTGAATAGAATAGACCCCTCTGTGTTCTGAAAACTAATGGAAAGAAGTGATTTTTGTGAGTAAGCTTGTTATATCTTCTGAATAAAAGTGATCTTCTGAAAGACTTCAGGAATCCTTATTTATAAATAGTCGATTGACCTTAAGTATAATTTGTCATCTACTGATGATGTATATTTTATTGCTAGATACAAAACATGTTAACTTCCTAATCATGGGGTTGTGAATAACCATTCCTTACCTTTTTTTCAGGATAATACGGGAATAAATGTGTTCGCGCCGACTGTCAATCTTCTTCGGCATCCTCTTTGGGGAAGGAATAAGGAGACTTATGGGGAAGATCCATATTTAGCGGCCGAATTAGCTAGAGCATATGTACATGGGATTAGTGGTTGGAATGTACCAAACGATGGTTCAATCAAGGTTAATCTCTAGATAATTGTATATTTAATTTAAATCTTATCAATAATTATTGTTGCTACTATAATTACATGGGTTTTTCTATTTTGCCTTGAGCTATGAAACAATATAGGTATTAAGTCTAATATTAAATTAAAAAGCTGATTACAAGTACATTTAATTAGTTTGTAAATAATGTTTCATCGTTTAGAATTCTTTATTATCAGGTGATCCAAGACAATTGGTCTGAAACTATAGTACTAAGTTTCCTTTCTGGTATCTCTCATTTGAAAATTTTTTTTGTAGTGTTAGCATTTTATGGACTGCTTATGATCTTTTAGTGTTCGATTAAATAAGTTAAGTGCATGACTATATTCTTAAAGAAGCCTAGATGGAAGGATATTTGTCATTTGACTTTAAGGTGTTCATACTAAAAAGATGGAATGCTGGTTTTTGAGCAAAATATACGCCAAACACTGTTCAGTAATAGATATGTGTTCTTATTGTATGGCTAAAATGTTCAGTTAGTTTGTTTCATTTACGAAGTCGTTAACCTTTGCTCAAAGGAAATGTTATTTTAGGTTTAATATGTGACCTTTACATTATAAATATAGATTTAATAAGTAGACTAATAAAATCTCTCAGTAGTAATTTATCAGAAAATAACGATATCTACTCTACCATTATAATATCACGAACTTTGGGTGATATTTTTTTGAATAACTACTGACAAGTATAAAGTTAATGGGAGTCAGTTTAAATTGTTGATCTTAAACCAATATAATGGTTAAAAATCCGTTTTCGTTACTTACGGAGACAAGCCAATAGAATTATATATATGTATAGGAAATACTTCCCATATTCTTATTTATCAAATGTATCCTTTTTTTTTCCGGATACTGTTCAATTGTACTGGTCATTGTTTTAAGTTAGTAGGATACATAAATTTGAAGATGTAGTGATCGACTTTCGGCATTTATTTAATATTCAACTGCTTTTATATAGCAACACTCAAGTGATATCTTTAATTTATAGCGAAATTGTATTTCGGAAGACGTTATCAGCTGAAACTGAGCGATTAACTAATTTTGGTGTAATAAAGATATAAGGTCTAACTCTACACAGTAGTAAGATCATACACAATTAGAATTCGGAAGAGAAAAAAGTAAGATGGTGTAGAAATAAGCAGGTTGGTACTGAGTTATATAAAGTTCTTATACAGACGCATTAGGAGCATAGAAATGATAAATTATAATTATGGGAAGAGTTTCTATTAGTTAATTAGTGTAATTAAAAATCTAAAGAAGATACTTAACTGTTTAAAAACAATTATGCGACTAATGAAATGAAATAAGTAATATCCTTTTAATATACATTTGGAATTACTATTTTTTATTAGTTATAAATAAAGAAAAAAGAATTTTCAGAAACATTAGTAGTTTTTTTCGAAATGTGATCATCAGTCCCGTTATTTGTTATTTATCTCAATCAAATTTTAAGTGACCAACTCTAGTTGCCTTACTTCAACTTCTAAACAAATGACATAACCGATTATTGTTAACTGTAATGGATCACGTTTTCCTTTCAATGACCATCTTCTCGTAAGCATACTTTGTTACGTTAGTTACAGATAAGTGAATTCCTCTGTTTATCTTACTACTTGAAACACGAAGTTACTGCCATTGTTCGGGCTTTTTTGGTTAAATATGGCTGACAATATCAGTTGCTGTCTGTACGCAGGCTCGCTGTATTTAATTTACAATTTTCTTGGTAATCATAAGTTGACTGTTGTAAAGGTAAAGGTAATAAAATGTGTTTGTACTATTTATAAATCTATCGATTTCTAAATGATAGTTGTCTAGTTCGAGCTCTATAATTAAAATGGGATATATACAGCCTTGGTAGAACAGCAGGTACCACGAGCTTAAAATCTTATTATTATCTTCTATCAAACAAAAACAGGATTGTTGACTGAATTTTAATTATTATGGTATTTAATATACAGAGTTTAGACGTTGTAACTCTCTGTAGAGCATTTAACAAACAATCTGGAAGACAAATGAACATAAACTTGTCTATTTTTAACTTATCCCTATACTAATTTCCATCAGGTAAACTTACCAACAATAAATCCAATCAGACAACATGTTGTATTGGTTGGTGCAAACTGTAAACACTATGCTGCACATTCCGGACCAGAAAACGATCCTGTTTCAAGGTTATCTTTTGAAGCTGATGTCCAGGAACACGATTTGTGGATGACCTATTTTCCTGCTTTTCGCGCATGTATGGAAGCTGGAGCTGTTGGAGTTATGTGTGCATATAGCGGAGTGAATGGCACACCAGCCTGTGTAAATCACTGGCTATTAGATACCGTACTTCGAAAGCAGTGGAAATATCCAGGTTTGTGATACAAAGACTAACATACATTCTACCACTATATTATAATTTTTTAAAAAGTGTTTGATGTTTTATCTACATTCATCACTTATCTGTTTTCACATGTGTAGTTTAGATGCCTTGTTTTATCCATCAATATATTTATGATATTTAAACTGCTAGACAAGAAGTCAATTATTGGAAAAGATATTCGATTCAAGTATTAGTATATTTCAAAGGTGACTACATTAATTTGTTCTCATAAAATAGTTTTGGTGCAAATAAAACAGCTTACTTGAACTAGTTACGTTAGACATTATGTTGCTAAACTATCAAACTGTATTGTCTTGGTTACAGAAGAGATAAGTTGGATGAATAATTGGACAATTAATAGTTCATATTATCTAGGGAATAGTTCTAGCTATGGCATAATTTCATAAACATGGGCTGTGACGGAATCCGAAAAAAACTCATATGAAGATTCTGTTATAATCAGAATCGTTTGTATAACCAGTCAGTCATCAGCCATATGCAACTTAGAACCTATGTATAAACAGTCCTATTCCGTAATTTTTAAACATCGAGAAGTGATCACAGTAATGGCTTTCAGTTTAGCTAATCTTATTGTATATTTTTATGATTTTTTCCTAATTTTCCAGGTTTTGTAATCAGTGATGAAGGTGCCTTGCAATTTTTGATATCGAAACATCATGTTTATTCGTCTTTACAAGAAGCTGCTTTAGCTGCAGTTAAAGCTGGTGTAAATTTAGAAAATGCTTTACCTAATGATGTTAACGTTTATTCTGAACTATTAAATCTTACAAAATCTGGTAATGTGACTGAAGATGAATTACGAAATCTAGTTCGTCCTTTGTTCCTTGCTAGAATTCTAGAAGGTGAATTAAATTCTCCGGAAATGGATCCATATGCTCATTTATTGCCCAGTACAGTATGTTTCTGTAGGACTTTGATAAATTTATATTTTGTTTTCTAAGTAATTAAAATCACTTTTGATATTAATGAAGATGGCTTATAGAAATTTTCATACACAGAAATTTTATCGCGACAACCAGTCAGAAACGACAAAAATATACCTTGGTTTTTGCAAGAATGAATATCACGGTATTCATAACGAAGATGCTTGAAAAGATTAACGAAGTAATATTGAAGTTTTCTAAAGAAGAAGTCATCAGTCTTACCAATCTGACTCTTTTTTTTTAGCTTTCTAATGGATCCTTTACAAAGTCATGCTTTCCACATGTAAAATTATTTTTAAACTGAAAGACACCACCATAGCATCAAGCATACGTTATTGTATTTGATAAGGGTATTGAGACAACCGTTGTAGTATGTAAATTAAATTACAGAAAATTTCTTAGCATCTAATTTTTTCTCCTCCATTAATCTGACATCATGTCCTAAATGGATAACATGTTTAAATTTTCCAGTCAAATTTTCAGGAAATAATGATAATCCCTATTCTTAATTTGACAAATGATGTGGAAAAAACTCGTGATCACATATTTGAAATAATGACGGCCAAGAGCGATCAAAATAAACTTTATGTATAGTGTATTTTCACTTCAAATAACTAGTCAGAAACCATGGGAAATTTTGTATTCGTGTGGCGAAACTTGCACGTATTATTTTTGCTTTCTTTGTTACTCAGTCTACTACAAACACACCACTTACTGCTTAAATAGGCACTGTGGTTTCTGTTATTAAACAAAGTTGAACAAAAATGTCGGTTAAAAGCTGGTGTTCATGTTGGATCAAGAAGAATGATGAGAAAATTCTATATTACATGAGTAAAAACTGCAATATGTTTGATAAAATTAGGTTAGCTTCCATCAAGAATATAATATAAATAATTCTTGAAATTCAGCTGTATTATACCGTATTACGAGTAAACCAACTACACAGATAATGAAGTTTGAATGACCGAGCAGTGAGCAAGTGACTTGAGTGTTAAATGCAAGCTATCAAATCTCCAGATTTCATCAAGTTTAAATTCATAGGTATACTTTTGAGAAGTTATAATTGCAGTGTCAGTCACTTGTAAATACACTGATAATCCATAAGCTTCTACTCACATCATATCATATGGAAATACATAATGGGTTGAAGTTGAGCAAATATCATTGTACAGGGAGGGTGGGAAGAGTCTTATTCCTCCTTGAAATAATTTCCTATGACTGTGTAAATATAGCCACTCCCAGGGAAATCCTACTCACTTCTTTCCTGCAGTAGGGATGTTGTTTACGAAATTAAGAGGATGAAAAGCGAATGTTAGGCTCCCAGACTAGATTGATGGATATGGGAGACCTACTTCAAGAAGTTGAAAAACCGTGACTCCAAGCCAATGGTTCACATGAGCTCTAAAATTTTTAGGATTGCGTATCTTAAATTTGTTCTACTGCCTTATGGATGAGATCTTTAGGTCAAAGGCTCTAAAAATGGGTTCCTTAAGGAGACAACGTGCTTCATTCTGGGACCCAGGGCAGTGTCCGAGCCCATACACAAAGTAAATGATGACTACAACTAAAGAAACCATTTACACTTTAATCCCCATTCCTGCGAATCATACTTCAAACTATTTGTTAACATTCGTTTTTATCATACACTGCGTCACTTATCTATCCATCCCTTGTTTACTCTGTTATTTTTTAAATCACGCAATAGTCTGCCCGTGGTGAAAATTCTGTCCTTTCTAAACGATTCTAAGTCACTGACTGATTGGAAGTTGAATGTTACCACCGAATACGAATTCTGAAGTAGTCTTTCTGAAATTGTGTGTGGCTTCTAAACTAGCCTCCTGCAACGCTCACACAATAATGCAGATCGGACAACAGATAGGTTTGGGTATGCCTTCGGAAGGTCTGTTGTTTATCCGCTATTCATACTCAAGATTAGTGAAGTACTACAAATTCGCGTGAACTAATCTGGGGATCCTGTGGCACTTTTTCCAGATTTCGCTGGAGTTGTTGCCATGGAGTTGTGGAAGAACAAAAACATCACTAATCGACCATATCCAGATTAGCAGTCAGTTATGTGCTGTTAAATTAGAATGCTTCACCAAATTGTGGAGAAATGGTTGTCAGAAATGATGCCTTTTCCTCATCTGCGCCTACGCTCCGACAGATTACAGTCCGGATGCGTTCAAGAGGAGTTTCACCATCAATTAACTGTCCTTCTATAAAAAGTGCGTTCGACAGAGATTGAGATAATAGCCGGAGACTTAAATGCACAGGTCAGGCATCTAGGCACAGAAGAAAGTCGTTTTGGTGACCGATGGGGACTTGATGGTCGCAGGTCAGATAAGGGTGATCGTCTACTGCAACTGTTCGCAGACTAAATCTTGTTTCTGGCTAGCATTAACTACCGACGCAGTTATCGCCAAAATGCTACCCGGTGTTCTCCCTCTACATCTCAATGCTAGACTCAGAGTGATCACAAAGTCATCAGCTACATCTGAAGTGTTTGTGTGCAAAACTACCGCTCCTTTTCGAGTACCTGTCTGAACCCTGATAATGTCCTCGTCTGCACTAATCTTACCTTGCGTCTCAGTGGCCAAAAAATTCATCGTCCTAAATGGATAAATGTCAGTAAATTGGTTGCATCTTCTGTTGCAACTAAATATCATACCGAACATGATCTAAGGTTAGTTATTAACTCAGTGAAAAGTATGGATAAGAACTTACCGCTTTGCATAACTATGCAAATGGCGAGCGACGTCGCTTGTGGCTTCACGAAGCGTCCTGCTCATAAGCATTGAATGTTTACAGGCTCCTTACAACTCGTTGAGACACGTTTGTCTACTCCGGGTAACCGCGAGTTTGACGATGAACGAAGACTGTTACGCAGTGAAGTTGTGCAAAGTTTTCGGAAGGACCGAGAAGCTTGGTGTTCGGATAATGCTAACGAGTTGGAAGTAGTAGCTCCATCCGGTAGCTGCCGGAAGTTCTTTCAACTCATCCGAAACACTGGCACCATGTAGTCTGGTGAGAGCGAAACAACCTGTGAAGCTGACGAGATGTCAGTCACTAACATCAAATGATGAACAGGGTTGTTGGAGGGGCAGTTTAACTGGTCTGCTGCCCCGACGACTGTCTTGTGTTCCAAGGCCAATAAAGGCTGATCCACCCAACGAGGAGGAAGCCTGCAAGAAACTCCAACTCTTGAAGCGCCACAAATCATTAGGCCCAGATAACCTACCTCCGACCCTTTTAAAAGTTGGTGGTGACTATCTGGTTACGAAACTGACTGAGTTGTTTGCAAAGGTCTGGCAATTAGAAACTGTTCCAACATCATGGAATGGGTCGATAATCGTCCGTGGAAGGCTCTATATACAAATAGTCTAGAAGTTCATATATCCGGGTAGCCGCGTAAGTACTGGTGGTGGCGTGAGTAATGAGATCGATTCATGTATAGTGAGAGCCAAAGAGGCTTTTGCCAACCTGGGCGATCTTTAGTGCCTTTGTGATAATAGTCTTGCAGTGAAAGTTCCGATCTATAACGCGTCGGTAACTGCAGTTTCCTCTATGCCTATGAGACCTGACCTCTCAGAGTTGAGGGTGTTAGACGACTCTGTGTTGAATGATTCTCTTCTCTGAAGGATTACTGGCTTTCAACGGTAGCACTATGTTAGTAATCAGAGGTTCGTCAATGTTCTATCTTGGAACGTCGACTCCAGCGTCTTGGACATGTCTTACGAATGTTGTTCAGAGAATTCCACGTCGTGCATTATCTGCTGACGCTGGGACCGATTATAAAAAGCGAAGAGATGGTAAGTTTATGATTTACAAATCAAAACTGTATAAGACTGGCGTCTGCCGATCTTTCATAACTTCTTGGTTAGGGTCCTAGAGATAGTGGAACACTGTCCTTAGACGGTATCAGACATGGTTCAGAATAGAAGGTAGTAGTTTTCCTAATGTAATTTTCTTTTACTTGCTTCATATAACAGTCAAGGAACTTCTTTAACTAAAAGAATCCTTTGTGGTTGTGGTTTTTTTAACTGAATCAGTTCTTCCATTGTGTTTTTTTTACCTTCGCCTATTTTTTATGATACTCACCTTGCTTTCTCTATCTCCTGACAATCTTATTTTTATTATGTGGTTCACATTTATTTTGGTGACACTTTATACTAATATTTATGTTTGAGCACATAAATAGTCAAGCAAAATGATCTGTTATATAATATCTTAATAACCAAACTGTAGGATGCTTTAAGTTCGGTCGTTATGATATGGGATGTATGCATATTTGCGCAATTTTATTATTATTATTAGAGGTGGTTTTAAAAATATATTAAATATTATCGTCAGTTTTACCGAAGCTCTGTTTAATGCTGCGAAGTCTAAACATGACACTTACGATTTTCTTAGGTTGTTAAGAGTGAAATGCATAAATATTTATCGTTGGTTACTGCAGCCAAGACAATAGTACTTTTGAAAAACTCTGAAGAATTCCTTCCACTTAAAATGAAACCGGATACAAATGAACGGCCGTTAAAACATGTTGCCTTACTTGGACCATTTTCAACAAATATTAGTGAATTGCTTGGAAGTTATACTAAACATGTTGATCCGGCTGATACAGTTCCACTGGATAAAGGTAAGCTAACTGATGCATACATGACAATCACATCTTATATATATCACTGCAGAATACTCTATAAAGTGGAAATTGTCAAGCAAGTAGTATTGTAGTGAACAGAACACGGACGGGGACAATCGAATGAACTTGACAATAAATTACAGAACCAGTTAGTAAAATCTTACAACCATATAGTAAATGCTCAATTTGCAAAATGTCCATCAATTATCTCAAAATGACTCCGACTTCATTGTTCTTGCATTTTCATACAAATTGCATTCTGTCTTCATTCTTCACTGTTCAATCTTCTTGTCTCTGCTGCCAGACATTCTATTCACGACTAACATCATATATTACTTATGTCTACATAAGTAGCACACACCACAGTATGAGTTTTACCATCAGTTTACCTACAAAAATTTATTAGGGTCATTTTGATGAAGGAAAAGTTCAGTATCTAACAGAAATGGCAAAAACATAAAGTTAGGGAGAGTTCTCTGCGTCGTAGTTATTGAAAAGTTAAGTCAGATGGCCTCGGATACCTTACGAGGCTCTAGAGCACAAAGCATAATATCCATAGATTATTTATGAGGTTCTAAGACTCACTTTCAACCAGATGAAACGTTATTTAAGTTATTGTCAAAATTATATTCAAGCTCATCAAACATCAGTGTTTATATTATTTCAATACGACCAAGTTGTAAGCAACTGTTTTCTGTTCACTTAATTACAAGTATTTGGTATTGACATGAAAATTTAAATCACTGAACTGTATATGTTGTCACGAAGTACATCAAAGTTGTGTTGCATCTGATCTGTTGATGCCTGTAAACTAGCATGAAGTATTTCACATAAATACTTATACTGACATATGTTTAATATTACTAGAAAGAATCATTTTTATAATATTTGATTGCTGTTATGAAAACTTTGATGATAAAAACCGAGATTGCAGTAAATTATTTTTGCTGTTGTTTTTTTTCACACATTCGGTTTATCATAAATATGTATGCTACGATAACACTAACTCTTTGCACTTTACATTTTGTAGCTCTTGAAAAAATAAGTGAAAACGTTACTGCTTCAGATATTTGCATTGATGGTGGGAAGTGTACAATGTATGACGATTTAGCTATTCAAGAAATACTTTCCCAACCAGATATTGACCTTGTTATCATAACCATTGGTACGGGACGAAATGTTGAAGATGAAGCACATGATAGGCATAATCTGAATCTACCTGGACACCAGAATGAATTTTTATTAAGTACATTAGATATGGCAGCCGGTCGGGGGATAATTAGGCGCAAGCCTGTCCCAGTAGTTCTATTAGTCTTTTCTTCTGGACCAGTTAATATTGAACCAGCAGTGGAAGATGAAAATGTATGTTACTTTACACGTATCAATCAATGGAAATTTTTGAAGAGTTAATATTTGAAACGAAGTAATAATCATGACACATTAAAAGGAGATTGGGTTAACTATTTCATCATGTGCATGTTATTGAATACTTTAGTATAAATCAATGAAACCTAGTATACTAAATGGAGCCTATTTCCAACAAACAATAATAATAAAGCTGAACTTTATTCTCATGTGGCACTGTAAACTTTGAAGTTTATCAGTTGTTAAATGCTTATATTTATATGGTGGTAGCTTAACATTTGAATCTGACTCAATTCGAAATCGTTCTGGACAACTTATAACTTTATAAATAATTTGTTATATTTACCGCAGGATGTGATTATGTCTAATAGTAAACACAACTAAAAAAGACAATAGAAATAAGACGCTTAATTTTTATTTGACTGTTTTCAGTAGCTTTTCAGATAGTATAGTTTTTAACAAGAAATCGTTATCATGTAGATAATTTTCCCACGATCTTTTTTGAAATCTGCTGAAGCCCAAATAGTTTCTGCATACACTGGATACTGACAAATCAATGCTGCTTGACTAAAACATTGTGAATCCAATTATTAAATGAAGTTAAATACCAGTACATCTATATCATTACTTCTACCTTTGTATTAATATAACTCGCTCATAAGCTCTTCCTTTAACAGGAACAAATCACGATCGACAGAATTATGCATTCAAATCGCACTGGAATGTCTTTGACTTCAGTGCTTTTTTCTTATTTTTTTGGGAACCTGATGCGTCAAGTTATCATGTATTGTTTGATGTGTAACGCAAAGATGTTTATTCTCAAATAATGTTAACCAGAAGTCTATTGGATCTACAACTCGTCCTAGATTCATAAAGTAATTGACAGAAAAATTATTTCAATCTCTAAATGATATGACTACTAGCTGTAAACAAGTAATCAATATAATCACAATGTTTTTATCTGGATAATTTAAATGATTCTGAGTTTGAAATTATTAAGTTCAAAACACAGGTTCATCAGGCTGCTTCATATGCTATCAGATAGCCTTTACTATACAATATTAGATTTTATTTTTTTGGCTATTTCACAACATAGTAAATGTTGAACATAGCAACCTAATACATGTTAAGTTTTTACGCAAATGAACGATGAAATTATTTCAACTTAAATTAGTTTTAATTTTACGATAAATTGGATATCTATTTACTTTCTCAAGGTTAAATCCATATTTTGGTGTGGTTATATGAATGACATACTGGGTGAAGTAATAGTTCGTGTACTGATGGGAAATCCTGGTAAACCATTTGGACCGTACGCACCAATAATACAGTTGGATCCTGAATTATCCGAAATCGGTATATGGGGTACGGATATGGATGAAGGTTACTGGTGGATACCAGCGGCTAGATTACCGTTTACGTGGTACGCATCAATTGACGAGTTAGCCAATATAACTGTATATAAAATGACAAATCAGACCTATCGTTACTTGCCGAAATCTTGTACCAAGCAACAAATTGAATGTAAAATACCAATTTTGTATCCGTTTGGCTATGGATTATCATATAACATGCTATCCCCTTTACTTAGTGGTGTTGAATATTTAGAGCTGGAGTTGCCACTGTCTCCGGTTAAACCAAACCAACCAATAACTGTTTATGCAACGGTAGCTAACATAGGAGCTATCGCATGTGAGGAAGTAGTACAAGTAAGTTGCAACCTAACAATTTGAAGTGGATTTAAATCAAAACATTAATTCAGGTTTATTTTTCTTAGTTTGAAAACGCTTGTTTAGTTTCATAATTTTGTTTTACTACTTTTTTGCATTGAAGGTATGGAAAGCAAACTGTTGACGATCTACAAAAATGAAACAATATATACTTTTTGAAGTCTAGGGTTCCCACTATTTTTCAACAGACAATCACTTGTGATAATCAGATTGTTGCGATTCAAAAATGTGTTCGTATGCAGTCAGTTATTTTTCACAATGTTAAAACATTCCTCTCCAAAATAGGTGATATGTTAGATGAGTGTTAGAGAATTACGGAAATAAACTGAAATTTTGTATTCTCATCATTAGTACAAACACATTTACATAGCTGTTTTACTTAGCAGTTTCGCTAAATAAACCTAAATAATCTAAAGGCACGAGATTCTTTGTTTAATTATTCCTATGCTCCTCTGTTTGAAACCATTATGTAACGTTCTATTTTCCTCCAAATGCCCTGGTACGGCCGAGAGTGGGGAGAGTCCGCTCTCCCTTTCGAAATGCTCTCACATGGCCACGTGTATACAGCCTCTGACAGGGAAGTCCTACTCACTGCCTTCTCGTATCGGGGTGTTGTTTACGAAAATGAGAGGACGAAAAGCGAATGTCCGGCGCTTTAACCGGACCCCAAACCAATGGTGCACATGGGCTCCAGTATCCTGAAGGAACAAATGGCGTATGAACCAATTTTTGGTCACTGGCTACCATGGGAATGCATCTCCTTACGATACTCCATTGCCTCGTGGGTTAGATCTTTAGGTCGAAGGCTAGGGGTATGGTCCCCTAAGAAAACCACCTGCTTTGGTCTGGGAACCCGGGCAGTATCACTAGTGAATGGCTTCAAGAGGAATTTCCTGGAGTTTTTGTGGGAAGCCGTGACCAGTGGAGTTCAACCAGGTCTATTGTGAGATAATAACTCACTGAAGACAATGATGGACGGTGGTACAATTTCATGAGTTGGTTGAAGCTAGACATTAATACCGTGGGATGCCGTCTCAGTGGTCTAGAGGTTAAGCGTTAGCGCACGAGACTGACAGGCCCTGGGTCCGAATCTTGAGGGGTGGGATCGTGGATACGCACTGCTGAGGAATCCCACACTAGGTTTTCCGTGGTGGTCTATCTTCAACTGACTCATGAATTCAACCATGAAATCGATAAGTAATGTAGATATTGTTTATTAAACAACCATCCAGTATATCAGTCATCTTATGCCAATTATTTTGATCAATTTGATATTTTTATATCACAAAAATCAGATTAACTTCACTTTATCATTACAACCTCCAAGCTTCTTAGACGGATTGCTTGTTTTTGTATGATAATTAGAAGTATTTGAATTATAGTACAAACTAATAATCCCAGAAATAACGTAATTGCATCAAGAACTACTAGATAAGCACGAACGAATGTACTGTATTTAGAATTCGAAATCAGGCATTCAACCAGTACAAAAGAGTCATTAGTTTATTCGAACACCACAGTTTGAATTGTTTGCCTTTTCACATCGATGAAGTATTCATGTGATTGTAGAGTGAAGCTAAGTCAATCTGTAAAGCAACAATAGAATTTGTCTGAATTATTGGTTTTGAAACCATGTTTCTTATAAATCTAAACAGCTCTTTTTCCTATTCTTTATTTTTGTAGTAAGATTAAAGGTAAATTATTCTAAAATGTTATAAATTTATACATTTTTCTTTGTGTCATTTACCAGCTGTATATCCAATGGCTAAAATGTGGACAAACTGATATAACTGATGAGGATCAGTGGGAATGCACTACACCTAATATTCAGTTGGCAGGCTTTAAACGTATTCGACTAGATGTCGGTGAAAAAAAGGATCTTGATTTTCAAATATCCCCAGACCAGTTAAGTGTATGGTCGAATCAACATAAATCCATGGTTCCTGGTCAAGGCACTCTCCGCATAACAGTTGGAGGACAACAACCTGATCAACCAGTTACAGTTGGATCAAACTATTTGATTGGTATAGTTAAAATAGATCACACTACGTAGTCACATAGCTGTAAAAGGCTTGGAACTTAAAACAAAGAATGAGCTTGTAATCAATTAATATTGCTCTATATTTGAACTCAATGGATAATGCTTGATAGTAAAATATATAATTTGCTATATTTGATTTGAATATAGTAACAATTTTCGCTCTTTAAATAGACGACTGATTACAAGAATTCTTATTCTAACTCCCCATAAAAATAAAATATAATGAACTATTATTATTTGGTATTTCTTAAAAAGCTGATAAACAAAATTGTAAGCTAACGTAATTGTGCTTGTCGATTAACTTATCATCACTATTAAACAATTAATGGACGTTACTGCTTCAAGGTTTTGACTATAGAGTTTGCTTAGATGAAATGATAGGACTTGATTATATTCCAACTCATTTGACATCTATCATTCAGAAAGCCTTATTATTAGGGATACTATCAAACAGAGAATAATATTCTGCGGTAAACCAAATTAAGGAATTATGTGCTACGAAAAAATTAAGTAATTAATCATTTGAGATGTAAGCCCTATTTACAAATCCCTCATCATGTGATTAAAATGGGTTGTTTCTTGTGCCTAACGAGTACTTTTAGTGATCCTAAATTAAAAGCAAATAATTTTAATCGAACTTTTTCTATTGAGCTCTGAAGTTATGTATTGTGATCGTGTGAGACACACATACTACACTAGTTTCCCTTTAAATACCAATTAAGCATTCTCTTTGTTGCTTTAGCAGCCTATAAATCTTGGTTTATTACGAAGCAGCAGCATGTACTATCCAGTTTCCTACTACTAAACATATTCATCTCTTCTTTTCAGAAGTGATTCGTGTCGTCAAAAATTTTAAATTCTCTCATTGAAATTCAGCAAATCTATTTCATGATTTTAGAAAATACGCGGAATTTATTTGAATGCATAAATGAATAAAATCATGGTTATCAATGAAAGCGGCAAACCAAATTTAATTTGTACGACTCTAATACTCTCATTAAGAGATTTATTGAAGTACACAAAAAAGTGTCTTTAGATTTCTGACTACAGAATGTTCATAAATATTTATTTATTATATTTTGATAATCGGTAGAAGTCAATCTTCACTTAACTATTACTGAGAATGTCCTTAAATGTACTTAAAATCCTTACAACCTAACACAAAATTGATTTTCTGAACTGATATTTTGGATTGATCATGATTTTTAAAACAAGCTTCTCTTCCCGTTGACAAAATTCGTTTTTTTAGTGTGGTTAAGTAAACGTTTTAGACAGTGACTTATCACTCAAAGTGAGTTGAAAAATAAGTGATTCTGACTGACTTGTATCCCTCAATATCAAATTGTAACAAGCCAATGCTTTTCTTTTATATCTCTCAGCGATTTCAAATTCGAGGTCTGTGTAACGATGTAATCTACCAAGTATCTTTAATGTGTAAGTATGTTCATCATATAAGTTAGAAACTGTGAGTCGCATTATTTTGCCATGTTTCATATATTACACCAGAAATTGTTATTCTTCTATTTATTACTGATTACTACTAGTGATGCCACTGAATAATTGATGCTGAGATTAGAGTAAAGAATTTATTCTTTGACAGTAAATTACTGAAAAATTCCTGAAAAACTATACGATGTATTTAGATTATGTCCACGTATTTAGTTCATTTGTGAGTTTATATTTAATATGTAGTAACTTATCATTAATTAAATGTGTGTATAAAACTTAATCGATCATGCTAGACTATGGTACACATATAACAGATCGATAATAATTATAACGCATTTAGATAACTGGCTTATTTTCTGTGACATTTTTTTGTTTTAGGTTGTAATACAGATTTGGTCACAGATAGTTAATAGCCAAAATAAATAATACTATCTACTGTGTCTTTTCATTCATTCATTTATTTAAAACTTCTAAAATCACTTAATAAATAGAAAACATTCGGAACTTAATGCGAATTTCTCTCAAAGGTTATATGTTCTGCGTCAAAAAGTCATTTCTGAACATTTCATGTGCGTACCACATGATATACTATTAGTATTAAATTTCAATAATTGTTTAATTCAGATGATCAAAATGCTTACAATAATGAGCTTTTTCTTGTACTCTTGGATATGTAGTCTGGTTTTAAAAAAACAATTAAAAATAGACGTAGATGGTATTCAACTTATTCAAAATAAACAAATCTATTGATCTCATTGTACTCACATAATAATGTATATCTAAGGTTTCTAAATATTTTTAAAAATCAGATGTAGGTATAATCATTTCTGTAACATTGTAACAAATGGAAAACAACATGTTCGAACGAAATCGTTCATCTTGAATAACTAAAAAGATAGAATTATGCCTTTTAATTAATACTATTACAAAGTAAAAATCATATTGAGGTAAGCTAGAAACAGTCTTCTCAAATTGAGACAAAATATTAGGGTATTCATGATATGAGGGAGTCATTTTCTTTCATCTATTAAACACGTAATACTAAATTTAGACCAAGTTTGAATGGTGACTACATAAATTCAAGATGACTCATCATTTCCACATGGCTTCAAACAAGTGTATGAATAACTTGTTAACTAGAGAAAAAAATTTAGACATAACTGGGGCTTGAGCACCTTGAATTCTTCACATTCATAGATAGCTAGAGAAATATCAACCATGTCTATTTCAAACCTGTGATATAGATAAAATATATATCCTTATTAAAAGACTTATTCTAAGAAACTTTAATTCGCAATATGAATTTCGTATGAGGTTATTTGACATAATCTTCAAAATGGAAATCCACATACAGAATATCGACTCAGTTATTCTACATTTCGTCATTCTGACACTTATGTTTCTCTCCGAAAGGCCCCTTAGCTCATGTTTATTTAAACTATTTATAAGTTTCAACTAATCATTCCTGTGATGAGATACAGAAACATGAACCTTTTTTTCAATACACTGATTACCTAGATAGATTTTCATATCATCATTTAAATTCACAAATTAGAAGGTCGGCCTATGGACTAGTTACACTAATAAAGTAGCTGTATGCTATAAAAGGTAAATATTGGGCTTAGCTGAACTATTGGAAATCCACAAAGAAAAGTTATCTACCTGCTGTGTTGTTGTATTCTCGTTGTCGGGGAAGTGATTGTGAGAAGACTGCATTCTAGACCAATAGTTGTCAATGTTTATGTCGGTTGTTACCTCATTATCACAATGTCACTGGTTATTAGAGAGTAATTAGCCCTATGTTGGAAATGTAAGCAAAATTATCGATACTCTGACTAATCATACAATTTCTGATAAAATTACGAGCCCCAGTACAACACAAGAAACCTGTTCCTTTTGACGTCATACGTTTAAGAAGAGAATTTTAAATTATTGATCCGTTACTATTTAGATTTCGTAATCCAGTCAGCGTTGATCCAGTCATTATTATTAGTTCATTTTAGCTCACAAGATCTAGGACAACAACGTAGTAGGTCTTGACGAAAAATCATCTTAATACTTATACATATGATTCGTATACGTTTTACTTGTTAGTCAGTCCGTGCCAAGCTACTTATTAATTCACAATAAAACACAAACTACTAACAAATGTTGTTATTTTATGTTATTGTTCGTAAAACGATAATATTTTTAAGAAGGTATTGGTAGCAGACAGAAGATTATGTCCTTCAATTGTTGTTCCTGTTTTACTTAGATTATTTATTAAATGAAAACTGAGATATAAAAATTCTTCAGAATAAATGATGAAGTACTTGTACAACTTGCAAAAACAGTTTGGTTACAACTTTCCTTGTTTAGGTCCACTTAACAGATGATTATGGTTCACAATCTTCGTTTACTAAAAATTGGTCTTTGTATCGTATTCTATGACTTTCGTTAAGTGTAACTTCCAACTCTTTTCTAAAATAGGCAGTATAACACTCGCTCCACCAAAAACTCCACCATTGCCTGGTTCCAAGTGCAGGATGAGAAGGGAGGAGGGTACCATAGAGAGTGTATAGCCAAATAAATAACACTATTAATTACGCGAGCACATTAGAGAAAAACTATTATTTAACTCATATGGCTCTACATGCGTAAAAATATTTGACTGGTCCAATGTTTAATAGTCAGTGAAATATATATATATATATATATATATATATATATCAAAAAATAGTAGTATAAGGTACAATTACTAGATACAAATGTAATGAAACAACAATATTAACTTTCTAGCCTGATTCTGTTTATGATAAATATTGAGTTAACGAGTATTCTCTTGATGACAACCAGATTTCAGAATGAACAATATTATGTAAAATTGTTCGATAATATTAGAATAGTTAGTAATACAGCTGGAAAGTCAATAAAATTAATGGGTATTATTCACGTTGGTATCTAGTCAGTTCTGAATAAAATATGATTTGTTTTGAGTGCGAAATCAATATTTGAAAATCTTTTGTTTATCATCTTAATACCACACTATTTGTGAGATATTTAATATTAACACTATTTAATAAGTTAAAGACTGTTTCTGCTCAAGAACTATCAAATGCTGTCACTGAGCATTTTTTCGAATTTCGATTAAACCTCAGTGTACTGAATCGAAATCATCACCCCAGATTGAAAGTCGTTTGTTTGTTAACCAAAAACTCGAGTCTATGGATTGTTGGAGATCCCCACAAAATAATATAGTAGCTTCCTGATGAAAATTAGTTTGTGATACTTTTCAGGCACTTCAGTTTGTATCATACATTATCAGTTAACCACTTAGTCTATGGTAAGCCACTTATTTATCAGTAAATGTTATGAAATAATTTCCATAAAAACTGTTTATTACTGCCAACTGAAGACGCATCAGAGTTATTTCGTCTGTGCCAAAGAAGTAATTGAAAAGAATTACTAACTTAGTTAAAATTATTTAGAATTAAAGAAATCCTATTTTGTAGTACTCCTATATTTCATAATCAGACTAGATGAAATTTGACTTTGATCACTCGAGTTTTGTACTTCAGTTAATTAATCCTCAAGAGAGTAATTTTAAACACCATTAATTCAAATCCATATGAACCTCAGACCTTCCTTTCACTTAATTCACGTCAATTATATTAATGACAAATATCATTAAAAATTCATTAAATTTATAAAAGTTTCAACAATTTAAATTAAAAATATTTAGCCTTTCGCTCGACAGTCTGATGTGAAATCCATATAGAAGTAATCAAAGAACAAAATTAAATAATTTAAGTATATGGTTGATAAGATGACTGTATTTTAAACAGTTGTCTTATTATGTTGATATGCTGGATTTTGAATCTGTGTGGAGATATGTAATTTGGTGTAAAATTCGGTGAAATTATGGTAAGAGAACAACTGTATCTGTACGTAGAGCTGATGTGGAAATATCATTGGTCATATATAGCCGTAGGTTATGGTGGGTGATAAAGGTACTCAATCTGACGGATGTCATAAATCGGACTTATCACAGTATGAACAGAGAATAAAAAATAAGTGTATCTGTGTTGTTGTGTTAAACATATATAAACATACATAATAACTGACTAGAACGAATGAATAAACGTCGTCTTTTACATAACATCAGGTGAAATAGAATTAGTAAAATAAATTCAAATTTACTTTATTGAACATTAAATCCTGAGGTACAGTTAAATATGCTCCATCTCTTCTATTTGTATAGTTTGTGATTAGTCATATATGTATGTGTATTCCATAAACTCAACTCCCAACTTCTGTGAAGCTATTTGTTAAAATGGTAAAGTGAAGAAAGCTATTATCAAATAAATTCGATTATTACATTTGTGAACACTAATTTGCTTCTCTTTACTCAGTTAAATATATATTGGGACGAAACTGAAGACAAAATTATCTGAGGCAAATCGTGGTTACTGATTAATTCGTAGAACACCTTGGCATAACACTCGAAAAATTAAGTGAATTTGTGTCTTAGTACAACTGACACTGTTTAAAGATATTTAAAGTAACCTGGTTTTATGCGAAAGTCTTATGAAATAACAGTTATTGTACAAGAAGATCATCTTTATCAGCAAATAACATGATAATTATAATGACGTCATGTAATGAGTTACAAACCAGGCTACAAAATCGTACCACATAAATGTACACCTACGTGTTGCGAATTTACATTATATCATAAAAGTATTAAAAAGTATACTTTTCCTTACTAAAGTACTGGAGTTTATGATCTTGTTGTAATGTGTTTCTATGACTTGAGGATAAATTTATTGCGATAAATACCTTTGAAGCTTAAAATACTTATCGGTGTTCATCCCACTTAGAAGAAATTAATAGGAATACCTAGAAATTCACTAGTTATACTGATCCTCATCCAATCGATTGCTATTATTTTATGCAAACATTTATTTTTCCGGAAAGCGAAAATATTTTATCGTTGCATATTAGTTTCCCACTATCTCTCGTATGACTCAGCATTTCAATATCGATTTTATACACTGTATTTGCAATACATGTTTGGTATGAAAGTTAACTAAATTAATCTGCTGCATGCACTAAAATAGGAGGACTGATTTAATCTGACGAACAAACAGGTGAAATTCAAATGTCTAGATACTTAATAAAGCTACAGAATTTTATTGTCATGGATAACTCACTTCGAGCATGATTTGTCGCAAAAAATGATGATAGGATATTTTGTCAGTATCTTTAAGAAATAATTTGCATTGTGACGTATCAGTTACACTGACTAAACTCTCAAAACACGGCTTCACTTTCCAATAAATAAATTTCTAGACTAATAACAAAGCAAAGAACTAATAGAACTTGAAATCTGAGAAAATTCACATTCTTTTACTTCATGTTCGCTAACAAAGTATTTCATTGACTGTTAAACTAGAGATTTTCGAGACATAACCTTTACATAAAATGTTCTAACTGGTTGTTTGGTTTAATTGATTTGTGTTTTTTTTAGTAGATAAAAGAAGCTTTCTATTCAAATTTGTATCAAGTAATTCTGCTAACAATGTGTTCACGCATAAGAAACTATCACTCTGTTCTTTGTGTAATTGGTGGGATCATTATTCAGTGTACTTACGGGTACTTTTATACAATCGGTACTGTCTATATATACTAATGTTTTAATTAAACCACTGATTATATTATATAGGTAATATGGCCCCATACATACTGGACTATTTTCAATACCATAATAAGTCGATTTATGATAATTCCATCATGTGGTTGACATCGGTTGCTTTGGGAATGGAAGCATTAGCTATGCCAATTGGTGGAGTATTGTACCGTAAATTAGGAATCAGAGCAGTGGTAATAATTAGTAGTTTAATTCATAGGTTAGTGAAAATATTTTTCTGGATTTTTTGCCGTTATCGGTGTTTGTTAGTATGTTTATTATAAAAATCATTTACTTAAGGAGTATTATTTATTATTGGCTAAGCGAAATAAAAAGTAATTCTAAAAATAATTTTGACATTCAACCCAAATGATAACAAATATCATTTTGACTGATGTATATATTTATATATAGTTGGGAGTTATCTTTGTCAAAGTGAGTTTGTGTGGTTTCAAAACTTGGTCAGCATTTGTTATTCAGATAACTAAGTTGGATGACAGCATTTTTAAAAAGATTCAACTCACACATATGAAAAAGTAATGCTCATCAGTCATTACCACGGATTTGTTGAACAGTTTGAATCGTAGATATTGGCGATTCACGTATTATTGTTTTAGCATTTTAATATAAGTGATCGCTGAATTAATAACTCATACTAAATATGAAGCATTTTCTGCAGTTATTACATGTTGCAATTGAAGTTCAGTAAATTAAGTGAGAAATATTCTTCCAAAATAATGGGATTAGTTAAGAAGAATCATAGATTAACCAACGTTGATCTAATTGTTTCTTCTCAACACAATAAGTCTGAAAACACTTAATAGTTAGTCGGAAACTTTTTTTGCATTAACCTCTATACACTAAAATATATCCTAATTCCTCTGAGTCAAACAGGAGAAAAAATTAGTCATTCATTCATGTTTATTATTTCTCTATTTGATATATCACTAACAGTCAGACTGCTAAGTGACATGAATATTGTACACACTTTCAGACGATTCTGAAAACAATCCTAACTGTTAGTCGATAGTAATAAAGGAATATATGGTCTAGAAATTTGAATAGTTTCAGTTTGTAAGTAGGACAAAACAATCATTATTCTATGAAGCATCTCACATTCAAATTCACGTTAGCTGAACAGAAATTATCTTAAATGACATTTTACTACTGTAAGTACGTAACTCTGTAGTTAGTTACTATTCCAGTCTAAACGTGTGTTATTTGGATAAATCTTAACAAACATATTTGTTGACTAGCACATGTAACCGAGAAAGGTATTCTCTATGTTTTAGCGGGGGAATCACGTTGAGTTATTACACACTGAAATTGGGATTCATTCCATTACTGATTACTTATGGTATAATGCAAGGTTTCGGGTTTGGATTCGGTTATTCAGCTACTGTAGCTGCATCAATTGCAGTAAGTTACTCTTATGTATAATAACTGGTGCCAGTTCTACGTCGTACAGTCTCTGATGGGGTTATTTTGAACGGTAATGAAAAATTTTAAAATAAATCGGCTATCTCAGAAAACACATGACGCTTGCAAAAGTCAATGTATCAACAATTAGTCGACAAATCACATTGCATCCAATCTATCAAACCATTTGAATAAGGTCAATCAACAACCTAATGAAAAGTCAATGGAACAAAATAGTGCACTAGAATAAAGTGGAAACTGGAGACACTGAAATATACGAGGATAAGCATTTACAATCATGCTCACCAGAACAAAATGATTTAAGACTCGTAGAACAACTAAGAAGCTTACTTCTACATGAAGTAAGCACTGATGACGATATACAGAGTGACAATGAAAGTTCCACAAATATACCACCTAGCACAGAGAACTCGACAGCACTAAAGGAATCTATCCATGTCGCAAATCTCTATCACGTTTAGCTATATTTGTGCTTGAGTTATTATCCTGTCAGGATTTACATCCCAGCTCAACACGTCAGGAATTGAAGAGGTGTTAATTAACTTGTTTAACTAAATTAGTTAAACATTTAGATACATTAGCACTTATTAAAATTACAGGATGCTTTCCTTATATGAAAATAAGAAATTTATTTAAGAATTACTTTAGATAGTTGATGTTGAATCACATTACTGCTTATTAATGTAACACTTTCCGGTAATAGTGTTATATCGGAACGAATTATTTATGGACTATTATTACATAAACATATTGAATAATTATATATATATATATATATATATATATATATATATATATATATATATATATATATATATTCGTATTTCTTATATCATAAGCTTTCATTTGATCTATTGGCTACTGTTATACGATTTACTATTCTTAATTTATTCCCAATTTATTAGTTACAGTCTCTTAAACTCACAGCCACTTTTGGCATGATCTTGCATAAATATTATTTTTCATTTTATGGCGTGATGCTGTCTGATTTCCTTATATATAAACCACGTATGTATGAAACATACGATTCATACAGTGGAGGTTGAGATTGCTTTCTAGACTTAATGGGCAAGATTTGGGTAGAGGGACCAATAGGGCTTCAGAGTTAACACAAGGCTGCTAGTGCTGTTTTGACGTGTCATTTGCTTTGCACAAAAACAAGATCATATAAGTCGGTATTTGGATCAGCGATTCTGTCATGTGGTAATTAACAAGGAAAAAGTCATAAAAAACAGATAACTCGTGGAGTTAAATTATAGTATGATAAAGTTAAATGTTTATCATTATTTGTATAGAATTCATAACCACAGCTGTCGTTTTATCGAGTTATTAATAGGATCTAGGAAACGAACATTATTTCGATGCTCTTTTCCATGATTTCGTTAGTTTAGTGTCAATACATAATACTTTTCATAAACCTAAAGATTATTGTATTACTGACGGATAAATCATTCCCACATGCCCTTTGAGTTATATCATACATAGTTTACAATAAACAAATGAAATCATTTAACACGGTAATTAAATAAAAGTTCATCTTTATGTGAAATACTAAACCCCATATTTGAAAATTCTTAAATACTATTGTAATTTGTTTAGCAAATTAACCTGCTTCGTAAAATATTGAAAGAAAAGTATAGACCTTTATGAAAATATAGTTTCTAAAGCAACTAATCAATTTTATAAATTTTAATGGCGTAGCGAATAGGTTGAACTAAAACGTTTAATGCATGAAACACATTTTGAATGATGTGAATCTAATTCTCAAAGGCATTTAATTTGTGCATTTTGTTTATTGATTTTATTTATAATGTTCCATGCTTGAAACTTGAATACTAGATGTTTTGTTATCAAGTTAGAATACATCATCATTTTATATTAATAACGGAATTAACCTGAATTCTGAATAAGTAACTAAAGACTAATGTACTTTTCAAAAACTAGGAGCAACAATAATTCATTTGTATTGGTTGTTTGGATGATGTTCAGGACTGCAATTGACCAGTCTCTTATTGGCATATATGAGTCTTGTCCAGATTGCCTCAATATTGCTATTTGGTCACAAGCATTATGAGCAGAGATGGATAGCTGCTAGCAGTGGAATCAAGGACCAACGTTTCATTCTATTTGAGACACGTCAGCTGGATGTACCTGAATATTTGAGTTGATGCTAGCCACTATCTATCTCTGCTTATAAAATTAGTACCGTTCAGATGAGATGTTACTTATTGATTTTGAAATAGTAGTGGAACATTTGCTGAGTGATCTTTTCAAATAATATTTCAGTCACCGTCGCTTTTTATTAAGAATTGAGGAAGCTAAATTTTATAACAATAAATAACTAAGTGCACATATAGATGATAAATGTTAATAAATTTTTGTGTTAAGGTGCCCAGGCTTGATTTATTATATTGACATCAGATATCAAGTTTTAAAAAAATATGCATATGTACTATGCTCTCCTTTTCATCAGCTGCATTCCTTTATTCTCATCAACAAGAAACGCTTCTGATACTTTGTCTTTCTTCTATTCAATAGTGGTTTCAAAATCATCGAGGTTTAATTGTTGGCCTAATTGTTGGTGGTTTCGGGGCTGGTCCCATTATATTTACATCGATTCAAACAGCATACATTAATCCAAATAATATCAATATAGATGACAAAACAAAGTCAGTAAATATATTTAATAAGGTGAACATTTGACTAAAACATACTGAACATTCTCACTTCTTAAAAATAAATATTCATCTCTTAAAACAATTAGTCCCTTTTATAAATTTCGATAATGTTATAAGAAGACGGAGATTATAATCTCCGTCTTCTTATAACATTATCGAAATTCATCTCTTAGTTGTTCAAGCATTCTAGAAGGATAATGTCACGATTTATCAGAGATAGGCTAAGGTCGTTCTAAATAGTTTAGCTTCTTGCGAGATCTCTCATAAATTTCTAAATCATATAAATTCGTAAAAGTAACAACGGACAGACCAAATTCCCATCAGTTACGATCCCTAAAACGCTATTACGCTAACTTCCATAACATTGGAAAACACTTATAAATTTATCAAGTACCGTGATAATGCGTACAACAAAATATGAAATATAAGACATCTACTATCACCACTACTACTAATACTACTACTACCGAACATATTATTGCACTTTCATGAATAAAATTCATCTGACGAAGAAGTATCTTATCAAATCAATGCCAACTATTTATGCAGAAATTTGTGAAGTTATTACAGATCAAACAATTTTGTATGATTACTGTTTAAGCCTCGGTTGGTCATCAACAGTGTAATTCAAACGAACTCAGTTTAAAATAAGTGAGAAAGGCCAGTGTTTTTCCCTATACGTGCTCGATCGACTTAGAAGAAAAATATACTTCTTTAATTTGGCAATCTACACTTTTTCTAATTTGATCTGATCAATCATAAGTTTCTTCTGAGTTTGTATTTTGAAAAATCCCAATTTCTAACTGTTTATTGAAGTGGAAAATAGAGTTATACCCCTATTTTATCAATAATTTACTGATTCACAACTGCTCACCAATTTGGTGAATTGTGAGATTTGATGTTTTATACAAGTAACCATGCAAAAGCAGCTATTAGTTAATACATATGGTTCCTATTTATGCACTATTTGGAACTCACATTCATCATAACATATTCTGTGATGTGGATATTCTTTCCATTGCTTTGGACTTTAACATTCACTATATTTTGTTAAAGCATCACTTTGTAACAATGAATATATTTTTTTTATCTTCATTCAACAGGCGATTTGTAGATGGTGATTTGATTAATCGTGTCCCTTCTGTGTTTCTACTTATTGGTGGTGTTTTGTTAGTTATACAGTTAACTGGGTTATATTTGATGAGAGATAAACAAAAGGTAAGAACACATTGATAAAGGATGCCGTAAAGATATTAAACAATCTTTTCACCTTGAAATGATAGCAGTAAAGGAATTATAATACTATATTTTACGTACTGAACAATTATGATACATGGCTGGTTATTTTTGCAAGAAACTTATTGTAATGCTATAAGCATGTACAATAGTTTCTATTATTCATTCAAAAATTTATAGGAATAATCGTTTTTAATGTATACTACATGTTTGTGTTTAGTAGAAATCCCAAGACAAACAAGTATTCTAGTTTGAGAAAAATGATTTTCTGTTGTAGCTGAAGTTGCTCAGTTTTTAAATTTTATTCATATTGTCACTTTATTAGTTTAATTTGACATCAATCTTTATTTTCTTCATATAAGAAGACGATTGTTCTGTTAACGAATCACGACTTCAAGGATCCAGATAAGTCAGTAAGTTAAAATAGCTAAATATAAATTTCTGTATCTAGCAAACTTTATCAGTTTTGGATGTGTCACTTTATTTTTAAAAAATATCAAAAACCAAAGTTTTTGCACAAACAACAAATCACTTGAGAATTAGTTGCATCTTGTAATTTAGTTAACAAAACAATATGATTGTAGTCTACAGAGACTGTAAACCAAGCAATAAACTTTAGTCAGTTGATGTTTTGAATACTCATTAGAACAGAACTCAGGTTATAAATTAATTTCAACTGAATTCCCTTTGAATTCATTTTATAGAAATGTAGTAAGTAGTAAATTCCCAGTGATAAAGAACTACAGTGAATAAAACTGTATCTTACACCAGTCTGATTTAGTCAAAAGTAAATACTGCTTTCGCATCAGATAAAAAGATAGTACCAGACTAAGCTTTAATAGATTTAGTGACAGTTTAGTTATATTGAATTAAGATTTACTAGATAAGCGAGTTCAATGTCTAAAACGTCGTCTAGTCTTTTAATCACATAAACGTGTAGGGAAATTTCTACAGAGTTAGAATGCAGGTTTAAAAATATCGTAAAATAAAAATGGTTATATTCTGTGAAATAGGCAGTTTCTAAAATACTTGTAAGACGTGAATTAACTTCGTCTCTTTTAATAAACATAATCATGAATAATGTCTTACGGTAGTAACTTAAAGCGTAATAGTGTGGACATGATAATTATGAAACAAAAAGTGAAGTAAAACTAAGATTTCTCATTAGTTGAGTTACCCTATATTAAGTAAATAAAAGTATCATGTTAATCTCATACTAATTACATTTTCTGTTAATCATACATTCTAATTCTTTTATTTTGCATTATGTAACAATAAAAACAACCTCAATCAATGTAACTAACAATTTTATAAATTTTCTTTGTTGCTTAGGATGGATTTCCACCTGTTATAAAGTAAGTTAACGAATTTTATTGATGAATTACTAATTGTCATAAATAAATGTTGTAAATTTTGTTGCATAGATAAAACATTTGAATTCCGAAACACGACAATGAAATGTAACGTAAATGCTAACAAATTTTCATCTCACTTTCAAAAGCGAGTAAACCTGCTTATTTAGTAATCGGTGAATAAGTCATACTTCTACGATAGTTTCATTTACACTTCACAACCTTAATCATTGATGATACTAAATTAGTCGACTTTTAACCGTCTCATAAATTCGGTCCATTATACGTGATGGAAACATTTTCGAGTTATCAGGGATATTATTAATCAAAAGTTGGAACATCGCTGGTCATCAATTAGACCTGATTTCGATTTATTTGTTTTTCTTATGTATAAACTTATGTTTATAGAAATATGTATATAAATAATACTTCTGAATTACCAAATTTCATGACACGACCTCAAATCAGATCTTTAACTTACATCCATAATGTTAGTTTACATTTTTTAGGCGAATATAATCAAGGAACAGTAGACGTTACTTGGAACAATAAATATTATCCTCAGTATCAGTTAGCCTTATTTTTGTATTTTCTTAACGTATATTTTGTCTTGTAAATTAAAGTCACAATCCCGCAATAGATCAGACAATATGAGCAGATTAGCCAATAAAACATTGAGATCCTGGTAGGACAACGATATTTACCACGTAAATGTATGATGGTTTATGCTTGAATCAAAGAGGATCTCACAGAGATTACGTCTACATTTTTAAAATCCAAGAATAAACTTTTGGTGGAAATACTTACTACCTGATTCTGGTTGCGCGGTATTTACAATCTCACTGTCACTAACTTACATAAAGAGTAACGTCACATAATTTTATATTGAAAATACCTCACAATAAACAGTGGCTCTATATGCTTTTTAAGTCTGCACATGAGATATAACAAATAACAACTAATCACCATCATCATTGTTTCAATAGCCTGAAAAAGTCTCAACTACCTTCCACTCTGTTTTTCAAAAATACATCGTAAGCTGACGCCAACACATTCTAGTGTAAAAGGGCAATAAATTTGAGTTTCATTAGTTTGAAATATCACCATTCGATGCAAATACGGTACATTAAAAACATTAATGTAAACATGGAAACACTATTAGACCATAACACAGGAAACACATGGTACGATCCATTACACAAAATCTGATTGACAGTAATTCAACATTTGAAGTGATCAAATTAAGAATGAACGTACGTTTTGTTGGTTAAGCTGTCTACTAAGTAAAGTTGTTGTATTAATAATATATTCTTGGAAATATCACCCTATAATATAGGATATTTTTTACAGATCTTTAGGATGTGAAGCAAGGTGAGTAATGAGCTGTTTTTTAGTTATTATTTATAACTTTATAAGGTTAGATTTTCTTCCGCATTTGTCGATGTCTGATTGAAACTGGGACGTATTTTTGTTAGAATATACAAACAACATCTATGTATATATTATTTGGTCAATGTGAATTAGTAACAATTTAATGAAATGGAAATTGTGATTAAATTAAAAATTAAAACGATTAAGAAAATCAGAATGCCAAATGTCGTATTTCGTTCTTGACACTGAAACAATCTTTGATATTGATAATTTGTCGAAAAATAATCAGTGGCGTTAGTCAAACTTTAACGAGTTTGGTGGTTTGATGCCCATCAAACGATTTAAAACACCGCATTTTACAACAATTCAAATCCCTGGTTAAAAATAAGTTACATAGTATCTCTAAATATAGTTTATCTACCTATTATTGAAGTTCAAAACCTTAATCTTTACAGTTCTTGTCTTCGCTTATCTTCTAATCATGCAAAACCAATTATTAAAACTTTAATACACTTAGATCACTACTAAATTACAAGTCATTCGTTCAGCTTTATGTCAGTGTATTATATACTATGTTTACATTTCAGGGTTATTAAAAGATCTATTCTTTTATTTAAACAGTAGTACTTGCACAAGTTTAATTATTTCTAAAAGCGATATGATGCCCAAGAATTAGTTCTAAAAATTGTCTTAACTGGTAAGAGAGTAAGTGACCTACAGATTAACTCCCTCCATTCGTCTGACATTTGATCATCTTTATTTTGTATCGATATTTTGTACATAAGCACTCCATCTTATTAGACCAAAAAAAACTAGCTTTAGTTATTGGTTTCGCCTTTGATTTCGATTCATTCTGAGGCTTACGTAAATGATTACGATTTCATGAACAGCCAGCGTCCGGTCAGATGGTATCATTGCAATTCATTTATCAAATCACTAACATCCTTAATAAGATTTAATTTATCCTTGGCTTTTATCATTATATTAAATGAAATAAGAAATCCGATAGACAGCTGACCACCTATGAACAGTTGATTAGCTATTCCGAACCAATTATTCGGCGTTCATACTGAGCATTCGTAGTTGAATTTTTATAGTATTGTAACCGATCACTTTATATCGGTACTCACTAATTACCTGTGCCATGTGGGATGCACATGTTCATATCTTGGAAATCTACATATTAGTAACTTCTAAACATCACTCATCATATATCAAAGTATAATGTATAGCGTGACAACTCTGTAAGAGGCATATTTAATGCACTTTATTCTAGAATTCCACTAGTGCCATTTAATACCAAAATAGAAGTCATTATTTCAAATGTAAAAAGTTGGATTATTTTACTGAAATGTCGTTACAGCTACAAAATATATCAAATAATAGAATATCAAACGATTTGTTTCACTGTAAATATCCATTGAATTAAATAAAATGGTTTGTAATTGTTAAAGGTGTTTATTTTTCTTGACAAAGTTCGGTAAATTTACGACCTTTGGAATTATTGAAACAGAAAGAATTTTATTTTTTATGGATCATTATATTTTGTGCTGGAATACCTTTGACATCGTTGGCAACACTTTTCAAGGTTAGACACATTTTTTTACAATCTAGTAAGATTTGTGTTTCTATTTGATTTAAACCGATTTTGTACAGAGTTATGATCAGCTTCTATGGATAAAACATGTAATACTGTTTGATTAACATAATAAAATAGCAATCTTGATTTTAGATTTTTATGGTACTTCGGTTTTCATAAACGCTAAAAGTGTTAAATCAAATTTTGGCTATTATATTGTACAGTTAGAATACAATTTACACTAGTCATCTTTACTAAAATACTTGTTACTAAGTGACAGTACCCAGTCAACTTGTTCAGAATGCATATTTGCCAGAAGCAACAAAAATAATCGCATTCTTTTATAGTAGTGGCGGGAAAATTCAATTATCTACAAATAATTTGCATCCGTCAGAATTATCGGAAAAATCGGTGAATATTAACTGTGTCTAACTCACAATGTTCTCTGGATTTGAACAATTACTATTCATGTATTAGGAGGACTGTGGTCATCAGTGATTACAGTGAAAGGCTGTGTGCATGCAAATAAAAAAATTTGTAAAATTAATAAGTCAACAATAGATTTTAATGTAGGTAGGATAAGATAAATGCTTTAGTGGCAATAATGAAGGGTAACAGAAGGGTTAAATGAAATCAAGTGGTTTCAGAAACAACTATAAATAAAGTCATGAGGCTATAAGAAATGATCTTTTATTGTAAGTATTTTCACTTCATAATTTAATATTATAACTTTCTTACTACAATATTACGCTTATTGAAAGATCAACAATTATCATTACAAGAATTATGTTAATAGTCTAGCGACAAATTACATCAGAATTCAAGGTTGAATTATAGTCACTATTGGTGATATAACGTGAATATGTTCTATTAAATAAAAAATAAATTGAGATTCCTGGTAAAAAAAAACAATATATAGAATATCTAAATATTGTCTATTAACTTATAAACTTTTGACCCATTTTATCAAACACTGATGAGAGTAAACTGTATTTTAATAAAGTTATTAAACAATTTTATAGACTAAACATTCAGATCTTCCAATAACAATAAATTTTGGATTAAACAAAACTGAACCTTAGTTTTTTTGTAAATTTAAATGTCTCACTAGGTTTGATGATATATTAGGCATGAAATGAAACTAGTGGGAATTCGAATATTCATCCAAATATTAATTTCAATCCTACATTTACAATCCATCCTGACTAAGAAAGTTAAATGTCAACGTTTTTCACTGTGTCTCTATAATAATACTAAAAGAAACTAACCTACATTCAACTAGCAAACTTCGTTTGGATGGATTAAATTAATTGCTTATCTAAACTTCACCGATCAGCCTTATCTAAAAGATATGGTAAAGGTGAACTCTGATTTTAGTCTTATCCCACTCCACTTTATCCTCTTACACTACTGAGTAGAGCGGATTGTATATGACTTATCATCAAGTAGTTATCAGCAATGTGCTGGTAAAAATCAATGACAACCCACCAAAATGAGAGCGAATCGATGATTGAACCAAACAAGAACAATAAATATTTGCAGAATACGGTAAACTCATTTCATTTCATTAACTTCTCTGTAGCTATATAGAAGCTAATAAGTTTAATTATTCCCCAATATTAACATAACATCCGATCTGAAGTAATGAACTATCATTCGGCTATTGGAAATGTAAAAAAGATAATAAGTGAATTTTTAAAAAGATTTTATAATTATTATTTAAGATGATAGTGTCAGAATACCTGAGAAAATATTATAGCATAATGTAACAAAATTTTTAGGAAGTTTAGAAAGAAAAAATTGGACGTGCGAGCTTAATTCTCTAGATTATGATTTTCAGCAATTGGAAAAAAAGAAAGGATTAAATACCTTAAGTTGCTTCTGTTCTCAAGCTAGCTGAAGACTAACCACAAATATTATGGACGTTGCAAATCTTGGAAAGACAGTATCAAATTGTTTATTGATTGATTTAATACACTGAATGAATTTGCATATAATTCTTAACATTTTTTAGATCCTAGTCAACAGATTTCTTATTAACAACCGAATTTTCAAGATTATATTAATAACTGAAAATAATTAAACTCACTAGCGTTTATGTAGCTGAACAAAAGGCTACAAAATAAAGTTTTTATATTCTCGAAGTACTGCAGTTCTTCCTTGGTGGTGACCATTTTGATTGAACTTACTATTTACAATTGACTTTTACTCTCCGTGACACTAGTAAGATGCTCTATCAATGATAACTATTAAGAGATATTAGGTTATGTGAAACTGACAAGCTGATTTAAGTAAAGCTGCTTTCTAATGACTGCCAAATCGATAGTTTATTCCGAATGGAGTTGAAGAACCACTGAAGATCAGAAATCACTAGAAATTTTTGTGGACCTCTAAGCAATTTCTGTTTTAAACGAGTTTGCTAAATTTTGGATAAAAACCTTCACATTACGCCGAGATATATCGACAAATAATATTTCCCTGTACTCAAAACATTTTAGGTAAACTTTTCCATAACCGCTACATTTTCAATAGATTCTAATGGTACATCAGATGAAAGAATCGATGGTACCGGAAAATTCCACTTAATATAAAGTTGTGAATCATAGTTACTTGTAAATGGAAATGACGCTTTCAAATTTAGTTATTTTTATTAAGTAAACGACCCAAATATTTTATGCTAATATTTCATAATAGTAAATTTAACTTTGTAAATTTAATAATACGAAAATAGCATTTAAAATAAGAATAACTGATCTGTAAACCTCTTTGACATTATGATGTCAAATTGTTTAATTAATTTGATGTTTACCAGTGATTCTGTAAACCTTAGATCTCTTTGGGACAATCGGAATAGTCATTTCGTAACACCAGGAATAAGTTGCTTGCTATAATAAAAATGATTGTCAGTTTAGGTGTTGTGGAGATTGTTAGGTTTTTGATTGAGATCATGAACCGATTGAGGTTAAACCACTAATCGGTTCATGATCTCAATCAAAAAATGTTTGTGTTTTATCTGATTACTTTTTCTACTGGAATTTGTATGACTGTTGAAAGATTTAAAAAGTCATACTTAAGTGAGAAAAGCATCCTCAATATTTCACAGAACTAATCATAAACATGAATTTACAATTTTTCAGCTTTTTGGTAAAACTCATATTAACGATGACAGATTTCTTGCTAATATGGGTGTCGTTGCGGCTGTATTCAATTCTGTTGGACGTGCTTTCTGGGGTGCTATCAGTGATCGTATTTCATTCAAGGTAAATTTCTAAAGTTTGGAATATCTTATTTATAGAAATCATTACTTCAACATTGGTCACACACTTTACATAAAATCTAAACTTCACTATTTACAGTAAAATTCCTTTATAATCAGAATATTATTTCTGGCTGATTGATTCTTACTGAATTTCCTGATCGCTGAGCATAAAGTTGTTTGTTGTTTCTCTAATTCAGCCAAACAAACTCAGTAAGCTGTCTATAGTTATCATTGATTGAATCGAAACATTACTTACTTATGCCTATTACCCTCGTGGAGAAGCATGGACCGTCCAACATTTTTCTACGTCATACTCTGTTCTGAGTGATCCTTTCCAGTTCTTTCCAGTCACTATCCATTCTTCTGATGTGTGCTTCCAACTCCGACGCAATGTGTTCCCTGGTCTTCTTCTTTCCGAATCCTTTCAGGATTTCAAGTTATCGCTTGCCTCGTGATGCAGTTTGATGATTTCCTCAGTATATATCCTATCCACTTCCAGCGTCTTTTTCTAATTTCCTCCTCAGCATGAAGCTGGTTTGTTCTCTCCCACAATAGGCTGTTGCTGATGGTATCCGGCCAACAGACAATGAATATATTACATCGGCAATTGTTTATAGATAATCGTACCTTTTTGATGATGGTTGTGGTAGTTCTCTAAGTTTCAACTTCGCACAACATAAATAACTGTCTTGATGTTCAAAAGGAAGATTCTGACTTTGATGTAGGTTGACATTTGTTTTGAGTTCCATATGTTCTTCAATTGTAGGAATGCTGATGCTGCTTTGTCATTCCTTGCTTTTACGTTTGCGTCAGATCCTCTGTGATTATCAATGATACTGCCTAAGTACTCATAAGTTTCCATCTCATCCAGAGCTTCTCTATCAAATGTGATTGGGTTGGTGTTCTCTGTGCTTTCCCTTTGTGTATGTTCAGGCCCACTGATGAATAGGCTGCTGCTACACTGGCTGTCTTCACCTGCATTTGTTGATGTGTATGAGACAGAAGGGTTTGTTCATCTTCGAAATATAAATTACCAGCTGTATCCAAGCTGTCCATTGTGTTCCGTGCTTCCCCTGAGAAGTGGGGGTCCTTCATGCTCGTTGTCTTTACAATCGATGACCGAGGAAAAATGAATTCAGTAAGAACTAGTATACAAATGTTCTTGAATATATATTACAGTAATTGGATTCACCACTATGTGCAGTGGTAATAAACAAAGTATAATAACATTGAGTGAATAAGTAAAGCAAAGTAATGGTGGTGTTGGATTGACACCAGAATTAGGTCACTTTGTAACTGAACTAGATTTATCTTGAAGCTGGCACTTAGAATCATCAGCACTTGTATTAGAATGGAAATAGCATTGACAATAGAACATCTAGTAATTGTATCCTAGTAAAATAAATTCAGGACAAACTCACAATGGTATAATTCGCATTATGTTGAAATAAATCCATAGTGTACAAAGTGTCAATCAGTCGTCTTGTCTCTGTATTTATGGACCGATATAATAATGGAATATGACTAACAGATAGATAAACAGGAAACCGAACAAAGGGATATTGTAAAGATCCACCTATAAGGTACTCGAATTAATCACATAAGTGAGCACGAGTTAACCAATAAAGTTGAATTAATGTATTTGGCAGTCGAGTGCTCAGTTAGATATCGTATTTCAAAATGAATATACGATCATCTAGCTGAATAGCCATTGATTGCATTTCGTGCTTCTCTTGATATGTGGAGGTCTTTGTAATCAAGCCGATCACCAAAAAATGAGAAAGAGTGAGCAGCCTTGTTTGACACCGGTCTTCCCTTGCGGTGAATTTGTGAGTTGTGCTCCGTGAATCACTTTGTAGTGTAGTCCGCCGTATCAATTCCGGATATTGTTGACGATTTTGTGTCGAACAAGGTTCCATTAAGTTCTCCTATCAACGCTGTCAGACACTTTCTAACAGTCAAGGAATTCTATGTATAATGATGAGTTCCATTCAATTGATTGTTCAACAATGATCCGTGGTGTCGCGATTTGAACTGCGCACGACTAATACTTGCAGAATCCAGTCCGTTGATCACGAAGTTGAGTGTCTACCGAATCTTTCATCCGGTCCAGCAACACTTTGTTGAAAATGTTTCCTCGTACCGATAGTAATGTTATACATCTGTAGTTCTCACACTTGCTCAGATCTCCTTTCTTTGGTATCTTGATGCGGTATCCTTCTTTCCGGTCTGTCGGAACTTGTTCTTACTCCCAAATCTTTCTGAATAGAACGTGGAGCATCTTTACAGTTGCTTCTATGTCTGACTTCGATACTTCAGCTGATGTTTTTAGGTCCTGCTGCTTTCCCACTCTTATTTTGTCTGATGGCCATCCTGATTTCTTTGATCATTGGTAGAGTGACATCTATTAGAATGGCTGTATGTTGCTTCTATGTCCTTTGAATTCAAGGGGGCTTGCCTATTCAATAATTCTACCCACCTGTTCCTCTTTTCTTGAATCTCAATGATTGACTTGCCTTCTTTATACATGACTAGTCGCTCTGGTTTACTATATTTCCCTTCTAGTTTCTTCATTGTGTCATATAGCTGTCTCATACTTCCTTCTCTTGCAGCTATTTTCGCTGTCGTCACTAGCTTTTCCACGTATTTCTGCTCGTAGTCTCTAATGCTCTTCTTCACTTACTTGTTTGCTTCTGTGTATTTCACTTATGCCTTTACTTTTTCTGTTCTTGTTCTGCTAGTTTCGTGTTCTTCCTTTCCTGAATCTTATCCAGGGTTTCGATAAGATCCATTCCTTATGATGGTGCTTCTTGCGGCCCAGAACCCCCTGAAAAGTTGAAGTCAGTGCTTCTTTGATCCATTCTCAATTTTCCTCCATATTAGTTTTTTTTTCTTTCAGTAGATCTTGTAAGGCTTGGAACCTGTTGTCGAGAGCTATGTTGAATTGGTTGAGTTTGTCAGCATTTCGAAGGAAGGCTGTGTTGAATCTTTGTACTGCTGTTTCTGTAATTTTCCAGTGCTTCCTTATCTTCAGTTTCATCTTAACAACCACCGGGTGGTGACCTGAAGCTATGACACCTCTCCTCTTGGTTTTCAGATCTTCCATGAACCTTCTGAATTTGTTAGCAATGCAAGTACGATCAATCTGATTCTGTATAGTGTGATCTGATGAGACCCATCTAGCTTTGTGTATTCGTTTGTGGGGGAATTAGCGCCAATAATAACCGTTTTGTTGAATACACATTAATTTGCAAATCTCTCGTCATTTTCGTACCTTCCTCTCTACAGCAGTAGCTCTTTTAGGGTTACTGCCGGTCTTAACTACGGGCAATGGAGGAGGTCTGAACATGGAGTCAGTAACCTTAACCAGTAGGAAGGTTTTGCTAGAAAAAATGAATCAAAACGTAGTTCAGCTATATCCAACAGAGAGTCAATTATTTCTTTTCTGTCCTGGAAAATCAGTTTATACTTACCATATGATTCAAGATAGTAAAACGAAGGGTAGTGACGTGTCAAATTTAAAAACATAAGTCAAATATATGATCAAACATCATCACTTCACAACTGCAATAGCGTACGTTAGGCCATCAAGAAAAAGCCAAAATATTAAACAAAAAACCGCTTCAAGTCTTGAAGCTTATCGTTTTGGTGGCTAACTTTAAAACTTCTGGTGGCATTTAAATAAATGTTATGTGTTCAGTAGACAATTCATAAATTCACCGTCAATAATGTTTACTTATAATTAAAAGGTGATATTTATATGTTGAGTTATTGATAAAAACACAGGTGTGTAAACATATTTCGAATTTCAAGTATCAGAGGAACTGTTATTCATTGTTATTACTGATATAACTGACATATTTTGAGAGAAGTTGAAGTATAACCGTTTGCTCACAATTTGACAGTTTTATTAAAAAGTATTTCAAGCTAGGGTATTACTTTTTAATAACAAATATAATTTTGAACATTTTAAGTTCATGTTAGTTTACTTCAAGCATTGAGTAGATCTAATGACTGAATCTATTAGAAAGATTAATGCCCCTGATGACAATGATGAATTTTAAGGAATATTCTAAGATCTTAACACATGTCTGTCCACACTAATGACTAATTTTAAATAACCAGATCAACTACTAAACAGTAGTATGAAGTTTACTAAAAACGAATTTAAGGAAGTGGTGAGGTAGTATTATCGTATGTGCTACTTATACAGACAGATATAAGGAGTATAATTCAGGCATTGGAAGTAGAATTCTTACCGACAGAATAGGAAAGTGAGAAGAGAAGGGAAAAGTGAAAGCAGAACGATGTAGTTTGTAAAAGACAATTCAAGAAAGGTGCGCAAACAGTGTATTTGATGCATTGTTTTCATATTTCACAAAGACAGTGTGTAGTTTTGTATAATATAATTTATTTTCCCTGACTAAGTCTTCGTTCAGTACAGTATTATCATTTCCAATCAATGAATATTTGCTTAACTTTGATCTAATGTATTTCATTATTTGGATGTCAGGTTCCATTGTGTATCATATTTTTATGCTGGTCACTTTTACTAACTTCATTCCCACATTTACCGATGATATTTGGACCTCAAATCAAAGTTGGTTTTGGTATTTGGTTATGTGGTCTCTATTTATTAATTAGTGGTGTGCTTGTCTATGCACCAACTGCTACAGAAACCTTATTTGGACCAATTAATATGGCTGTAAACTACGGATTAGTATTCAATGCCTTTGTAAGTAGATTATTTTGTTGATATTTATTCGACCTATAAAGTTTTCATTTTCCACAAGATGGATGGGAAACAAGAGTTAACCCATGATTTGAATAGAAATCCTTTCTTATCACTTAACCTTTTTAAAACAAAACTCGAGTTAGCAGGCTTGGAGCAAATAAGATGTTTGAATTATTTTGCACTTGTGATAATGAAAGTGTAGCTCGTGTAGACGAATTTGGTTATGCCTCGATCTCTAAGCCAGATGGTTTTATCTTACAAACTGCCTATCATAAAGAACATAAAATCTTTAAGATGTAATCTTGTAATTAATAAAATATTTGAAAGTGATAAGTAAAATTCTATAAATGATAAAATGACTACTTGAGATTTGATTGACAGGTATAACACATTCAGTATATGTATTTGTACAAACACAAGACCACAAAGATTTTTCTATGAACGTACATTAACAACAACTTGATCAGATGTATAATTTTCTCATTGTTATGTTTCTAGTAATTACAGTAAAAATGAATCGAATAACCACTATAAAAACACTTCTAATATCTTAATAGTTTTTCGAAACGTTAGAAATCATACTTGGTGAATGATTTACAGTTTAGAAGTCATTTTTTAACAGCCTTTAATCAAATTCAGTAAAACTTTTGGGATCCTGTTGTAAACTTCAATATTTTCTCTATGATATTTTTCATCCACATATTATCAAGATGAAATAAAAAACAACGATGCAGCAGAGATAGAAGGAACACATGTGAAAATCTTGTAAACTATAAACAAAAAAGTTTATACCACTGAGCCGGCATCCAACGGTGTTAATGTCTAACTTCAACCAATCTACGAAATTACGCCACTGTACACCATTGTATTCAGTAAGCTGATGTCTCACAACAGACCTGGTCAAACTCCACTGGTCACGGCTTCTCATTAGAACTCCAGGAAATGCCTCTTGAAATCAGTCATTAGTGAGCAGATGATTATTATCATAAGAGGCTTTTGTGGGTTCGAATCTCGCGGGGGAGCGGGATCGTGGATGCGCACTGCTGAGTAGTCGCATACTAGTACGAAACGGCCGTCTAGTGCTTCTAGGTTTTCCATGGTGGTCTAGCTTTAAGTGATTCATGATTTCAACTACTGGAATTTCTAAAATCTCCACAAAACCCCTTCTGATAAAAAAGTTTATATCGATATTGTTTTGCATCAATTGACTTTATAAGAAAAACAGACATAGACCATAGTTTTATAAGTAACAAAAGTGTGTTGTTTGTCAAAGTACTTACATATTTGATTTAGTTTGTTAATCATCAAGCAAATATATAATGTTTCATCGATATTCCAACACATAAAACAGAAGTGTTGAACTAGTCCGTTCAATAATGGTTAATGTTTAGAAAAATACGAAAACGCTGTCCAAGAGACACGTAAATTTCAGGTCATTAAATTTGTTAAAAGTAGTAAAAGTGGTGCATTCCTGATATTTACCTTGTATTTTTTTAAATACAACTTTGAACATTTTTTTCCTGATATATTTTCTTCAGTCAAAGTCAGGCGATTAATTAGCTAGTGAAAATTAATTGTTAAGTACTATTCACGTTTTATCTCAACTCTGATTTTTTTAAACCGAATTCTGAAACTGCATATCTTTTACACTACAATTTAAAGAATTCTTATAGTGTAAAATATGGCCTAGTTTGCATATAGACAAAAAAAGCTGTAATACTTTCTGAACTTCATTCAACCATTAGATCACTATAAAATAAGTTACCTGAAAGTATAATAACAAGTGAGAAGTCGTGTTTGTTTCCTTGTTGAAAAACAACATCAATATGTGATACTTGAAAAGGTCATTTTTTAAATATGATATGATAAGAAGCACCAAACTTCCGTGCACAATGTTGAGATGTCAGGTGGACTTCTGTGTTCAATAAGTAGTGTGTGATTGTTTCAACAAACTGAATTGGTGAAATAGAACCCTGAAATAATTTAGATGGTCATTACATGAGAAAACGAGTTGGATCAGCAGTTAAAATCAATCAAATAATTATCAGAGTATAATCTGTATTTCATCTTGAACACCTGTTAAATAAAGTATGCTATACAGCTACTGATTTATATCACCCTAATTTGCAGGGTATTATGTATATTATAGAAAATTGCTAAATATTATCCCTAAACCTTCTAATTTGCCGTTTCCATGCATTCTGGAATTCTTTACAAGCTGCTTCTGGGTATTAATTTCTATATGATAATAATTCAGTTTGTCGATGACAGTATTAGTTTAGCTTAATGTCAGACAGCTCTGAAACAGTATTTTTACTAATACGTAAAACCAATTTACAGAAGGCCACTTAATTTTATTCATATATGAGCATATTTTTCACTTATTTAATTAAGTTTTCGAGTTAATTTTTTAGTAATTTTGACCCATGAATAACCATATGTCCCTGCAACAGCTAAGTACCTGTTACTAGGTCAACCCAAGTTTTCGAATAAAGTATCATCACTACCTCCAAAGTTCAACAAACAAAAATCTATGAAGCAATTACTACCACTTATTTATCTTTTTTTACTTCGTGTTCTTTGTTTTTTCTTGCTAATAATAATGTAAATTAACTTCGTTAAACCATGTCCGGACAAATTCCTTAGTATTTATTAACGGATTTGTCATTTTAAAAAACTGCAGCCCTTATATGAGATACTGTCTTGATACTAATTTTGGCGACTAGCATCACAATAACCATTTGAACTCTGCTTGAAATGATGCAGTTTAATTATATGTAAACACTAACAGAACCGCATTTGTATAAATGGAAATATACACAGTGTTTAGTAATGACCATTAATTAATAACTAATATATACAAAACTATTTGAATTTTTATTAGACCGTAACATTTTCTGACTTGATATCTAGTTCATCTTTGTTTTCGAAACTGATTTACAAATAGGGATTTTATTCGTCACAATTTAATAATTTTATTGCAACAATACCTACTGCTTGATGCTGTAACATTTTAAAGAACTGAATTACATACTGAATTAAACAGGAAGTCTTCATACAAGTATTTATGCGACTATTTATAAGTATTCTCAATCGATAATTAAAAAGTGGACTAATCTTTTTAGAAAATTCATTTGATCAAAAATTCGCTATACGATGGACCAGATTGTACATCGATTTTCACATAATACGTATAGCTAAGTAGAGTTATTATTTTGTGAACTAAGGATATTCAGTTTTAGTACCTTTTTATGATTAATTATTTTCATTATACCCTAGGTTAGTATAATGCATATGTACACTTATATTTTATACTATGTTTCCTATACATACACAAATAGGTATTCGGTGGACTCTTCGTTTCGCTATTGTCCATCGTAATTCCACAGTTTCATGAATGGGATAATCTATTTTATCTATGTGCTGCAATGTGTATTTTAGGTACGTTATAACAAAAACCTTTAATTGTATCATGTATCATCATCCGGTATCAACTTCAAGAACGAAATCGCTCACTCGTTATAATTAGTTAGAATCAATTTAAAACGAGCATTATTTTCTATTAATTGGTGGAGGTTTCAAATAACTTCACAAAACATACGTTCCTATCGTGAAGATGTATTCCGAAATAATTAACTTAGCACTTATATAAATACCAAGTGTAATCTAATTATACTGACTTCACTAGTTTATAGAAACTTACACTATCAGTGACAGAAAAGTGTATAAAGCATGACCAATGCTCGACTTACCATAACAAAACATTTTTGAACTTTAAAAGTTTCAAGCAAACATTCAATTTTTACCTGCATTTTGTTTTTTGGCTAAAACTGTCACTTTGAAAATACGTACAATTCACTGTACATTGATGATCTGTCTAAAAAAGAATGTCCTGACGTTCAGATATGAATCCATAGTTTTAAAGGTTTGTCATGTAGGATGTGACAAAAATTACAGTAGTCGATATCGGCTATCGGTGAAGTTATAACATAAGTGTATTCAGGCTCCCTTGGGACACTTTTTGTTTAGATTAGAAAAGGATATTTTTGGAATTAAACTAAAGCTTTAAATATTGTAATCAACTGTTCATTACCCTCATATACGCAACGTAAATTTTCTGCACAGCATTGCCAAAAAGTGATTTCGACATAAACGGTGAGCTTAAAAAATCAACTTACCGGTTTGGAAAATCGTGAATTATGGTGAGTGAAATCGGGACCTAAAACCTAAGTAATAACATTTTATGTACATTATTCGATTTGTTTTAATAGATACAATTGTTAACACTCCAGTATGTTACAAAAGGAAGTGTAGTAAACACTAAAAAACATGTATTACTTATCAAATATCTTTTACTTAAACAGCTATCAGGTCTAAAAATTCGGCTAGTATGTAATGTACCGTGTTAGAAATGTAACCACTCACCTTAGAAAGATAAATATTGTCATGTATTTATTATTATCACCGAGAGTTATTTGATATGAACCTATCGGAACAAAACGAAAACGTAGTCTGCTTTTGGACATCCACATAACATTTTACTTGACTTTTTGTGTTCTTTATGATAAATTTCCAGTCGACATTTTCAAGCTGAACAAAATTGACTGTGCACATATCTCACATAAAAACGGAGAGTGGCGATAATGAGAAGTGAATAATCCACATATCGGAGACTAGTAATTGCTCAGTACACTTGATCTAATCATTTGTTTACCATAGATGGCATCAAGGAGAACGAAAGTGGTGTTAAATGAGTAGTTGTACGTTAACGATTTCAAACGAGAACACATCTAAAGTAAGGGGTTATATGCCCACTTCTGAAAACCATAGAATATTAAGTTAGGTTGGTTAGATGTTCTTTACATATTGATGGATTGTTTCTAAAATAATGATAACTTGCTTTGCTGAGTAGTTCTAGTAGTGATTTCGGTAAATAGATTTCTTGTTGAGTATTAATAATCATTTCATCAACCATCAACTATAATGTCATACTATATTTGAAACAATCTCAGCGATTGAAATTTAAAATAATTCCAACGTTTCGTCCAGCTAACTTGTCTGGACTTCTTCAGGGTCCAGACAAGTTAGCTGGACGAAACGTTGGAATTATTTTAAATTTCAATCGCTGAGATTGTTTCAAATATAATTTACATATATAATGACTTCTCTATACTCGGCGCCCAATATCTGTCAAACTATTCGTTCTAATCTTGACGAATATTCGTATAATGTCATACGTTATTTTAGATATTCAGCCACTAATCAGACTTCTTGTAATGATTTGTATTTTGGATAAAGCGTAGTAAAAATGAGTGGGTTTCAGTTTAGACTTTTACAACTTTAAATTTTAATCCATTTAGTAAAGCATTTCTTTAGTATGGATCTATTCCCTTCTATGCAAAAGTTAGTCATCAGTCAGTAAGTTTTGATAAACTGTGTGTTGTGTTTAGAATACTTTTCAATCTCAGTTATAACTTTTGTCTGTTGCTTTTAATGATTATTACTCACAACATCATATTGCATTACACTCACTAAATAAAAATATTTCTTTTATCCTAGCTTTGTTAATTGTGCCATGGATACATGATAGGAAAATGCCCAAATATTTCAGCTTGTTTCGATTTTATCGGCAAAGTCACAGTTGAGTTCTTCTAATAATTTATTCGATAAATACTGCTATCCTGAAAAATTATCATAGTTTTCTAACAGGGAAACACGAAACTTATCTTTTGTTAGTGTCATTCCGAAAATATTATCTCATCTGAACAAATGGACAGAATTAATAACCTCTTTAAAAATTAGCATGTCTCAGAAAATACATGATCCCTTTCATCAATTTACAATTAATTTGCAAAATTGATTAATTGCATGTACCAGACAATGATAATAATCAGTTAATACATTATAACCATAATATCATGGAAATTCTTTATCGTCTGAACTAACTTACAAAATTCAGTAGATTTCATAGTTCTTTTCTTGAATGATGAGTGTTTTCATACTGGCAGGGTTTCTTTACTTAAAATGTTTTCCACTTCATCTCATTATACACAATAAATGCCTTGGGCAGATGCATATTCATTTACTAAAAAATTTAATGCAGTTCTAGGATTGAATATTTTCATATATATACAGAATATACAGATATAACTTTATGAATATATGTATTGAACTTGTAGAGGCAAACTTCCTCTACATCTGACTCCAATAAATGATATCTCGTTAACTGAGTATTTAACGCTGGCTAAATCTCCTAGTAGACATATGGATTTACTCGAGATTATTCAGAAGCCTGAACACCAGTTGTAGAGATATTTTATTGTTAAAGATTAATAAAATCCACAAGCGTACAGCAAGCAAGCGTCGAGTGAAACAAAGTGTGTGTGTCCGTGTTAAAAATCTATATATATTTTTGAGTGTTAATCAAGTGTGGATAAATTATTGATTATCTCTGTGTCTCAACCAATGGGGGAATAGATTAAGGATTGATGTGCAGACACGCGCTCAATCATACTCATATAGAAACTAACATAGTGGAGTAAGCGTCTAAGTTACAGTGAGTAGACAAATAATACAATAGTTGGATGGGCTTACTACATAAGCTCCCATCCAGAACATTGATGTTTTTATTTACAAAAAAATTTTTTATTAACAACTTTGTTCGACAAAGAGATAAAAAACGAAATTGTCTTTAAAATAAATGTACAACTTGATATAATGATGAGTAAGCGTTAAGTTGTAATAATATCTTGTGTGTTGAAACATTTTATATCATGTATGTATAAATGTATATTTGGCATCAACGAATTGCATAAAGTAAGCATAATGAAGATCCGTGGGGCCAATAAAAAATAGTAATGAAAATAGAGAAGGATTTTTGTGTTATAAGAGCAGTCTCAGGACTTGGTTTAGATAAATATGGTGGTTGCTACATACCTATCTGGCCAGTGTACTCTTCTTCCTGATCTTGTTATGGTTTCTGTTGCTGGCGTACTTCGGAGTGAAGTAATGTTTGTTGCAGTTGACTGCTAACCCATACTCGTTTAGCTTCTCAAAAAGGATTTTCAGATGAGTTAGATGTTCATTTTAATTTTTGCATGCGATAAGTAGGTCGACTATGTAAGCATTCTACGAAAGGTAAGCCACGTACCACTTGGTCGATAAAACGCTTGAAACTTTGTGCAGCATTCCTTAATCAGAAAGGCATGCGAATAAATTCGTATAATCCAAATGGGGTGGTAATGGCTGTTTTGGGAACATCGTCTGGGTGAATTGGAATGTGATGGTAAGCACAGACAAGATCAACTTTTGAAAAAATCGTCACATCAGATAGACTATGAGTAAAGTCATGTAAATGTGGAAATGGATATCTGTCTGGTATAGTCCAACTGTTGAGAGCACTATATTTGCCGCAGGGTCTGACTTCGGAAGTTTTTCTTGGGTACCATATGGAGCGGTGATGCCCACGGACTATCGGAGGGGCGTATGATACCCAACTCTATCATTTTGTTGAAATTGTTCTTTGCTAGAGCCAAACGAGAGGGGTCAAGGAGTCTTGGACGTGCGAACACTGGTGGACCCTCTGTCTTTATGTGATGTACGACGGAGTGTGTCAGTTTGTCCCGTTTGAAACTCGGTCGTAATAAGTCTGGAAACTGATTAAGTAAACTAACATACTTGTAATTCTAGCGAAGAGGTTTGATCAATAAATGTATGGACGTCTCGTTAGATATAATTTCTCTGATTTCGCTGCTGTGGTCGGCAAGGACAAGTTTCCGATTTCTTACATCTGCGACTATTTTATGAGACTACAGAAAATCAATGCCGGTTATAGGAACGAGGACGTCAGCTATAATGAAGCTCCATGAAAAATTGGATTTAGGGCCGAAATTTAATTGTAACTGCCTTCTGCCATATGTCTTGATCTCAGATCTGTTTGCGGCTGGTAGTTTTAGTCTGGGGTCAGGTGTGTTTTTCTCAAGTGTAGTGGGTGGTACTACACTAACCTCTGCCCCAGTGTCGACTAAGAACTGTGTTTCGGTTCTTTTGTCTGTAACATATAACAAAGGACTGCCTTGAGAGTTGTGGTCAGCGACTGCAGTCGTCACTAACCGACGGTCTTGACGTTCCCTTTGTTGTGTGCTTGCGAAGTTACAGGGAGGAGTACATTTTTTAGCTTGCTTACCGTACGTTTTATGGTACCAACAAATGTTATGTCGAGTGGTGCTTGGACTACGACGTCTACGGCTTCTAGACCTTCCTCTACGCTTGCAGTGGGAGGTATTCAAAAATTGGAGCTGGGCTATCTGATTAGTGAGGACTTCGACTGTTCGTCGTAACTCAGCGATCTCGTCAGTTGAGTTGGATTGTATGTGAGATACGGAGTGAGTCCTAGTCCGCTCGTAAATTCTATCGGCTATGTCTGCTAGCCTATCAAAATCGATATCTTTGTCTCCAACTGTTGGATGTTTTGTGGGAGACGTCTGAGCCACAAATGATATAATAGACGTTTATCTACTGTACGATTCCCCAATAAATTTGTCATGTGGCGTTTTAATTGAGATGGTGTACTGTCACCTAGCTCTACATTAGCTAAAAGTTGATCAATTGTCTGCTGGTCGGTGAGAGATGTAACATAAATGACCTCTCTTTTTAGACAATCGTATGGTGAGTCTGGATCCGGCTTAAAAATGACGTCAGGCACTTGTTCAATAACGTCGTCTGGCAGCAATGAGTTCGCATAACTAAATTTTGTGCTCTGACTTGTGATTCTGTTTGCGACAAAAAAACTTCCTAAGCATGCAAACCAGAGTTCAGCCTTTCGGGTATTAAAGACAGTTAAAGGTACAGAGATGGCACCCACGGAAAATAGACTTAGTTGAAAGGCTTAGAGAATTGTCTAGTAACATGAGACGAAAAAATATTAATAATAATAATAAGCTGAGGATCGAAATATAAAATATGAGGAAATCAAAAATAGCAACAAGAAATATATATGAAGCTCACCAAAAAAACTGACACTGTGTTTAAATAGGCGAATATACAGTAATAATTCCAAAGGAACAATGTTATGGGTGAACTTATTGACTGTCAATGAATTGTTAATAATTGTAATAGTAATTCCAATATGAAGTTCTTTATGCTTGGAGAATATGCAGCGGACTTGGTAGAGAAATAGGTGAGTGTTCTAAATGCGGTTCATCAAGTTTGTAGAGGCAAACTTCCTCTACATCTGACTCCAATAAATGATATCTCGTTAACTGAGTATTTAACGCTGGCTAAATCTCCTAGTAGACATATGGATTTACTCGAGATTATTCAGAAGCCTGAACACCAGTTGTAGAGATATTTTATTGTTAAAGATTAATAAAATCCACAAGCGTACAGCAAGCAAGCGTCGAGTGAAACAAAGTGTGTGTGTCCGTGTTAAAAATCTATATATATTTTTGAGTGTTAATCAAGTGTGGATAAATTATTGATTATCTCTGTGTCTCAACCAATGGGGGAATAGATTAAGGATTGATGTGCAGACACGCGCTCAATCATACTCATATAGAAACTAACATAGTGGAGTAAGCGTCTAAGTTACAGTGAGTAGACAAATAATGCAATAGTTGGATGGGCTTACTACAAACTATATTATTTATGCTCAAACCTGACTCTGCTATATCATAACATCTCATATTCTAGATTGTTGGTGTTCTAAACTAAATCACTTGAACGCTTATGTCTAATCAGCACACTTAAGTATATTATTCATCATATCACTTCATTTTGTTTTAATCTGAATAATCTTATTGACACTTGTGGTTCGTCAAAGGTAGGTATCCCGACTTCTTTCAAAATAAACAGGATCCTTAACATCCACACATGGCTAAGCGCCATGGCAAACGCGTCAATTGTAAGAATCATTTAAAAACCATAGGCTCGGTCATCTATGTCACATTTCCTATGACTCAGTAAGTACAGTAAAAGCTAAACGATCCTAAAACAAAATACTGTTATTCCTACTATTTACTATTTATTGGCACAGAAAGTCACTAAATATTTGACAAAGGATTAAAATCGTTAACATTACCAATGCAGCAAAATGGATAGGGATAAGAATATAGATCGGTTGTAACAAGTATAATGCATAACCAAATTAGCTAATATTTAAGGAAAAATAGAGAATAATAGAGTTCGCACCACTGTAAACATGTTTACGTCTTGTCTTCTACAGATACAAATCACTGATTTTTGATATTCCATAAGCACAGAAAGTTCTTTATTCCTTGTTGGATACTAAATAACATTAACTGGAATATGAAAGGCCACTTTGCAAGTAGCTACAAATACTAGGTAATCACGCAATCTTAATTGAAACTGTTTAATCAGACCAAAAAGTACACTAAAGTCATTCAATTTCGACAAAGCAATTGGCTTACTGACACAATAAATGTTTCAGAACCAATCAAATGGTCATTACGTTCATTTTGAATGAATTTCAATTACAAACCAAAAGGTTCATGACACATGATAACTCATGATCGAAAAATAATGTCCAGTATCAACTAGGTGAGCAAAATCAATCAAATCATTTGCGACTTTTCATCTTCAGTACAATTTAATATCACTTACTGGAAAACAATGATGTCATTTTTTAGGAGAAACTATAATCAGGATAATTTTACTGAATATTTTTTACTATCTAAAACCTCAAAACCTGGTATGGTTTTGAAAAAACTCAATATTCCTATAAACCAAAAAATAACAGTAATGAAAGCGCGGTAACAATCAAAAGATTACTAAAAAATAAGTGTACGACAACCAACTGTGACTTTAACAATTTAACGTATAGTCACGGTAACAGCTGCCACTTTTGATGAGCACAATCGACAAAAAATGAACATCATACAAAACATGGTGTGATGCATGATCGTTCTGAAATCAATGTCCAGAGATTATTCTGGAAACGTGTATTAAGAATGACCCGGTTTATTTGCAATTACTTTTTTAGGTTCAAATTTATTAAACTCAAATAAAATTTTAAAGCAATCAACAAGCACATTGGAATAGATCCAACTTATCATCCAATCAGGGAAATTATGGACAAACATAGGACCAAAACCTAAACCAATGGGAGTTTCAACCAAAACAAAGAAGTAAACAATGAAAGATTTAATATCAACAAGAACCAATCAATATCGAGGTCTACAGGACAAACTGTGAACCATATGCGGGGAAATTCGAACACTTCACTTCTACTTGAAGTTCTTGCTGATGATGTCGTTCGGAATAACGATGAAAGCTCCACAACCAAACCATCCAGCTCAGAGAACAAAACTCCATCAAAAATTTCCAGGATACTTTATTGTTGTTAGTCTTTACACGGAAAGAAAGCAGATTATATGAAAACGACAGAACACCACCGACATAACCAATAATGTTATAACCAAACATCCGTAAAATGTCTATCTTATCATCTAATAAGGTCAAATCATGAGGCTCTACACATGTTACCTCAAAACTTCAGTTACCTATCAGATGATTAAGAAATCTGAAACCCAAAAACGATGTAATGATAGTTGACACTCCTGTAGTTATTACAAGAAATTTCCTTTTATTTTTGTAGAATAAGGTGACCAGACAAACCGAATACGTCTTACACCGAGATAATCGCTAATACCTTGGTTGACTTAACGCACAAATGTGGACCGATCGTTTTCTTTCCATGTTCGTTACAGCTATTATGCCTTTACTGCGATCTAAAGTCTGATGTCAACCTCCAAATTCAGTTGTTGGTTAGCAGCCATCAACGGAAGTGTGACTGACACTTAGGAACAACGATATTTATCTACCTTTTTTCACCGGTATTACTAATAGCTGACCCATTAATCTCACTCTCTTGAGTAATTCGACACAACGGCTTACTGTCACCTACCACTTCTTTTTTCTGTTTCATTCATGTTTGTTACTCACCATCTCTCAACGTTACCATATATACGCTTCAGGACTCAATTAGAAAGTTTTGCGCTCGTTTATTATTAAAACCAAGAGAAGAGTGTTTCTGTGATTCTGAGTTTAGAATTCTTCATTACGATCCGCTGGTTTTCCTTCCTTCATTTCAAAGCTTGCAAATACCGACTTATACGTCACAACTATTCATTAGCCGAGTCAGTATGTTTTGACAAGGTTGTATACACGCTACACTGAGAATTTCAACTAAAGAGAAGCCGAAATTGTGGGCTTATCACTCACTGATCCAAAACATAAACCAAAATTTACTATATAATCGACAGTAATCATGGTAAGTTAACAAGATATGTTTAGGGAATAATAATTCACAATTTCGTAATGTTCTTAGCTTTCCGCTGTAATCTGCATAAGTGAACTTATGTGGCAGCAGTTTTAAGCACATTTTGACTTTCTTCGGTGACTATGCAGAAGGTTGTGCAGGATCAACAACTGTTTCTGTAGTCTCCCTCTTCTCTATTTGATGTACCGAGCTATCTGACATGTAGAATGGTACTTTAAACACATATTTTGTGGATTCGGGTTTGGTATTCTGCTTAAGTTCCAGAGCATTATCCTCCAAGTAATACCATTCGCATCGACAATAAGGAACGGGTGGTCCAGATTTGTATTCGTTTTCTCTAAAACATAGTAGATCCGGTTTACCACCCATTTTAGCTAATCGTACATACGGTGAGTCAGTCGACTTGAGATACATTGTATACTTTTTCTCGTGGCTGGATTCTTCAGGCATAAAACCAATGATTGGAATTTGCGAAATCGGGGGAGATAGCTGTTGCACTTTATTTTTCCTCAGTGGAATAACATGACACATCCAACCAACATCTTTTAGGTTGGTTTGCACGCTCATTTAAATTCAAATATCTAGTAATCATGAAAAAAGAATATCAAGATGAAAATGTATGTTAACGTCGATTACATAAAGTTTGTTTTTCTCACGTTTATGTGTGTTTAAAATAAGTAGTTTTCAACTAGGCTTCTTCGGTTGAATATATTTTAGTGACTCGAAATCTAGTTCCAGTTTGGTTGTTTCTGATTGCTACTGAGACACACATATTGTCATTCCTCGCATGTATTTATAGTCACACAAAATTAAGCTACAGACATGTGATGAATGCGATAAGAAGCGCATTCACATATGCACTTATATGAAAACAATCAAGATTGATAAGTGAATAATTAACAAGGTCAAAATGTGGCTCAAGTAGAATGAACAGATTGGCCTGTCCAAAAGCTAGAATAAGGTATATGGGCTTAACATAATAACCGATACTACAATTTATGAGAAAATGCGAGGTAGCAGTTTCGTTTTCTGAAACCTTTCTGTGACAACTGGCAGTGCACTTCACGGAACATGTTTCTTCTTACTTAATATTTTAAAATAGATACCTCTGATTTATGTTTTTAATTGCATTTCACGTAATATTTATTATTTATCACTGCTACACGCCCTATTAACAATATATTCTGTATTTTTTATAAAAAGTAATACATTACAAAAAGGATATGCTTATCTTTACTAAAGTTTGACGAATAACCTATTGATATTTAAAACACTGATTGCTGCATTAAAACCTTAGTAAAACATAAACGCCGGAATGCATAAACATACATTTTAAAAGCCAGGAGAAGAAAAACATGCACGTAGATATCATTGGGAAGTAATTTCAACATACAATTAGGACCTCAGTTTAGTTACTTCCCATATACAATAAGTTACACGCAATGTGTAACCTGGCATATGTGTGCATTGGTTGAAGTTACCACATTCCACTAGCACAGCAAGATGAAATTGTCAGAACAAATTCTAGAGTAGTACAGATAATAATAACATTATCGGCAGTAGAAAAGATTAGGTATCGTAGATACAGTTTGAGAAGGAAATATGGATTGATTCAGCAGAAGTTTTAAGACAGTTTAGCGACTTAAGGTCTAAAGGAAGTGAAAGAGTGAATCCATCTGAGCCACTGCGATCAATTCTGAGCCATTTCACAAAAGTTTTCATCTATTATCTGTGATTGTCAATCAGATCCCAACCAGGTAGCCCATATTTGTTTGGATCAGTTCAATATTTGGTACCCCCAGTGAGTACTTACTTACTTACTTACGCCTGTTACTCCTCGTGAAGGAGCATAGGCCGCTCACCAGCATTCTCCATCCAACCCTGTCCTGGGCAATCCTTTCAAGCTCTTTCCAGTTCTTATTCATCTTTTTCATATCTGCTTCTATTTCCCGACGTAATGTGTTCTTTGGCCTTCCTCTTTTCCGCTTCCCTTCAGGATTCCAAGTTAGCGCTTGTCTCGTAATGCAGTTTGATGATTTCCTCAATGTATGTCCTATCCATTTCAATCGTCTTTTCCTAATTTCCTCTTCAGCTGGAAGCTGGTTGGTTCTCTCCCACAAAAGGCTGTTGCTGATGGTATCCGGCCAATGGATGTTGAGTATCATGCGTAGACAGCTATTAATAAATACCTGTACCTTCTTGATGGTGGTTGTTGTAGTTCTCCAAGTTTCAGCTCCGTACAGTAGAACTGCCTTGACGTTCGTATTGAAGATTCTGACTTTGATATTGGTTGAAAGTTGTTTTGAGTTCCATATGTTCTTCAGTTGAAGGAATGCCGCTCTAGCTTTGCCAATCCTCGCCTTGACGTCTGCATCTGAACCTCCTTGTTTATTGACGATGCTTCCCAGGTATGTGAAGGATTCCACGTCTTCCAGAGTTTCGCGATCAAGAGTGATTGGATTGCTGTTCTCCGTGTTGTGTTTGAGGACCTTGGTTTTCCCTTTGTGTATGTTGACGCCTACTGATGCAGAGACTGCTGCTATGCTGGCTGTCTTTATCTGCATTTGTGTGTATGTGATAGGAGGGCTAGGTCATCTGCGAAGTCCAAGTCGTCTAATTGGTTCTGAGCTGTCCATCGTATGCCGTAGTTTCCCTCAGATGTCGAGGTCTTCATAATCCAGTCGACCACCAGAAGAAACAGGAAGGGAGAGAGTAGACAGCCTTGTCTTACTCCGGTCCTTACTTGGAATGCGTCTGTCAGCTGTCCTCCATGCACTACTTTGCACTGTAGTCCATCGTATGAATTCCGGATAATGTTGACAATCTTCTCAGGAACTCCGTAGTGTCGAAGAAGTTTCCATAACGTCCTTCTATTTACACTGTCAAATGCCTTCTCATAATCAATGAAGTTGATGTAGAGTGACGAGTTCCACTCAATTGATTGTTCGACGATGATCCGTAGTGTCGCAATCTGGTCTGTGCACAACCGGTCCTTACGGAATCCAGCTTGTTGATCTCGAAGTTGAGCGTCAACTGCGTCTTTCATCCTGTTCAGTAACACTCTGTTGAAGACTTTACCCGGTATTGACAGTAGTGTAATGCCTCTGTAGTTTTCACACTTGCTCAGATCTCCTTTCTTTGGAATCTTGATGAGGTGTCCTTCTTTCCAATCCATCGGCACTTGTTCCTCCTCCCAAATCTTCTTGAATAGAAGATGAAGCATGCTTGTAGTTACTTCGATGTCTGACTTCAACGCTTCAGCTGGTATATTGTCAGGTCCTGCTGCTTTCCCGCTCTTGATTTGTCTGATGGCCATTCTGATTTCTTCTGTCGTTGGTGGATTGACATTTATAGGAAGATCTGTGTGTGCTGCTTCGATGTCCGGTGGATTCATTGTAGCCGGCCTGTTCAGGAGTTCCTCGAAGTACTCTGCCCATCTGTCCCGCTGTTGTTGAATCTCAGTGATTGGTCTTCCTTCTTTGTCTTTGACTGGTCTCTCTGGTTTACTGTATTTCCCTGCAAGCTTCTTCGTCGTATCGTAAAGCTGTCTCATATTTCCTTCTCTTGCAGCTTTTTCCGCCGTCGTTGCTAGTTCTTCCACGTATTTTTGCTTATCAGCTCTAATGCTCTTCTTCACTTTCTTGTTTGCTTCTATGTACTCTGCTTGTGCTTGGACTTTCTCTGCTCTTGTTCGACTGTTGTTAATTGCTGTCTTCTTGTTCTTTCTTTCTTTGATCCTGTCCAGTGTTTCTGTAGAGATCCATTCCTTGTGATGATGCTTCTTGGGGCCCAGAACCTCTTGACACGTTGAAGTTAATGTTTCTTTGATACCTTTCCAGCTATCCTCCATAGTAGTTTCTTCTTTCTTCAGTAGATCCTGTAAGGCTTGGAACCTGTTGTTGAGAGCTACCTTGAATTCATTGAGTTTGTCAGTATCTCGAAGGAAGGCTGCATTGAACCTTTGCAGCGCTGTTTGTCCAGTTGTCCAGTTCTTCTTTAGCTTCAGTTTCAATTTGGCCACAACCAGGTGATGATCTGAAGCTATGTCCGCTCCTCTCCTGGTTTTAACATCTTCCATTGTCCTTCGGAACATTTTATTGATGCAAATGTGATCTATCTGGTTCTCTGTGGTGTGGTCCGGTGAGATCCACGTAGCTTTGTGTATACGTTTGTGTGGAAATGTTGTACCGCCTATGACCAATTTATTGAATGCACACAGATTTGCAAATCGTTCCCCGTTTTCGTTTCTCTCTCCCAGTCCATGTAGTCCCATGATGTCTTCATATCCGGTGTTGTGTATTCCGACTTTGGCGTTTAGATCTCCCATCAGAATGATGAGGTCCTTTGTTGGGCACTTCTCTATGATTGATTGCAGCCTCTCATAGAATTGAACTTTAACGTCGTCGTTGCTATCATTGGTGGGTGCATAACATTGGATAATGTTCATTGTGATCCCCTCCTTCTTTGTTTTGAATGATGCTTTGATGATTCTGGATCCGTGAGATTCCCATCCTACAAGTGCATTTCGTGCTACTTTGGATAGCATTAGAGCAACTCCCTGAGTGTGTGGAGCATTTTCCTCTTCGCGACCGGAGTATAGCAGCATCTCTCCCGTATTTAGCCTTTGTTGTCCAGCTTGGGTCCAATGGGTTTCACTGATTCCCAGTACTGTCAAGTTGTATCTCCTCATTTCCGTTGCTATTTGACTGGTCTTCCTGGTCTCCCACATTGTCCGGGCGTCCTATTTACCTATAAAAATTGTTGCTCTGGTTGTTAGAAGGGGCATCGGCCTCGTGACTTCCGAAGGAACTCGGCTTTCACCATGAAGCGTCATATTACCTCTAACTCCCAGGGCAGAGTTTAAATGGTTTGAGTTATTTTTTCTGGTTAGCGTTTTTTTAGCGAGTTAGGTTTCTACGGGATGGGGACGCTAACCCCATGCCCAACCTTCCTCCTTTACCCGGGCTTGGGACCGGCAGTAACTCTGGAAGAGCTACAGGCGGAGTTGCCCCCAGTGAGTAGTCTGACATTTTGATTCGATCAACCATAACTTCCCTCCAAACCACTATTACACCAACCATTACAGCTCGTCAACTTGCGCGGATAATTGGCATACAAAATACACGTTAAAACCACCTCGGTCGTCAAATATCCACTATTTGACTATTCAATTCGTCATCATTATCTAGTACTCTTTAATTATCTCAGCATTAATAACTCCACGGTATCAACACATAAAGGCAATGAATACTACTAGTAACAGACTAATATCCTCGTTCGTCCACATGGAGCTTTAGATTCTTTTTCCCCCTCTCATTCGAGTCTTATATGAAGCAGCTTAAGAAATCAGTGCATAGTGAGTACTCTGTAGCCAGACAAACTTCTCAGAGTTATGCGGAGAAATCTTTCTGTGGTATGCTTTAAGCTAGCATATTGGCTACTACATTATGAACAATAACTAAGTCAGACCCAGAGAGACAAGTAATTATGCTTAAGAACACTAAAATAGCTTTATTTAAGCCGGATGTTATACTAGTACACGGAAAACTTGACATTGTAACTCATGTAGGGAAAAACGGATTAATGAGATTTAAATCTTTCACAAACTCATGTGATTACTTTAATGAACCATTCCCTTCTAGTGACATTGGAGTATTTATGTGTTCGGTAGTCAATCATGAGCACATGCGGGTTTCCGTTATGAATGACTGCAAATTTATAGCTAGTAACCATGTTAATAGTGTAGCAAATGTTTCATTGCTACGTACGTTCATGCGATTGTATTTATTTAATTCTTGTTGATAGTATTGCTCTAAACAATTTTCTTACCTTTTGTACTGTTTAGTCAACTAACAAACAGTATGTAATTATCAACGCATCATGCAGGAGGTAGGTTTTAATTACAACTAAACAGTGGATCGTGGGTAAAAAACTTGGCTTTAATCCTGCGGACCATGTGGATATGCACCTACAAAACAGTGCTCAACCAGATGACGATTTGTCGGTCCTGAACTAAAAGACCATTCACGACTGCGGTGATTTACAAACATAAAAAAGACCATTCCTTATAGATAGAATTCAGATTGGAAAGGATTTGCTGGTTTTGTTCAACAAATTGGCTGTTTACCGTGTCAGCAGTTCTGAGGACGAAAACACCTTGCCACTAAACGAAAAGAATGGGTCAGTACAGTAATCTTATTAATATTCCGTAGAGATGCATTGAAACGGAAAGAAGGGCTTTTACACAATTCCTTTGACATCAAGGTGGGCGAAATGCAAGCTGAAAACAGCCTGGTTCAATATCCTAAATTTCGGTTGCTGGACACTTTTGTCCCACCAATTACCATGTAAAAGTATTTTCTTTAAAAATGATAATAATCTAGTTCGACACACTTGGATGTGTCTATCTCAACGTCCGTGGCTAGTCATGTGGGCAGTGCGTCAGCGGCCTATTAAATCACGTGACCGATTGAGGTAAATGTTTAAGATTTGATAAAATGAATGATGTACCACAGAATATATCATCAGCTATCTCATACTTGAGTGTGAACATCATGTAGCTAATGTCGAAGTTTAAACGGCGTGAACATTCACGATAATTTGGACTACCAAATTCGCAGTCCCCTTTGTCATCTGGAGAAAAACTGAAAATGCTGGAAGCATATATCCAGAAGAAAGACATAAGGAAAAAACTTGTAAGTCAATAAAATTCACTGGATTAACTGTTCCTTATCCAGACGGTCACGCTGATGTGGGTAATGGATGACAATCTTAAGCCATTCGTGCGCTGTATTTTGTCATACATCATGACATTTCAAGTTGCCGGCCATTTCACACAACTTGACACTTTATCTAAAAGAGCATCTTAGAAGCATACGAGGCATGAAGTTTTTTCAAACCTTTAGGCGCTTCAACATCTCGGTTCTTGTCTTCATCCACGAACAAAAAACAACTTGCTGAAGTTTATGAAATCGTTACGCAAGGGTGTTTTCACGACATTCGAGACAGAATAGAAAAACTTCATAGAAAAAACGAAAACGTGTATGTGCTTAATAAAAGTTATAACTATTCACCTCCGTTCTGTAGGTGCAGTGTTCAGCATTAATGAAAATAACCGTAAATAACACTTCGCGTAGACAGCTGTTTAACAAACCATGGCAGTTAGGTGGTGTTGTAAATTTTGTTTATTAAATTTCAGAATTCACAAGAAGATTACTTTGGTTTCGAATAGTCAAACCGCAGTTTAAGGAAGGTGTTACTACTTAGATGCTTTTTATGTTTAACTTGATTTTTAGTAAAGCTTTTTCTTACAATGAGCTGCATTTCCGATTTGCTTGTAAAACCCTCTAAGTAAATATTGTGAAAGCCTGTCTAATTTCATATGCGCATATCATTTAGGACACATTCCTAATTAATAACCCACAACCCGTAATTTCTTTTGCAGATCTCTGTAAATTACAATAGGTCATAACACTTACTATGAACATACATAACAATCGTTGCTCAAACATCTGTCTGTTACTAAAATTCTTGTGCTGTTTGATGTTTTTTTCCTTCAATGAATGTATTTAGACATGTGGCACCTTTTAACATAATCCATTACAGTTGTGTTATTTTGCTATGGAAATAAAGGCGAACATAGGGAACATTTTTAGTTGGACAAAAGATGGACAACAAAATATAAAATCAAGCGTACATTAAAAATAGGCGGAAAGTAGACTGTTCAGTGGCATTTCAAAACAGCCACAAAAGGGAAAATTCCACGTAACAGATGTAAAAGCAGGAATCTCCGCGTGTTTCTCTCTAGTTTACTCCTTATTTTATAACCCGATGTCTTCCTTGTTAGTCGATTGGCGAGACTATAATTTATGGACGAACCAATCATGTACACGATAAAAGGTCTTGGATTTTGGCGTTATAGCTGATGTCAGCTCGTGATAAAAACCCGAAATCTAATTTCTAGCCTTAATCATCAACTGCAAATTATAATTATAATTCCTCACACACGTTTATAACCCTCGTTTTGACCTGGTTATTAAGTGGACATTCTCAAGGTCAGTCTAGCATCGCGCAAATGGTTGTGGACAGAATAGAAGAAGCTTACGCTACACGGGCTTCTGTGTCTAGTAGGAGTGGATCACCAATACTTCCAGGCAGGAAGCTAGGTATATTAACGATAATATAGGAAAACGAAATTGGCAAATCATAGGAAGATATTATCTTTATTCCTTAAGGACAGGTCGTTTCTTCTTCAAGGACTCCTAAGAATTCTCTTGGATTAGATCAGCCGACAGAAAATTCTAGCATTTGACATCTCTTAAAAAGTGGAAGTGGTATCTACAGTTCGTTCTGTTGTGTTGTGTCTGCAGTCTTTGGGTGTTACCCCTTAGGTTTGTGTTGGAGCTAAACTTAACTAGGTGTTTGAGGAGATATCCAGAAGTGTTAAGGATACTGTAAGCCATTAGAAGGTCACCTCCAAAACTCCCATGCTTTAATCAGTAAAGATTTAGTGATTGGAGGCGATCTTCATAAGACTTGGATTTGAGTTCCCATACTGATTTCTTGGCTCGCCATTGGATGCGTCCTAGTGTGTCCTTATCCTTTCAGAGTGAGGAGAAAATACTATGCTTCTGTACTCTAAATGTGGACAAATAAAACTGTTGAAAATCATGTGGAAAGTTCTTCCGTGAAACTGACCAAAAATGCGCTTCAATGTTACAAGTGCAAGGTTTGCTCGAAAGGCATTTCTGTCACAGTTAGCGTAAAACTTCAAGTCGTAGGGCGTCAGGACTCCTAAATATTTTTCGACTAGGGTTACTACTAGAGAGGAGTTTCTTAAGTTGTAACCGTAGTCTGCAACATGCTGCAGATGGTCTACTTTACACTTTGAAGTGTTACATGTAAGACCATTGTCGTCTGCCCAACTTTGAAGTCGAGTCAGATCCTCTTGGTTGCATATTGGTTGTTTTTGGGTACCATTGGGGGAACAAACTGCTTTGAAGCACACAAGAACGCGTGCAGTAAAAAGTCGCGATGAGCATTCACATCCAGTTGAGAGTGAATTTCCCAATCCATCTGTCGTAGATTGTCCTGTAATGCTGACACATTCAACCGTTTGAAATTCCAGTGCCTGTTTTCGGTGGGGTGTCTTAGCTCAGTTTTGCTGGTAAAACTAAAGTCCATGACGGCGTGATCGTTCCTCTTCAAGGGATCCAGGATTGAGAGGTTGTCAATTGGGAAGTCTTCGTTTGTAAATACACAGTCTAAGCGTGACGGCATCTGACTGTTTCTCCAACGAGTTGACGACTTTACATTTTTGAATAATCTCAGATCCTCAATGAGGTTGAAGAACCGAGCTTCAGTAGAGTTTTCACCTCCAATATACGTATATTCCGCGAAATCGACTTTAGGAAGATTAAAGTCCCCTAATATCAGGATATGAGTGAATCCGAGACGAGTAGAGCGGTATAATCCTTCCAGCATATGATTGTTGTACGTGATGTTAGCAATGGGATTATTGTAGATGACTCCAACTAGACACCTTGAGGTGGTAGACATTCTTACTAAGCACCATACAGATTCATCAAGATTGATAAACTCTTGGTTGTGCATTTGATGTACCTCTAGACAGGATCGTAAGTATAAGGCTACTCCACCCTAATTCTTGTTTTTCTGTCATTGAGAAACAAAGACATCCCGGTTATTGCTAGCCCCTAGTCCGTAAACTGAGAAGATATCCAAGTTTCAGATATTCTTGTCGGGTGAGCATTATTAACGTTACGTAGCTCATCTATTTTCTTCGGTAAGCTCGCAACGATCATGTAGAAGCAGTTTATGATTTCAACTTGAAACGAGTGGGCTTCAACTGTCTTGTTTGGCCGTGTGAGCGTTACGTGATTGTTATTGAAGTTTATCTTTATGAATCCAATGAGCTTTCTAGCTTTGGATACTTGAAATAAAATGTGCTCGGAAATGTTCGGACTGTTGCTACACCACAAACCCTAGACACAGACAGTGTTAAAGGGTTTCTACGTATGTCTTTGTATAACCACATTTAGGTTAAAGCAGCGGACAATCTGAGTATATTCACTTCACTCATTGTTCGGTGGTAGATTCCATGAAAGTCTATTTCTACAGCTGCTTTATTTATTCATGGATTGACGCTGGAAAAAACTTCCTTTGGCAAGAGAAGAGAATGAATGAACCACTTTTATGTCATCAGCAAAAAAAGAAAGTTTTACCGTATTAGCAGAATGAACCCAAGCTCCCAATTTTGGGGAAAATTTTACCTATTTTGGGGATATTTTGGGGAAGCCGCCATTATAAACTTTGGGGAAATTTTGGGGAAATGGCACAAAAACCCCAAAATTTCCCCAACCTTTGGGGATTTACCCAAAATTTCCCCAGACCTTGGGGATTTCTTCCCCTAAATTTCCACTAAATTATGGGTATTTCCCCGGAATTTCGCAAAACTTTTGGGTTATTCCCCTAAATTTCCACAAAATTTTGTGTTTTTCCCCTAAATTTACACAAAATTATGGGTATTTCCCCGAAATTTCGCAAAACTTTTGGGTTATTCCCCTAAATTTCCACAAAATTTTGTGTTTTTCCCCTAAATTTCCACAAAATTATGGGTATTTCCCCGGAATTTCGCAAAACTTTTGGGTTTTTCCCCTAAATTTACACAAAATTATGGGTATTTCCCCGGAATTTCCCAAAACTTTTGTGTTTTTCCCCTAAATTTCCACAAAATTATGGGTATTTCCCCGGAATTTCGCAAAACTTTTGGGTTATTCCCCACACTTTGGGGTACTTCTACGTAACCGTTTTAACGCAAGTTAACTTATCCGAACCAAGAGAAGTATCTTTTCTTATAAGCCTCAGTTTTAAAGATCGTCCATAAACTATATATTCTCACCGTAAACTTTTGTAAGGACATAAAAAATCACTCAGAATTAAAAATGTCCCAATTATTTTCGTCATTACAGTACTCACTTATATTGAATGTTTGAATGATCAAACAAATTGTTGTCATGACTGAATACAATATCCAATATCTCCATGTTGAGCTTCAATAAACTGAATAGTTTCTTTGTGTTTGCTTTTCGATTTCAAACTATGGCCTCGATTTGTTAGTGTTGTATGATGAAGTAACTTACCGTTATCTATTACTCAGTGCCACATTTACAATGTACCACAAAATCGGCAAATTTTGGCTTAGAAGATAAATTTTCACTATATAGTGGATTAACATTCTGACATTCATGGTCTGTGATATATCGGTAGTTTGGTTGATCGACGTTGATTAGTTAGTTCAAGATTGGTGTTGTAAGTTTAAAAGTCATATCGGAATTCCAAACCATTCATCTCATTTCATGTAACATTCAAATACTGAAAATGTGTTTTGCAATTTATACTAAACGCATGCGAGACTCCGAGTAAAAAATTACATTCAAAAAGCCGATTTACATCATGGTACGTTTCATAACACCTCTTAATATGATAACATAATGAGCTTTTACAAGCTCTCCTATGATGAGCGATTAAAATCCTCAAGCAATTTCTTCTTATTTATAACTAGTTGAGAAGTAACCTTATGTTAGCATTCCGTACCGTTAATAACAACTTCAATGTTTACATGGCTGATGCTTAAAATCTTTTTGAAACTTATTATTTTCAAATTCACTGCAAGAAGGTTCAAAAACAGCGATCAGATAAACTAAATATGACTTTCCATTGTGTGTTCGAAGACTCGAACTGCGTACTTAAACATGTGACGCCAGCCACATCAGTGAACACTTTAGAAACTAACTTGTCACTATAAAAAAAGCTGCAAGGATTAACACAGGTTAATCAACCTATTAACCCTGTTCCTGGAGACAGAAGACTGAATTTGACAGGTTTTTGGGGGTGAATACTTGATGAACAAACATGCGTGTGTTATTCTGATACAACCGAGTTACTACAGTCAACTGCTACCACGTTATCTTTCAGGAAATTGATAGGCTCTGATATGAGGGGTGAAAATAAATTGACTGCATCCAGAATTTTCAGTCCGTGGACGGTAAGCCATGGTTACGGGCGTAGTAGTCATCTCTGCCCCTATATTTGTCCACTGACGGTGGATGTCGTTACGTCAGATGGGAGAGTATTAGATCACGAAATAATATTCGTCTTAATTAGCATCGTGAAACGCAATGTTAGTGTTTCAATGGAACACTTTATTTAGGATGACTTGGAGTACAAATTTTATCATATGCCAGTGTTAGATAGTCTCATTACCTCTGTAACCAAATGAAAACGATCTGAAGTATAGACACCCATCATCATATAGTATATCCCTTAGTCATACCATTCACTTTGTTTTCTGTTTCTGTACCTGCTGTTGAGAAGAAGCTGTACAATAACTTTGCTGATTTTTAGACGTGGCCTGACAAATGTTTTGATGTATTTACAATTGACTGATGTTGCTTTTCAGCCATTGGTCCACTGAATTCCGTCGATATACTTTTACATATCCATTTCACCTTCACTGAGATTAAGCCGTTCCAAATCTATTAGACTGGATGACAGGTTTCCGTATTCCGATATATCTTATATCTGTGAACTTAATGGTATAAGTAATTACTTGACGAGCTCGTATGACCAGAAGTAGTTGACAACACTTAAGTCCACATAGGTTCTTAGGCACATGAAACGTACAAAACTTGCTGACTGCAAACTAACGAAACACTATTCATAGTCCTCAAGAGGATATTAAGTCTATTTCTCAAGGAAACATGACAGTTTTACTGAACCACCTAAGTCGGTGATGAGTCTCAAAAATTGCGGATTTTCAAAGAACAGAAGGTGTCCTTGCAATTTTCTTTATTGTATTGGGCCTCTATCTTGGGAGTAACCTTCGGGTGATTCGTTTTGGAACTCTAGCATGCATCCATAGGGCCTCAGCCTAAACCCAGACCACATGCAAAGTGTAGGCGTCTGTCAAAGCAAAATAAGCTCGTTAAGAACCCTTACTCTTAGTTGCTTTACAGCAACTGTAAACTTGATGAATAGGTTCGACACAAAAATGTACTAAATCCTTCGCCAATATATCTCCATCAACATTTCGTTGCAAAACTCCCCTTATTTCTTTGTACGAACATTTTGGTAACTCGACCGTTTTGTAAAACATTGCTGTATATTATCGATCATGCACTCATGAACGACTGCTGTCGGAAATAATTGCTGTCTGAATTATCGCAGCAAGAGACTAGATTTTCTTTGTTTCTTATAAAGCTTGAGGACGATAGTCCCAGTATCTATGACAAGAACAGTTCCGTGGTTAGTGTAACAAACTTCTTATGGATGAATTACGTCATTCTGCGGACTCTAGATAAATGTCACATTTAGACGACTCTGATGTCCGATTTCGGCGACGTTACCTACGAAGACATATGTGAGGGGTCTACACCTCAAAGGACTTAGATTGCTCATTGGGGCCTTCATAAGTTAATGCTTATTGTATGGCATACAGCGAAAGTGAACTTTTATATATTGTATTTCATCATTTTCATCGATTGATATAATGATGTTTTGCTACTCTTTACTTCCTTATCCCTCTACAAATTTTGAAGTTATTGTCGCGAATTGGGCCAATAAGCCAAATGGATTTTCGTAATTCATAGACAGATGTAAACAAAATTATCAGTCTCAGAACTGTGTCTTCAGATTCACCGGAATAAGATTCTTCGTTATGGAGCACTCAATTTATTTAGTTACTTACCTGGTCTAGTAAAGGATTTATTCTTGAATAACAATCAGCTTCACAGGGAGCGCCATTTGACAGTCTAGATTAAACTGATATAAACTGTACAAAATTCACTATAACGAGTCACACAGCAGAGGCGGTATGTTACTGGTTACATTCATAATAGAAACAACAAGAAAACAAATTTTATAAAATGATGTCAATAATGACAGTAAGACTATGATATAGAACGAAAACGTTTTTGCTGTCAGATGGAAGCTAACTTGTAAAGAACAACTAGAGGTGAAAATATAAGGCAACTCAGGACAAGAGCTGTTTATAATCGGAAACAGTGTAGTTAATGCATGTTCTGTAAAAAACACCAATTTTCATACATAACTTGGTGAATCCTGCTAAAATCTTACTATTGCAGATATAACAACCTAATTATAGAAAGGACTAAAAACATTTTTATATATACATGAGGTATCAAGTAAAGTGTAAGAAAAGAGTCTAGTTTTTCACATGTGTTTTGATGCTGAATTATGATGCTGCTGAAAACGGTGCGAAAGGTGTAAAGGACATAGAAACAGCAAATAAATTATATAAATGTTGAATCCAGTTCATTGGTGATGGAAACGTTTAGGGTGTGATTACCGAGACACTTAATTTTCTTAGTTGGGCTGCAACGTGGGTGAATTCGAGGCAACCGAAAAAACGAGTTAATAGAACGGCGATGAATGACAGGAGAAACATATAGGTCGAGGTTTTTAAAAATAGTGGAAGCACTTTAAGTCAATGTAAATCATAAAAATGTACTAACGGAAATATCGTGTTTGGGTATGCGAAGGACTATTGTCTAATGGATATCAAATATTACAATTTTTGTAAGCATCACTGGCAAGGTTGAACTCCAGAACTTAATACAAAGTGAAATTCGTGTGACAAATTAATGATAATAAAGTAGGGTTGTTCTTATTATAGGGCCTGAAGTGAACCCAATCGTTTGATTGTCAGAGTTCGTTTTCATGGTAGATGGTAAGGCGAGTTTATGGTCATAACCACGAATCAGTGACATAGTTATCTTAAAAAAGTAACATCAGTTATTGCTAACCAATCTATAAGAGGCGGTTAGCAGACAAAATACTCTGACCTGAAAACATGAATGGGCTGTTTTCACCTTTCCATCACCTAGGTTTTTTATGAGTAACTCCACTCTTCCACCCTACTGAGATGTTAGCTCCTTTGTGATTATTAATGATTTAAATTGTTCTCTGTGTGACGCACCTTTTTGAAATACAACTTCTCTACCAGTGCCGTGATACGAACGGTTCAGACAGCTATAGCTTGTATATTAGAGGTTAAATATCGACTTGGCACGTCAGGCTGATATAAAGTAAACTAATGACGTCAACTGTAACATGATTTCTAGGTCATTTGCAGTTTAAAAGACGCCAAGGATATGTGATTGATCAAAGGCTCTGCCAAAACGGGTTTAAGATCATACGTCTTATGAGTGAGAAGATAAGTAAGTAAAAAAACAACTGAGTGCCAAAAAATTTTAAACTGGAAACAAATCTCCATAGATCGGGAGAGTAAATGTTTGCTGTGAACATTCACGGCACAGTTCAAGAATATTCAAGCAGGATCCATAAACACGATAAACCAATTGTCTACTTTAAATAGAAATTAAAAAGGAGAAGACTGAAATCAGCTTAATTTAAAACGAATCACAAGTAGTAAAGAGATTAAAATTGAGTGGACATATTTTGTTTTGTAGAATAATCCAAGTCCTCTTGTTATACGTTAGCGCCATAAGGGTACGAAGGTCAGTCAGTCAGTCGGCTGCAACGTAAGACCATTCACAAATATGCATCGGTCCAAGTTGCCATACCGGATTAGCACAACAAGATGAACACCCGATTCATAGAAGTAGTCACGTCAAAAATAGTAGTATTTAAAAGAAAGATTGTGTATAAGGATATAATACAGGAAGAAAGAATTAGTTCGTAGAAAGAAAGACATGAAGCGATTTTAATCTCTCAGTTTAAAGGAAGACAGAGAGTGTATGCACCGACACCATCGTGATCGATTCTGGGCCATGTCACACAGAGTCTCCAACCATTGGTTACGATAGTCACGCGGACCCCAACCAGGCAGTCTGCATCTACCAACATGGCTCAGACCAGAAGTTAGTGACTTCAAGCACTGATGCCACGTTTTGGTTTGGCCGCCCCTAACTTTCTTCCAATCATCCCTAATACCGTTAGCATTGCGCGTCGTGGTAATCGCTGTTCAGGCATACGCAACACGTGGCCCAACCTTCTCAGCCGGTAAAGATTCATAACCTAATCAACTGATTTACCATCATTTCCTAATACCCCACGTTTAACCTCATTATTACCTACCCGGTACTTGTTGAAACCTTACCGCCGAAGACGGATATTCGTGGGATAAGGAGAGGTGTGCATTACTGCTTGTGGGAAGGCAGCATCGCTGTCATGCTGGTTGTCTGAAGGAAGAGCCTTACTGCTGTCACACCTCTGTACAGTCAGCAGTACGACTTCGCCCTCAGACCTTGGGTTTGTTGCTTTTAGTCTTACCGCTCTTCAACCGACCTGTCTGGCACGGTAGGACCTTGAGGAACGGTTGTTCCAGCCAGTATAGCTCAGTTGCTTCATCACGATAGGCAAGCCCGACCACCACGTCAAGGTAGCAACAACGGTCGAGAAGATACAAAGGAGAAGCAATTCCATAAGGCTATGTGGGCGGGTGTGAAGTGATTTCTTAACAATCGGCCAAAAAATTTTGGTCACAGATATCCGAGCACCTATTACTCGGAATTTTCTTTCCAGTCGTTGCCAACCGCTGCTTGCAGTCATGACATCACCTTTCGATTACCAGGACCATGTTTTTCACTTTTTTCATTTGCTTGTGGCACTGAAGTTTGATCTTGGACGTTAATACAAGACAGCGATTTCCTCAAGTTCTCATCTATCTTCAGTGTTTTTCCTAGGTTCAGCCTCATCTGGAGATCAACTTGTTTTGCGCTACGTCAGGTTATTGTTAGTTGATTCTAGTCAATGTATACGGAGTATCCTGCTGTTGTTAAATGTTTGTATGTTTTCGGTAATGATCGATGTAGGTCCCCAAGTTTCAGTTCTTTGCAGCAGAGATTTTATAACATTGGTATCAAAACGTTTGACGCTCTTCGTAAGTGATAATTCTTTTGAGTCAGATTACTGAACACGAAGTTAGGTGTCTACCGGATCTTACTTTCTGTTCATAAAGCTTCTTAAAAATCATATCAGATACTGAAAGCAGTGTTTCCACACTCCAGTTGTCGCGTTGGTTAATGTGTAGTGTCATTAGACGAAATTAAAAATATTCCAGGAGAGTTTTACTCTTTTTCCCTTTCCTATGTTTTTAGCACTTCTTACATAGATTTTTTCGTTAGACTGGTTGTATATATTTCATACGAGCCACTCGCAAGACTTTTTGGCGGAAATATTTAATACTTTTATACTACAACATACTATCAAGAAAAAGTGCTTTGTTTAAAGATATTTCTTGAGCCTTGTTCCTTATGCGACATACTTGTAAATGTCACTAGGCTAAATCCTGGAACTTCTTATGGAAAGTTTATAACGCATCATTTTCCTAACTGAAATTCCATAAGTCGTCTCAGCTTCAAAAATATTTTTCATTTTGGCCATGTTTATAATTTCTAATTTGTCATGTACCTCAACAACCTGCATGTTAACCTGGCCCGTACATGCGTTGAATTATATCTTTATGTCTTTTAAACCATAGTCGTTATCTCTATACATATTTGGGTTTATGAATTGGTCTACCATATTGGTAACCTAAAAAAGCGAACATAGTTCAGATAGTAAAGTTACAAATTTAGGTACTATCAACTGCACTAGTATAATAACTAGGCTATCAGGTAGTTGTTGGCCAAACAAATATTTGAAATCAAAACTCCGGAACCTACTACTGAAATTAACATTAGGCGAATATTTTGCGATGCCAGAAGCACATAAAACAACAATACTATTTTCAACTGGCTACTCCTCAATCAACACTATAACTGGTTAAACATAATTGTTTCAGAATATCGTCATAAACAATTGTCATGACTTGACAACCACGTGGTATGATTGATAAAATTGATAAAACTATTAACAATATCGGTCAACAAGTTGAGTTATAATCATCATTAAATAGTGTTGTTTTCTCAGTATCATCATCCAACACGTATGATTTTCAGTATGCTTCTCTATCAGATATTCATTCAGTAAATATTTCAAAACCTTGTCAGTCTAATTGGACGTTTAGCGACACAATCATGCATGCAAATAATCAGTATAAGCAGCCGAACATATCTCTTGCGAACCGAAAACATCATTGTCGAATTCGCACCAACACTGACTAAGGTTCAAGTCATTGTCATAGACGTGAGTTGGGAGTGTACTCTCCCTGATAATCACATGAGCATCACTCACTGTTGATCATCTTGTTAAGACTTATTTAGCCAAAGTCATCTCGCAGCACTACATCACCAACAACTTCAAATGGTTCAAATGATTGTGGACGGAATAGAAGCTTTCGCTTAACAGGCTCCCTTGTCTAGTAGCAGGGGATCACCAATACCTCCAGGCAAGAACCTAGGTATGTTAATGATAAACGAGAAAGAAATGAATTGGTAAATCATAGCACCAAGTTAGTGTGAGTCTATCCTTGTTTATTGCTTATTTGCTTTTTACTCTACTGCACACCATGTTGACTAGCAATTAATATTATTCCTCCACTCGTTACCTAATCTACAACCCATATACTTCTATACTTTTCCGCCCGTTTTATTAAACCACTATCCTACATTACACCCCTCTTAATGCTTATACTTTAATAGGCAAACTATACTTTAAACTATAGTCAATTAAAGCACTGCATCGATGCCTTACCCACAGTTCATAATTTGTAACTGCCTGATAAGCTTGTAAAATGGTACTTATAGAAATAGTGTTTTCCAACAGATTGTGAAACAGAGGATTGTGTGAGGTATGATATATATCCAAGAATAAGCTTAAATGAGCCTAACATCACAAAAGGAGGGAGGGTGGAGTTACTGACCAGCAAGCATTGATGGTGAGGGCGATGACTTCAATCCACCCGTGTTTGTGGGGCAGAACATTTTGTATGTATCAGGCTCTCTATGATTGAGCATAAGTCAATCAATCTGTGATATAGATTATCTTCCTACGCTCACCACTCAGACTCATGTTTCCAATTTTATACTGGAGTAGCTATTCTACTAAGACAACCTATAACATGCTAACTCGGACTTTTACACATGGATTGTGTGACTGGCATCGGATGAAAAAAAAATCAGACAACAAAAGATATAGTTATTAATATTTTCAACACTTCACCCTTTATATGCACACTCCCTTCTAATAAACAACTTTCCCTGTACCAACCTTAACTTCCCTTCCTTCATATGAGCTTAATCCAACTTGTTAAACATCACAATTCATTGTTCTTTATTACTACATTCTCTTGAATGGAGCCTCTGACTTTATTTCACTCTAACAAGAGATAATATGAATTTAATCTAATTTATTATACCTTTGTCTGTTCTACGTAATGTTAAGCAACGTTTGGAGTCCATATCCAAGTGCCTTGTTGCTCTGCTGTTTCTCTTTTTTATTTTCTTCAGAATCTTGCTCCGAGGGCACAGCTATGAAACTTCTTACGTCTGGAACAAACTTGACGTATGCGTCAACTCAAGGCCATGGTTTATAACAAGCGCTCTACGAGACTACTTTATAACAACTATAAACTAAATAAGTTAGGAAGCATGCTATGCTCCAACTAATGTTATAATTTGTAGATCATGCCTGTAAAAATGGCGTGTACCTGCTCATGCAGAAATATATTATTATTATTATTATAGTAAAATACTGTCCTTAGTCCTTAAGAATAGATCAAGTCGCCTCTTAAAATACTCCTGGGAAGTCGCTTCGACTAGCTCAGCCGGCAGCGAATTCCAGAATTTGACAACTCTTAAGGAGTAGAAGTTGTGTCTGCAGTCCGTTCTGCTATGTTGTATCTCCAATTTCTGGGTGTTACCCTTTAGGTTAGTGTTGGGACTAAGCTTAAGTAGGTGTTTAAGAGGATGTCCAGAAGTGTTAAGGATACTGTAAGCCATTAGAAGGTCACCTCTAAGACGCCTATACTCCAATGGGTAAAGGTCAGGTGATTGGAGGAGCTCTTCATAAGGTTTAAATTTGAGTCCCCGAACTGATTTCATGACTCGCCGTTGGATACGCTCCAGAGTGTCCTTATCCTTCTGGAGTGTAGGAGGGAATACTATGTTTCCGTACTCTAAATGTGGACAAATAAAACTGTTGAAAATCATGTGGAAAGTTCTTCCGTGAAACTGACCAAAAATGCGCTTCAATGTTACAAGTGCAAGGTTTGCTCGAAAGGCATTTCTGTCACAGTTAGCGTAAAACTTCAAGTCGTAGGGCGTCAGGACTCCTAAATATTTTTCGACTAGGGTTACTACTAGAGAGGAGTTTCTTAAGTTGTAACCGTAGTCTGCAACATGCTGCAGATGGTCTACTTTACACTTTGAAGTGTTACATGTAAGATCATTGTCGTCTGCCCAACTTTGAAGTCGAGTCATATCCTCCTGAAGTGCCTACATATCCTCTTGGCTGCGTATATCTCTTCAAAGTTTCACATCATCGGCAAAATTAATAAGTCTGATGTTACCTGCTGAGGAAGACCATTTATATAAATCAAGATGAGAAGAGGTCCTAGTACTGAGCCCTGAGAGACCCCATTAGGACATTCCATAGCGTGTGATAAATTGGAGTTTACTCTGACCTTAAAATGTCGATTTGTCAGTTATGAACTGAGCCAATCAATTAGAGGTGGTTTGATGCCCAATTGTCTGAGCTTATTGATAAGACATATGTGATTAACCCTATCAAACGCTTTTGAGAAATCAAGGTAAAAGATATCCACCTTCCCCTTGCGATCAACGATGCATGTCCATCTGTCCACCGCAGTCAGCAGGTTGGTTATACACGAATAACCCTTCCTGAAGCCATGCTGCTAAGGTGAGAAGAAACTTAAGGACAGCAGATAGTCTGTATACCATCGTATATCAGGGACTTCATGATTTTTGAAGGTTTAGAGAGAAGAGCCATCCGTTGGTAACTTGAAGGTTCTTTGCGTCGACCTCCTTTGAAGATTGGTTTGATATGAGTCAGCTCCCAACTTTCCGGTGGTTTGCCTCGACTTAGCGAGTGTGAGAACATCACGCTAAGCGGTGTTGCCAGGATTGAAGCTGCTTCCCTCAGTATAGCAGAGTGGACCATATCTGGACCAGGAGAAGTGTCTGTTCTTAGATGCTGCAGTTTTCGGAACACCAAGTCAGCGCTCAGGTTCACTACGGAAAGTCCTGTGCAGTTGCAGATGAGGCCGTCATCAGTATAGTTGATGTGGGTCGGTTGAAATGTCCGGGAGTATTGCTCAGCCAGAAGGTTGGCGGCGTCACCGTCATTATCAATCGGGCCGTTAGGTCTCAGCAGTTGAGAAACTCCAGTTTTGGCTTGATGGAGAGAGGCTGCGTTACGGAATAAGCTTCTTGAATTAGAAATAAATTTATCTATAAGCTTTAACTGGTACTGAAGCCTGTCTTCTCTTATAGCCTTCGTGCATATAGCTAGCAGGACATCCTCTACTTCGGTAGCATTCTTGAGTGTTACACGAAGTAGCCTCGGGTGATTTTGATGCTTAGATTCCTTTCCCCGAGTGAGCCGTGTGACCGTCAAAGACTCTATTCTGGGAAGTTCAAGCTTTTTGTCCAATTCACCTCAGAGCTTCCTGTCATTTTTGTCCTGCAAACTGAGAGGAAGGTCAGGGTTGTCTTTGAGGTTCGTGATTATGAGAGAGTTATCACGGACCGTTATTGTTTTCCCAGGTTTTCCGGGGCGTTCATGTTCAGACCGTTGTTGTTTGAAGGGCGAAGCAGGTTTCTGAATCCTAGGCTTTTTGATAACCGGGCGGACGTTCTTGGGGGTAGACAAAGCGATCAAATCATCAGTTGATTTCCGTACAACACTTGCGATGTTTAGCTTAGACGGTGACGCCTGGTCCTTTTTAGCTCTGTTAACGTGGGCGCAATCACCTGTAGAGTTTTTGGGAACCGCTGTTGAATTTAAGGACCCTCAGCTGGGAGACCCGAGTTTAGTTAGGGAGTCTATTACCGTCGACGTAATGGTTGTGCTGAGTTTCAACATGTCATCATTAGAGCTAGTGCATGCTCCATCGATGGTAGACCTATCGACGTCCCTATTCTTGTTTTCATTACGTGCCCTTGTTTGTCTACCTGTTTTATGGCTATCTTTTTCCAAGTTTGCTGACAACTTATTCCACAGACCTGTCAATAGGATAATGATGTTACTCAGCAATACTATAGCATCCGTGCTGAAGTAACACATACCACTTATGATCCGACTTGCTGAGTCTATTGTAAGCAGTTGCCGTGATATCTGTGCACGCTTCATGGAACCAACCTTTGCAGTTGTCGCACTGCATGCCAGATGTAACAGCAAAACGGCATTCAGGTCGTTTGCATGAATTTTTCATGACTGTATTGACGTAAACTGTATTATAGATACTATCAAAAGCTTAAGACCGTTAAAAAGACACTAAGAACGGGAAAAATGTATAAAAAAGGAAAAGATAAAATGAATTAGCCTTTACGTGAAAAACTGGAAAAAACCGAATAGTAAGCTGAGGCAAAACCACAGTTAACCATTAAGTTGGACGAAACTCAAAAAAAGTAATCTACCGAACTTATAGCTCAGAATAGATTCTTTAGATCAGAAATGGTACTTTTTTGAGTAAGAACACAGCAAAAGTTTGAGAAATGCAAACAACGTTAGGACTAAACTTCCCGTTCGAAAAGTGCACTTTCAATGTTTTCACTATATATTAATCATATTGTATTCCGCCTTATGTTAAACCGCATACTTGCGACTAGCTTGTATGCACCATCAGATAGTAGGTATAAATATAAATAAGTAGTCTATGGCAAATCAGAGCATTGATTCTAGAGCACGTCTGTTACGAATACACTCATGTTTAGGAAATTGCTCTATGCTTTCTGTCCGAAATTTACGTAATTACCACCTTTCACGCGCCAACAGATTTTTTGATAACCATTCATATGTGTTAGTAGTATTACTAAATTCTACTAGGGTGAAATAAAAATGAGGTCGAGAAAATCTCCCCATAACTCGATAAACCGTATCAAACTAACTAGAACACTAGTTGGAATTCTTTTCTACGGTAACACTTTTGTACTTTCAGTCAGCCTAGTAATGCAGATGCAACTGGGAGTCAACTCATATGGACATCATACTGGTATAAGCGTTATTTGATTTCATAATTTAAACCAAAAGTAGTACCAATATTAAGACTTCTAAAATATTTATTGTTTCAAATATTTCTAAACGCAAAATATGTACTACCTGTAAGTCAAGTTAATAACACACATCTTACGGAGACATAATAAAATATCCCTACACGGAATCATTTTATTATTATCCCATTTTTAACATAAATAATCGCCCAAATTTTCATTTTAAGAGTGTTAAGAATTAAATAAGACATTTTTAAATTATTAACTGTATTTCTCGACCAGATGCTGCCGCCTCTTTGTTTTATCCTACAGCCTATCAATACCCGGAGGATTCCTATTATTCTTGGTAATCTCCTGCGCGTTACAACCCCATTCAAAATGATATCCAACCGACGTCACGTTGATTCTGGCGGAAGAGTAGTGTAGCGGCATCGGGCCACAGCTACACAATCCTCACAGCTGAACACGGGACAGTTGGGGAAATAGATATTTAAAATATAACGCGGAGAAAAACTCAACAATGAGGAATGTGGGAACAATGAATTGAATTAATTCGATTTGACCGGATCGCACTGCTCGGCCACGCAGTCGTGGTACCTGCTGAATGTTACCTCATATCTTTTATTCATGTTAAATGTATTGTTCCATCTCTAGCCTGAGCTTTTTCTCCATCATGCATCGGTAGTCGCTACGATGCAGTGAGTTGGTGTAGGCGATGATATGACCTTCACGTAAGATCTTATAGATTAGGCGGTTATATCATGACAAATCTACAATTTTAGGATTAGGTCTATTATTAGAGCAGTACTAATATCATGGTAGACCATGACTCCACAAATGTACTCTTATTTACGATTTTTTGATGCTTATGCTGTTTTAGACATCTTATTCGGGAAATCGCAGGACATTTTGTCATTTGCTTTTTTATCCCACTTCACTGTTTCATGTGGTATGCTTTTTGATCCTACTGCTTTACACTCCTGAACATCTGGACAGCTGAAGCTCACCACGTGGCCTTCCCCTGACAACTTATCAATAAACTTAATAAAAATTGTTATGATAGACATCCGAGATCCGAGATTCATACTCAACTTCATAACGCCCTGTAGTGACCGATTGAGCAAGAAGACAGAAGTGGGAAAGAAATTCTATTGGTTTACCGAATAATGTGCACAAGTACTCCTTTATATCTATACATTTCTAAAACTTAGAAAATGAATTTGCTTCATAGCCAATGATATGCAGTTGTCCTTCATGCTATTTCTGATTGCTCTGAAAACGACTCCTCATTTGGCCACCACGTCAAAAATCGTCTCTCTTGAGTATTATATCTGATGAAAAAATATTTATCACTCATCAGCCTTTGTTTGTGCTTAAATCTTAAGGTTTTACAAACTCTATAAAACTTCTAATAATTGCGATTATTCAGTATATAAGAGTTTTTAATCGATCAGACTGCTGTTTGTTGGAGTGAAGACAAATCGTGACAGCAACGAGTAATAAGACTGATGTCTTGATTGCATCTGTACCTGTTCAACTGTTGGACCTCTGCAATACTTCTTCCGCAGCCTTGATGTTTTTAGGGTACGACAGTTAATGAATGACTGACGGCTTCAGTCTTATCTGATGCTTAATTATTCGAAAGTCACTAATATGATTTAATATCGTGGAATAGGCTTTACGTTACTATTTTGCCAAAGCTAATACATCGCCTCACATATGCGCGTGCATATAAGCTCCTCATCGCTTATAAATTTTTCTCTTCGCTCCTCATACCTTGATTGACACAACTCACTACTTTTCATAATGTTAGGTGATGGAGAAATTTATTTTGTGTTGCGATGGAATTACGGAAAATGACATTTGAACAATAGAACCTTAATTTCAATCAAATTGTTGTATTAGCACAACTAATGTATGATGAACCACTCACTACATTCAGATACGTGTACCTGCACATACAGAAAAGTACTATTATTATACTTGCTCTTTTCCACAGCGATTTGTATTTTACAAGACTATGTACGAATAATCCTTTGTAGGAGGATGTGATTTTCGGTATATTGGAAAACAAAGGATCAAGAATCTATGGTACAAACGTGTTGATAGACAAAGTAGACCGAAATGTAGACCCTTTTCACTCTTTCGTTTCACCGAAAGATATTATCTTTATTCTCTGTTAAGATAAAATCTAAGTCAGTGTCTGAGTAGGTGTAGGGACTAAGATGACAACAAACGAATCAATTATTTCTGTTAGCCCGATGGATATGAAGATACATGGGTTAACGTTACTTTAAGATTATTTTGAATACATCATCTCCCAGCTACTTATCGGCTCATATCAGATTTCTTTGAAGAGCCTATGGGTAATGCAAGGTGCATCTGTCCACAGCTTGATGTCAGACACTAGCTTAAGGTTTATTTAAGATCAAATTAGTAAATTTGACGGAAAATTAAGGTTAGCTCCTCATGACTCTTTGAAGTCACACGTGCTTTAACAATGATTCTGGTCAGGTACTTTCGGATTTTTTAACATTTCTGGAACACGAAGCCAGTCCAATCCATTTGGAACATCCTGGTGATCAATACTGCAACATACAGCAACAATGTAGTGCGTCTAAATGTTTGAAAAACTCAAGGAACCGTGAAACTAGCGGAAATCATAATATCAGAGTGATCTTAACTTGTCTCACGAAGTTGTATTATATTCATGGTATGTCAGATTTGCACCTGAAGCTGTCGATGAGAACGATGATGCGTAATAAAACTATATCACTGTCATTCACCGAATCCTAACAAAAATAATAGATACTTAAACGAACTTAATCGAAAATAAGATATATTCATTAAATGACAACACCAAACAGAATAAATACTCAAAAACAGCATTTTACCAAGAGCTGGTCGAATAAAGCACAATTCAGAAAGACAGATTGCATTTAAACTTGTGCTTATTTCACGCTCTGAATGGCTAATTAGATCAGTCGTTGCAAACTAATATCCTTCAGGAAAATGAGGAATGGTTTATGTAACGGAGGAGTCAAATATATCCAAACATTCAAGGTGATTATGCTGTTAACGAAAAACGAACTTCGATGTGGGAAAATGTACTTTAACCATGACCTATAATTTGCTCGATACCATTCATGTCAATTAAAGTTACAGGAAATTGATATAATAGTCTTCTCTAATTTGGTTCCTACTGTTACACTGAAAATAATAAAATGGACCAGCTTGCCTGTCAACCATCTACAATTTGATTCACAGACAAAATCGATTTTTGGGCCGATTAGTACAACATCTATTATTGCGCATCTTGACTAGGTTGCACCTTGATGTTTTGGTGTCTTGAAAGCTCTACACAGTTTTTCACGGAGTTCAGAAATATTTATCCGCTCTAGTTAAATACGAATTTTGTGAAAGTTCTAGACAGTCGGTGTAATTTTATGAGTGCCGCGATGGAGACGTATATGTTTTAAAGATTAGGTTTTTGTGAGCCCGAAATCTTACAAAATTTAACAACTCATTTTTCCCATGAGGTGTTGGTGCATATATAAACTGTCTAAAAATACTATACAGTAATTTTTTACAGACTGCTGAGCTGTAGTAACTTACCGAGATTTTACACAAATTTTGTTCAAGGGCTATTTCATTATTTTTGGTAGGATTGAGCAGAAAGATTATTATACTCCAAGTGAAGATGACTTCAGTCAAACCCTTCCTATCCTATGGGCGCGCTCAATGAATTTATTCATAAAAAAACATGAAAAAGTATGGTAAGATATGAATCGTTTCATAGTATCATACTTAAAAACAGACATACTGGATTTAACTGATAGATCAGTCCACACTTGGTTATTTAAGCCCGCGAATTCAACATACAAGATCTATATGGTTAAGGACGTTGTTGGGTAAGTAAAACAACAGTGAGACTCATTCAGGCCTTTATGTCGGCCTAAATACAGCAGCCTGAATATATATTAATAGGTCAAGCTCATAATTTATATTTAGTTATGAGTATTTCAGCGTTATTTGTTGTGTTTCACATCGACCTATCTATTCTCGAACACTATTGTGATCAATTTCTTGATAAAAACCAGTAAAAATTAAAATGAAATGTATTATGTGGGGTTTTGCTGTGTTAATAAAATATCGGCGAATGCTTACAATTTTTGCTTCAGTAAACAGTTTGAACAAAGTCCCTACACAAAATGTCTTAATACCTTCTTCAGATGTCATTCACACTCCCTTCTTGGGCTGTGGTTTCCTGAGAAGTAGCTGGCCTTTATGATTACTAGATAAGCTACGATTAATTCACCATCGTTAGTGTAGTACATTTGATTTCATTCGGTCGTCAACGTCAGAGAATTATACATGTTCCCCTTCATGTTTACATAAACTCGAAATAGATAAGTTTTATAATGGACGCCTAAAAAATTTTTTTTATCCCACCCAACACTATGAACATTGGATTCAACATTTGTTAGGACATAGATATGACAGTAACACACATACTGAATAGACAATAAAAAACACAATAACTTTATAAACAAGTGGTACTAGTACAAATAAGGATGTGCATTAAAGGTAAAAAAATATATACAATATATGAACAGTTTTTAACCAGGTCTATGCAGTACGCAGACATCTAAATCGACAATTCAATTCTGTTTGTTTCGAAGGTGTATAGCCAAGCACAATATAGTAATTATATGAAAAACAGGGGTTACAAAAATGATCACACGTCATTTCTATTATTAAATAAATGGCTAAAGTTCTGAACAACAATGCGCTTTTCTAAAAAGCGGGCAACAAGATGTTCATTCCTCGGCTATAGTATGTTCGGAAAATCGATCAATCACATTGAGGAATACAGTCAAACAACAAAAGAGTCACGGAGGACAAAACGTTAGGCGAAACGATAGCAGCAACAACGACAGTCAATAAGCTCAACGATATCAAAGAACTGAACATAATTACAATTTTTTAAAATAAATACTACCGTAAAGCCACGAACCGATGTAGGTAAAGTAGTCTTTGAAAGCCTGAAAGCATCGAGTGTTCGTTTCATAAACTATGGGACTACTCAACCAAGGACGTCCAGTCTTATTTACGAAAACAACTTCTACATTAATGATCCGGGATCAAATGGTTTACAAGTCTAACGTTGAACACCTTACAATTTTGCGAAACTATCTCCTACAGCCACATGTCGTAACAAGTACAGTTCAATCATATCTAGTGAGAGTGGTGCACACATTCAAGACAATCAATGGCACTGACACAATATCTGCAGCATAACCATTCATTTGTGGTATTCCTAAACCTCACTGGTAAGACTGATAAATAATACATTAGTATTCATGTAATTGTCTGTTCCTTCACTTGTGTCACATAAACTCGCAAAAAGCTGTTAAATTTGGACAGATAACTCAGTCGAAACCACCTAATAAATGGTTCTCGTAGGATATATCAAAACCTCACATTCTATTTGCTGTATTAAACTAATTTTTAAACTAGAATGAACATCAGAGCTTATCACTATTTAGAAAGAGGTTCGAATTTTACAAATAAACTTCTAATCATTTTGGTTTCATATAATTTAATAGCAATTGTAATACAATCAGTTTTCTAACGGATCCTGCCAAAGTTCTTTGACAACTGGAAGTTTTCTGTCGTTCCTAAGAGTGTGATAATTTTTAGACGACTAGTTAGTGATGGAAGTATTTGATTTAGTCTTCAAACTACAGAGGAATATAGCGACTAAAAGATTATTTTTGATAAACGTAGGCAGCAGTAATAACTGATGCATACGAAGAAATATTCCCCTGATATCCAGTGTGTAATATCGTAGTCACGAAAATACCAGCATTCCAGTAAGCGATAGGACCGTATAAGCCTTCCACCAGTATATTGTAATTAAAATCACAGGCACAGTAATGCAAATATCAAACATCAGTGTATACAAACACTACATATTTTTATAAAGATAGATGCTTAAAATAGCAATTGGTTTCATTACAACACATCATGTCAACCTAGCATATACTCATGAGTTAAAACACACTTGTTGGGCTATGAAAACGGAAACTTAAGTGGTTCTTCAATTTAGGCGATAGAAGATGGTAAACAGACAAAAATCATGTTATACTTATAAGTATTTTGTTATGGTAACAGTATTGTGTAAATTTCCGGTTCTGATGTGATTCAAATAATGATGCTCGATGAACTCGCAAACTTTAACTAAATGATGAGAATACCAGTAGTTCAAAATTCTGATACGTTTTATTTGATATTGTGAGACACCGAAATAACAGTTTATGTAATAAATGTACCTCAAGAGCTCTGAGTAAAATACCACCTAACCACTAACTGACTGGATGACACTAGCTGTAGTAAACGGCTTTATAAAATTAATTAATCTTTCTACAAACATAACTGAAATCCATATGAACCATGAGACTGATGTGGCCGTTATCAATAATTTTTGCGAAAAAAAACAGTAAGATGATGTTTTTAAGTCACGACAAGAGAAAATCTGATTAATTATCAGAAAACTGCTCTTAGGAATGATATTAGATTATTGGAGACTGAATAAGCACGATAACTGATTCACGTTTTTTCGACACGACGATTAGTTATCGTGAGATGTTCATGAAGAGTTCGTTTCTCCGTCAGTTCAGGAAAGAAGGAACTTCATTGCATCCTGTTAGATTTTCAGAGCCATCTCAAATTGACAGTAAAAAGCCATCTTCCTTGATTTGGAAAGGACTGGAAGATGGAAACGCAAGTTCAACTTGTGATTTAGATGACGATGATTATTTTGAGAGTGATCAGTTTATCTCTTCTAATGAGGCCAACTTGTCGACATCTTCAAAAACCAACTGGAATGATAATAAATGGAGCAAAATGCTTAAGTTTGGTGATGAATCGAAGAAAAGGGATTTAGTCCAGTTTACTCCAGAATCACCCAAGATAAGCAATTTACGAAATACGTCGCAGAAACCACATAATAACAAGTCTATCATTTCTTTAGATAGTTTTGATCACGCCAGACCCCACTCCCCACTAGATGATATCGCAGTTCCGAAAAAAGCTCCAGAATCACCAATGTTGAATTTTCTCAGCAAAAAGCCCAATGCCTCGTTTATGCAATCACCAGACGCACAAAATGTCTCAACGAGCTCTGAGGATTCTATTTACTTTCATCAAGCCACTAAAGTATGTCAAGATTATACGGAAGAGGTGAAGGCTCACCTTGAAAAGGCTCATGAGAAAGCAGTCGCTGAGTTTTCAGTTGAAGATAAATCAAACACATTATGCGACAAGTAAAATGTGCCATGTATTTCACAGTTTAGTCTGAAATTTTTGTACAAGCGCCTAAGACAAGAGGCAGAAAATCTTGAGACATGGAAGTGTTGTACCATATCAAAATTAGAGGAAAAAGTACGAATAATAAAAATATATTTTCCCCGAATAGTGTCTAGATCTGCAGTCCTATGAATCACTTGTTGAAAACTTGCGAAAGGCAAACCTTGAGCTTCAAGTAATGATAGAAATTAAATAAGCATTTCATTTAGATGAATATGGAAACCGTTAGTTTAAAATATAAAGATGAGCTGGCTGTAAGAGAAAAATTGGCTGAACAGTAAAATGATTTTTATTCCCAAAATACGTGTGATTTAGGTTTTCAGCCATCAAGCAGCAGTGCACAACATTGGAACTTAAAGCCGAAAAACTAGTGGAGGCAAATCTAACAAGTGAAATCATAATAAAAATGTAATTTTCAGCAGTTAAGAGCAAGTTTTGTCAGTCGGAAATCGTACATAATTCTATCGTGTCTATATTTAAAACGATAAAAGACAACTTAATCGAGCAGTCAAACAAATGTTTACATAAATTTAAAGAATCAGAAAAAATAGGTAACTTCCTTGGCAGTTTTGTAAAATGAAACAGTTACAGGTAAGATATTAGATCTGAAAACACTACAAGAATCAAATATTGCAATGGACAAAAAAAACAAAACATTGGTAGGATCATTATTTATAAAAACCTAATTTTTACAGCAAGGCGAGCTTCTTCATTGGCAACAAAAGCATCAAAACGACATAATTCAACTGCAAACTGAGATTGATCAGCTTAGCACTGAAAATAGTTTGTCACATCTATTCCAAAGTAACTGATTAGTTGAGCTTAAGGAGTTGGAGAAAACCATAATGTGCACCAACGAGAAAAATCTGTCACTGATTAAACATTTGGAAGATGCCATATCAGAGGAAAAAGTATAATAAAAAAATAACCAAACACTTCTTCTAGATGAAAGGAGAAAACGCTGAATATATGCTGAAAAATAATAGTAAAGAAAATGATGAACTCAGAGATTTGGTTGCAAAGATTAGAGACAATAATTTATGCATATTAGAAATGTTTAATATTCTTAATAAAAAGTTCATTCATTTTGAAAACCAGACAATGGCGTTACAAAGCTATTTTAAATGTCTTACTAACAGAATGGGAAACATAATCGCTAAATTAAATTCCTTTCAGATTCGAGAAAGAAACGACAGAGAAGAAACGGTCATTAATCTAAAAAATGGACAGCAAAACATCAGAAAGTTAATCCAGAAAATGAACGAAAGGTAAAACACAGTATTTACATTTCACACTTTTAGATCGATTGTTATCCACAAATTCGAATCAAGTCTGTATCACACATGCGGTAAAACTGATTTTAAAACATAACTTTTTTTGAAGTTAATTTAGTAATGGAGAATGAAATCTCGAAGATCGACAGAGAAAACCTAGTTAGTAAATGAGATAGTTTATGCATGAAAAAATAACCTTAGGTAAACCTAAACAGAAAGGTTTTTGAGTTGGAGAAAGAAATAGAATTTTATCATATGAGTGAAAATGCTCTGAGAGATGCACTGAAAAAATGTCAGATCCAAAATGAAAAATTACAGGTAACTAATACTAAAATATCGTTCATGTTTTGGAAGCTTGATAATAACTCATTACACACACAGCTAGATTGCGAAAGCCGAAATTTTAAAGAAGCTAATGAGAGTTGTTTAAAAGCTGAAGCTTTAGTCAAGCATTTAGAGGTAAGATATGATTCTAACGAAATTACCATCAAATAGGAAAAGGCGTGTTTAAATCAAAACGAAATAAAAGATTTAACAGAACGAGCAAGAGCAGTCGAAAAGGAACTAAAAGAAGAAAGGTATTAATTCAAAATGAATTTTAAATACCATTTTAGACTAAATTGTTCCAAGATCAAAGAAACGCTTGAATTTTACGAAAAAAAGTTTTACGAGCTCAAAATGAGCAATGAAAAGAATCAACAAGCTCTTGATCAGGCGCGTAATCAAATAAAGGTGAAGATAAATATGATTTACTGTTTATAATATCTGTCTGAAATCTTTATAAAATTTATTAACAGTCCAGAAGTGTATATAAACTCTATACATGAAACTCCATACCAGTCAATAATTTCATTTTGGGATTAGATATGTATATATTAGGAAGTGTAAACTTAGTGACCACTAAATTTAAGTTACTGTATCAATAAAAGTTCATGGTTGTTTGGCAAGGTTTAGGTTTTATCTATAAAATGCTATTAAATTTGATCTGATAAAATGTATTTATGCTAAGTAAATGATACTGCTTTGTCAAAACAGACAAAGTAACAAATCTATATTACAGTTTACTTTTGCGTTCTTTAAGAACAACTACGTTTAGGCAACTACAGATATCTTAGTTGAGTACTTCACTTTACATGTTGTAAATAATTACCACCAATAATTATTCAGGAAACAATCATACAAATCTCCTTTCTAGAAGCTATTTCTTACAGCTATTTACCTTTGGACCAATTGCGAAATAAAATAAGTTTCAAGTATCATTATTTAGCCAGAAGCCATGTACAGTTTTACTTATATTTTAGGTATAATTGCTATTGGAATTCAAATTCACTAGCAAGAGTTAGTTTTAGTTCACAAAGGTAATTAAAAGCAAGGATTAGCTTCAATCACAGACATAGGTTAAGACTGGACGTCAAAATAAAGCTGGGAGAACAAAATCTATCAAAGTACAAACGTAAATCCCAAAGAAATCTAGCTACACAGTCAATCCTAGCATGTTATTGGTACACTTTGATTCTAAGTTTTATTATGAGTTTATTGTAAAAACACCAATTTGTTAACGCAGATCAATTTGTAATGCGTGTGCTAAACTCATAAAATTACTTAATAACTAAGTTGTAATAAACACAATAGGGACTTCCGGTTAAAATAATCCGAACCACACAATTTATTTTAATATTCATCAGTTGTTTTCGAGTTGAGTGGATCACAACGGTGAACTGGTAATTCCGATTAAAATACTAAAAACAATGGAACAGATAGTGGTGATTTTTCGTGGAAAAAGAAACCATTTTTTGAGCCTTCAAAGCGGCCAAACATTTACTGATAATTAGGGTTTCTACCACTTACAGATTACGCAAATGGATTTGGGTGAAAATTATATGATACTTACATACTTTGTTGGGTCGTTTTTCATTTATTTTAACGATCTTTGAGCAGCTCAGCTTTTAAATGATACAATATCGATTTATATTCCAGGAAACTTCAAAGCGAAACCGATGTTAATATAATACAATTGTCAATTGGTTGTCTAATGTATATATATAAACTAGTACTCAGAGATAATATCCCGGTCTGAAAAAAGCCTAATCAGCTCATATCACCTAATATTTCAGTTATTAATACGCTGTAAACGTAATCGACAGGGGTAAATATCATATTCTTTCCAACTTTCTTGAATGAACTAGTGAAATGCTTATAAAACTGCTCAGTTCAAAATTAAATTGTCAGTTTCTCAGTTGTAGTCAGCATAAAACCGGGCCTGAAAATGTCACAGCCCATTTTTCCCAATTCATGTCAACACAAAAATCTGATTAAACTGACCGAACAATAAAAACAATGTCAAATGTAATGGACAGCTCAGAGTGGAAAATGCAACTCGTAGAGGAAACAGGAATAAAAAAATTTTGATTAGGGAATAATACCTGTTTCAAGATTCGGAAGAAAGTGGCCAATAAAAATCTGTATCAGGATTTACGTTCATGATGATTGATCGAAGTCATCATACGTTTTCAGTCACTGATCATGAATAGAGAACAGTTCATAGCCAGCCTCAGGCTTATAAGTTATGACTTGATAGATTAGTACTTTGTTTTTTCAATGTTCTTTGCCGGTCTTTTTTAACTCCATTTTAACCGCTTCATGACAGCACGATAAGGGAGATGGTGGTCGAGCACACGTATCACATGTCTTAATTACGTTACCAGAAGCAGCTTTATATCCTTATGGACAGACTGTAATCGTTAATGATAAATGCGCGTTTCAAGTTTAACTTTTTGCGAGACGTGTCCCTTTTTTCCAGTAAATGCATCAACTAAAATGTTTCCTTTCAACTTTATCTCTCACATAGCGGTATTATAAGTTGATGAGGACTCCTAAGCCCGAATTTAACTTTTTAATGTATATTATGCCTCAAGAAATGCTAAAAATGCACATTGTTCTCACTAGTCTGTTGTTTTGATTTCAAGAGAAATCAGAATAAATCGAGTATAAGAATTGAAAACTGATCAGTGACTCGTTTTAAGAATCCTGTTATTTTTCGTCGACAAACAAGAAAAAGACAACTTCAATAGACTCAGCAACAACACTGAAATCTAAGAGCATAAAACCATGAACGATATTTGGTTCTCAACTACATCAGATACTTATTTTGTGTTTCAGGGACATCGTAAAACCGTATAAATCTTTAACACAGTAATTTTTCAAAGATTACATCTACTCGGCACTCACTTAGTCAGTTCGGCGAAATGGTTATAAATAAGTTCAAAATTATTCATACAATTCACAGAGTTTATCATTTTAGCTGTGTCGGTCTACACAACAAGTAGAATCTTAGGGATGATAGCAACAGAGACATAAGAAAGCTACTTAAGATCGTTTTAAATATGCGATGAACACTAGTAAGCATTTACACCGGGAAACATTTTATACTACATTCAGTTTCGTATACACTTAGGAAAAAGAGGAGCACCATGAGGAACTGAAACGGCAGTTGGTTAATCTTAATCAAGAAAAGGAGAAAAGTATTTTGAAGCAAATCCAGCTTACTAATAATATAAATGATGTGACGATACAATTAGAATACTCACGACAAGAAATTGGACAGCAAAAGTTAAGGGAAAAGCTTATTCAAGAACAAAATCAAAGACTGGAAAATGACAAAATCGAGCTACAGAAGCAAAATGAAAGTATTACAGATGAACTGTTGTCTTTGAAAGAAAGATTGAATCAGCAAGTTGATGAAATAAAACAGAAGCAAGATGAAGTTGAAAGTTTAAAAGAGATAATTGATCTTAAAAATATTGAGAACTCCAAAAGCAGCAAGAAGGTGGTAAGTCCTAATTAAATATAAATATAAAAATCAAGGATAAAAAGCTAAATGAATCCATGAATCTTATAGAAAAGCTTAGAGAACAGACCAAAGAACTGAATCAGGAAAAGGTATTTTATTTCATATTAAAGCTGTAGTTATTTAATGTGTATTATGGGCTGATTATAAAACATATTTTAACACAAAAAATTCAAAACAACAACATACAATCAAATATTAATGACAATGAATAGAACTAAGGAAAACATAATTTTTGATGATTTTCAAGTTCGTTTAGTGTCACAAAACGAACGCTGCAGCTTCTGCAGGAAAGAAATGCATTACGATGTTTTTTAATACAATGCTGTTTTAGTGTAGAATGCTGAGCTGCTTTGTAGGTGCATAGAGTACAGGAAAATGGTTTTTCTCCCGTATGCTTCCGGAAATGAGTTTTTAAATGACTTTTTTCAACAGTTTGGTAAGAACAGACTGAGCATTTAAATGGTTTGTTTTTAGTATGAGTCGACATTATATGTTTTTGTAAATGTACTTTTTGTGAGAACTCTCTTTTGCAGTATTCACAGATGAAATTCGATCGTGACTTCCGTTCAGCACAAGCAAGGGGTGTTTGTGTACAGTAAGTTACTTCGTTACACAGTGACGTCGTATCTGGGTTTGAAGTATTCGAGACCTTCAAAGAATTATCTCTGAATTCGGATTCTGCTTCACCATCGGAATCACGAGAAAACAAAATTGGACATGAAGACATTTGAGTACAGGGAGAACTTCCATCCACAAGACAGCATGTTTTGCGAACAACCGAAGGAATAGAGCTGCTAGGACCCACTGAACTGTAGTTTGTTGAGCAAGAACTTAATACTGATGGCACCTGACTCACCGATTGACAGGGTGCCAACTTCCCATCGTTTGAATTAATTGAGTTATGGCTACTTTTATCTTCAGTGACGATAAAGGATGAGCTTGTTGTGTCTGAAACTGACATTACTTCCTGTAGGAAGCCGTTACTGTCGTTAACCATGCTTGACGATCTATGTTTCATTATGGATATTCTATGTGCACATTCAACATGTGCAATAAGATCTAATGGTGAGATATAACATTCATCACAGTGAGAACATTCCAAAAATAGCGGATTGCCAAAACTTAGTCTGGAACAACCTTCTGATTTATGTTGTATAAATTGAGTAATTGCGCATAAACGAAAAATTCTAGCACACGTACCACAGAATAAGGAGTCAAACATAGTCTCGACTGAAATGAGTATGTGTTTAGATACAACGAGACGGCTTAATTTCAATAATCTTTTCTAATCAATCACACTGTATTTACACTTTAAACCATAAAAAACACACTGAATGTTAAATAATTCCATTGATTTTAGTTGTATGTGCACAATACTAGACGAAAAGTTTCCAATAGAAAACAAAGTAATAATGCACACTAAAAAACAAGGTCATACGAAAATGACCTGCAAGTATTGATATTATTACCAAAAATTTTCATTTGACGATTTCTAATTCAAATTAATAGTAATGGTAAATTTATGCAGCACCTCACCTCTACATGCTACAAATAGTCCGTCACAGAATAAAATGCTAACATTAGTACATTGGGTAGACATTTAATATTGTCACTCACAAAATTAGAATATCAATTCTGGCAAGCAAGAGTACTTCACTCTACCTAATCAAACGACATAGATTCGTAGATTAGTACCTGATGGTAACTTTAAATTATAGATTACATTTACCATGCAAAGTAACTCAAATTTTCAATAAAAATGTTCAGAACCCTTTTCATTCTATCGACAGTTGGAAATGATTTATTCGATTAGAAAGACCACAAGTTTAAACGTATATAGTTGAGTGAAACATCTCTCGAAAAGAATCTTCAAGAAGACTGATATACTTAATCGACATTTATATGCTATCTTATGAATGTACGTATCAGTACAATCCTGAGTGATAGGTTGTTGAATATGAGCAATAAATCTACAAGTTTAACTGTTCGTTTCAATTAAACAAAATCTGTCATCCAGAATCTTAAGGAGTCCAAGTATGACTTATGTACCAAGTTACAATTTCGTAAGTACGAGCTAGGGGTGGGATAAATAAACATTCCAAATCCAATTAAGAAATATTAGTCATATATATTATTACTAATTTACTGTAAAAATATTTCTAGGATTTATTAAAGGGAGGAAACCAGCGAATGGAACCAGGCTGGTACTAACACAATAAGTATAGAGTTCATTATTAACAGTTGAGAACACTAGCATGCTACTTCTGCTTGCTGAGTTTGTTTGCTTAACTAAATGCGAACTAGAAATACAATAGACAGATGTATCAATCAACGCACAACAAAATAATAATAAATGAATTCCTGTAAGAGTCAATAGCAAAAAGGAACTTTGTATTAAACTTACGCGAAATGATAAAAGAATATTTATAATATCAAGAACTTGTGTGATATCATCGATTTTGACCATTTATCTAATTTTCACCCAAATACATTCTAGTAGGTTCTACTGTGTTTTGTAAAATACTCTCAACGTTATATCAACATATTAGACTAAGTAGAGAGCTAGAGCAGTTTTAACTTCTCACTATAGTAAAAAGGATTCACAAAATTAAATCTCGTTAATGAGATAAATGTTGAGTGTATTATAAAAATTATTAATCTGACAGAAATTGTTGGGCTTACTAATATTGATAGACCCACTAACTTACAGAGTTAAACGAGAAGTTTAGCTAAGTATGCATAGAAATCCATCGTAAGAAATGGTTTAAAAACTAAGTCCGTTAAAGTCTCGTGGATTACGTGCACTTAACAAACTATGGATATAAATATCCATCAGAGACGAACAACTGTGCTGTAAAAATATGTTCACAGTAAATCAGTCTTCCCGTTAAGCAATATATTTCTTTAATCAATACACTTTTATATACTGTAGAAGGAAATTCTAAAGAAGCTCATGAAAAAAGAGCAAGAACATAAGAAGCTGGAAGTAAAAGCAATAAATCAAGTATGCAACATATTACCTAAATTAATACTGACGTTCAGGAGAAAGAATTGATGGAGGCAAATGATGAAAAACAAAGGCTTTATGAAGAACTAAGGAAAATGAAACAGGATCAAATTGAACGAGAAACGATCATAGCAGAGAATAATAGGGAACTATTGAAACTTCGATCTGTAGAAAAGGAATATCAGGAATTTCAACATCAAATTTATGCAAACTCTCCACCTGCTAGTACTCAGCTCCCGAAGGAAATTCACGAAAAGGTGACTCAGACTCCCAAATCACCAGCGTTATCCTTGAAGCTAGATAATTTGGTGAGGAAAATTTTTGTTCACTTTAAAACTTCACCTTAGAATATGGCCGAAACGCCTACTAAAACCCCGAAGAGTATATTAAAACAACCAGGTTCAGCTACCAAACGTAGGAGAGTGTTTTTCGCTTCCCCTGATTATGGAAGCATGATGAACAACCAGAAAGAGCCAAGCTATCAGAATCAAGAATGTGAATTTCCATTGTTTAAGAAATTGAGCCCATTCACAATGAATACACCTAAAATGCAAAACCTTCAAACACTTGACAAAGTAAGTTGCTTGAGTATGTAAGAACTCCAGTATATGGAATTACTTACAATTATTTTAATGACATATAATAGCAACCATTTCGAGGTTATCTGAATGGCCGGAAAAGGGATGATATAGTTATTTAAGCGTTGTAAAGTTTACAAAGTTGAGTAGGGGGAAATCTTAAGTATACGCAGAAAGCGTAACAAGTAAATCAGTATATTTAGCTGGAGACCTTAATGTAATAGGGGTACGCAACAGTTGGGATAAATAATTGTCGTAAATAAAGAGTAAAATAGTACCAATGTCAATTAATTAACATACAGATATGTACAGATAATTCGACTAACAATTGATATACAATTACAAATATAGAAAACCCTACATAACAAGCAAAAGTAAACATTGAAATATTTTTTAGGTGACTAATATTCGGAAAACACCACGGAAAACTGGCCGTCAAATCACAGAAGAATTTTACAAGGTGGATACCGAAAAATCTTGGTTTGACTGTGAACAAATCTTCGGTTACGGGGCAGAAGATTAATGGTGAAGCTGTCAAAATAAATGCTCTTTATTATTAAGTACATATGTACAACGTTATCATAAGTTCGTTAATAAAAAATTATACATAAATATAGGTCATTGTTACGTTAAGTGAATATCAAACCATATGGGAGCGTGATCACTAACAAGACCATTTGCACCACTTCCTGTTTCCTCCGGAATTAAAGGATGTCTGAGCCCTTTTATTATGACACCAGAATCACCAGTCCAACGAATATTGGATTCAGAAGTCGAAGAGAGGTTAGCAGAAAGCCAGGCATTGTCATATGCTCTAAAATGGTTAGATCTAAATTTAGAATAATTCATGGTAGTTTGTTGTTCACCTTTGAGTACTGGCCATAAACCACGTTCACGCAATACCCGATAAACTTTTAAATAAACAAATAGAGATAATCAGCATAACGAGGCAAGAAATAAAGCGAATCTAAATTAACAATCATGAGAGCCTTAATTAAAATTATGGAAATTATTTACGTAATGTTCAACTTATTTACAAGCAAAAGTAAATGATGAACCTATACGTATACTAAATACAAATTCATAACGGCTCAGGAATATTTGAGTGTTTGCATCTAACTGGCATAAAAAATTTATTGATCCCATTACGTTTATTTACTTGGGAAATTATTAAAGTATTGCCTCCAATAATGTAGGAAGAATGAATTGATAAGAGTTTGGAAAATCCTTTTATCAAAAATAATACTAGTCAATAAAACGAAAATACTTATAAAACGTGGTTATAATAAACACTGTGTTTTTTCTCTAACACAATAATTACTGATAAAACGAACTTGTAAATACAACAGAACCGAAATTGCTACTCAAAGTAGGTATTATGAAACTAACTTTGAACTGTTGCTGGAATTATTCAGATAGAAGCTCATGTAATGATGAATATCTTCAGATTGTGTTGAGTTCTTGTGGATTTATTCCTGTCAAAGCGTTAATTATCGTAAATAATGTAGCTTACAAATCAGTCGTGAGAGCCTTAAACCTATAAGGATATGTCTTTCAGCAGCGAATTCTTTGGAAAACATCTATAATGGCGTTCAGTTCAATAACTGTAGAAACTTTACATTCTCCTTTAAAGTTTGTGTCTCTCCACGTCTGCATATGATGTGTGCAAGTAACTTGGTTTAATTGATAAAATTGATAAAAATTAGTGTCCATTACTAAATCGATACAATACATTGAGTTGGTTAGATGCAATCCCTCAGAAAGTGACTGAATGGTATTTTTTTACTAGAATGTTACATAACTTGACTACTTGACTTTGCTCCTGAAATTTCACTACACTATTTTGCACTAAGACCGGTCGTTCCTAAGAATACAGAAACGGATATGATATTCATTATACCTTATTTAAACATGGAGTTCTTGGTTTCCTGGAAATGTGAGAAAATATATTCCCTGTGATCTCTAGAGAGTAAGTTTAAAAACGTTATGCTAACAAATTACTTCGTGGGAATAGAGTGATTTATTTATTTGAATGAAGACGACAAATACTTGCTAAAAACGTTTTAGTAAGAAAATCAACCGCTAGATATCTGGTTTGTTTCAGTTTTTCAGTATTATCGTTTTCAAATGCTAGGGTTGTGTTCAAATTCCGTTTTATATAAGGTTTATGCGACCCAGTAAAATCATTCATTATCACAAAACAAGTAGACACAAACTACAATGTGAGTAGGTATTGCATGTCTTTACAAAATGTAAATAACCTCACTTTATTGACGGAACTAGTTAATTGTAATACAAGAGACTTGTAATAGACGGGTCATTGTAAGATTTCTGGCTGCAACGCGCATTCAGGGAAAAGCTTTTAAAAAAGTTCAGAACCTATCTGTATATCTCGATACTGTCACAGAACATATCAATAGTTTGACCACTATCGATTCGCAACAAAAGACTACGATTAAATTGAAGACCATGAACACTAGCGTTACAAGCGAATTTTAGATTTTTTCTGAGTTTTTTAGATGAATAATGTTTTACGTAATCCACGTATTAACAAATAGCTTCCCAAACAGCTTATAGGAAGCAATTTCCTACAGGTTTAACTAAGCTATTCTCTAGACTGTCGAACACCGAGTTTTTCTTTAGCCAAAGTCAGAACAAGTAAGCTATTTGGCTTGATAAACTTTATCTGTTTCGAACAGTAGCCAGAGCATAGGAAAAATGAGTCAGCAAGGCGAATATTGTTTTATAATGAACATGAAATTACGATTGGTGAATAAACAAGGTACAGTCATACAAGGTCAAGGAAAGTTAATGTGGTGGTAGGCGTTTCACCTTATCATTGGTGTCGTCGTTTATCGATCACACTTTACAAGCTGTATAGCAATATATCTTATGTGAAGCAGTGTTCGTAAATAGAATAAATTGCTTACAATTGCCAGTCTCACTAAAATTTCGCTGTTAGATTGTGAAAAACTTTCACTAGTTATTTCACGTAGAATAATTCGCATAACAAAATACATATGATTTACTTCTAAGTCTATTCGGAGAGATTTAATCAGTTACATAGTTCCTATTTATTATGGATCTAAACTAACCTTCATGTGTTGGGAAGAGGTTAAAATCACCAGCTATAATAAGATATGTTCCACCTGAAAAATAAATAACGATTCATATTAACTTGGAAATACGTTGTAAAGAAGTTTGTCTGTGAAAAAAAATGCGTGTAAGTCATTTAACAATCTTAAGGCTCGGAAATGACTGAAATATGTTGGTTCGCATTCAAAAAATTAGGATTGTTTCCTTGACATTATGCCAGTTTTTGTACGTCAAAATCTATTCATCGGTATCATAGATTCATAAGAGTTATCGGTTGATGATATGCATATTAAATCTAAAGGTCGAAAATGGACGGCCCTGACTACAGCCATTCCACGAATCCAAAACACTATGAAGTGAATATTTTTAAGAACTACTGTTCATCGAATAACATAACTAGTTACTAAGCAAGAAAAATTCTTTGTTAGTGTTAAAAATAAAAATGAGTTCCTTTAGTCATATACTACAAATATAATAAAAATTCAAGAATCATTGGACTGGATATTCTTAATAATCTTCACACGTAAATATTTCGAACTGTTCACCCTCAACAATCGTACGAAAACATATAATCAAACACTAGTATACTTACTAGGTTGTGTTTCATAAAAAGCTTGAACAAGATAGCCGAGAGATTCGATTTCTGAGATAGTCCTACCAATTTGACTATTTCTTAATCCACTTGCCTTCAAGTGTACTGAAATGAGAACTAAGTTAACATGTTGAATCTGAAAGTAAATTAAAACAATTCATGTACATAGCAATTGATGATAGCGTTGCAGATATTTATAAAATGAGTGACGATTTTCCAACAGATTTCAAGAGTAAGTCTCTACGTGTAATAATCATATCAAAATGATGTAATAACTGTCTTTGGTCCTCATTAGCTCATTGATGAACAAAAACAAATACCACTTCATAACCATATACACATGTATCCTTGGAGATATGAGTAACATTTGTTTTATAAGGGCTGGTGGTGCGATCAAGTTTCTCGAATATTACGTAAATACAGTTCTCCAGTTGACGAAATAGGTTGATCAATAATAACTTCGAAACTATGTCAAACATTAAAATGATAAGTAGTCGAATAGAAGAAAGGTAGGTGAAATTACACAGACAAAGGTATAGCATATCACAGACAATAGGTTAAGAAAAACGAAAAATAAAACGCTGGAAAAAATAAGCAGTTCGGTACTGAAAAGTGGGCCTATGATAATTGAATAGTTGTATATCACTAAGTTTTATCAGATCAGCCAAAATCATGGCACATGGTTTCAGATTAAATTGAACAAATGAAATATTTCTAAACTAACATCTGCTTTTAAACACTTTTTGTTACATACATGGCAGGAGGCTCCACATGGACTGCGTGTAAACGACTTTCTTGAAACAGGTAATGAGTTCGAAGACTTTTCCAATAAACTTGTCCGAGAAATCCGAATACCACATCGGGAATTATATAGAAAGACGGCATACTCTTTTGCACGGAACATGGAACCAGTTGGTTGGATTGAACATGATGCTTTCCAGTACGGAGGAGTAGACAGAGGAAATTTTTCAACCCATCGTTTTATGTGGGGAAGAGATGGATAATTCAGCTCATTGCACAACTAGAATGAATAGCAATATGTACCAGCAATAATAAGGAAACAAATTGCCTAGTTTGATAAAATACTGCTGGGAAGAATCGCCAGAATAACCATATTTTTAAACTAGATGTACCATAGAGTTTAAACTTACATGAACTGTGGTCATATCTCAGCTTGTCACCAATCTGGGAATGGATTTGTGGGATAATAAGGGCGGATGTTTGAAGATACTATGTAACACATTTCAAAACCAGACACAATGGTGCAAACATATCTACCATATATATAAGCTAAAATTGTAATCCTTTAGCCACAATCACTCTCACGTCTTATTAATGTACTTATTTTTCCTAATTCCTTTTTACAGTTTTCTGTTTCACCTGGTGGATTGTTTCGAAATGCAACAGCTCGAATACATGTCTTGTCTTTCTAAGATCTCAAGAAGATAAATATGTGCAGTTCACTCTAAGAAACCAGCCAGCTGAAGATAATATTATACATCTAATGCTATCTATTTACTATACTATAACCTATACGCAACAAAGTTCTTGATCATCTACAGTTTGACTAGATGAAAATTACAGGCTAATTACCACAGATCAACTCTCAGGAAAATAATGAACACGAAAAACCGTCACAAATACATAAATAAGAAATATGCTACTAGTCGAGCAAAAGTGCATTCAAAAGTTAATAAACAAATCAATAACTACACGAATCACCCCTAATAAATAAACGTTAAAGGCATGCTATCTTAGCAATTATAAACGTATACAGAGTAAAAATAACATACGTATTTTCGGTTAAATTAAAAACCTTGTATTCACGTGCACTACTGGTCTGAAATGTTACACTGACTAATATAATAAAACATGAAGACAGTAAACCATACAAAGTCAATGACTATTATTTAAAGAACTTGCTATGAAATAAAATTGATGAGTCCAACGTAACCTGTAGGATACCTTCTCCAGTAATTATTCGTACATTCGTCAAAAGGGAAGAGAGCTAATGTGATGTTTTAGTTGTAATAATCCAAAAACATTTATCGAGAGACAACTTACATAATCAGCAACTAAAGGGTCTGAAACTTCTTGAAGCAATATTAATGAAACGTTCATCCGTAAAATGGTCAGGCAAACAACTTCCATGAATCCTGGATGTTTAGCTTTACTTAAATCGAAACGGTTAAGGTTCCAAGATCCGATCCGTATATGCCTTTCTATTGAAGAAATTCGTGGAAGTGGTGGGTCAAGTTCATTTAATAGGCCACATGAAGTAATTAAATTGAGCCAATCACGGATGCCTTCCATTCTCAAAACTAACTGAAGTTGGGAGTGAGAAAATTCATAATTTTTCTCATCAGTTCTGTATTCTGAAAATTGAGAACTACAATTATTTACTGACTGAGGAAACGATTGTATAGAACAATTCTCCGACTTCCTATGTCCTTTTAAAGTATCCGAATGTTGATTATTGATCCTAAAAATTGGATTTTAACATCTTTCGATCAGACAAAACATATTTTCACTATTTTTATTTAAATACTTGAGGAGACGAGACATAATTTACTTACTTAATATCATGACTGGATTTATGCAATTGTTTGCCCTTTATTATGGTGCTTTTCAGCTTTTCAAGAAAAATAGTGCTGTCCATATATTCATTCGATATCGCCATATATATTTCCTGAATTACATAGTTGAGCTTGAAAGGCAAAGAGCAATATAATTATTTATTACTATATATTACAAAAGCTTATAAAGATCTAGATACCACAGACTTTACGCTTGTTAAAAACAAACCGGTCTACTGAATATAGAAAAAGTCATAATGAATGAAACATTAGACCACTGACTCTAAACAACGTACAGCAAACTTGACAGTCGAGTCCAAACAGATACAATATTAGTTATTTTACCGAGTTATTCAGTAACGCGCTTTGGTTTACTTGCACAACTTATTCGGTTTCACATAATATATTCGGTACATAGATAAGAGAAGTCAACCAGTCATAATCCAGGATGACATGAAAACTTGCCTAAACTGCCACACCATATAAGTTCGGCCCGAAGGCCCAAAACTTGTATCAATTGTTTGACAACTTATTTCTATATTTGTCGGCTGACTTATATAAGACTATTGATCTTATGTCCTCATTATCCTCCTCAGTAAGTAGCACAAAACTTGCAGTGAACGTAAGACAGTACGGTAATACACTGAGCACTTGTACCGTGTGTAGGAGCCTTCTGAAACATTCGAATAATATTTCAAGAATTCGGTCCTCGAAAAGCAAGCTAAAGGTTTGAGCCCCATTTGACGTATTTTAATTTAGGCAGCCGAGCAGTATTACTAGGACTTAAACAATGTGGTTCTAATTTGTACACAAAACCTTTACCTAGTAAATCACTGAGACTCAGCTAACCCACAAACATAGGTAGCATATGTTGACCAAATGCAAGTGAATATTAAGTATCTGTCTTGAGGTTTATCCTACTAATACCGAAATTCGGAAGCCAGATGAATACTTACCATTTCAGCTTTAACTGATATCAGGCAACCGAAAAGTAACGAGTGGGAGCTGTCTCAGTTTTTTGGGTTAAAAGAGGATCACTGAATTACATTTTCTTCGCTACGAAAATTTTTTAATCCATTTCCATAGTAAGTATGGATAGTTTTCTATTATCGCTGATATCTGCCGTCTGTGTCTCCCATCTCATCGCTCACTACTACTCCCTTTTTGACCTATGATCTAGTAGTCAAGAAATTTCAGAAAATAAAGCCTAGACGTTTATTATTTATTTATTTATTTATTTTAACACATAAGTATAGGTACAGGGAGGCACCAAATACATATGCGCCACACAAATCTCAATTGATTTGTGTGAGGGCTGTGATACTGCCCGGGTGCCCAAACCGAAGCCTAGACGGAAAGGTCACGGTTTGTTTTTGTGACAAAACCACTGACGTGGAGAAACTTATGTTCATATGTACCTAAGGGACTGATGAACTACACAACATTTGAATTAACGCTTGATTATACTATGAACAAACATGAGAAAAATTATTAATTGATTCGGAAGTTAGATATATGCTGCTACAAACGGATTAAAATGGTAGACAGTATTATAAAGGTACCTTTCTGACTAACCTGTTCATTAGCTTGATTATCTGCACTACTGATATAATACAGGATTTTTTTAAGAATTTCTGCATTTTTCTCTGTAAGCCTGTTTTTGAAACATCGCCAAAAGCACTAAAATATAACAAACAATGCAGAGTATGCTAACCAGACTTTGAGTTAGTGACTAGTGGTTCTCAATAGACTAAACAATCAAGAAATATAGACAAGCAGAAGCCATGATTCATTGTGCTCTCATCAACCCTAACGGACAAATTTCACCGATCACTGAAGTCAACAGTAAAATAAGTTTCATGTAGAAAATTAACTAACTTCAATGTGTCCTGCTTAATAACGAATTTTATAAAGAGAAGCAAGTAAACTAGAGGGAATCTTATTAAACAAAAATAAGAAGTTATTAAGTAATGGGACAAAAATAATTGCGCTAATTCCTACAGAGAACTCAGTATGCTGTATTAATCCCAATAACCATGCTTACAGCATCGTTTCAAAACTTCCACAGAACCGGAAAGTAAACTAGTTGCTGAAAGTCTAAATTGCTGCCCATATGGACCACCAAACGAAAAAAACATCCGTCGCTCCACTTTATACGTCTGAATCCACTTACCTACTGTACACATCGATCCATGATCATGAGCAGTTCTAAAACCTAAACAACGATGCTGAATTATATTCAGCTCCTAAAAACACACCTTATTGTCACAAAGTACACTATGACAAAAAGCGATAATATAGGTATGAAGGATTCAAGCTTTACATTAACGTTGAACTATTTTATTCTGTAATTGTATATCTTTCGGGCTAGTGTTTCTAGATGTTTTAACTGTAGCTTGCTTCTTTAAGCACTCAACTTTCTATTTTTAATTAACTAGTTTGAATTCTTATTTATTTTATTTAATGTTAGAAGACAACTAATGTACCTAAACTTTAATAAATGTGACCAACAGTAGAGTACAGAAAATTCTACTGTTTAAGGCTTTTCTCTTAATGAAAAATAAATTAAAAGTACGATATTAATTATAAGCCCCTAGTCTTGTATCTGAGATGCTCTATAAACAAGGGAAAGTGACCATTGAAATAACGTTAAAAAAGAGGGAAAATTATATGGTATGAAAAAGGAAACAAAGATAAATATAAAAGGATACATTTCACACAACACGACCACAAAGTATATCTCAGACGGTCTTGCCAAACAGTTTATACGTTTAGTAGTAAACTACAGTATGATCAATGCTGGTTTCTACTCTGATTCATATTTGCTAGCATCACGGTTATTATATCTAGTTTAACGCATTATGTATTGAATATTCGGAATATTACTCACTTACAAAACACAAAGCACAGCATTTGTTTATGTCGGAAGACTAGCCTTTATGTCTTGAGGCACCCCGGCCTACTCCTGCAAAACGTTTGATGATACAACTAGATTTTTACTTCAAGAAATCTTCCAAAATTTGTGTATGGATCAAGTAACGCGGTAGTCGCAGCATTCTAACAAGTCGGAAGTAGAAGCTGAATCTGATAACTACCAGAAACCATTTCAACACGGCCGAGCCCACCAGCAACAAGTCTAGTCTAAGTGGAACGCTCTGTGTAGTTGATGGCACCTAATGAAGAGATCACCAAGGAACTCTAATTTGTAAAGCACTACAAGTCGCCGGGTTCAGATGACGTCCTCTTGGCTATTTTAAGGGAAGATGGCAAACCTCTAGTCAGAAAATTGGTTAGGTTGCTTGGAAAGGTTTGGGAACTGATTTTCCAACATCCTAAAATAAGGCGATGTTGTCCCCGTCTTTAAAAAAGCCCCACGTTTTTTCCAACAACTTCCTGGGGATGATTTTATTTTCGACTGCATCCACAATATTGGATTACGTCAAACTCCACAGACTTTGCAAACATTGTGAAAAACTGACTCGCCAGTTACAGGTCGGATTTTGCTTGTGTCGTGAATATATTAATCATGTTCTTCCTTTAAAAGCCTGGGACATCACTTATTGGAGTTCAACAATCGCTTTTTTAGTTCAGCTCGAGGCTGCCTTTGATTCAGCTGAAGCCCCAGATTATCCGCTTAAAAAGTGTAGGCGTACGAGTTTTTTTTAATTATTAAGGCTTTTTACACAGAGGACTTAATCAGAGTAATGAAATACAACATCTGAATGTATCGTTCTAAAAGGGTCTGTCACTCACATCTTGATAAACAGCTCTGAAGGAAGTACTCAGTGGTGGTGCATCTGATACCTGGACTTTCCAACCCTAAATATGTGCATGGAGTCGCTTTGCTGTGTGGTGATACACAACCAACTCAAAATATACTTAATTAATTTTTAGTGTCTGTGGGTACGGCATGTACTATGTAATTTCCAAGCGCAATGGACTTCAAAGATTATACAATTTTATGCACTCGTTCTTTGTTATGGGCTTTTGGAAGCAACTACAAAGCCAGTGCATCTATGTCATTTTATACTGATGTTGACGTGACAAGTGAAATCGGTTCAGACATTATCTAAACCAGAGCCCTACATCCCAACCTAGGCCATCTTTCGTGTCATTATTATGTTATTCTGGTTGTAAGAGATCGAGCTTACAACGCGCCGGTGAGGTCAATGTCGATCTATACTGATTGAGCATTAACTGGTACAACGCTATCACACATAGCTCATAATGGGAGCTCGTAGAGACTATTGTAGTTTTATCTTAAATTCTCCATAAAAAAGAGGAACACGTTTGACTGAAAAATTCTTCTTGGTTGTGTTTTTAACTCAGCAGTAATTTATGTATACTATGCCTTTTATTTACTTATTTGATTGTGCTCCCTTTCCCTTGCTTATTTCTTCACAATTCCATCTTGATTTCGTCCGGTTGTACCAGATTTTAGAATTAAATAAATAAAAATGAGTGAAATTACCCACAATCGAGACAAAGCCAATATAATGAATTAATTTTACAAGTTGGGACCCAATTTTGATTTGCATACTAATGGACTGTGTTGGATAAAATCAGAATATTAAGAGTTCAATCCAAATCAGTTTGACAAGCATTAAATTCATTCCCTAGTCAGAATCAATTGGAAAACTAATATTTGAAAACTAAATGACTCAGATGAAACTCATTTAGATACTTTAAATTATTGCCCCATGATGTACTTACAAAACATAACCCCTCATTATACATTTGAAAGCAAACAGCTTATGAGAACTAACTAAACGATCGGCTACCCCCATCAAATACGAACCACACATCACTGTTGTCATACCACACACTAAGCAGCTACCCATTATGTCAAATCAGGCAGCGTGATTACTGAACAAATGTTGACCCAGTATAATCCAACTGACAGTCAAACAAATAAGCCACGTATGAAAAAAGGAAGTAACGTTATGATTGACGTGTTTCAAGATTCTCTCCTAACTACTGTAAGTATTAAAACCACATGATCATGATGCGAATTTGACTTTTATCAGGAAAATAAGGGAAAGTTGATTAGCTGAGAGGACGCCCTAAAAGACCAAAACAGGGGTATTTATGTAAGCCTCCAGGATTTTGAATTCGCTGACAATCTGACTTAAAGGTAAACCACGGATGGGAACAAAATATGATATCTAAAATTGCCACTATTCAATGCCTAGGTTGGACTTGATAGTTTCAAATAAATTGACCATTAGGTAGAAGGCTGATAATAAATATAGCTTTTGTTATATCCCAATGAGTGAAAACATTGTATTTCTGACGTTTCGTGACTAAATGCAAACCACTTGTTCGGAGTAAATAAGTAACCGAATTGAATTAACACAAGTTTAAATAGTACGAAGGAAACATGTTAATTCAAATATTTAATTACCCCGAAGAAATGGTTTGCATTTAGTCACGAAACAACAAAAACACAATTTTTCTATTCACTGGAATATGACAATAAATACATTTATTATTGCCACCATCCAGCTTGAATTCTACAATCCGATAAGATATGAGACGACCACGAACGAATACCGCCTTTACAATTGTCATCAAACCATATTTCGTTGGATCAACAATGAAAGGTTTAGAAGCTACTGTCTTATATGCTACGAAAACACATTTTTATGATCTATGAGGCATCTCTGAACCCGTCAGATCTATGAAAGATGCACGTCTTATTGCACTCAGCTTTGGATGACTATCCTCATTTGGCAATTATCATCGTTCGAAGTATAGTTTAAATGTTGTCTTAGTTTCTTATTTTCATAGTAATCGTCGAGAGATGAAATCTAATTATCGGTGTGCTTGGTAACGTCTTATATGTTGTTCTCAATAATACTGATATGCCACACACGAAACAAATGTCATATCAAGTAGACGAATACATTATATTCTTCAGTTTTAGAATTCTCCCGACAGATACTTGTCTGCAGCAGACGTTTGAAGTTGAGTAGCGTCGAATACCATGTCTTATTGATTACGACGAGTCATTGTTTTTAGTTTCATAGTGGCCAACCCGTCATGTTACTGAGCACTTACTCAAACGATTTTTACAGAGAATGAGATGTGTGTTAGAGTAATTCAGTCGGAAATCGGAAGAAAATATATATGTTAAAGAGAAATTACACCCGTAATCAATGGCAAACATAACGAGAGAGAACATACGTCTGAAATCAAGCCACAGTCATGTGGAAATAACAGACAAATAGAAAAATACTGCTTCACCGTGGTATTTTTGATTTATTTCTATTTTCCATATTACTTTCCTTTTCTCATCACTACAAGTGCACCCCCAGGTCTCATAAGACCATTTTCCTATTTAAACAAAACCTATCAGCTAGTTATATACATCACTATGTTGAAATATATTACTCCATGGTTTTATTAACTTAAAGAGTGGACATACAATACAAAAACATGACATCGTCCTTGACTCTTCAAAAGTTGCTGGCGTTTCAATATTCAGATTTCAGATTTGTAAAGTAAGGACAGAAGGCCTATGGCCTATGTTATTCCTTTTCTAGTATGCTTCTGTGAGTGTCAAGACTTCTCTTGAGCGAGTCAATTGAGAGTGCGGACACCACTACTTCGGGCAGTAGGTTCCAAGTATTGATGACTCGGTGTGAGAACCAGTACGCCACGGGTATTTTGTTCGTTCTTGGCTTTTCTACTCGCCTGCTATGTCCTCCGAGATGTCCCGATCTAGTGGGAAGAAAAAGAGAGATTAAGTTAGGTCCAAAATCATTTCTCAGTATTGTGTACATCAAAATTAAATCTCCCCTTAATCTGCGATAGGACAGTGTGAAGAGATCTAGCTTTTCAAGCCGCTCTTTGTATGGTAAACCCCGGAGTTCTGGAATTGCACAGGTAGCTGCCCTCTGTACTTTTTCTAGGATATCCGAGTCACCTTTTAAACATGGGCTTGCAGCCTGAACGCAGTTCTTAAGTTTAGTTCTCACTAAAGACGTGTATACTTTGTTGAACATGATAGTATCTAGCTTTGTGAATGTCCGTTTTAAAGCCCAGAGGGTTCGAAACCCCTTACCTGCGATCTCCCGGCAATGGGTCGTCGTCTTAACATCCTGACTGACTGTCACCTCCAGATCCTTATGAGACCGAACCACTGGTAATTTCACTTCCCCTATGTTATATCTATTAACATTTGAGTCCCCGAAAAGCATGTAGACGAACTTTGCCGCATTGATAGGCATCAGCCACTCTTTAGACCAGTTAATTATATTAATTAGGTCTGCCTGAAAAGCATCTGAGTCTGTGTCTCCAGTTATTACTCGCCAGATCTTTACATCGTCAGCGTATAATAACATTGGAGACTGTACTTTACTTGGAAGATCATTTACATATAGTATAAAAAGTAAAGGACCTAGGACGGAACCTTGAGGTACTCCACTAAGTACTGGTCTCCATATGGAGCACTTGGAATTTATTCTTACCTTCTGTTTACGACCTACTAGGACATCCTTAATCCATTTTAAAAGGGGTCCAACAATACCAAGGTTTTCCAACTTCAATAGCAGTCTATTTGTTGGCACCTTGTCAAAAGCCTTACTGAAGTCTATGTAGACAACGTCCACTGAGTTACCGTTGTCTAGCGCCTTTATCCAGAATTCCCTTGCTAAAAGGTTTGTTGTACAGGATAGACCCTTTCTAAAACCATGTTGTTCTATGTTTAACAAGTTATTTGTTTCAATAAATTTCATTATTGTCCTTTTGACTATTCTTTCCAATATTTTAACTACAACGCTGGTGAGGCTTACAGGTCTGTAGTTCGATAGAATTTGTCTCGGTCCTGTTTTATGTATGGTAATACACCTTGATTAAGTGACATATTGAATATCACAGTCAGTGGGGCCCCGATATATTGTGCAATACGTCTCAATATTTTAGGGTGTAGTTCATCTGGTCCGGTTGACTTTTCCATGTTTAAGGTGCTAAGAACCTTAAGCACATCGTCTTGGTCAAAGTCCACGGCGAGCAGGTGGTTTATTGACTCCTTATTTTTTGTCTGGTTCTTTGTCCAAAGGAGGTTCCTGAGTGATAACTGCCCCAAAGTAGCCAGCCATAGCCTCTGCTTTGTCCTGATCTTCCTCTATCGTTTCAGATTCACTCACTTCTTTAATTAGATTTGGAATCCAATGATGCATCCTTGTTCTGTAGTTTATGTACGAGAATATTCTCTTGGGCTGCTTGAGTGCTGATTGTGTCAACTGCATTTCATATTTTCTTTGAGCTTCTCGAATTTTTGTTATACACTTGTTTCTTACCGATCTGTAGTGTTCCATCGTACCTGGTGTGCCAAAGCGGATGGCGACATCCCAACATTTCTTCTTTTGTCTTAGTAAACGTCGAATATCCCTGCCTATCCAGGGATTTCCTTGTTTCTTCTCCTTTGGGACTGTCAATGGTATGTATGGTTGATTTACCCGGTTGTATAACTGCCTGAAATGCGTCCATGCCTCTTGTACTGATGCTCTTGAGTCAATTTCCCAGTTTTCAGCCGATGCTGCGGAGTTGATGGCCTCCATATCTGCCTTCCATATGTTAGGACGCGCCGGCGCAGCTGTTTGACAGGCGATCTCAGCCACGAATTTGAATAAGATAACTGCGTGGTCACTTTGCCCTAGCGGTGGGAGGAAAGTCATTTGACCAACGTCATAACCGTGTGTGAAGACTAAATCTAAAAGAGAGGAGTTTCTTAAGGCATATCTTGTGGGAGTTCTAATATGCTGGAACAAAGCTAATGCAATCGATGTTTCTAACAGTTTGAAATCGAATGACGTTATCGATGACCCGACTTCTAAGTTTACTCAGTTTATATACGGTGCGTTAAAGTCGCCTACTACAAGGTTTTTACCCTTTTTACACCAGGACTTAAGTTTACTTAGGAGAAAATCATCTACAACACATTCTGGACTGCGATATACTACAACTAATTTAATGACTTGCCGTCTACATTTCAGCCTACATCGCACTGATTCACATGTTCCTGAAACATGTGTCACTGTTTCAGCCACTCTTATAGTTAGGGTACTTTTCGTGTACAGGATAACCCTGCCTCCCCTACGATTTAATCTATCAGCCCTACTGGATAAAAAACCAGCTAAGTGAATTTCATTATCTAATATTTCCGGGGTTAACCAAGTTTCTGAGACAGCAATAACATCCGGTTTCTCTTTATCCACCATTGACTTAAGCTCCACCATTTTATTTAGTAGGCTGCGAGCATTTGTGTAGCATACCTTTAAGTCTGTGGAGAACTTTCCCTTACCACCCAGAGTGGTTTGGGGATCATTTTGTTCCGAAATTTTACAATTTGAAAACTTTTAAGAATGAGGTTTCTTTCGCCGTTTCGGCGACGCTCATTTATTTCCACTTCTGCAGCTGGTCTCTTAATACGATCAGCTAGGCTGAGATCCTCACGGACATATGTTCCGGATCCAATCAGTTTGCGTGAGTTACCTAAAATCAAGTTTTTTTCTTCAACCGTGGCAAATGTTACCTTCAAGAGGCGGTTTTTCTGAGGGCTTTCAGAATCCACCTTTCGTCCTATTCTATAAAGCTAACAAATGCTAACTCCTGAAACTGTATCTGGGAGTAGTTTGCTTATTAAGGACTTAATATGACTGAAGTCGTGTTCGAATCCAAGCAGAGTTACTTCATGGAGAGAACTGTAGATGATTTCGCTTTCAGATCTTCCGTTTCCTGTAGTAGAGAACCATCCGAGTTTCTGATTAGGAACCTAGATATAATAAGCAAAAGCCATATAAGCATTGGTAGACTAGTTTTAAATACTATCTTTAATGACTGTATGTCGTGAGTCCTCTTGAAAAACCTCTGGGGATTCTCTAGAGCCACTCCATTGGGTAGCAAACTCCATGAACTGATGGCTTGTAAAGGGTGGAAGGTATTCCTAAAATAAAGTTTACTATGTTGTGATCTCAATTATTGTTTCTTTCCTCAATGTTTGTGGTGTTGCTGGAATTAATTAGGTGTTATATTCGATGTTTATGATACTGTTAGTCGTTAAAATGTCACATCTGAGTAGCCTACACTCTTACAGTTTAAAATCCAGGAATTTAAGGAGTTTTTCTCAGGGCTTGACATTTAGTCCTCGAACTAGTTTCGTGGTTCAGATTTGGTTATACTCCACAGCATTCTTGCTCTCCGTGATGAGGGGAGAAATGTCATATTTCCATGCTTTAAATGGAGCTGGGTAAAACTGTAAAAACTAATAAGGATAATGCCTTCAAACTGGAGAAAAGTACACTCAAGAGTTATGAGTACAAATTTTTCTCTCAAAATCTCCAAGTAACGATTAGCTTCAGAATTTAAATCATTTGGTACTAAGACACTTAGATCTTTTTTAGTATTTGAAACTTCTGAAGGGTGTAGCCGAGGTGTCCATAATTCAGTCGGTAAATAAGTCTATTGCGCATGTTATATAGGCATTACAACCCGAAGGATCCGAAGAGTATTCACTTGATCCCGTTCATCGGAGATGACAGTAGGATGGAACTGCGGATTAACAGGGATGGTCCTCCCAAGGTTATAGAACATGGTTCCATATATGTTAATCAATATAATAATGGATTGGTCAGCTATGGACTTAAGATCTGTTTTTGTATGACGTATTTAAACACAGAGAGAAAGAAAACTCGCAGTGGAATTATAGATCATCACCAAGCAGTATTAGTTGCAATAATACTAATTGATTTGTTGGAATTCAAACGTGCCACCAATCAACACATATTCAAATGCACTGAAACATTTATGCGCCACAGCGATGTCATTAGTCTCTTGAATTTTTTGGCCGATAAATGTATGATCTATCATGCTCAGTGTACAGAACCACGATTTGAAGAATGCGCGGTTCACGAATGTGAATTATTGTCTCGATGCAATTTGCACATTTTAAACTAATGCAGTATTCAGACGTAACTAATGAATCATTTTAGCCTTCTTTTTTCTCCTGGCTTCACTTCAATTAACAATTAGTTGAAGTCTTAATTTAGCTTACCGTCTGCTGTTCACAGTTTTTTTCGGGAAGAAATAGAACCTATTGTGTATGGCGAACCCCTTTTTATCCGTTTTATCGACTTTTTTCATTGTAAGTTAATTTATTTGCTTCATTTTGATTCGCACTTTTATGGACTTCCGATAACTCTTCATGGTCACTGGAAGCACTTGTAAGTGACCCGGTTGCATACTGGTTGTCACTTGCGGTATGTAATGTTATAGGTACCAAGTGTGGTTTCATGAAGCGTGTGCAAACATTACGGTTACTATTTACCTTGTAATCCGTATATCTGATTGTAAATGGGTGCATAGAACCTGGTAAACAGATGCTGAAAACAATGCGCAATACCACTGTATGACCGAGAAATCTGTCAGCGACTTAGACAAAATAGGTCCGAGACGTATATACAAACAATATGTGGTGTGACTGAAAAACAGGAACTCCAACATCAGTGTCAGTTGACAAGGCGCTAACACCACTCGGGAAATCCCCCAGTATTGCTTGTCAGGAATCTATGTTGATCAGTATTAAGGTTACTGTAGAACACCAAAAATGCGCTTCAGTGTTACAAGTGCAAGGTTTGCTCGAAAAGCAGTTTTGCCACAGTTATTCAAACGGTTCAGTTGGTTGCGGATGGATTAGAAGCTTTCGCATAACGGGCTTCCGTGTCTAGTAACAGTGGATCACCAATACTTCCAGGCAGGAACCTAGGTATATTAACGATAATATAAGTAAAAGTAATTGGTAAATCATAGGAAGATATTATCTTTATTCCTTAAGGATAGGTCAATTTTCCTTATCCTTTCAGAGTGAGGAAGAAATACTATGCTTCTGTACTCTAAATTTGGACAAGTGAAACTGTTGAAAATCCTGTGGAAAGTTCTTCCATGAAACTGACCAAGAATGCGCTTCAATGTTACAAGTGCAAGGTTTGCTCGAAAGGCATTTTTGTCACATTTAGTTAGCGTAAGACATCAAATCGTATGGTACTAGCACTCTTGAATCCTTTCTAACTTGGGATAGTTCTAGAGAGGAGTTACTTAAGATGTAACTGTAGTCTGCTACATGTCTCAGACGGACTACTTTACACTTTGAAATGTTAAAGTAAGTCCATTGTCATCTGCCAAACTTTGAAGTCGAGTCAGATCCTCCTGAAGTACGAGCATATCTTCTCGGTTGCATATCTCTCCCAGAATTTCACATCATCAGAAAAAAGTAATGAGTCAGACGATACCTGTTGTGGAAGTTCGTTTATATAAATCAAGAAAAGAAGAGATTTTAGCACTGAACCCTGGGGGACCGTACTAGGACTTTCCATAGCCTGAGAGAAAATGAAGTTAATCCTGACCTTAAAATGTTGATTTTTTAGCTATGAAGTGAGCCGATCACTTAGAGGTGAATTGATACACGATCGTTTGAGCTTATTGATAAGACATATGTAGTTGATCCTATCAAAAGCTTTTGAGAAGTCAAGGTAAATGACGTCAGCTAGAAGGTTAGCGGAGTCACAGTCGTTGCTGGCCGAGCCATTAGGACTTAGCAGTTGGGAAACTCCGATTCGGACTTGTCAAACAGAGGCTGGAGACAAACTTATCGGTAAGCTTTATCTGGTACTGAAGCCTGTCTTTTCTTATTCCTTTTGTGCATGTGTTATTTATATGTTTGTGTTGCCTGTACGCGCCGTTGTTATCAGTTCGTTTGTATTCCGCCTAATAGAGCCTTTTGCGCATTAGAGAACGAAGAGTGTGGTTCTTGATGATTGTAGGATGCTTGTAGCTTTTGGGTATCATTGGGAGAACAAACTGCTTTGAAGCACACAAGAACGCGTGCAGTAAAAAGTCGCGATGAGCATTCACATCCAGTTGAGGGTGAATTTCCCAATCCATCTGTCGTAGATTGTCCTGTAATGCTGACACATTCAACCGTTTGAAATTCCAGTGCCTGTTTTCGGTGGGGTGTCTTAGCTCAGCTTTGCTGGTAAAACTAAAGTCCATGACGGCGTGCTCGTTTCTCTTCAAGGGATCCAGGATTGAGAGGTTGTCAATTAGGAACTCTTCGTTTGTAAACACACTCTGTGGAAGGCCGAGAAATCACTCTGCTTACTGACAATAAAGCTCTCGCCTGCTGAGCTAGTCTTCAAAAAAATAGTCTCGTTGTAGCTGACTGACTGCAAGCGAATTATTTGAATCTGGAGCAATAAATTCTGTTGTTGGAAGTCTTTACCAAACAATAGAGTCATTGTGAATCTTAAAGGGTCTTTACTCTTACGCATTTCTTAAGTCTCACCAGCTTAATGGAGTAGAAAACTTGCCAAAAGCTTTGAAGGAAAGGCAGTGAATTGTTTTAATACCGAGTACAATCGAAATCTATGAATTACCTGACAATACTACGTCGAATTTAGCGATCCGCAAACGTATGTCGATGCTCGAAATATTGTCTACTATTAAATCCAACCAAAGATAGGCGAGGCAAAGAATAAATGTTGACGAAGAAAGAAGCAAACTATATGGCTGCGAAACGTGACTATTAGGTGTAGAAGATACTCATAAAGTACTAATATTTGACCACAGATGCCTTAGAAATATTGGCAGCATTTGCTGGGATCAGCGGGTAAATAATAATAAGGTTAGAGGCAGGATATTAGTGAATGATGGTAAATCAGATGATGGGGTTGTGAATATTTATCGACTGAGATGATTGGGTCATGTATTACACATGCCCAGGCACCGACTACAACAACGCGAAATGCTGACTAGTGTTGGAGACATATGTTATGTTAAAAATTTCCACATCTTCCAGAGTATCTCAATAAATTGTGATTTAGCTAGTGCTCGCTGTGTTTTATTTCAGGATCCTCTTGGGCTATGAATGTTTAGGCCTATCGTTCCGGTGACTGCTGCTACACTGGTAGTTTTCTCTTGCATTTGTTGCTGTGTACGGGATAGAAGGGTCGTCCGTCGTAAGAATTTTGTATTGTGGTGACGATCCTGTCAAGTACACCATAGTGTCGAAGGTTGTCGCAAAACGGTTTACTATCGGCGCTGTCAAACGCTTTCCGATACTCAAGGAAGTTGTATAGTGACGATAAGTTCAACTCGATTGATTGTTCAACAATGATCCGTAGAGTCGCGATTTTAACAGTGCACAATCAATCCCTACGGGATACAGACTGTTGATCTTGAAGATGTGCGTCTACTGAATCTTTTATCCGGTTTAGCATTACTCTTTTGGAGATGTATTTGCAAAACTCATAAAAATCATACCCATTCACCATTTAAGATTATATAAATCGTTGTGAATGTAGGGATAGAAAGCGTTCTTTTCTCTCAAATCTAGGGATTTTATAATGTGAATTTGGAGCATGAGATTACACATAAACTTATAGGTTGAGACTAGTAAATAAATAATTGCACATCAGCTGCCAAAATTTGCGTTATGATACACCAAATTGTTCGAATGAATTTATGTGAAAGGTTATGAGTGAGAACTGATAGTAAAATAAAATCAATGAACAACAACTACCAAAAATTTTCAGAATACTGACAAACTTCAGATACTCCTGAATCCATACTCAACTTCACTGTTCCTAAAATTTGCATCAATACATTTAAGGATCCCAGTATTTCCTTGTGATCTACAGCTTTAAGAAAAAACAGTTTTTATGACTCTTTCCAAGATTCCCCTCTTCGTTCTATACTCTATTTCTCGTCAGGCCACCAATTGATCAAGACATTTTTTATATCTTCAAGTAGTTGGTATACCGAAATAATTTGTTAGATAACCAGAAAACAATACTTCATAAAATAAAGGACGATGTCAAAGTTGAATAACTACAATAGTTCTGATGTGTTATAACGTCAAATCGATATAGCACCTCTGACAGGTCTACTGAATGTTCATTTCGGTGTTGTTGGTGTCACTGTTGGATGTGTGAATAAAAACACTTACGAAGTCTATGGTGTGGTTTGTAGAAAATTTCAGAGGTCATCAACATATTCTCCAAACTTGTATTGCATGTAAACAAACCGAAAACAGAATTAAAATTACTATTGTGTAACAAAGAAATCGAGCCATGATTTGTCGTGTGAAATAAAAGCAAATACAAAGTGTATGGTAAACATGAATTTAAATGGTTACCACCAATGTAACTAAAGTTTAGAGGGTTCATGTAACTTGGCCACTTCGTAAAAGGCTAACTCAAAGAGCTTATTTCTTTAGAAATGCAATAATACACAAGTTTTAATAATGTTAGCATTATATTTGCCATATTTGAAAAAAAGAAATATAATAAGGATAACAGAATAATAATAAATCAGTTTCTGCTTAATTGAGAAGAATATTGAGTTGACTTTACATAAGAAAAGGGGGAAAATAAGAGAACAGACATGAAGTGTGTTTATGAACACACAACAAGAATAAACGACTATTTATGTATTGCTAAATGAGTAACGAAAATAAAATGTAAAATAAATAGGAAAAATAACTTATTAAATGGTTCAAATGGTTGCGGACGGAATAGAAGAGGCTTTCACCTAACAGGATTCCGTGTCTAGTAGCAGGGGTCACCAATACCTCCAGGCAGGAACCTAGGTATATTAACGTTACCTTATCTATAAATCATACATTTCTATACTTTTCCGCCTACTTTAATAAACAACTATCCTACATTATGCCCTTCTTAATGCCAGTACTCTGATGGGCAACCTATAGTCGATTAAAGCACTGCTTTGATGCCTTACCCACAGTTCGTAATTTGTAACTGCCAGATAAGTTTGTAAGATGGAACTTATAAAAATAGTGTTTTCCAACAGAATGTGAAACACGGAGCATTGTGTGAGGTATAACATATGTCTTAAGTAAGCTTAAATGAGCCTAACATCGTAAAACGAGGGAAGTTGTATTACTGACCAGCAAGCATTGATGGTGAGGGCGATGACTTCAATCCACCCATGTTTTGGGACAGAACATTTTGTTTGTATCGGGCTCTTTATGGTTGAAAACAAGTAGATCATTTTGTGGTATTGAAGTTGTTCTCCTACGCTCACCATTCAGGCTCATGTTTCCAATTTTATGCTGGGTTAGCTATTCTACTAAGACAATCTATCACATGCTAACACTAGGAATGTGTGGCTGGCATGGAACAAGAAAAAAATTAAAAAATCAGACAATAAAAGATATAGTTATTAGTTTGCTTAAAACTTTACTCTCTTGATGCGCTTTCCGTTCTAATAAACAGTCTTTCTTATTCCAACCTTGACTTCCCTTCCTACATTTGAACTTACTTCAACTTGGTCAATATCACAACTCATTGTTATTTATTGCTGCATTCTCTCATCTGGGGTCGTTGATCACATTTCACTCAAACAACCAGAGCTAGTATGAATTTTATCTAATAATTTATCATACTTCTGTCTGTTCCGCTAAAAATGCTATGTATTGTTTAGCGTTTATGTCCAAGTGCCTTGCTGCTCCTCGGTTTCTCTTTTTTTCAGAATCATGCTCTGAGGGCACAGCTATGGAACTTCTGACATCTGTTACAAACTAGACGTGTTTTCCCAAGGTCATAGTTTACATCAAGTGCTTTACAAGTCTACTTGGTAACAACTGTAAACTTAAAAAGTTCGATTGTATAAATACTAAGTATGATCAGAATTCTAACATAATTATTCCAAGCTTAAATCTGGTTTGTAACGTGGACGCGATGCCACTATGGAAAGTATTCAGAAGACTGTAGTCAGTGTAATACTAAGGCTAAACATGAACGAATATACTGTTGTTCACTTTTATTGATCATATCTATTTAACGACCCTTCCTGGCAGGCATACTTTGAACAAACAAATGTAATCTGTGGGTCATGTCTGTAAAAATGGCGAACACATTCCCTTGAAGAAATATGTTATTATTGAATGAATAAAAGAGATATGTTATACAAGAATGACCACGCCTGCCAGGCTGAGCCTTGCTATAATGTATCCTTCCGCACTCAATATTTGTGGCCTTCTCTCGTGTTAAATGTTGAGTATGAATTTTCCCAGTTATCTCATGTTCAGCATTGAGAATTGTATGGTCAATATCAATATCATTATAGTTATTTGGCAGCAATGTTAATCACGATTATCAATTTCATTGAATATTCCCTCTTGCCATGAACTTCAATCACGAATGGTTAGCACAATAAACAACACTATCTACGGACAGCCATAAATACTAAGATTTCAGCCACAAATATGAAACAAAATTAAATACAACTGAACGAGATCAATGGTCGTTGTAGCTCTTTCTACGTGGCAGTCTCATCACTGTCTAAACTGACCCGTCGCACGTGACAATCAGTAATCCGACTAAGGACACACTTGGGTTGGGAATAGAATAATATGTTTAATATTGAAAGGTATGAATAACACATATAATGACCATGTTTGAAAGGTTGAGCCATGCCATACTGACCAATTGTTGACGCTTTCACCATTACTGACATTCCGTATTAAATGTTGACTATGAATTTTCTCAGTTATCTCATGCTCAGCCTCCAGGATCATGTGGTTGGAACCAATCCCACCACAAACTCATTAATATTTATCCCCTCTTATGTTATATTCTTGAAACTATACCCGAGCCTAGTGAACCTTCAAACATACAGTCTGAAAACTCAGTATCATTGACTTATTAGCAATGCCACATAACCACGAAAATACACGGATAGCCCGTGGATCTACTATATACCTTCATCATTTCTTACGAATGGAGGTTCAGACACCTAATGACACTGTTTCAAGTCTCTAACTTGCCTAGCACCAGTAGTTATTCTTTAGATGCACGAAAACTAACCTTACATTGCTTCGTTCCATGGTCTCAAAATCAAACAGTTCTAACTATCATCTCATTAACGTTATATGTCATCTCACGAGTATTGCGGGTTGTGGTGGACACCAGGTATATGACATGTTTTTCGCATCTACAACCAGTTTTATAAAACCCTTCTTAAACATGATCTATAAGCATGAATTCACCTACATAGCCAATATAAAGGTGACGGGTCTACTGTCATGGTATCATACTTCGACATTCAGGAACAATTTGTTAACTCGACAGTTAATACGATTGACCTACTTGAAGACGAGCGGTGGAGTGTAAACAACACGTTAGACTACCCCAGAAAAGTTCAATTCAGTGTCGACAAAATAGGGAGACACAATTAACCTGAATGAAATACATATGCAAGTGGTAAAGTAAAATGTCGTGTTTTGGAGTCTCTTTCCATCGCCAGTGATGTAGTGTACTTAAACTATTACTTTTTATAAACTATACCATCGACGTACAGTGATGCAAAGACGCGCTAGGTATTTTCTCGAAACCAATGACATCATATGTAAAAATTCCATATCAACGTCACACCATTGTCCATGCTAACTCCACGAGCCATACCGTCTCAGTAATTATTCTCGCGTTGATCTGTTCAGACCCTCTCCAAGTGTCAAACTTCTAAAGTCAATATCCTCAGTGAGTATATGCTCAGCTTCAAGGATGATATGTGGTAACTATTTTGTGTTGTTCCGCTATCGTCAAAAATATATTGACCAACAAACTTTGATGCTAAGTGCGATGATTTAAATTCACCAATGTTTGTGACTCACAATATTTTTGTCTCAAGTTCTCTGTGACTAAAAGTGAGACAAATAATCAATGATTATGCAGCCATGATCATATGTTTGTTATTTTCTAGCCTGTTTTTAATCTTAAGCTGGCTTCATATGATAATTGGGAGTATTTTAATTATGGTATAGACTAAGAATCACAGAAATAACGCGGTTGAATCAAGAAGTATTTGACAAGCACGAACGAATGTACTGTATTTGAAATTCAAAATCAAGCATTCAACAAGTACAAAGGAATCATCAGTTCAATCAGACACCACATTTCACTATTCTATTATGACAAGCTATCACATAAACATCCAGACTCCTACATCATGATTATATGGCTGTCACTTAATTAAAAATAATAATAGACATGAGCACAGAAAAGTAATGATAATGACAAAGTTAGACATGTTTTAGGCACATCAGGCACTGTCAAGTCTGCACTTAAAGCTATTTTCCTAAGTGACGAAGGTTAATGTAGTAACATCACTGTTACTTGCCTAACATTAACCTAAATAATCCAGTCCTAAACGAATTCCAGTGGAAACCGAAGTATTTGTCCGTGGACAACATAAATCTGATAAATAGCCAAAAACAGCGTTATGTGTAGAGTGGGACGAATAAGGCATAAAATAAAACACAAAATGGTTTGAAATACGTCTAGAAGATGTGTATATTCCATACTCCGCCTGGGTATCTACATCAGTCTTTGCGAACTAACATCCTTCTCGATAAAAATTAATAACTGCCACAACGACGAAATCAAACACAGAAAAGCATGTAAGGTCATTTACGGAGTCAACAAGGGATAAACTTCGACATTCTTTACAAACGTCCTCATGATTTAAAATTTTCCCGCTAAAATGAACAAATCCATCGAATGTCTTAGGTTGAACTGAAAATGCGTGGGCTAAAACATGAAACATAAGAAATAATACGAACAACCAGACGTAGATCACCGACGTTGAAGATGATTGGAGGCCTACTGGAATTAGACGGGAATGGTGTGACAAACCAGATAACTTCGAAGTCACACTTTGCGGTCAGCATCTAACGTGGATTACCCCTTCGATGTATCGAAGTACTATGGCTGCTTTGAAGACCGTATAACACAGAGGACGTTATTAAGGAAATATATTAGTAAGAATGAGCACAGAAAAGATAGCGAGACCACCACCTCATGCACCAGTTCATGACGTACGATCCACTGATGTGAGTTGGTTTTCCTTTACTTTGACAGGGATCGATGATTTGTTCGATATTTAGTGGCCAACTGCCGGATGATTTGGCTAGGGCTCAGTGAAGTTTCACTGGACCTACACCAATGTTCACACTTGTGTGCGAGGTAGTGTTTGCATCAGTACGCCTAACTGCCCACTTTTTTATAACCACCTGGTAAATATCTCGAAGGTCTGGCTCTATGGCATAACTTATGACGGCTGGCTTAAGTTCCCTACAATACTGAAGTAGCCTACACAACTCGATCATAATTGAAATCAACGTTGAATTCGATGTAAGTGAGGATCTATGGCTAACTTTAAGCTCAAAACGCAGGTCAATGCAACATAAAAGTACAATTAAAACACAATTATGTAGCGCGTTTAACTGTTTCGAACAATCAGTTTCCAGATCTGCTATTGAGTCGCGGGCACCGGTTGACCCTGAGAGTAGTCATGTTTCCCATTGATTGGGTGTGCACTACTGCTCGTTTGGAACCTATAAATTATGTTCGAAAGCCACAGGTTATTCTACGCTTAGTTATTGTGGTAATTTCATTCCATATACAAGAAAATAAGTACATTTAGATATTAGCAGTTGTCAATATTGCAATTGTACATAACGGCTGCTATATTTATGGGAAGTGCTTGTTTAATGAAGATCAGGCATCTTGTGGATATAGTTTGCTTCTTTCTTCGTCAACAGGGAGACTATGTATTGTGTCTGAAGACATCGCACTTTTTACTAGGTCGCTTCGAGATATCTACATATTCACTTTTGTTTTGTTTCCAACTTTAGATAGGATTTATAACATGCTCTTACATCTCTGTCTGGGATAATTTACCTTGTTGAAGGCCTCTCTGTGGTCCATGTGAGCGAAGTTTCCCCATGATTTTTGATTATCAAGTGTACGGTCGTAATCTTGAGACTCGTGTCGTTCGATTCGACAGGAGAAAGGTCAACATTTTTAGGGCTTTCTTTCGAATACGCTGCTTTTTTCAGTCAATTCTGACGTCATCGTTAGTTCTGTTTTGGGCCTGCGATGTAGAATTTCGTGGGGTCCAGCGTACACAGCTGCGGGAGTTCTGCCTGGTGAGTAATAACGTACGAAGAAATGTCTTTTCAGTCGTATGGCAGGTTGCACAGAATCACCAGTTGACTGCGGTCGACGGGAATCATATTAAGATGAACACGTGGAGTTTGTAAGCCTGCTAGTGCAAGAGTTTAAATTCAAAAAATGAAGGATCAACGAATCCTCCTCGAATTCGGAGTGTCATTTCGTAAAAGATTCGTGCCACAATGTGTCCAACGTCAGATTAAAAATTCTTGTGAATACCGAGTACCATGTGTGTAAAGCGTCAGTCCATTGTAGCACGTTTACAGTTGAGTTTAAAGCTGTAACAACATAAATTGATTGGTAAATATTTGACCGCAAGTATCTACATGAATATCAGAAAATTATGGCTCAAGTATCGAAGATGTTACGTCGATAACACTTCGACATGATTGTCGCAAAGAAATGTTTCCTTACTTTTTACCATCTGTTCCATAATTTAGGGGTTGTTGGAGATTACTCGTGCTGAAGCTGCGCGAGATGAAGAAGATTGATTCCTTGGAAACTGTTCAGGGAATTTATGCGATATAAAGTGTTGTATATCTGAAGTAAGCTGTAAAATGTGGTCTAGTTGTCGAGACTCGAGAGCACGTATTTGAAGAGGAGATTAACGAAAAATTAATAGGTTTGTGATCGGCGAAAAGAGTGAATTTTCGACCTTCAACAGAGTGTTGAAAGTGCCGTACTGTACAATACCTGCATAGGAGTTCCCTAACGAAAGTGCTATACCTCGACTCGGTTTCCAGCAACCGTCTTGTTGTACCACTCCCCGATTGCCGTGTTCTATGCGTCTATCGCGATAGTAATGAGCGCTGTGGTGTCCTGGTGTCAGGTATGTTTTCATTTGCGATAAGTTCTTCAAATGTGGAGAATGGTTTTCTCGCATTATCATCCAAATGGATCGATTTCGCATTTCCACGAAGTTCGTCGGTTAAGGGTCTCATGAGAGACGCGCAATTCAGTATGAACTGTCAATAAAAACTTACCAGGCCGTTGAACGTACTTAATTTTCTCGACTGAGTAACTCAAAGTGGCCGCCACTTGCTCTTCAGAAGTCAGATGCCTTGAGTATTGATAATGCATCCGATAAAATCAAGGGAGTCGGTTCCGACATGACATTTTTGAATGTTTACATAAATGCCGTGTTTTTACCGTCATTTGAGAACAGGGTCTAGATGATGGAAATGAGTTTTTCAATCCGGACTTGCTATCATGCAGTCGTATATACAAGTGCGCTCGAAGTTGAAACCTCGAAAAACGTCATAGATTAATCTCTGGAAAGCTTCTATAGAATTTCTTAGGCCAAAAGTCTTATGCAAAACTTAGTTGGGTTTGATGAAGGTGATGGTAGCGGGACATCACTCTTCTCTCAATACCAGAAAAACTCTTGAACAGGGTGTTGTTAAACAGAATGGAAGACCACGTAAATGCCCAACTTTGAGACCAACAGGATGGATTCCGTAAGGATCAATCGTGTGCCGACCAAATCGAAACACTATGGATCATTGTAGAACAATCGAGTGAATGGAATTCATTACTCTACATCAACTTTATTGACTATTAGAAAGCATTTGATAGCGTGAACAGGACAACAACATGGAGGCTTTACCGACGCTACGGCGTGTCTGATAAGATAGTCAATATCATACGGAATTCTTATGGGTCCGTTCAACTTTCCTTTGTTAATTCTAATACTAGTATATACATTCTGGATCATACAGAGACTATATCCAATACACAGTCAGAAAGACACGTCGTGAACCTAAGGAGAATTACGATTGACTACGGAAACTTGGACACTTATTCAAACTGTGGTGGTTGTGATATTTGTATGAACTACTGACTGATCGAATAATCGATGTTAGGCAGTCAAATGCAGACAGTCCGCAAGAAACGTGGTACGTAAGGTTAAAATCACTCGCCTCATGCGGAGTGTACAGACATTCATAAAAAAAAATTGATTAACGTTTCGAAAGGACAGGAGGCTAAGCGGCCTGCATTAGTCCTGTAAATAGTGTTCTCTCAGTTGGTTCAATTGTCCTTCGAAAGAATCGAGAGCTGAAGCTTCAATCACGTGTTAAGGTGATGAATTTTGCTCGTTGATGATCCGATGGGAAACTCTATAGTCAACTGAAAAGTAATCTGTCTTGAGTTTGTGAACTTTTTGGAGTGTTCTTGTAAAATCTGTCTTGGAAGACAAGAAAAATGACGACATATCAGATGAGAATTTATCATTAAGTAATTCGAAAACTGTTATCACATCATTTCTGGTCCTTCGATATAACAATCGGAATAGGTTTAGCTTAGCCAGTCGAGCACCATACAAGAACTTCGCTATTACCGGAATCAGCTTAGTTGCTGTTCTCTGAACCTCTTCTGTAAGCTCACTGTCTTTCTTAAGCAGGAGCTAGCCGCTTGTAGGCAATACTCAAGTTTGGGATGCACGAATACTGAATACAAAGTCAGAAAGGTTTAAGCGTCAACACGGCTAAAGGCCCTACGTATTAACGACAAGGCTCTAAAACCTTTGGCGGCTATTGCACGGCAGTGTGTAGTAGGTTCTAAGTCTTGGCTGACAGTGACTCCTACGTAATCGTGTGTCAGGTCAACAGGTAGCTCAGTGTTATTCATCACGTACATATCTGTACCTTGATGACCAATACGCATCACAATACACTTGGAAATACTTATCTGCAACTGCCAAGTTTGAAACCATTCAGATAGTTTCTCCAGGTCATTTTGAAGTTCTAAGCTATCACCTTTGCTATCACCTTTGCTATTTATCGTTCTCTATATCTCGACATCTTCGGCATATAACAAGGCCGATGATTATAGGGGAGGAGGGAGATCATTTACTTACAAGAGGAATGACGCTGTCCCCCAAACTGTACCCTGAGGAACTCCGTTGAGCACAGTCTCCAAGCTAGACAACTTAGAGTTCACTCGTACTTTTTGTTGGCGCCCAACTAGCAAGTCTTTTATCCAGATTAATAAATTGCCACTGACTCCAACATTTCCTAACTTATATAACAGTCGGTTGTGAGGAAATTTGTCAACAGCCTTGCCGAAGTCAATGTAGGCTACACCTATAGGTAACTTCTGGTCTTTCAGAGCGTACCAACTTTCATGAGCCACTAATAAGTTAGTGAGACATGAATAACACACTCTAAAGCCATGCTGCTTTCCCCAAAGAATCCGTTTTTCAAAGAGATACGTATACAGCTCTTTCCGAATAATCTGTTTTGAATTTTTAATAACTACGCCGGTTAGGCTGACGGGTCGGTAGTTCTCGTGCTTCTGTTTCGCACAGGGAACGGTGTTTCTACGGTATATACATTGCAAAGTAGTTTGAGAATACTTGAGCTTTACCATAGTCATCCTCCACTAATGATGAAGCATTACTTTCACCCCACAGTGCTGGAATATTTACTCTCCTCTTAGTCCTTTGCCTTACGTACGAATACAAGCGTTTACGGCATTTCATGGGTTCCTTAACAATTTTTTCTTCGTACAACCTAGACTCGAGGAGGTAAGAGTCACAAATATTTCGAGCTTCGCAATATTGAGATTTTGTCTCATCAGTAGTACCCAGAAACCTAAACCTCTCCCACATTCTCCTTCTTTTACGGAGAATGGTGCGAACTTCCCTAATGAACCATGATGGAGAGTCTCACGGACATTTTGATCTAGTCCAAGCGATGTGGTGACTTTTAAGTACAAATTTCGAAATGCAACCAAGCTGTTTCAATTAGGGACTCTGGCTTTATTGTCCAATCTACTGACGATGCTGAGCGTATAATATCTTCTATATTTACTTTCCAAACGTTATGCCTGGGTTGAGCTGACGTGTGTTTGTTTTTGGCAACTCTATGGATGTCAAAGTTTAGAACTGTATGCTCGCTTTTACTTAGGGATGGAATGTAACTGAGGTTCGTGACGTCAATCCATAATGGGTCAGATGCCAAGTTTATCACTATGTTATTCACACATACTAAAAGTTTGTGTGATAAAAAGAAAATCCACATGATCGTTCGAACCCTACAATGCTCCACTTTCCCAGCCAACCTTAAAAGTAAAGAAGGATGTGAATATTGAACAGTATTGCCTCGCGATCGACAGAGATGTAAAAAAATGCATGAACAGATTTTCTCTACATCAGCAGTTTTTTTAACATCTGTCAGAAAACAGTAGTCTTGATGTCAATTTACTGAACGATCTATTGCTAAGATATTTTGCAATTAAAAACGACCCAATTGACTGTAATTGACAACTGCTACGTTGAACAGTTGATTATTCTTTATTTACAAAGATTACAAGCTGTATATAATTGTTGATCGATAGTGCAGATTAATCAAGGGCCCAGATAAATGTCTATTTACTTATGGAACCTTAGAATTTGTGTATCAAGTAGGAGCTCAAATTCGACTAAACTGATTTACACTGGATGAGCAGATCCGACACAGGAGATAGAGAAAAAACCAAGACAACAACCACGTTTCTGTGGAACCAAACAGAAATTTAGCTTGTGGAACTCAAATTTATGTTGAACCTTCGTGAATAACATGGGTCAGTTAGTTACACAAAATATGCAGTAATGACGAGAAATAGGTAGTTCTTCAGACGTTGACCACCCACGCCACGTATTTTATATCAATTCAAGCTTTATTTACTAGCGATATGCTCGACAGTCGTTCCATAGTTATTTAAAAGTTTACTATCCCACCACAGATGAGCTAATGAAAGTAGCAGTTTCTCATTATTGGGGAGTTTCAGAAAAAAAATACAAGTTACTTCGCACATTGGAAGCAGAGGTCCTATTGCTTATGATACACACATCGATACCATGTATATATGCCTATTCTGTATTTAGCTTTTCATTTACATAAATGTGGCAATTACATATCCAGTAACACTTTTTGTCAACAGTTACCTAATAATAACTAACAGACAACTAAATTATGAATTTCAAACGTTAAATTGGGATGTACGAAACTTTGAGGAAACTAATTGTCTATCCGATGAACAAATAATACAACTGCAAAATAATTTATGGTGGGTTCTCTGACAACTGAGTCTGGTGAGTATTTATGCAAATTAGAAAATGAGAAACCTAAAGGAGCCATTTATTTTTTGGTTGACAAGAATACGACTGTCTAAACAATCCGAAGAAACAACAATGATCATTAGACAATTATGATTATATAACAACCAGAACAGTAGCTAATATTAGGCAAACAGAAACGTGCAAATATTAGTAAGAAAGTACTGAACGAGATAAATTTATTACAGCCAAATAGTTAGTAGTGGATGTACGCTAAATATTAGTGAAGTTTATCAAATATTAATGACAAGACATATTAATGATATAAATGAACAGAAAGAAATAGTTAGAATAACACAAAACAAACTCTTACGGGTACAAAAAATTAAAGATGTGCTCCAGAGAGAATACAAATTTTGCAAAACGTCATCACAAGGAAAATACTTTCCAAAACGAATAAATGGCTGTCTTTACATGATTTTAAGGTTGATAACCACCCATTGGGTCTGCAGAATAAACATCACTTAGTCCTGCACGGTAATTACTCATTTGGTAATCAAAATTTGAGTGGGCGACAGGTGTATCCGGATCTACAGGTCCTGGTCCCGACGCATCGAGCATATCCGCGTCACTGGTAAAACCATGATACCCACGCGAACTTTCAGTTTCTCCGTAAGCAAAGTTAGAGCATTGTATTTCAGTTGATTTATAGAATTTGTATGTGAAAAATCCCAAAATAATCTGTATGCAAAATCAACATTTACGAAATCAATCTACTAAAATAACATTGAAACACAAACCGTAAAAGTACAAACTTTTAGAAGATAATTAATCTAAGAATGCAAAACAATATGTGTAATTTGAGGTTGAATGATAAGAAAATTGGTTAGAGATTACTCAGTAACTAACCCACTAATCACTTAAAGTAACCTGTGAAATAGTTAATGCAAAGTTATACCGTGAGACCTTATACAAAGGGATATCGACTACAATATATAAGTCAAGACAGGAGATCGGAAATAAAAGTAACGGAGTGAAAGTAGAATCAATGTTTTGTAGAAAAAACCCTAGATTCTACCGTTGAGATTCTCAGAATAATAAATAAGAAATATAATTTAAACAATATAGATTCGCATGTAGTGAACGAAAACTACGAAGTCATTGGAAGCAATTTTTAAGCATAGGCACTAGTCTCGAGTTGATCATGATTGGACGGATGCCAGAAAGGTAAACTGTGATAACGACGGAATGCTTGCTCTAATCGTCAAGAGAATGTCAAACTTTGCTGTCTTGATTGCTAATTGTCTTACATTCTATTAATAAAAAAGTATGCCCGTAATCAAAACTTTGTTACGAAAGGAGATATAACGGTTTATAGGTATCAGTGCCAAGGTTGGACTTGATAGTTTCAAATAAATTGAGCATTAGGTAGAAAGCTAATAATGAATATAGCTTTTGTTATATCCCAATGAGTGAAAACATTGTATTTCTGACGTTTCGTGACTTAATGTAAACCATTTCTTCCGGGTAAATAAATAACCGAATTGAATTAACACAAGTTTAGATAGTACAAAGGAAACATGTTAATTTGATTTATATATTTGTTTTCTTAGAAGTCACGAAACATTAAGAACACAATTTTTTTATTCACTGGAATATAACAAAAATATATTTATTATGAAATGCAACAGTGTTTATACATGAACTCTTGAATTTTCTTGAGGAAAAAGATCATGATAAAATGACACTAATCCTTTAATTTCTACTTAAAAAATAATGGGTAATTACGTTTAAGAATAACTTATATCGTTGAAGAAAAGTAATGGAGAGAGGTCAAATTTTTTATAGGATCCATCAAAGCTGGATGAGTAATAAGGTACGAAGCGTAAAGTTAAACGACTAAAAAGAACCTTTGACTCAAACTATTTCATTACTTCAAGCGATCAATGGGTAGACTAGCTTGAAGACATTCTAAAAGCTAAATATACTGATAGAAGCGAGACCAGCCAATAATAATTTTTTTACAAAACATGTCGTAAATGCAGTTTTCATAAAGCAATAAATAAAAACTGGAACTTATTATCATTTTCATATGTATGGAACAATTGTACTCAAAAGGTGGTTAGTATTTACAACGGGTTATCCAAATGAAGTCTCGAACAATTTAGTTACACAGCAAATCGCACTATAAAGCCAATAGCTATTGAATTGTCAGTACACAAACAGATGATACTGAACATTTGCCGAACTACCTCATTTGTTAAATCAGTTATTATCAAAAGGGTCAAATGAACATTACAATAAAGGCACTAGTTACTATATGGTTGCAGTGAATAGTACTCAAATAATCCTCTCATCTCGATAATGTAATGGGAAGACGGAGATTATCAGAGCTACGTGATATATTAGCGCAATACATTTCGAACAATCTGATCACACATATACTTGTTAAGAGCATTTATATATAAAGATAAAAGGTCAACTAGACTGGAAATGGGGTAAGAGGATATAAGGATAATAATAGTTTTGATAATTTCCGTCTTCTCATTACATTATCGAAATTTATCAAAGGGACTAATTGCTTTAAATCCTCTCATCAATGAAATAAGTTGCTAATCGGTATTTTTATGACATAAAAAGTTTATAATGGTATGGTAGATTTACAGATCCGTATGCAAAGTGATAGACGAAATACGTAACTCATACTTGATAATTATTAATTTAAACCGTGTTTGGTATCATGATCAAATCTACATAGCATGACATCCTTTTGGATGTCAAGTTCCGTCAGTATGATTGATAGAACAGAAAAATTGAGTCTGGACAAATGATCGTAGAAATGTAAATTTGTTCACCACCCATTACTAACAATAAATTTTCCCAGTACATCGGTGTTTTTTTGTTTTAAAATAACTTCCGAGAATTCGTTGACGTTAAAGCAAGTTGCTGCACGCATTGAGGTAAAATCTACCGTGTTTTTTTTGTAGCTTACTACTGATAAAAAGATTTGTGGAGTGCTTTGCAGTCAATGTTTTAAGTAAAAGTTCACGACAGCGGCAGAGTATTTAATGATTGATATGATTTAATGCAGTTCTTCCCATTGATAATTTTGAATATCATCATTATCGTCAAATTGATGACGTGGCTATGGGTAGTACATTGAGTCTAATCGTGGCACATATCTTTGTGGGGAACCTATAACAGACAACAAATGAAACCAGTAATCAATGATAGAACGTTGTATGTCAGGTATGCCAATGATACATCTGCTGTCTCTAATGATTATCAATATGCTTCTCATGTACTGAAACTTCTCAATGGAGCACACTCGAACTCCAGATTTACAATAGAATAAGAAAATTCCTACCTGTTTCATTTCCTAGACCTTGGTATAAGCGTAATACGAATGGGCGAATGAAAAAACCAATTTATCAAAACGATATATGAAGAAAATTATACTTAAACTTCAATAGATTCTGTCCCAAATGTGACAAAAAATCTTTGGTTACAAAGCTTCTCAACAGTAATAAAATATAGGATGGAGTAGGAAGCAAACATAGTAGGATGTTTATGTGATAGTGGTTACCCTCAAAAGTTTATAACTACATATGAAATACAAAGGAAGAAAATGAAAATCATTACTGTTAAGAAAAAGCCAGCCCTTCTAAGACTTGGTTTTAATGGTGATAAAGTAGCTGGAAAGATTGGATTCAGATCAAAAGCCATGACGAAAAGAACGTATAAAAAGGCCAATTCGATCTCTCTGTACCAAAATTGACTGCTCATCGTAATGTTTCCGCCTTATGGTGCCTTAATTTGTGTGGAAATAGTTTATTTGGAACTTCGTAACGCAATTTTAGAATCACTACTTAAGCTAGAAGGAAGTACCTCTGTTGTTATATGTGAGAAGTTTCACATATAAAATACACCTCATATTCACAATTCGGTGTTTTTGAAAATGCTAGGTCTAATATGCAGAATCCATTATGAAAATGAATGTCTAATTTACTAGGAAAACCAGGAATATACTAAGCCCAACGGTAAGCAAACAATATCAAAAAGCAGAGCAAAAGTGGAGGACAATGGCTTGAACATCTGGAGACTGGATAAGATGAAGAATTTACAATCAAATATAAAATAGATATTTATTATCAATATCTTCATTATTAGCATGCCTGTTAGCTCGATGACACGGCTTTATAGCTGACTTTATTAGTAATCAAAATTTCAGACAGACCAATTTGACACTTAACTCTACTTGTAGCTCTACTAGGGTAACTGCCGATCTCAACCCCGGTAAAGGAAAGTTAGACATAGGGTCAGCAACCTGACCCCGTAGAATACAACTTTGAAAACCGAGATTCCTCGACAGTCACGAGGCCGATTCTCCTTCCAAGTAAGTTGTCGACGCGTTTGGCCACTTCACTCCCTATCCTTAGTTCATCAGGTGTTGATGCAGGCTAGTCCTGAAGCAGCAACTTGCATTTAGAGGGGGATAAATGCATCCAAAACATCCTGTCATTGTTGTTTAGTGCCGCCAAAAGACTGCATTTTATCAGCGTCTTCACCAAAACAGGACTATGTCATCTGCGTATTCAAAGTCGATAAATGGACCTCCTGGAAGGAGGTCAATGCCTCAGAAGTCAGTCGACTAGAGTGTTATTTCCATCAGTAGGTCTATGATGAAATTAACTTGGAGTCCTTAAGGATAATAGAAAAGAGGAACACCAGGAAACACACTGCATCGAAATTGAATGCACAAATCAAAAGAGAGAAGTGAGTGGAAACAACTGGAAAGGATTGCCCAGATCTGAGTTCCATGTAGAAACTTGGTAAGCGGTCAGAGTATAAGATTAACATCCCATAAGTAACTTAAGTTAATCTCGCTCAACTATGTACAAAGCCTGCAGGTATTTTGGAGAAAGAAGAGTTGCTGTAAAGAGTAAGCGACGAAAGCACTGAAGAAAGCCGAAATAACAAACTCGTTAGCTGTTTACTTTTTTGTATTTTGTAAGTGGGGTCATTTGATTTATTTGGTGCAAAATCCCTTATGAAAACGAACGTTCAACTCACTAAAGGAATACAGGAATGTACTAAGCTGAATAGACGGCACGTTATCAGCCTACACTTCACTATCACATTTGGAAAAGTATGGGCGAATAAAAAATGAATTCGGATTCACCTTGTTTTGTAGTATGTATTGAAGTTAGGTGATGGCTTGTGTTGAATTACAAATTGGTTAATTATTAAAAATGCTATTCAATAAATCAAAAGTATTATACTCATCAAAAATTGAACGCTATACGGCAGTGTTAAAGGTCCAAGATTGCTGATAACAAGTTCGCCATTTGAAGTGGGATGGGTTGTGTCCAATATACATAAATTCTAAGAACTTATTAAAATAAGTTTAGCTAACAATGAGAGGCTAACGAGTAGTTATAAGAACTAGTCACAAATTCAGTGTTATTCAGTGTAAACCTAGTTATCACTTTTCCCCGATAAAATTAGTCACAAAAACACCACACAACTGGTTTATAATTTTTTCACCTATTTCAACAAAAATTTAGTATGAAAATGGTGGAATCCCAGACATTTTAGGTTTAATTGAATTTAACAAAAAATATTTGAAGCAACTCTAGAATGATTAAGATGTCTTGCCCCTCATAAATGATTATGTGTCTGTTATGAGCACAGTAGACGCTGTAATATATGAGAGCCATAGTATCAATAGCAACAGTATACGTGGTAGTAGAAAATCTTAGCTGTAAGTTATGTAGTTTGAGAAAATATGAATTCGTGGGAAAAAATTTTTAAGATGGACAGGAAACTTAGCATTTAAAGAAAGACATGGAGTGAATGCACATGTGTTATTATGAACGATACCAAATCATGTTACCCAACATCTAACCATTAGTTACGATAACCGCGAGGACCCCAACTAGACAGTCCATACATGGCTTCGTTAATCAATCAACGACTTCACGAACTGATAGCATATTTTAGTTTGGCTGACATAATCTTTTTCCAAACTACTCCTACACCAGCCATCGCGTGTCGAGTTCGGTGTTGGGCGACCATATGAAGTACACGTTCCAACAATCTCAGTCGATATATGTATCGATTTCTCATTCATACCAAGTACCCTGAGTCTAACATCAGCACTGTTCGTCCAGTAGTAACAACATATGTTTAGAAGGAATTTGTGATCAAATACTAGTAACTTACGAATGCATTCTTTTCTTAAAGTCCACGTCTTATAGACTTTGATGTGAAATCTGAAAAGTAGGTCTAACAGACAGGTCTTAATTGACTGAAGAATGGTGCACATGGGCTCCAGTATCCTAAAGGAACAAATGGAGTATGAACCAATCGTTGGTCACCGGCTACCATGGGACTGCATCTCCTGACGTTGCTCCACTGCCTTATGGATCAAACCCTCAGATCAAAGGCTCTGGCGTGGCTTCCTAAGAAAACCACCTGCTTCGGTTTGGGCACCCTGGCAGTATCCCAGCCCTCACACAAATCGAATGATTTATGTGGCGCATATGTATTTGGTACCTTGTTGTACCCCCGACCGTAGCTGCTACCTTGACGTGGTGGTCGGGCTTGCCTATCGTGATGACCCAACCGAGCTATATTGGCTGGAACACATGTTCCTGCAGGTTCTACCATGCCAGGCAGGTCGATTGGAGAACGGTAAGACTAAAAGCAGCAACTCAAGGTCTGAGGGCGAAGTCGTACTGCTGACTGTACAGAGGTGTGACAGAAGTAAGGTGTTTCCCTCGGACAACCAGCATCTGCAGCGATGCTGCCTTCTCACAAGGAAGGAAGGGGTTAGAAAAGGTTGACCCTAAAAATGTCACACCTCACCTTACCCCACGGATTTCCGTCTCCGGCGGTAAGGCCCTTTGAAGAACGGAGCTAACACATTAAAAACCTCCCACAAAAAGGCCGTGCGCGACCGGCCTCAAGCAGTTGTCCCTTGGGCTCTGCGGTCACGCACTCAGGTCGCTAAGACCAACACTAATCCGATTTCCTTTTCAGGTCCCCCAAGAAATACCCTTCCACGGTGTGGGCAACCGGGAAGTGATATCAGCCCTCATACCCGTAACAGCACACGAGACCAAGTTGGTCACATTCAAATCCTTCCTACACCTCCTAATAACTCTCTTATATCCACGACTAACCCTTCTCACGTCCCTTTATCACCTCGCCCCGCTAGTGCGAACGATTCGAGTACGCGGAATGTTATTCCTGGTCTCCTGAAACCACGCTCTAAACTACACGTAGGAGTTTTCAACGTCCGAACACTGTGCCAAATAGGACAACAGGCTTCCTTAGCTAAGACTTTAGAATCTCGCTCCATCGATGTGTGCTGCGTCTCCGAAACGCGCACACAGGATCCTAGTAGTGTCATTCATTTGACTGCACCATGTCAAAGTAACGAACCAACTCGATTTACGCTTCGTGTATCTGGAAGCCCTGATGCTGCATCCCGTGGCCTCGCTGGCGTAGGTATAGCATTAAGTCCTAGGGCAGAACTAGCTCTCTTAGACTGGATCCCAGTAGACAGTCGTTTGTGTGCTGTCCGACTAAACGGAACAGTAAGGATTCGAAAAGATAGGGACACTCGTCGTTGCCTCTTTGTTGTCTCTGCCTACTCTCCCACTGACTGCAGCTCAGATGATGTAAAAGATGAGTTTTACAGAAAGCTTTCCGACCTTCTCCGAAAAACTAGGCGTTCAGATGTAGTAATAGTGGCTGGTGACTTTAATGCTCAAGTAGGTAAACTAAGCGAAAAGGAAAGACACCTGGTTGGATCTTATGGTGTCGCGGCTCAAAGAACAGATAACGACGACCGTCTGTTGCAGCTATGCTCAGATAACCGCCTGTTTCTTGCAAACACTAACTTTAAGCATAAGGAAAAACATCTTTTAACATGGAGGCCCCCTAATTCGTCTCAACGCTGGACCCAAATAGATCACATCGCTATCAGCCACCGATGGAGGGGCTCGATAGAAGACTGTCGCTCATTCTGGAGCACATGCTTAGACTCAGATCATGCTCTAGTGCGAGCGCGTATCTGTCTACGTCTTACTGGACGTAGGAAACATGCTGCAAGGAAACCCCTTAGGGTCCTACTTAATGATAGTCAAGCTAAGAGTATATTTCAGGAACATCTAGAAAAACAGTTAGGCAGCCATGTAAGTGATACCCATCCCGAGGCAGCGTGGAATGACATCCGAAAAGCTGTAGAAACAACAGTGATGTCTGCAAGTACGGTAAACCATAAGGTTAGAGAGAAGCACTGGATCTCAGCAGCGTCTACCGCACTGATAGATGCTCGAAAACTCATTCCATCTGGCTCTGAACATAACGAAGAGCGGAGTCAGCTTAAGCGTAAGCTGACTAGAAGCCTACGCAAAGATCGTGAACAGTGGTGGGTAGCGAAAGCAAGAGAGATGGAAAAGGCAGTGGCAATAGGTAACAGCAGACGACTGTTCAGACTTGTTAAGGAAACCGGTATTAGGAACCCAACTGTTAGCGAAACAATCGCAGAGAAAGATGGACATATTATTCATTCTCAATCCAGGAGATTGGATCGATGGGCAGAACACTTTAGGGATCAGTACAACTGGCCTTCAGCCACACTTCGGTTTCCCATGATATCCAGTCGACCTGAATGGCAAGTAAATGTAAGTTCTCCGACTCTTGACGAAGTTGAAAAAGCTATAGGAAATCTGAAGCGTGGGAGAGCAGCAGGCCCTGACAGGTTTACCCCTTAGATTTTTAAGGATGGAGGTCCAGTATTAGCAGCGAGATTGACTGAGGTCTTAGGTAGAATCTAGGAACTGGACGTAATCCCATCTGACTGGTCTCAATCACTGATTGTACCAGTCTATAAGAAAGGACAAAAGTCCTCCTGTGACAATCACAGAGGAATTAGTTTGACTAATATAGTGTCTAAAATATTAGCTTCAATAATACTTCGACGTCTAACCAAAGCTCGTGAAGAGCAGACTAGAGAAAACCAGGCTGGTTTTCGACCTGGACGTGGTTGCATTGATCAAATATTCACATTACGTCAGGTCCTAGAACATAGACACACATTCAGACGCCCCACAATGGTAGTATTTCTCGACCTTAAGGCGGCATTTGACTCAGTTGATCGTAAGGTTCTATGGCAATGTTTGTCACTGAAGGGAGTACCAAAGAAGTACGTCAACCTTATAAAGGCTCTCTACTCGAACACAACTGGTCGAGTGAGAGCTTATGGTGAACTGTCATCAGAATTGATTACCTCAAGTGGTGTTCGTCAGGACTGTCCACTCTCTCCATCCTTGTTTAACTTTGTGGTTGACGTCCTTTTAGAGATGACACTTTCCTCATCTAAATTCCCAGGAGTTGAACTTCTACCGGGAGATCCACTTGTTGACTTAGAGTATGCCGATGACATAGTTCTATTTGGTGAAGACGCTGACAGAATGCAGAGTCTGTTGACCACTCTAAGCAACAATGCAAGCCTGTTCGGGATGCGATTCTCTCCCTCGAAATGCAAAATGTTACTTCAGGATTGGGTTGCGTCGACACCCGGACTAGTGATAGGGAATGAAGTAGTTGAGCGTGTCGACCGCTTCACTTATCTCGGAAGTCTCATCAGCCCTTGTGGTTTGGTGTGTGACGAAATCTCAGCACGGATACAAAAGGCTCGACTAGCTTTTGCCAACTTGCGTCATTTGTGGCGTAGGCGAGATATCCGTCTATCAACCAAAGGACGTGTTTACTGCGCAGCAGTTCGTTCCGTCCTACTTTATGGCAGTGAAACATGGCCGGTAAGAGTAGAGGATATTCGTAGGTTACTAGTATTTGATCATAGGTGTCTTCAAAGCATTGCTCGTATATCCTGGGACCACCGAGTAAGTAACTCAGTTGTTAGGAAACGGGTACTAGGTAAGGATGGCAAATCAATTGATGAAGTAGTGAAACTCAATCATTTGAGATGGCTGGGACATGTGTTGCGCATGCCCGACCACCGACTGCCCCGACGTGCTATGTTTTATGGTGTAGGAGTAGGTTGGAAGAAAGCTAGGGGCGGCCAGACAAAAACATGGCACAAATCCATGAAGTCACTGACAAGTGGACTGAGTCATGTTGGTAGGTGTAGACTACCTGGTTGGGGACCGCGAGACGATAGCAACCGATGGTTAGAGACCTTGAATGACATGGCTCAAAATCGTTTGCAATGGCGCAGGTGCATCCACTCTTTGTGTTCTCTCAAACTCTAATCTTCTGAATTCTTCATGTCCTTTATTTTCTTTCCCAATTTATTCCACTGGACTATACTCCTTTAATAACATCATCAAACCTTAATGTCCCCTATCTCTACTTATACTTTCAGTACCTCTACCACTATGGGATTTGAATCGATAACTGAATCTCTGTGCTAATGTGGTATGGCAACTCGAACTGATGTACGTATGTACGAAGTTCCACGTTGTTACTGACTGACTGACTGACCTTGTTGTACCAATGTTTATGTGTTTAAATTATTTTTTTATTTATTTTAATACATAGATATTGGTACAAGGAGGCACCAAATACATATGCGCCACACGAATCTCAATTGATTTGTGTGAGGGCTGTGAAACTGCCCGGATGCCCAAACCGAAGCAGGTGGTTTTTTTAGGGGGCCACGCCCCGAGCCTTCAACCTGAACGTCTGACCCACAAGGCAGTGGAGCATCGTAAGGAGATGCAGTCCCATCGTAGCCGGTGACCAACGATTGATTCATGCGCCATTTGTTCCCTCAGGAAACTGGAGCCCATGTGCACCATTGGTTTGGGATCCGGTTAAAGCGCCGGACATTCGCTTTTCGTCCTCTCATTTTGTTAACGAAAATGTGTTTAAATAATAAAATAATAATAAATAATGAATGACTTACAAGATAATTCCTTCTAATTGCTTATGAAGTTTTATCATGTTTATTTGGTGTTCATATTTTGTATACAAGCATGTTATCTTATTACGCAAAACCCATTCATCCGCCTAGTGGTCGTGGTTTTAATTTCACACCATTTGGAATTTCAAATCAACAATTTGTTTCGGTGAGAACTCATTACTCAACCATATAATATCATTGCATTCATCTATCGATTAGCATTCTATCCATCGATTTTAACAATAGGAAATTTTAACAAATCATCAAAGACATACGAAAAACAGTCACATGTTAAACAGAGCTGACTGCTGTGGAGTATACTTGTCTTTTGGTTAGTAAACCGATATCTAGTCTACGTCACAAGTAACGTACGTTGGCAAAAGCCAAGTAAGATCTCTGAATCTATATCAAGGTTTCATCAGATACCAAAATTACACTAGGGCTGACGGGACTTTCAAACGAAGTAGTGAACGTATTCAGCTACTTCAATTTCTATTAACAATTTAGGCAGCAATGCAGATTGGTATTAAAGCAATATTTGGTATTTTGAGGATGTGAAATACATGCTAAACACGTTTGCATTGTAGTTCAAGACAATCAGGACATATTTTATCGTCCTCATTAAACAGAGCTGGCTTATCTGCGTATTCTAACTACATCATCGACTCCCTCCTTAGATTTACTTTGAAAAGGTCAAGCATTTACGAGAGATTAAATAAGAAAGATTAGTTCAGCGAAGAGTTCTCTTTTCGGTGAATTCATTTTCAAAGCTGTACAATCGCGAATATATATACTTATTTTTACAGGAAGAATTCAAGAACATTGTCCGGCGTGGCTAAAAAGAGGAGGCAACAGCTAAGTACGAAGTTCTATAATCGAACACCTTGTGAACACAGGTCACTCAATCAAGACAGACTCTACAAGGTAAGTAGAAATCTTCCTAAGACAATCAGACTGCATCTCTTTTGCATCGCCGAAGCAATAACCATACACCTGGAAAAACCAGAATTATGTGTGCAAAAGAGGCTGGTACAACCTCTTCTTCTACCTTGGTCTTAATGTATTAAAATTTTTTTCTCTTGTTCCTTTACAGCCATCTGCTTCACCTTTCACCTTCCCCTTAAATCTTCTACCCCCGACTGGTGTTTTTATTTCCATGATCATTCCGATTACATTTAATCTCAATTTCAACATTTTATCTTATCGTGCTGAACCATCCTTTCCCAATGATAATTTCCCTATCTATGTTTTGATAAATATTTAAGCCATTAACAATCAAACGATTATCAAACTTTCCTTGTTTTATAAAATTTTTAATACTTTTGTTTATTTAACCTCACTGTCACGATGTATAACAAGTTTATTATCAATACTATTATCATCCTGTAAAAATAAGTATATATATTTGAGATTGTACAGCTTTGAAAATGAATTCGCCGAAAAGAGAACTCTTCGCTGAACTAATCTTTCTTATTTAATGTTTCAATGGGTGTGTTCCGTTTATTAAAAAATTTACGAGAGAATTCGGTTACTGTGCAATCCTGACTTGAGGTTCACAAGTTTGATGACACTTTGCCATAAGCTGTAATCCGACTACTAGCATACAAGTACAGTATTCAAAAGATTTATGTATTTCTTCGTTACACCTTTTCATGAAACACTACCACAATATATATATATATATATATATATATATATATATATAATCCGAACAGTCCATGTTTTCTTTAAGCTGGACGAGAAATCAACAAGCTAATTATTTAGTCAAAACTGAGCCTCAATAATAGGAAAGCTATATTAATCAACATCCTCATCAAAGCTGTTACAACTGAGCTAACCTACAGCCAATAAAAGTTTAATTAAGCTTAACGAAACTTACTAATACGACCATACTGAAAAAGGTGAATGCGATAGCAGTCCGCGGTCCATCAGGTGAAACGTCGTTTTGAGTGAGAAAATCTTGTTCTGTATTTTGCCAGCGGTTGCAAAGTAAGCAAAACGCAATCAACCATAGGAAGGACCAAATACCTATAAAATCCAAAGGCACCGGATTAATAGACTGAGGTTTATATATAGAAAAGCTCCGATTCCAACTCCAGAACTTGGGAAATGTCAGCTGAATAAAATATGATCATTAATTTATATTACCGAAACGCTTATGCTTTAAAGGAGAATACAACGGGTCGTAAACAAATGATACACAAGCCAACAAAAGTTTTCCAGGTATATAAAAAAAGACTTACTTTTGAGACGTCAACTTTGTCCACTCACTCACTGATTATTATGTAGTTACTAACTAAGTATTTATTTGCACTAGGGTGGTATAAATTGTTTCATAAAAATAACCGTCTATGACCTGCTTATAAATGAAAACAAAGCAAGCCCCTGAATTAAAATGTGACAAACTCGTAACTTATTCATATTTAGTAATTTTGTTCGCAAATTTGAAATGGCAAGTATTTTATTATGAGCATCAAAAACAGAGTGGAATCAATCCCCACTATACACAGAAAACATATGACAACAGAAAGCTATTCTTCTGTAAAAGTAAACACTTGAAGAATGCTGATAGGATGAAGATATGTCGACAAGAATTTAAAAAAAGACAGAACATCGTAAAAGGAGACTCACTTTAAAGCTAGATGGGCAGGTAACCATTTAGTCTCATCATGGATGATTCAGTCAATAAGATAACGATATTTTATCAGAGATAGAAATTTCAATGTCTGACTGTATTTGCTATAAGATAATTTTCTGCAGCAAAACGAGATTAGATATGATAATGAAAGTTAATAATCAACCCACAAATCTTTGCAATTATACTGACTTCCAGAGAAAATAAAAAAAATACTAAAGTCACTAGTGAAACAAAGTTGTAACTCCAATGTGGTTTACGCATATTCGGAAACACTGATATCATTATATTGAAATATTTATACCTTAGCAACACAGTCTAGCTAATTTTTAAGATATACTTTGTAAGTGTGGTTACAACCGAAATATTTAACTCGGTTTTCTTCTGACATTTGAATCTGAATTATTTTCTGAAGACATTCATATTAGTGACAGGCGATACTAAATCTGCAAAAACTGGATTTATATAAACCATTGCATTAAATCCTTATCACATGCAATCCTTACATCAAATATTCAGACAGAAACGTGATGAGTTTGTATTATTGTGTAAAAGTGTATGTGGTCCTAAAACCCAAATGCATTAATGTTTAATATGATAGAGACTTGATCGATAAACTTGGTTATTGGTAGGGGATATATTCATGATTCATGAAAATAACTATCACTTTCAGACCCGAAAGGGTCGTCGATCGAAATATTAAAACTGCGTTAGCATTTTGGTAGATTTATCTTATATACTTCAAGTGCGAGTAATAACTTCGGGATATGGGCATGAAAACTGATTAAAAATAGTTTCGTTTCATTCGAAAAGGAGATAAATAACAACCACGCATATGCGATTGATTGAATGGACGTTTACCACAACAGATATCTGATCCTAACTTAGGATAATGGCGTTCCCTTTTTTAATTCTACTTATCCATAGTGTACATTAATGCAGTTTATCTTGAGAAATTCATAAGTTTACCATTATGCCATATTCTACACAAATATGTATGACTTGTAATTGGAACAAAGGAAAATACTAACCGCCAAACATGTGAGGATGGTGCTTTTGAAAACAAACCCACGTACAGTATACGAATAGTAATTGCGTGGTAGAATAAATAGCAGATTATGATACGCACCCTAATATCAAAAAGCTAGCTTAATATCACTTTGGAAAATATCAACATAAAGAATAAAAATAGTTGAATTTGAAACCTTATCGACCAATAATATCGAGAAAAACTTCGAGTACCACATAAACAAAGGGATGGTTTAATAAAGTGGAGGACATATTAAAATTAAACTGAGTGACAAAAAAGCCGAAAGTAGATTCCAGGAACAACTGAGGCCACGCTGAGGTAGTTCTGAAAACGAGGTTTACTCAGATGTTGCTTGGAAAATATACAAAAAGCTGTGGAAACAGCAGTGACATCTATTGGTGATTTAAACCAAATGGTTATAAAAAACCAATGGATTTATTCTAAGTTTATTGCACTGACGGATTCTCGTAAACTCATCCCATCAGGCTCTGAACACGATGAAGGGCGAAATCAAATCATATACAGGTTAACCAAAAGTCTACGCAAAGACCGTGGGCAGTGACGCGCAACGAAAGCAAAATGGAAGGAAAAGGCGGCGTCTGTAGGTAACACAAGACAGCACTTCAGACTAGTAAAAGAAATTGGAACTGAGAAGTCAAGTGTAAATGAGACAATCTCGGAAAAGACGACACTCATATATGCTCACAACCCAGATGTTTAGAATAATGCGCGGTACACTTTAGCTGACTTTCAACTACTCTACGACTACCCTCCATTCCCAAACACTCTGAATGGAACATTGAAGTAGGTCACCCAACCCTAGCTAAAGTTCAAAAGGTTTTAGAACACAGGCATGCTTATCGGCGTCCGACAATGATGGCCTTTCTTGACTTAAAAGCAGCACTTGACTGTTGCCGAGAGGTCCTGGGCCAATGCCTCTAATTGAAAGGTGTACCTCAGAATTACAAAAACCTCATGAAGGCTCTTTACTCGAACACTACTAGTCGAGTGAGAGCTTATGGCGAACTGTCATCTGCTTTCGACACATCAAGTGGTATCCATCAAGACTATCCAATTTATCCATTTTTAGTTAACTTCATCAAAAACCTACTGATGGAAATAACGCTCTCATCGACTGAATTCTCATGGAATTTAGTCATCGTCAATAACTTTGCTTTCGGTTATAGTCTTTCACTTATTCTCTGTTAAAGAGATTGTAATACGTACTTTAAGTTGAGTGTTATAGAAAAAACGCTTACAGACTGAGCAACTCTAATGGGTATCTTGACAGTTTTTTCCTCAGCTTAAGGTACATGAATGATGAGAACAAAGGACTTTTGTTGACTGATTGTTTAGAATTTAAACGAAGCACTTTTAACCATACCGTCTGCAGCAACTACATGAAAGAGCAAAAGTAACGGAAATAAACAGAGCGATATATAATGAACTTGCCTCCATTTCAACGAACAGATTACAGGAACTACCAAAGCACCTGTCTTAAACATACATTCAACAAATCGAAAATTTCCAGGAGGTCCACTTATCGACTTTGAATACGCAGATGACATAGTCCTGTTTTGGTGAAGACGCTGATAAAATGCAGTCTTTTGGCGGCACTAAACAACAATGACAGGATGTTTTGGATGCATTTATCCCCCTCTAAATGCAAGTTGCTGCTTCAGGACTAGCCTGCATCAACACCTGATGAACTAAGGATAGGGAGTGAAGTGGCCAAACGCGTCGACAACTTTACTTATCTTGGAAGTCTGATCAGCCCTGATGGGTTGATGCCTGACGAAATCTCTGCAAGGATTCAGAAAGCTCGTTTGGCATTTGCCGATTTGCGTCACCTATGGCGAAGGGAGATATCCGTCTATCAATTAAGGGACGAGTATACTGCTCAGCAGTTTGTTCTGTTTTACTTTATGGCTGCGAAACGTGACTATTAGGAGTAGAAGATACTCGTAAACTACTAATATTTGACCACAGATGCCTTAGAAATATTGGCAGCATTTGCTGGGATCAGCGGGTAAATAATAATAAGGTTAGAGGCAGGATATTAGTGAATGATGGTAAATCAGATGATGGGGTTGTGAATATTTATCGACTGAGATGATTGGGTCATGTATTACACATGCCCAAGCACCGACTACAACAACGCGAAATGTTGACTAGGGCTGGAGACAGACGGAAGGTTAGAGGCGGCCAACCCAAAACATGGCATCAGTCCATAAAGTCACCAACTTCTAGGCTGATTCATGTTGGGAGATACAAACTACTTGGTTGGATTGCGCGTGACTATCGTAACCAATAGTTGGAAACTGTGTTACATGGCTCAGAATCGATCACGACGGCGTAGGTGTATACACTCTTTGTCTTCCCTCAAACTACGAGGGTCCTACGTTGTAGCTGACTGACTGCAAGCGAATTATTTGAATCTGGAGCAATAAATTCTGTTGTTGGAAGTCTTTACCAAACAATAGAGTCATTGTGAATCTTAAAGGGTCTTTACTCTTACGCATTTCTTAAGTCTCACCAGCTTAATGGAGTAGAAAACTTGCCAAAAGCTTTGAAGGAAAGGCAGTGAATTGTTTTAATACCGAGTACAATCGAAATCTATGAATTACCTGACAATACTACGTCGAATTTAGCGATCCGCAAACGTATGTCGATGCTCGAAATATTGTCTACTATTAAATCCAACCAAAGATAGGCGAGGCAAAGAATAAATGTTGACGAAGAAAGAAGCAAACTATATCCACAAGATGCCTGATCTTCATTAAACAAGCACTTCCCATAAATATAGCAGCCGTTATGTACAATTGCAATATTGACAACTGCTAATATCTAAATGTACTTATTTTCTTGTATATGGAATGAAATTACCACAATAACTAAGCGTAGAATAACCTGTGGCTTTCGAACATAATTTATAGGTTCCAAACGAGCAGTAGTGCACACCCAATCAATGGGAAACATGACTACTCTCAGGGTCAACCGGTGCCCGCGACTCAATAGCAGATCTGGAAACTGATTGTTCGAAACAGTTAAACGCGCTACATAATTGTGTTTTAATTGTACTTTTATGTTGCATTGACCTGCGTTTTGAGCTTAAAGTTAGCCATAGATCCTCACTTACATCGAATTCAACGTTGATTTCAATTATGATCGAGTTGTGTAGGCTACTTCAGTATTGTAGGGAACTTAAGCCAGCCGTCATAAGTTATGCCATAGAGCCAGACCTTCGAGATATTTACCAGGTGGTTATAAAAAAGTGGGCAGTTAGGCGTACTGATGCAAACACTACCTCGCACACAAGTGTGAACATTGGTGTAGGTCCAGTGAAACTTCACTGAGCCCTAGCCAAATCATCCGGCAGTTGGCCACTAAATATCGAACAAATCATCGATCCCTGTCAAAGTAAAGGAAAACCAACTCACATCAGTGGATCGTACGTCATGAACTGGTGCATGAGGTGGTGGTCTCGCTATCTTTTCTGTGCTCATTCTTACTAATATATTTCCTTAATAACGTCCTCTGTGTTATACGGTCTTCAAAGCAGCCATAGTACTTCGATACATCGAAGGGGTAATCCACGTTAGATGCTGACCGCAAAGTGTGACTTCGAAGTTATCTGGTTTGTCACACCATTCCCGTCTAATTCCAGTAGGCCTCCAATCATCTTCAACGTCGGTGATCTACGTCTGGTTGTTCGTATTATTTCTTATGTTTCATGTTTTAGCCCACGCATTTTCAGTTCAACCTAAGACATTCGATGGATTTGTTCATTTTAGCGGGAAAATTTTAAATCATGAGGACGTTTGTAAAGAATGTCGAAGTTTATCCCTTGTTGACTCCGTAAATGACCTTACATGCTTTTCTGTGTTTGATTTCGTCGTTGTGGCAGTTATTAATTTTTATCGAGAAGGATGTTAGTTCGCAAAGACTGATGTAGATACCCAGGCGGAGTATGGAATATACACATCTTCTAGACGTATTTCAAACCATTTTGTGTTTTATTTTATGCCTTATTCGTCCCACTCTACACATAACGCTGTTTTTGGCTATTTATCAGATTTATGTTGTCCACGGACAAATACTTCGGTTTCCACTGGAATTCGTTTAGGACTGGATTATTTAGGTTAATGTTAGGCAAGTAACAGTGATGTTACTACATTAACCTTCGTCACTTAGGAAAATAGCTTTAAGTGCAGACTTGACAGTGCCTGATGTGCCTAAAACATGTCTAACTTTGTCATTATCATTACTTTTCTGTGCTCATGTCTATTATTATTTTTAATTAAGTGACAGCCATATAATCATGATGTAGGAGTCTGGATGTTTATGTGATAGCTTGTCATAATAGAATAGTGAAATGTGGTGTCTGATTGAACTGATGATTCCTTTGTACTTGTTGAATGCTTGATTTTGAATTTCAAATACAGTACATTCGTTCGTGCTTGTCAAATACTTCTTGATTCAACCGCGTTATTTCTGTGATTCTTAGTCTATACCATAATTAAAATACTCCCAATTATCATATGAAGCCAGCTTAAGATTAAAAACAGGCTAGAAAATAACAAACATATGATCATGGCTGCATAATCATTGATTATTTGTCTCACTTTTAGTCACAGAGAACTTGAGACAAAAATATTGTGAGTCACAAACATTGGTGAATTTAAATCATCGCACTTAGCATCAAAGTTTGTTGGTCAATATATTTTTGACGATAGCGGAACAACACAAAATAGTTACCACATATCATCCTTGAAGCTGAGCATATACTCACTGAGGATATTGACTTTAGAAGTTTGACACTTGGAGAGGGTCTGAACAGATCAACGCGAGAATAATTACTGAGACGGTATGGCTCGTGGAGTTAGCATGGACAATGGTGTGACGTTGATATGGAATTTTTACATATGATGTCATTGGTTTCGAGAAAATACCTAGCGCGTCTTTGCATCACTGTACGTCGATGGTATAGTTTATAAAAAGTAATAGTTTAAGTACACTACATCACTGGCGATGGAAAGAGACTCCAAAACACGACATTTTACTTTACCACTTGCATATGTATTTCATTCAGGTTAATTGTGTCTCCCTATTTTGTCGACACTGAATTGAACTTTTCTGGGGTAGTCTAACGTGTTGTTTACACTCCACCGCTCGTCTTCAAGTAGGTCAATCGTATTAACTGTCGAGTTAACAAATTGTTCCTGAATGTCGAAGTATGATACCATGACAGTAGACCCGTCACCTTTATATTGGCTATGTAGGTGAATTCATGCTTATAGATCATGTTTAAGAAGGGTTTTATAAAACTGGTTGTAGATGCGAAAAACATGTCATATACCTGGTGTCCACCACAACCCGCAATACTCGTGAGATGACATATAACGTTAATGAGATGATAGTTAGAACTGTTTGATTTTGAGACCATGGAACGAAGCAATGTAAGGTTAGTTTTCGTGCATCTAAAGAATAACTACTGGTGCTAGGCAAGTTAGAGACTTGAAACAGTGTCATTAGGTGTCTGAACCTCCATTCGTAAGAAATGATGAAGGTATATAGTAGATCCACGGGCTATCCGTGTATTTTCGTGGTTATGTGGCATTGCTAATAAGTCAATGATACTGAGTTTTCAGACTGTATGTTTGAAGGTTCACTAGGCTCGGGTATAGTTTCAAGAATATAACATAAGAGGGGATAAATATTAATGAGTTTGTGGTGGGATTGGTTCCAACCACATGATCCTGGAGGCTGAGCATGAGATAACTGAGAAAATTCATAGTCAACATTTAATACGGAATGTCAGTAATGGTGAAAGCGTCAACAATTGGTCAGTATGGCATGGCTCAACCTTTCAAACATGGTCATTATATGTGTTATTCATACCTTTCAATATTAAACATATTATTCTATTCCCAACCCAAGTGTGTCCTTAGTCGGATTACTGATTGTCACGTGCGACGGGTCAGTTTAGACAGTGATGAGACTGCCACGTAGAAAGAGCTACAACGACCATTGATCTCGTTCAGTTGTATTTAATTTTGTTTCATATTTGTGGCTGAAATCTTAGTATTTATGGCTGTCCGTAGATAGTGTTGTTTATTGTGCTAACCATTCGTGATTGAAGTTCATGGCAAGAGGGAATATTCAATGAAATTGATAATCGTGATTAACATTGCTGCCAAATAACTATAATGATATTGATATTGACCATACAATTCTCAATGCTGAACATGAGATAACTGGGAAAATTCATACTCAACATTTAACACGAGAGAAGGCCACAAATATTGAGTGCGGAAGGATACATTATAGCAAGGCTCAGCCTGGCAGGCGTGGTCATTCTTGTATAACATATCTCTTTTATTCATTCAATAATAACATATTTCTTCAAGGGAATGTGTTCGCCATTTTTACAGACATGACCCACAGATTACATTTGTTTGTTCAAAGTATGCCTGCCAGGAAGGGTCGTTAAATAGATATGATCAATAAAAGTGAACAACAGTATATTCGTTCATGTTTAGCCTTAGTATTACACTGACTACAGTCTTCTGAATACTTTCCATAGTGGCATCGCGTCCACGTTACAAACCAGATTTAAGCTTGGAATAATTATGTTAGAATTCTGATCATACTTAGTATTTATACAATCGAACTTTTTAAGTTTACAGTTGTTACCAAGTAGACTTGTAAAGCACTTGATGTAAACTATGACCTTGGGAAAACACGTCTAGTTTGTAACAGATGTCAGAAGTTCCATAGCTGTGCCCTCAGAGCATGATTCTGAAAAAAAGAGAAACCGAGGAGCAGCAAGGCACTTGGACATAAACGCTAAACAATACATAGCATTTTTAGCGGAACAGACAGAAGTATGATAAATTATTAGATAAAATTCATACTAGCTCTGGTTGTTTGAGTGAAATGTGATCAACGACCCCAGATGAGAGAATGCAGCAATAAATAACAATGAGTTGTGATATTGACCAAGTTGAAGTAAGTTCAAATGTAGGAAGGGAAGTCAAGGTTGGAATAAGAAAGACTGTTTATTAGAACGGAAAGCGCATCAAGAGAGTAAAGTTTTAAGCAAACTAATAACTATATCTTTTATTGTCTGATTTTTTAATTTTTTTCTTGTTCCATGCCAGCCACACATTCCTAGTGTTAGCATGTGATAGATTGTCTTAGTAGAATAGCTAACCCAGCATAAAATTGGAAACATGAGCCTGAATGGTGAGCGTAGGAGAACAACTTCAATACCACAAAATGATCTACTTGTTTTCAACCATAAAGAGCCCGATACAAACAAAATGTTCTGTCCCAAAACATGGGTGGATTGAAGTCATCGCCCTCACCATCAATGCTTGCTGGTCAGTAATACAACTTCCCTCGTTTTACGATGTTAGGCTCATTTAAGCTTACTTAAGACATATGTTATACCTCACACAATGCTCCGTGTTTCACATTCTGTTGGAAAACACTATTTTTATAAGTTCCATCTTACAAACTTATCTGGCAGTTACAAATTACGAACTGTGGGTAAGGCATCAAAGCAGTGCTTTAATCGACTATAGGTTGCCCATCAGAGTACTGGCATTAAGAAGGGCATAATGTAGGATAGTTGTTTATTAAAGTAGGCGGAAAAGTATAGAAATGTATGATTTATAGATAAGGTAACGTTAATATACCTAGGTTCCTGCCTGGAGGTATTGGTGACCCCTGCTACTAGACACGGAATCCTGTTAGGTGAAAGCCTCTTCTATTCCGTCCGCAACCATTTGAACCATTTAATAAGTTATTTTTCCTATTTATTTTACATTTTATTTTCGTTACTCATTTAGCAATACATAAATAGTCGTTTATTCTTGTTGTGTGTTCATAAACACACTTCATGTCTGTTCTCTTATTTTCCCCCTTTCCTTATGTAAAGTCAACTCAATATTCTTCTCAATTAAGCAGAAACTGATTTATTATTATTCTGTTATCCTTATTATATTTCTTTTTTTCAAATATGGCAAATATAATGCTAACATTATTAAAACTTGTGTATTATTGCATTTCTAAAGAAATAAGCTCTTTGAGTTAGCCTTTTACGAAGTGGCCAAGTTACATGAACCCTCTAAACTTTAGTTACATTGGTGGTAACCATTTAAATTCATGTTTACCATACACTTTGTATTTGCTTTTATTTCACACGACAAATCATGGCTCGATTTCTTTGTTACACAATAGTAATTTTAATTCTGTTTTCGGTTTGTTTACATGCAATACAAGTTTGGAGAATATGTTGATGACCTCTGAAATTTTCTACAAACCACACCATAGACTTCGTAAGTGTTTTTATTCATACATCCAACAGTGACACCAACAACACCGAAATGAACATTCAGTAGACCTGTCAGAGGTGCTATATCGATTTGACGTTATAACACATCAGAACTATTGTAGTTATTCAACTTTGACATCGTCCTTTATTTTATGAAGTATTGTTTTCTGGTTATCTAACAAATTATTTCGGTATACCAACTACTTGAAGATATAAAAAATGTCTTGATCAATTGGTGGCCTGACGAGAAATAGAGTATAGAACGAAGAGGGGAATCTTGGAAAGAGTCATAAAAACTGTTTTTTCTTAAAGCTGTAGATCACAAGGAAATACTGGGATCCTTAAATGTATTGATGCAAATTTTAGGAACAGTGAAGTTGAGTATGGATTCAGGAGTATCTGAAGTTTGTCAGTATTCTGAAAATTTTTGGTAGTTGTTGTTCATTGATTTTATTTTACTATCAGTTCTCACTCATAACCTTTCACATAAATTCATTCGAACAATTTGGTGTATCATAACGCAAATTTTGGCAGCTGATGTGCAATTATTTATTTACTAGTCTCAACCTATAAGTTTATGTGTAATCTCATGCTCCAAATTCACATTATAAAATCCCTAGATTTGAGAGAAAAGAACGCTTTCTATCCCTACATTCACAACGATTTATATAATCTTAAATGGTGAATGGGTATGATTTTTATGAGTTTTGCAAATACATCTCCAAAAGAGTAATGCTAAACCGGATAAAAGATTCAGTAGACGCACATCTTCAAGATCAACAGTCTGTATCCCGTAGGGATTGATTGTGCACTGTTAAAATCGCGACTCTACGGATCATTGTTGAACAATCAATCGAGTTGAACTTGTCGTCACTATACAACTTCCTTGAGTATCGGAAAGCGTTTGACAGCGCCGATAGTAAACCGTTTTGCGACAACCTTCGACACTATGGTGTACTTGACAGGATCGTCACCACAATACAAAATTCTTACGACGGACGACCCTTCTATCCCGTACACAGCAACAAATGCAAGAGAAAACTACCAGTGTAGCAGCAGTCACCGGAACGATAGGCCTAAACATTCATAGCCCAAGAGGATCCTGAAATAAAACACAGCGAGCACTAGCTAAATCACAATTTATTGAGATACTCTGGAAGATGTGGAAATGTTTAACATAACATATGTCTCCAACACTAGTCAGCATTTCGCGTTGTTGTAGTCGGTGCCTGGGCATGTGTAATACATGACCCAATCATCTCAGTCGATAAATATTCACAACCCCATCATCTGATTTACCATCATTCACTAATATCCTGCCTCTAACCTTATTATTATTTACCCGCTGATCCCAGCAAATGCTGCCAATATTTCTAAGGCATCTGTGGTCAAATATTAGTACTTTATGAGTATCTTCTACACCTAATAGTCACGTTTCGCAGCCATATAGTTTGCTTCTTTCTTCGTCAACATTTATTCTTTGCCTCGCCTATCTTTGGTTGGATTTAATAGTAGACAATATTTCGAGCATCGACATACGTTTGCGGATCGCTAAATTCGACGTAGTATTGTCAGGTAATTCATAGATTTCGATTGTACTCGGTATTAAAACAATTCACTGCCTTTCCTTCAAAGCTTTTGGCAAGTTTTCTACTCCATTAAGCTGGTGAGACTTAAGAAATGCGTAAGAGTAAAGACCCTTTAAGATTCACAATGACTCTATTGTTTGGTAAAGACTTCCAACAACAGAATTTATTGCTCCAGATTCAAATAATTCGCTTGCAGTCAGTCAGCTACAACGTAGGACCCTCGTAGTTTGAGGGAAGACAAAGAGTGTATACACCTACGCCGTCGTGATCGATTCTGAGCCATGTAACACAGTTTCCAACTATTGGTTACGATAGTCACGCGCAATCCAACCAAGTAGTTTGTATCTCCCAACATGAATCAGCCTAGAAGTTGGTGACTTTATGGACTGATGCCATGTTTTGGGTTGGCCGCCTCTAACCTTCCGTCTGTCTCCAGCCCTAGTCAACATTTCGCGTTGTTGTAGTCGGTGCTTGGGCATGTGTAATACATGACCCAATCATCTCAGTCGATAAATATTCACAACCCCATCATCTGATTTACCATCATTCACTAATATCCTGCCTCTAACCTTATTATTATTTACCCGCTGATCCCAGCAAATGCTGCCAATATTTCTAAGGCATCTGTGGTCAAATATTAGTAGTTTACGAGTATCTTCTACTCCTAATAGTCACGTTTCGCAGCCATAAAGTAAAACAGAACAAACTGCTGAGCAATATACTCGTCCCTTAATTGATAGACGGATATCTCCCTTCGCCATAGGTGACGCAAATCGGCAAATGCCAAACGAGCTTTCTGAATCCTTGCAGAGATTTCGTCAGGCATCAACCCATCAGGGCTGATCAGACTTCCAAGATAAGTAAAGTTGTCGACGCGTTTGGCCACTTCACTCCCTATCCTTAATTCATCAGGTGTTGATGCAGGCTAGTCCTGAAGCAGCAACTTGCATTTAGAGGGGGATAAATGCATCCAAAACATCCTGTCATTGTTGTTTAGTGCCGCCAAAAGACTGCATTTTATCAGCGTCTTCACCAAAACAGGACTATGTCATCTGCGTATTCAAAGTCGATAAGTGGACCTCCTGGAAATTTTCGATTTGTTGAATGTATGTTTAAGACAGGTGCTTTGGTAGTTCCTGTAATCTGTTCGTTGAAATGGAGGCAAGTTCATTATATATCGCTCTGTTTATTTCCGTTACTTTTGCTCTTTCATGTAGTTGCTGCAGACGGTATGGTTAAAAGTGCTTCGTTTAAATTCTAAACAATCAGTCAACAAAAGTCCTTTGTTCTCATCATTCATGTACCTTAAGCTGAGGAAAAAACTGTCAAGATACCCATTAGAGTTGCTCAGTCTGTAAGCGTTTTTTCTATAACACTCAACTTAAAGTACGTATTACAATGTCTTTAACAGAGAATAAGTGAAAGACTATAACCGAAAGCAAAGTTATTGACGATGATTAAATTCCATGAGTTTATACGACTAAGATGTTTTTTTCTATTACACCGTCTAGTAACTATTGAACACGACATAACCAGACAATACCAACCTATGATTTCCTTGAAACGATTGCAGCCAGAAAAAATATAAAGGAGTGGATGGTGGTTTTAATTAGAAGCTCACTTTATCGTAGGCCACGTTAGGGAAACATTAAAGTTTAAAACTAACCGTCCAGGTAAAGAAATGCAGTTCATGTTTGGTCGTGCTGCGATCTGAAGCGATTCTCGATCAATGGTCTTCAGTTAGTAGTGACCATAAAGGCTAGGAAGGTAAGAACAAATGTTGAATGTCTGCAAAAATGTTTACTTTGAAAAACTCTTCAAAAGTACTACATTACTATGTTAGTACACACGTCATAATATAATGCTGAGTAAGGACACCAGAACGTCTATATAAGTTTTTCTCCAAGATGTCGAAGAGCATTTCAACTTATCTGGTGAGCTAGTACTGTATTCTACTTCATTTAACACTACTTAATATCGATTTTCTTTCTGTACAATCGAATAACACGAGTCCTTTATTTACGATACCCGATCCGACAACAACGATGATACTTTGGGAGGTACCTGAAAACATCCAAAATAGCGCGTTCTGGAAGAGGATTATGGTTTCCAGAATACCTAAACGATTACTGCATGTATGATGCTAAATAACACTCTGTTTCGTCTCGATTCTTCGTTGTATTGTGTAAAAAAATAATAATTTGTAATATGATACTATACATACGTATTTATTCCAAAGAAAAACAAATTGTTTCAGTTTGCAAATATGCTCGCTTATATGTGTGTATTTATTTTTTTTCAAAAAATCCAAAAATACAGTTCTGTAAAAATCACTTTTACGCTATTGCATGCCAACGGAACGCATGTTTGTTGGTTTATTTTATGTTTTCGCCCGTTTTGTGGCTTCACGCAATTACAAGTGTAATTCGACATACAATTATATATACTTTTTTATTTTCGAGGACGGCTAGGAAATATGAAAAAGACGGGAAAGTTTATAATGAGTCGAACTTTTCATTGTACGCGTTTCTTCATTATTATTTTTTACCATATGACCTCTTATAGAAAGAAAAGATGACCAGACGCTGCTGAACATTGCAAGCTATCAGAAGAATATTTACCAACGAAATACTCGTTTGGCTTAAACTTCTGACTGGCCACGTTTTAGGGTCGTCAGTATCCCATTGAAGGAGGAGTGATCCGCAGAAAAAGTTGAACACGGTGCTTCCACTAGCGATCCGGTTAAAGTGTTGTCAAACTACAAATAATCGGGGCATCTTCCCTGACTGGTGAACCCAACGTTATTAAGGAAATATATTAGTAAGAATGAGCACAGAAAAGATAGCGAGACCACCACCTCATGCACCAGTTCATGACGTAAGATCCACTGATGTGAGTTGGTTTTCCTTTACTTTGACAGGGATCGATGATCTGTTCGATATTCAGTGGCAAACTGCCGGATGATTTGGCTAGGGCTCAATGAAATTACACATACAATCTGTTTACATGCCAAACAGCTGAAATTAATTGCTGATGCCAAAAAGTCATGTGAACATGTTCTAATATACTACAGTATCAATCCGAAACACAGGCCTGTCGAAAAGATTCATATATTCCAGCTGTGATTCCAAGATTGTCTAAATCTGAGGCTTGTGTTGTTGCTTACTATTGTCTATTGCTTTTAGTAGTAAATGTAAGCCAATCGCGTGTGAGTGATGGGTTGTTGACTTACCTTCTATTTTGTTCTTCTCCTTAACAGTCAATGTCACGCTACTCTTCATGCCACCCTGGAACCACCAAGCTTGACTCAAACCCCTACAACCTGAAGTTGATTAATAACTTTCAGTCAAACGAATACCTATTAAGCTATCGAGGCTCAAAATTTTAGTTCATATTTGAATTTACTAGGTAAAGATATCAACCAGCAAACTCACTTATTGAACATAATTTTTGTCGATGCTAAGGGCGTTCGGATCAAAAGGCGCGTCATTCCGCACGGTGTAAGAACCTTGTGGAGACCACCCACCACTGGTTTCGTGTCAGTCGGTGTCATGGAAGGTGTAATAATTCAGACAGGACATAATAAAAATAATGTCACTTCTGCTTTGAAGCCTGATGAATATAGAAACTACGGCTTCCCGCTTGGACAAAGTTTTAAACTAGAAGACATACCGTGGAAGTCAACAGAAAAAGAGTACGATTTCGGTGTCATTGGGTAAATAGTATTCCTCTTTTATTGGCCAGACTGCATTCTGAGATAAAGGACTTCCTAAACTACATATCACCGAATCCAGCAGAACAGTTTGCTCGTGAGGTAGTCGTTGCCAAGGTTAAGGATATTGTGTATGGTCTGTGGCCAAATTGCCAAGTAATTGATGAGTTGATGATTAATATCGGTTACAGGTTGATGTCTTCGGAAGCTTCAAGACGGGCTTGTATCTTCCCACAAGGTCTGTCCGTATATATGTAACATACTTGTTTCAGTGACATTGATATGGTCATATTCGGGAAATGGGACGCGTTACCACTACATACTTTAGAACAAGCTCTATTCAAAAGTGGCATTTCATCTGAAATCAAGGTTTTGGACAAGGCCACAGTAAGTTGCTTACTGGCCATTTATATTCTAAATTTCAGGTACCGATTGTAAAAATGACAGATAAAGAAACAGAACTTCGGGTGGACATTAGCTTTAATATGATTAATAGTGTCAAAGCGGCGGAGCTTATCAGAGTTTTCATGAAAAAGTACCCGTGCCTCCCATACCTGGTGTTTGTGTTAAAGCAATTTTTGCTTCAGCGAAGCTTAAATGAAGTGTGGACTGGTGGATTGAGCTCATACGCACTCATATTAATGTGTGTTAGTTTTCTGCAAGTAAGCCAATATTCCCTAATATTTAGCTTAAAAACCTAACACAAATTCGCTTAAGTGACACCACTAACAATGATTTCACTCAAACACGCTATCTTTGCAACGATTGACACCCAGTTTTATTCTTTTGTAGAAGGCGAAATGTGTGTAGCATGATCAGAAGCAGTTGGTTTCTACGTGCTACTTTGTCTGGTCTTTTTATGGTCATCCGAAAAATGTAGTTTGTTGTGCACTAAAAGGACAAATTGCTGAGACACATTCAGCGGGCTTTTAGTTTGTTACATGGTATTTTGAAGTTTATTTTCCTTCTTTTGTTTAGCTCGTAAAGTCTAAACACAAACCACGTCTATGATTTTAACCAAACGGGTATCAAGGTTTTCAAAGTAGATCACAGCCCTCACACAAATCAAATGAGAGTTGTGTGGCGCATATGTGTCTGGTGCCCCCTTGTACCAATATGTTTGTGTTCAAATAAATAACAAAAATAAAAAAGTAGATCAGTACATATTGCTGTTTAGCGGTTCGGGAAATATCCATTCCCTTATAACGTTTACTTTACCTCTATCAGGAAGCCTATTATTTAAGCCAGGTCACGAGTTGTAATAATATGGGTAACCTAATGAATTCGTTTTTTCTTTCAGCACACACTGCGCCCGGAAATTTCTATTGATGACGTCAATTTAGGCATTCTATTGGTCGAGTTCTTCGAGCTTTATGGTCGTCATTTTAATTACAGAAATACGGCTATTCGCATCACAAATGGCGGGTGTTATGTTCGTAAGGAAGTTGTCCAACAAAATATGGAGAGAGGCTTACGTCCATCGCTTCTTTGTATTGAGGACCCGCTTTGCCCTGGTAAGTATTATACTTCATTAACAATCTCTTAAATAAATGTTTTAACATGGATGTCATTGCCCTTTACTTGGTCTACCAGATATCAGGACTAATACCGTTATCTAATAGCATTTTTTGTTTATTTTTGGTCTGTAAGGTTAGCAATAAATATGCAAATCAAAGATATCTCCACAAATGCTTAGTCGTACGTAGATTTCATGCACTAAAGATTTTGATCCAGTCAGTTTAACAGAATCTTTTGTAAAACTTTGCTTGATGTACATCCAGTGCTTTCTAAGTATGTTCTCATTATGCAAAGAACAGGTGGAAGGATGAAGGCAGTTGATAATTAACTATGAGACCAACTTAGCTGTTTTAACAACGTAAGGTCAACACTATTCTTAAGTATCAAGAATTTTTAAAGAATAAACTCCGATTTGCACAATAAGTGTATCCAAATTGACAACTATAAAGTTAAGAGTCAAGCGAGTAGTTCATATGTAATGCTGATACGTTAAAAAAGCAAAACTTTATGGGTTGATTGTGTGTATTTCCAAAGGTTTAAACTATTCATTCAAGTCAGTATCAAGCAGTCTCTTATATTACATATAGAACTACCAGATTCTAAATCATGGCTGTTGTCTAAAATTCTACCGTACATGAAAATTCCCTAAACTATTGTAATTAACCTCTCCTCTACGTTTGCATATAAATAATAACAGACTCGTACGTTATGTCCAGCTCTGGGCGGCCAGAGCAAAACATAACAAATCTATGAAGTCACTGACAAGTGGACTGAGTCATGTTGGTAGGTGTAGACAACCTGGTTGGAATCTGCGAGACAATAGCAACTGATGGTCAGAGACCTTGAATGACGTGGCTCAAAATCGTTGGCAATGGTGTGGGTGCACCCAGTCTTTGTGTTCTCTCAGATTCTTATCTTCTGAATTCTTCATGTCCCTGTTTTTCTTCCAGGTTTATCTCACTGGATTATACTCCATGAATAACATCTTCAAACCTTGATGTTTCCGATTACTACTTACACTCTTACTACCTCTACTATGGGATTTGAATCGACAATTGTAACTGTGTGGTAATATGGTATGGCAACTCGAACTGATGTACGTACATTGTTGCCGACTGACTGAAATCCAGCTCTAGGTATTACCAATATTTTGTAGTTGTCAGCAAAACTAGTTTTTCATATCAGTGAGGATGGGCAGTTAAACCTGTTACATAACTTCTGTAAGTTTTTATGCATGGTAGCCCACCGTAAATAAACAAATAATAACCTAAATCCTGTAGTTTTACTAATAACCGGGGTTGCGATCTCTAGTTGTCTCGATGTATGGGAAAATCAAGTGCTCTTATGGTGACCACAAAAAGAATTGCTTAATGTGATTTCTAAAATATTTTCCTCTAGTCTTCCAATACATAACTAAATCCGTGGAACAGCTGAACCGAGAAAACCAAACATGACGCAAACGTAAATAGTCTAACAAAGTCGTTATTCGACGTTCTATTTTAGAACTTATATATACTTACCGACATAAATATTCCTTAATCAAAATGTTGATTTTGACCTCATTAGTCAAAAGATAAGTTGCAGTAGTATATATCTGGAAAATATGTAACTAAATATATGCATTAACGTTCTTAAATCTCTGTCTGAGTACTGTTAGTTGAATCATGGATTCTGGGTAATGTCATCCGAATACTTTCTAAAGTTATAGTAATGTGTGACAATGCTGGGTCACCCTAACTTCTTAAATAATACAGAGATGTTCATAATCAGTTTTTATCCCCATAAATGATTGGTTCTTATCAATTCCTAATCTGACCATAAGTTAAGCCATTTAACGACTTCATTTCTTTTCACGCTTTATCAGTGCTGGTGGGTAGGTACCCCACAAAATCATGACATGGGCAGAAAAGACTGATTTAAAATCCTTAACAAGCGTCTTCTATACCCCAGTCAGTCTTTGTGACTGACTGACTAACCCCTATATGCCGAGAAATTTGTTTATTTATTGAGGGACAAGCATATTGTGTGACAACTCGCTCTATATTTATCGTATGTATAAAACGTGATTTTTGGAGGTTAAGGGTATGCGTAAGATGCTAGTATACGATTATAGGTATCCAAAGCATTTCTCGAGTGGAGGTATTAAACGAATAATTAATAGTCCAGTTGACACGAAACCTGGGTCCAGGATTTCCTATCGACTACCTCCATATACTGCCTTACATACGCATAGGGTATTATGTCAGTCAGTTGTCTGCAACGTAAGATCTGTATATGTACCATATAAGGATGATCAATAGGTTGATGTAGCTTCAAATATTCCTCGACTAGTTAGTAGAATGTGTTTCATTCCAAAGCACCCCAAACTGGCTACTGTAGAGGTCAGTTATAGAAGGTAGGAACAGCCGAATGAATTCGTCCAGTCATCGACTTTTTCAGATTTCTTGATTGTGCTGCGGGCCATAAACGTTTCTAGTCGTTGTTGGTTGGTTACATTTAAATAATACGTTTCTGCTTGCACTGTGTGTGGGTGTTTTTTTGGTTTGTATGTGAAAAGGCCTACACCTATTGAATTGCAAATTCCATTGTTTTTGGAGCCCCAAACAAGAAATTGTTAGGTGTCACCAATTCGACTGGCCCATGATTTAAATACCTGTTTATAAAATTCAGATGACATTTAATGTTCCAAAACATCTAATACTTAGTTTATATGAAATTGCCAAGTCATACCTTGGTAATGACATTTATTTATGCATATACTTTCAAAGATGTATTTGATATCATCTTTCGTGTTTTTTACTGAAGAATTTAAGCATCACTCAAAAGATTGACTGAAACGAAATTCTGCCCCAAAGTGTATCGGTTTAATGTAAAATGTATCAGCAACACTAAAAAAAATAATTTGACAATCGGACAAAGGAAATACATGTACAAAAACTACTTCATAGTTAGAAAAAATCAAGTAGTCCTACAACCCCTAGGGAAGTCAAAATGCTGTGTATGATCTATTCAGGGGAAAGCAGCAGGGTGTGATAGATTACTCACTTACTACTGTTACCCCTCGTGGAGGAGCATAGATCGCATACCAACATTCTCCATCAAACTGATGGATTAACCCTTGATATTTTTTAAGATAATGATCAATCAGTCAGTAACAACGTTGAACTTCGTACGCACGTACATCAGTCCAAGTTGCCATACCACATTAGCACAGAGATAAGTATAGTGGTCTAGTTTTAGCAGTCAGATTAACTAAAATCTGTAAACTAGATTCAATTCCACATGAGTGGTCGCGATCGTTGATCGTCCCAGTTCATTAGAAAAAGCAAAAATCCTCTTGTGACAATCACAAAGGAATCAGTTTAGCTTATAGTGTCTAAAATAATACTTCGACGTCTAGCTAGAGCTAATGAGGAGCGAACCCGAGTAAACTGGTCTGGTTTCAGATTTGAACGTTAATGTGTGTACTAAATATTCATCATCCAGCAGATTCTGAAACATAAACATACTTTGTGACGTTCAACTGTAGGTGTATCCCTTGACCGTAAGACAGCATTCGACTCTGTTAATCGCGAGGAGATTCACTTGTTGACTTACAATACCCAGGTGATATTGTTCTGTTTGGTGAAGACACAGACAAAATACAATCCTCCAACCACCTCAAGCAACAATTTATACATGTTTGGAATGCGGTTCTCTCCCTCGAAATGTAGAATGTCACTTCAGGATGGACTGAACTAATGATGGTGAGAGTAGTAGTTGAACGCATCGACTGCTTAACTTATCTTGGGTGTCTCGTTTGTCCTGAGGTCTGACGGAATCTCTGCACTGATTCGAAAAGCTTCATCGACTTTCACCAACTTGCGTCGCTTGTGGCGTAGGCGAGATATCCGTCTTTTAATCAAAGAGCGAGTTTACTGCTCAGTAGTTCGTCCTCTTCCTATTTATGTGTGCGAAACGATCATTAAGAGTAGAGGATATTTGTAGGTTTCACATTGGTCTGGTCGCTATTTTTATTTTGAACTATCAGAAAAATCACTTAGTCATTTTGACTCTTATTTCTGTTGCGAAATGTCGTTTAGAAAATATTAAATTAGCAAAAAAATATTTTCAACTGACCATTGGGAATCGAAAATTTAAACGACACCATATTGTTTCTATTTTTTAGATGTATTTTATTTTTATTTGAACTTTTTTGACAGGTAACGACGTTGGTCGTCGATCCTATTGTGCACTCCAAATTAAACAGGCTTTTGAATATGCCTACGTTGTTCTTAGTAGTGCCGTACTTCCTCAGTATCATTTCTTGCACTGCAATACTGATGTTTCAATACTTGGACGAATCATTCGTATTTCCAAAGTAAATGGGTGTTTTTAGTAGTTTCTATGCCCCTAATTTGCAAACCCGTTAATAATCAATTCTCTCTAGAAAGCATTGTATCAGTAATTGTTGCGAAAAATGAACTGTGTTCTCTCATTTTTTGAGACACTTCACCAATATGTAATGAATTTCAGGGGTCCTTAACTGATGAACGAAGTGGAAGCGATTTAAAACAGCTAGTCTACCTACGGAATAAGAATAAGTTTCTGAATAAAGTCCAGCAATTTTAGCTAGACTTTAAACCAGGTGCGGAAATTGAAATTATCCATTTTACCTTTTGATACTACTTAGACCTGGTTAAACATATCAATGGATTTTCTATGAAGAGTTTTTTTCGTACCTCTTCAGGCTCAAATCCATGTATTTGGTTTTGAACTACACTCAAAGCGTAAGTCCTAGTGATACTACCTGGTTGCTTATACCGAAGTAGTTAAAGCGGTGTTCAAAACTGCGGACACTACATTCATTTCAAAACTTAGTAAAAAGGGTTCATGCTAAATCGACTGTACTTCAACTGCCGATTTTAGTTAAATATTGTATCATATTAGTAATTGTTGGTCACAGCTGAAATCCTCCCATTCTAATAAATAATGTCAGTATTTAAAAATTGAGTGCTCCCTTAGCTTTATTAATTCGATGGGCTAGGGATTTTATGCTGCATCATCAACAGTGAACATCTTGTGATCTACATCCACCATGTTATAATGCTAAAAGTTCATACTTGTGCTCCACTGAATCAATTTGTAAGCTGTTGCTGAAGCTGAATATTGATACTAACTTTTCCGGGGGGGGGCAGATCAGTCCACTACATATCATATGCCTTAAAAATTAGTCCTATACTTGAAATTACTTGTTTTAAGTCTGAAAAAATTTCTGTTATGATTAAATCATGCTTAAAATATGTACACATAATTTTCATGCAATGAGCATGATTTAGTCCAATCTATGTCCCGCTAGCACCTCCCCTTTGAAAAGATTCGTAGGATCTGGTGTGTCGAGGACGTTTACGCTTCTTCTTGGGTTGAGACGTACGATTCGGTAGACAATGACCTTCTTTATGTCCACGTTTGTTGCACACCTGATATTTATGCTTCTTAAATGGACAGAATCGTACATAATGCCAATCACCACATAACCAACATACAGTCGTTAGATTTTTTCGAGTTGTTATCGGCTTCTGAACTTTTAACCTAGTAATATCATTGACACTGTTGCAGGTTAAATTAGGATTTGCCTGTTCAATCAACTCGTTGTCGTGTCTGATGCTTTGTAGCGGCTTACACTCATCTGTCAACGTTCTGAGTGTGACGTTTGGGTCTTGATCCAGTCGACCGAAAATCCAATCCTGATCTCAGCATCTTGTGATGACTGAAAAGCTTTGATGAATATTAGGCATTTAAATTGGTCTTCTGTCAACGATCGTAACTTGAACCGTTCACATGCTCTATTGACGATGTCTGCTAAAACACTATATTCATCGGCTTCCTGTTTCACCAAATTTAGACACTGATTTCGAATACTAAACAATGAGGAGGATTTACCGAATATCTCTGACGATTGAACTATCGTCTCGAAACTGAGCTCTCGAGGTAACTTTGGCAATATATGATCAGCATAGCGTGCATATTTATTGCTTCCCAAATTACGTACCAACAATCGAGTTTTCCACGCGTCGTCTTGGGTACAGAATTCTATTCTAAATGTATCTTCCCAGCGTTTGAACCACGTGAGAAAAGTATTTCCGCTTTCGGGATCATAAATGAATTCTGGGATGCTGCTAGCAACTGCATCACAAGACGTACTTGAAATAGCATGTGAACTCGAGCAGTGGATGTTAAGCTGTTGAGTCAGAGTCTCCAACAACCGCATTTGTGCATCTAATTGTGCTTGCTGTTGTTGTAGTATTCGGTTGAATTGGTCATCTGATATGAACATCTTGAATTTATTTTTCTTTTTCCTCGTCGCCACTGTTATATTTCTCTCTTACGGTTATAACCCAGCTATTCCTACTGCTTAGTATTCTCGGACAAGTCCCCGAATCAGAACACGGTTGAACAGGAAAGAGATTGTATTCCAAATAACAAGGTTAGATGGAAGAAAGAATCACAATAGGAAAACGTTTAGTATATTTATAGTTTTTACATGAGAAGATTCTAGAGTCTTCTCCAAGTATCGACTAGCGCTGATTGGACAAGAATTAGCCAATCAGCGTGCGCCAACGCAAGCGTGCAATGAGCATGATTTAATCCAATCTATGTCCCACTAACACTTATCGTTGTAAACTGACTTCGCAACAACCAATTTTGCTAGCTTCGTTGTCTGGATTGTGTGTGCATTTACGAGACAAATTGTTCTTAATTTTATCTAAAACAAGCTTCATTTCTAACCTGTTTTATGGTTTTTGCATACATGTTTTTCCAAGTATTATTTCCAATGTTGTCACCGGTGTTAATCATTTTGGAATGATTTTTCGAAACCTGTAGAAGTCTGTTGAATTCCGTCAAAGGATCCAAGATTATGCTCATCACCTACGCGCTTCACTCCCAGTAAATACAAAAGTGTTGCAGGGAAGTGTAAGTAGCAGATCTCAAAATTTCATTGTTCCATCGAGTCCCTGGATCGCACAGTCCCACCTGAGCACAGTCAATAGAATAGATTGCACAATGCCACCATCTGTAGAACAAAGAACTAATTTTTCTGTGCATTCCAATTTACCTGTTGTTCCCAGAAATGAACAACTTAATCTGCCAATTCTTGTTTGGCAATCGAATCCCAGTGTTAATGCATCCCAAGGACCAAAGCTTTCCGGTGCACAAGATGAATGTGTTGCCGATGACAATGCTTCTCGGTCACAAATTAATTTCTCAGTAGAAAAACCTGTTAGTATTTCTAGTTCTGACAGCTATAACGAGCATATTGAAATAATTAACTCGGAGACTTCAAGTGATGAAGGAGACCTTCATTGCAATACTAATGGCGAATCCGATGTCGAAAAACCAGGAGAATACAGCGTACTAGCGGATGAACTGTAAGTTAAACTACTTAAAATTCTGTGTTGTTTTAGTGAAATGTCTAGTTGAATGTCGTACAAAATACAATCGTTCAATTATATTTCAGGTGACCTGTACCATTTTCCCATTCTTTTTGACTATTTATCTTTTTTTTAATTTTTACAATCTCCCTAGTCTTAGTCCGTCGAATTTTTCAGTAAATACAGTACTATATAGATGTAGTTATAAATAATTATTAGAATGCCTTAACTAATACTTTGGTATCTCACTAATGAGTTGGTCAAGCTTTAAATCAATCTGAAGAACCTTTCAATAAAGTAACCAGCTGTATTTTAACAGGTACTAAATTTCTGCTAGGAGGAACACAAATATCTTTGTCAAACTAATGCCTGAAAGTTTAGGAAATTCATTTAAGGTGTTTCTCACTTTATTATTTATGAAATGTCACTAGAGTTACGACCAACTCAATTTACAGTTAGGTTATTATTTTATGACAAATTTGGAAAATGATCCATTTTTGACAATTTTGAGGATTTAATTTTGTCTATACAATCGTTGTGTGCCTTCTATACGTTTGTGATAATGCTGCAATTAATCCCCAGGATTTTTCACCATATTTTTTAGTGCCTCCCTAACAACACTTAACCAAATAGAGAAGAAAAACATTTTAGCCCCAATAGTTAACACTGATTCGTTAAAGTCTTCAGAGGTTACTTTCAGAAAACCCCATCAAGGTCGTAAAAGACGCTGTTTACGGGTATTAACATCCTCCAAATCCAACTCGGTTAACTCTTCAAATCAGCAGCCAGGGAATCTCCGTGATGATTGTATCGTGTCTATGTATCCAAATATACGAGATGTCGCTTTTCCGGCCCAAAGAACAAGTTCCCAAAACCATGTTCACGGAAAAAGTAACAGTTTTTGTAAATCATATGAAAAACCACATCAAAGTGCCTTGCTTTGTTTCCCTACCTCTGTTGGATCTCAAGTTTCGCGCTCAAATAATTCGGGCTCTAATAGTTTTTCCCGCTTATCTCAAGCACAAAAACGCCACGCAACAGCTTCTAGACGCTCAAAGTAGACTGCGATACACTTTTGTACATACATTCATATTTATATATACTTACCTGTTAAATTTTCAGTTTATTTCCTACCTAATTGTCGTGTACATATCCCATTAATTTACCTATCTCTTTTCAGTTTTTCGAAAACATAAAAAATGTCACCCAAGTTTTGTCTTAAGCTATTATTTATCCTTTTGATTATTTTGGTCGTATTTCTTCAAATCATATAAACAGAAAATACATATTAAAACTAACTCGTGTGTCCAAACTGGGTTATTTACAGTAAAGTGTAGTGAGATATGTACCCAGTTATGTAAATAATGAGCATTTTGCAAAACTGGTAAATTTTCTTACTGCTTATTCTATATTTTGCCAGTATTTTTTCTTGTTTTTCCCTGTGTATCTTCATCTGTAACCTTTCGACAAAAACAAATGACAACACTGTGATTCTTTCGAATAACTTGATTCGATCGCTTTGCATATGTTCAGACTTTTCATGTATATGTATTCGCAGACACACCTAGATTTACCTGTATTTTGTTTTATTCAGTGTTAGAAATGAATAAAATCTGGAAGATCTATCATTTTTTCGACAAGCTTACTATTTATTGCAAAGTAGCCGGTCTAGGTTCATTTATGTGATATTCAGATTTTTCACAGAAAATTAGCGTAAAAGAGTTGCGCGAATGCATGGTGTTTTTATCAAAGTGATTTCAACGTTTAACTATATATTCAGTCAGTTTAGTTATTTCGAACTTAAGAGATAAGCGGATTAAGTTTCTCTAACCCATTTCATCTCATAACTTTTCGGCATATTATTGAGCAGTTTACTAGTAGTTTAGTATATGTATTTCGAGACAAATGTAGCTTTGATTCGTCCTTTAATACCTTGTGCTGAAGGTTGTCTCAGTAAAGTGAATCTCTGAGGTTGTCCTGCTAATTTTGTCCATCTTTTTGAATAAATGGAGCGGCTTTATAAGATTATTATTGGTAGTACTCTTCAATATTTGGTGTTCTTTAGAATCAACGATGCCTCATTGGAGGCTCGTGCATACATATGTCCAATATGGATTACTGTGATGATGGCTTTGTGGATCGTTTCCGAAACGAAGTTAATTACTTGAGTTCCTATAAAAAAGCCAAGGTAACATAAAGTTTAGTTATCTCAACCTTGTAAAATCCAACATATATTTAACTGAATGATCACATATTGATTATGACCGCTCAAATATTTTTATCTTTCCTCAAGGCTTACATTTCCACTTTATTAGTATTGAACTACTCAAAGAGAAGTTGTCTTATAGCACCAGTTTTTGTTAAATAGGTATTTCATATTTTACCATTAATCTTTATTCATAGGATGGACATTTAATTATAAAGATTCAAAAACTTCGTAATCTTGTATGGTAATATATAGCGAAATATGCTTATTTTTAATTCGTAAATTTCCTTATAAAATTTACAATTGATCGAGTATGTATACAGAAATCTATTAGTCACTAAGCCAACCAACTATTTACTCGTTTCTTTATCATGAACGATAAACGTTGGTCACTTAAATCTTTCGTATTTCATCAATTTAAAATGCTTGTCAGTATGGGGTTGTGGAGATTAAGTTTTTGGTTAAGATCATGAATCAATCGATGTCAGACCACCGTTGGAAACGCGACGGCTGTTTCGTCATAGTATGGGGTTCCTCAGTGGTGTGCACGCGCGATCCGAACCCAAGGCCGGTCTCTCGCACGAACGCTTAACCTCTAATCCATTGAGCTGGTATCTGTGTCAATGTCTAGTCCGTGTCAGGAAGAGACAGGTATCTACGTCAAACAATGGTTGATGGTCGTGCAATTTCGTGGATTGGTTGAAGTTAGACATTAACACCGTGGGATGCCGGCTCAGTGGTCTATAGTTTGAGCGTTTGCTCGCGAGAACAAAGTTCCTGGGTTGGAATCCCGCGTGCGGGATCGTAAAGCTCAATTCTGAGGTGTCCCATAATCAGACAAGGCCGTCCGACGTTCCCAGTTTTTCAGTGGTGGTCTGACATCGATAGATGCATGATCTCAATTAAAATGTTTGGTTTTCTGTGACATTTAGTGTATTGTGGATAAATTTTTTTATACCAAAATTAATTCAAACGATCTAAACAAAAGTTGGATGTCGGCTCAGTGGTCTAGTGGTTAAGTGCTCGCGCGCGAAACCAGTAGGTCCTGGGTTCGAATCTCGCAAGGGGCGAGGTCGTGGATGCGCACTGCTGAGGAGTCCCACAATAGGACGAAACGGCCGTCCAGTGGTTCCAGGTTTTGCATGGTGGTCTAGCTTCAACTGACTCATGATCTTAATGATTGAAATCACTACAATCTCCACAAAACCCCTTCTGATAAAAGTACTTGTGTTTTTATTTACAATACTTGACATAGGATTCTCATCTCAGTATCATGTCCAGTGACGTTATTACTGAGATATTGGTTGTGCGGCTGAGATGACCAATAGCGTGCGATCACCATTAAGGGCTAGACAGTATAGCAGAAGTTTCTACCTAGTGTATTATTAAACTGCCAACAAAGTTTTAAGATAAAGACTTGGAGAATCTTTAATTGGGAACTAGCTTTCCATAGTTATTCAAATGTATTTAACTTCTGTGTAGTTTGATGTTCAATCTAGAGATTGATTATCTTGGTTGGAGGTATTGTTGATTAGCTGCAGTATTGTTGCACTCCCGAACGGCTCAACAACAGTGTACATTGATTTTTTGTTTTTCAATTGCCTTGTACAAAGATTTCTCTAATAATTTCTTAAGGGAGTAATATAATACGTTTTCTGCTCAATAATATTTGAATATAAATTTTCGCTTTCAAACTAATATCCCTTTATATATGTAGATAAGTCTCGTTCTGTTATCAACATATCAAACAGAAATCGTTTAAACAGTAAACTAAAGTTTTGATTCTTAGAGCATCGTCGTTGTAGTCATGACGATTAGATATCTGCACTCCACCATATATGGCACTAGGTAACTTAAGCATATTGCTATCCTTTCTCACTGCCTAACACTCATTTTCAGAATGGATGTGCAAAATATTAACCTAAACCATGTATTTAGAAAAGGACTTTCAGTAAATATGAGTTGAAAACTAAGGGGTGTACTGAGAATGGCCAAAAATCTCACGAGTAATCGGGAAATTGGAATTTCCTCCAATTTACATATCCACTTTTTTAATGGATCCAGACGACTATGAAACCTAAATTCATAGCTAGCGATTTTCTCCATATCACCTGATGATCTTTAAAAAATCAGGACAGGACTAATAATTAAAATGATGTTTGCAATTAAATAGACTACCTTGTCTAAATTAATCACTAGTTTGCTTGGTTTTCTTTTTCCACCTGCAGCAAATCACAATGAGACGTGAAATATCTGCAAAGCTGACAGTTGCATCCCCTTACATCAATATCGAACCAGCCCTTTATCCCCGTCACTATTTGACATACACGATACACGATGGAATTTCCGTTCAACCAATCAAAAAAAAAAACAGCAAATAATCACAAACTCCACGGTTTTTATCAGTTATGTACTACCACATAGTAGATAAAAAACCGAAGAATACAACAATTTACAAAGATCAGTAGATAAATACTCGAGTGAGTCACTCTCGATGTAAACCTAAGTACACGTTTGCAGTTAGTTAAGGACTATCATCTTTAACAAGTAATATATATGACAACAAACTATGAGAAAAGAAAGCTTACGATCTGAACTATGTCCGGATATCATAAATTAACTATTTAATAAATACTTGCAAATATAAAGAGTTATTCAAAGAGTAACAACTCATAGAGTTTGTTATTTCTTACCAACACTGACTTTTAATTTTGGACAGAAAAGGATAGATTCGAGAGAGATGCTGTACTTTGTTCACAAAGAAAATGCTCCACACACTCAGGGAGTTGCTCTGATGCTATCCAAAGAAGCATGTGAAGCACTTATAAGATGTGAATCTCATGGACTCAGGATCGTCAAAGCATCTTACAAAATAAAGGTGGGAATCACAGTGAATGTTATGCACTCACCAAAGATAGCAACAACAACAATAAGGATCAGTTCTATGAGAGGTTGTAATAAATCATAGCGAAGTGCTCAGGAAAGGACATGATCATTCTGATGGGAGACCCGAATGCTGGTATGGGACGACATAGACTGGGAGAAAGGAACGAGGATGGTTACAGATTAGAAAATTTATGTGCATTGATTAAAATGGTTGTAGGTGGCGTAATATTTCCAGACAAACACACATAACTGTACATGGGTCTCAGTGGATCACATCACGGAGAACTAGATCGATCATATTTAATCAATAAAAGATTCAAAAGGTCAATCGAAGACATGAGAATAAAAAGAGAAGCTAATATAAAAAAGTACTGTATTACTGAACAAACAGAATTACAAAGGTTAAATACAGCCCTACTTCGAGATGACAAACTTAACGAGTTCAAGATAGCTCTCAACAACAGGTTTCATGCCTTACAAGATCTACTCAAAGAGGAAGAAACTACTATAGAGGACAACTGGAAAGGCATCATAGAAGCACTAACTTCAACGTATCATGAGGTTCTTGACCGCAAAGATTATCATCATAACGAATGGATCTTTATCGAATCCCAAGGCAGGATTCAAGAAAGGGAGAACAATAAGACAGCAATCAACAACAACCGAACAAGAACAGAAAAAGTCAAGGCACAAGCTGAATACACAGAAGCAAACAAGAGAGTGAAGAGAAGCATTAGAACCGACAAGCAGGAATATGTGGAATACCTAGAAACGACAACATACCAGCTGAATTCAGATATAGGAGCAACTGTAAAGGTCGTCCACTTTCTATTCAGAAAGATTCGGAAGTAAGAATAAGTGCCGACAGACCGGAAAGAAGGATACCGCATCAAGATACCAAAGAAAGGTGATCTGAGCGAGTATGGGAACTTCAGAGGTATCACACTACTATCAGTACCAGGAAACGTTCTCAACAGTGTTGCTGAACCAGATAAAGGACTCAGTGAATCCCCTACTTCCAGATCAACAGGCTGGATCCGTAAGGATCAACCGTGTACAGACCGAATCGCGACACTACGGATCATTGTTGAACAATCAATTGGATGGAAATCATTACTATACATCAACTTTCTTGACTATGAGAAAGCATTTGACAACGTAGATAGGAAAACCTTCTTCGACTCAATGCTGTACCCGAGAAGATCGTCAGCATCATACAGAATTCATAAGACGACTACACTGCAACGTGGTGTATGAAGGACAGTGGACAGGTACATTCCAAGTGAAGACCGGAGTTTGAATAAGCTGCTTACTCTCTTCGTTTGTCTTTCTTCTGGTGGCTGAGTGGATTATGAAGACCTTTATATCTGGGGGGAAGAGCAACTTTGAAAATGACCTAGCTCTCCTATCCTATACACACGAACGTTTGCAGGCGAAGACAGATAGTGTAGCACCAGCCTTTTGATCAGTAGGTCTTAACATGTACACTTACCTACTTACGTCTGTTACTCCCAATGGAGCATAGGTCGCCGACCAGCATTCTCCAACCCACTCTGTCCTGGGCCTTCCTTTCAAGTCCTACCCAATTTTTGTTTATTCTTCTCACATCGGTCTCCGTTTCTCGGAGTAATGTGTTTTATAGTCTTCCCCTTCTCCTTTGGCCTTGAGGATTCCAATTGAGGGCTTGGCTTGTGACGTGGTTAGGTGCTTTCCATAATGTGTGTCCTATCCACTTCCGGCGCCTCTTCCTGATTTCTTCCTCCGCTGGAATCTGGTTTGTTCTCTCCCACAGTAAGCTGTTGCTGATAGTGTCTGGCCAACGGGTCCGAAGTATTTCGCGTAGATAACTGTTAATAAACACATATCTTCTGGATGATGGCTTTCGTGATTCTCCAAGTTTCCACCCCATACAGTAGTACTATCTTGACATTTGTATTGAAAATTCTGACTCTGGTGTTGGTCGATAGTTGTTTTGAGTTCCAGATGTTCTTCAATTGTAAATATGCTGCTCTTGCTTTGTCGATCCGCACCTTCACATCTGCATCAAATCCACCGTGTTCATCAATGATGCTGCCCAGATATGTAAAGGTTTTTACATCTCCCAAAGCTTCTCCGTCCAGTGTGATTCGATTGGTGCATATTGTGTTGTATTGGAGAATCTTGCTTTTCCCTTAGTGTATGTTGAGATCTACTGCTGCTGAGGCTGCAGCTACACTGGTCGTCTTTTCCTGCATTTGTTGTCGCGTGGGCGATAGAAGAGCCAGATCATCTGCGAAGTCTATATCGTCCAGCTGCATCCTAGCTATCCACTGTATCCCATTCTAACCCCCAAATGTTGACGTCTTCATGATCTAGTCGATCACTAGGAGAAAGAGAAAGGGTGAGAGTAAGCAACCTTGCCTGATACTGGTCTTTACTTCGAACGAGTTTGTCAACTGTCCTCCATGAACGATTTTGCAGTTTAATCCATCATAGGAATTCTGTATGATGTTAATTATCTCAGGCACACGTAATGTCGAAGGAGCCTCCATAGTATTATCTTGTCCAGGCTATCAAATGCTTTCTCGTAGTCAATGAAGTTGATGTAGAGTGATGAATACATACACAAGTCTCAATTACTTTCTTTCTTTAGCATGTCAACTAGGACATCAATGAAAGGTCAACTTGTAAGCGTATTCCCTTCAAACTCACTTACATGTGTTATTATTTAGCGTAAATAAATAAAATGAATCTTAATAATGGTTGCTAGTCACGTCTTATTTGTAAATGGCTGTCGTTAGTATTTCACTTCTTAACGCCCACTACATTGAACTAGTTTGACTTCGCTCCGTTCATTGTCTCTTGGAAAAGTGAATAATGAATCAATAATACAATGATTTCTACCCAAGAAATTATGCTGTAGTTATTGAGCATTAAATTTAATTATTACTGAAGACTAAACAAGAGAATATTAAGAAGAAACTAATGACTAATACATTTAGTCTATTTGTATGGTAATGGTAACTTCCCTAGCTACAACAATTTATTATACGTATTCGGTAATTTAAGGTAACATAAACTTCAGCATTAACAATTTTCAATAGACAAAATTAAAGCTAGTTGAAAACACTCATTATTATAGTTCTTTATACAGCATTAAAAATCTAAATCATATGTTCCTCTAATACGTAACATTTTTATAGACACCACTTCATTTGTTAGTGTGTAGTCTCCTAGTGTTTAACGAGATATATATGAACATCAACATTAAGCCAAGTTATGTTATCTTGTCTATTATTATCATCATCCAAGTGTTCACTTACAAAATGGAATAAAAATAGTACTATTACTGGGCTATTCAAAATAGTTATTGAAGTGAACTATTATTTAAAACCTATCGAATGGAAATATTTCATTATTATATGGATTAGAAAGAATTATTCTACACATAATTTTCCATTAAGATATTCTTTCACGTTCTTGATATGAATCAAGCTACAAGAAACGCATTTTTATAGACTTTTGTAAACTTATGTCCAAACAAAACTAATATTTTGCTGCATAAAATAAAACAGTATTCGATAAGTTACAGTCAAACATAATTGTGAAGTTATTTGGTGTAGTGAATGAAAATGTTTAAGCTTCAAGGCAGAAATATTAATATGCACTTTGTAGACAAGATGTACTTGGACAATTTTTTCAGATTCCTGAAAAGTTTCCTCATTAGGTGACCTCGCAATTTTTTCAAAAATGCATGGATAACAGTTCTTTGCTTATGTTCCTATTATCCTAGTATATGTACCTAACAGATTATGTGTTGGACCACTTTCGATTACCCAGTTAGTCCACCAATCCCTCTTTGGACTCTGCTTGAAAATAAAACGGAGTAATGATTATAACAAAGGCACGTACAGACCCTCAGTTAAAAACAACTCAGATAAATTTTATGGATTGAATAAGATGTCGTCGTTCATTTCTCGAACCCAAAAAATTCATGTTAAGACTATTATCATCATAGATAGTACATTTATTACGTATTTCGTTTATATTTAGCATGCATGATACTATGTTAGGGCGAATATTTAAGTGAATATAAAGCCTTCAAAGTAACAGTTTAAAATACACTAACAATCAGGTCAAGTTTTTACTTGCCTTATTTGTTGCTTGTTCGATTATTCAAATGTCTAAACAGGTTAGTCTTAAACAAGTAGTATTTAGTGATATTATTAATGGGATACATTACACTACATTTTTTAGATGAAGTTATGTATTTAATTACATACAATTTGTGCCATTTATAAACCTGAATAAAGAAGAAACAAATATCGTAGCAGAATAACGTGAAATCATTTATTTCGTTGATTCTCTTCAGCTACTTATAACCTAAAGCCATAATATCAAGTATTAAAACGAAATAAGTCTACATACTGTATATCGGGAACGTCTAGTATAAATTGAGTTAATATTTGGAGATAGAATAATATTAAGAGACAATAATGCGGGAGAATTAACATTGCTTAAACGTTCGCTTCTTCATAGGTTAAATATATAAATATTTTAAAAAAGCAAAGAAACAGAATAAGGGTTTTGTACTTATTTAATACTTATCAGTAGTTCACACTCATAATCTCACACCCCTAATGAGATACTTTTAAATTGAGGAAGTCTCGCATAAGTTATCAAACAAAATAGTAATATCTTAGTCTACTCTGATTAATTCATAAAACTTGAGATAAAGAAAAAAACTTCTTGTCAAAATCAAAATAATGCGAGAATAAGAGGAATAAAGGGTAGTATAATAGTAGTTCGAGAGAACTTAAAAGTTAACTAACCTATATGAAGATGTATCAGTTTGATAGATGATATAAACATCATGTTCTGCTATCTGGAAAATTGTCAGTGCTGTAATTAATTCCTTAAAGATAGCAATAATCATATAACTAATCTGTTGTTCATAGCTTTTACTCTTACTTCTAGGAGACATTAATCCGTACTCACTTGTGTACCAGCTGAATCTGTTTATACTAAAGAAAATGTACTCGCTGTGACTTAAACATCTATTGCATTGACACTTTGAGGTTCAATTAAGCAAAATTACTTGAAGCAAAACTGCAAAAATGTTACCCAATCATTGGATTCAAATACACAATCGAGATAGTGAGGTAGCATTGCTTGTCTAGAGCGTATGGCCGTCTCAAATCCATCACAACTAGCAACGATATTTTCCATACAAGTACTTTAGAAAAAGCTATTCATGAGAAAAATGTTGTAACATTTTATTAATTCGTAGATTTTTTAAACAATATCAAAGCACTTGAGCAAACTCTTCCGTTGAACTAGCTAGTAAAGGTATCGCTCGCAATCAAAGGTCAACTAGAGTTCAAGCTAAGTGGATAGTTAAACTCATCATATTCTAAACACTTAATTTGATAGAATGCATGATCAGTTCAACCTATTTCTCCAACATTTATGGTTAGTCGTTCGAAAGTGACCGACAGATAATTTGTGACCAGTTGTCTGTGGTGACTCAGAATACTATATTTGACCACATGATCCGTTAACTATTATGAAATATCTCCATGAGTCAATCAACTTTAATTGCACTCAGTTTATTTTCACTATGGTGTTGTTTAAGTTGATAATGTTTTATCCATTAAACTAAAACCCTATGCAATTACATCATCATATTTTAGTCCATGAACATTACTTAAAAGTAAGTATTCATCACCATAAATTAGGCATTAATTGATTTCTTTTTCATGCGGTTCTATTATTTAAAGAAACAACATGCATTAAAAGGAAGTGTGTCATTCAGTTGTTCCTTTACTTCCAATGATTTTAACTTCGGAAAATAATTACTATTGAATGCATATTATTTATGTGAATAAGGTGTCAAAATAATATACTGGGTGCAGAATAGGAATAATGTTTATTTAGTTTCAACCAAATAGTAAGGTCACTAAATCTGTTTAAGAACAGTATGTTGATAAAAGCTAATTGGATAATGTATTTTCTTTTTATCATGGGAAATATCATGTTAAAAATCATTCCTAAAAGTAGGATTTTATCAAAACTCAATATCTATACTCTTTCCAAATCTTGACTTTCTCCATTTTTATCCTCAGAATCCATTCTTAGTAGTTGAAAATATATCAGTTCGATAACAATTTATGAATTAATGTGAAAAAAAGTTATTGGTTTAGTGCAATATTTTTATTGAATTCAAACTATTAAGCTTAAATATTTGATTTAGTAAAAATTTATTTGTTTCGTTAAAACAACTTAGATTACTTGAGGCAAGTTATATTACTTTGCAAACGAAATCAACTACATAAGCCTGATTCTTTGGAAAGTAATGGAGTCAAGATTTTGTTATGCATTCTAATTTCGGTCAATAATTCATTCATGATGTCTAACACATAATAATAAATTTCATTCTTTGGTATGTGTATAAATTATCGACCCGAAGTCTTCTCTGTATTCCTTCTTATTATCCTATGTGGTTAAAGTAAAATATTCAGCCAAACCAATGACGAACAAGAAAGCTTCTTGACGGTTACAATTTAAATATCAAAATAGGATTAGGAATTGATATTTGTAGTTAGGATTAGGGTTTTCATCATAAATTAATATAAACTATGATGTCAGAATCTTAAAATCCCCATCCTAATCCAAATTCCTAACATAAAAAGTTATTCATTTACATTTGCCATTTCTTGATTAGCTAAAATGGACTATGACTTCACAGACGCTCGGTTACTTATTTGCATTTGCCTCTTATGTCATTAGTACTTATCTGTAGTCTAGCTAATTATAGAAACATTACATTCCAAAAGATAAATTTCTCCCATGAGTTGTTTCTTATAAAACACAGATTTCTCTCCAAAGTGGAACCTATGATGGACATAACTGTATATAATAAGAGTTCTAAACGATGATAAAGTAAAGTGACTAGTTGTGCAAAGGATTTCTTTAACCGGAGAGTCATCATAGTATTATGACAATGAGAGCTTTGATATCCACAGTAGCTTTGGTTAGATTTCCGAACTTCACAATATGTTAAACAAATGAGACTTCACATTGTTTGAGTGATTAATAGTGTCGAAAAAAGGAACAGTTTTTCGGAAGGCTTATAATATAGGATTGTTTAGAAATCTTACAATGATGATAGTGCTGCATTTAAACGGATGACAAGCATTCATTCTGTCAACTATTAATCACTTAATTATTTCAACTGGCCAGTTTTTATTGACGAGAGAAATAATGATTTGAATATCAAAAAACCTAAGTACTCATCAACCACCTGAAACAATAATTTTCCGTAAAAGAATAATCAACAGAAAAATTATTTAATCAAATGGTGTCTATGAGATAAAATTGTAGATAAATTGATCAAGTCTTAAAGTCAAATTACAAGCAGTTTGTATTTATTGAAGCCTTAAAATTTCAGTTCATTTTGAGAAAGGGTTTGAATTATTCTGTTGTTGCTATAATTGGCTGAATTTCAGGTAGTCTTTGTTGGTTAGTAATAGCTACCTGAGTTCACTAGTATTTGATGTCGGAATTGAAAGGTACTGCATTCGAGTGTCAGTGTGAACGTAAAAAATGGCATACGCGATAATTCAGCTCGCAATATCCATACTGGAAAAGAAGGGCGCATTAAGCTTCACTGCCAGCCATCATCCATATATTCCATAAAAACTTTGAAAATCACTTTGAAGTTAATTACTAGTAAGTGCATAACGAGAAACCACGAAATATAATGAATTCATATTATTCTGCATCAATCTTTGTTCTGGATTTTATTTAAATTCATAAAGGGAACTAATTGCATGAAGTGCATAACTGTTGGACTCTAACATGGCTGTCTACAATTTTTGCACAATTTGAAAGTACTTTTCATTACGAACTAGCGTGAGGGCTTAATTCAAATGTTTTCATACATACTGGACGATCATTGTACCAGATAATGAATCGAATCAAGTAACAACAGTCCTAAATTCATACATTTAGTTATTTATATATTTCAAAAATCTCTACTCATATTTTATTAACACTCAAAGTACGTACCAAGTAGGCTATTCAATAACTTATAATAATTAGTGTTTTAGTGACGCTATATCTGACTCCAACTCCGCCTGTAGCTCTTTCCGAGTTACTGCCAGTCCCAAGCCCGGATAAAGGAGGAGGGTTGGGCATGGGGTTAGCGTCCCCATCCCGTAGAAAACTAACTCGCTAAAAAAACGCTAATCCAATGTTATGCACCCACCAATGATAGCAACGACGACGTTAAAGTTCAATTCTATGAGAGGCTGCAATCAATCATAGAGAAGTGCCCAACAAAGGACCTCATCATTCTGATGGGAGATCTAAACGCCAAAGTCGGAATAGACAACACTGGATATGAAGATATCATGGGACTGCATGGACTGGGAGAGAGGAATGAAAACGGGAAAAGATTTGTAAATCTGTGTGCACTCAACAAATTGGTCAAAGGCGGCACAATATTTCCACACAAACGTATACACAAAGCTACATGGATCTCATCGGACCACACCACAGAGAACCAGATAGATCATATTTACATCAACTAGCAACGACGGCGGAAAAAGCTACAAGAGAAGGAAATACGAAACAGCTTTACGATACAACGAAGAAACTAGCAGGGAAATATAGTAAGCCAAAAAGACCGGTCAAAGACAAAGAAGGCAGGTCAATCACTGAAATTCAACAACAGCGGAACAGATGGGCAGAGCACTTCGAGGAACTCATGAATAGGCTGGCTCCAATGAATCCACCGGACATTGAAGCAGCACACACAGATATTCCCATAGATGTCAATCCACCAACGACCGGAGAAATCAATTGGTCATCAGACAAATCAAGAGCGGGAAAGCAGCAGGACCCGACAATATACCAGCTGAAGCACTGAAGTCAGACATCGAAGTAACTACAAACATGATTTACCCTCTATTCAGGAAGATTTAAGAGGAGGAACAAGTGTCGATGGACTGGAAAGAAGGACACCTCATCAAGATTCCAAAGAAAGGAGACCTGAGCAAGTGTTAAAACTACAGAGGCATTACACTACTGTCAGTACCAGGAAAAGTCTTTAACAGAGTGTTGCTGAACCGGATGAAAGACGCAGTAGACGCCCAACTTTGAGATCAACAAGCTGGATTCCGTAAGGATCGGTCGTGCACAGACCAAATTGCAACACCACGGATCATCGTCCAACAATCAGTTGAGTGGAACTCGTCACTACATCAACTTCATTGATTATGAAAAGGCATTTGACAGTGTAGATAGGAGAACGTTATGGAAACTTCTTCGACACTACGGAGTTCTTGAGAAGATTGTCAACATTATGCGGAACTCATACGATGAACTACAGTACAAAGTCGTGCAGGTAGGACAGCTGATAGACGCATTCCAAGTAAGAACTGGAGTCAGACAAGGCTGTCTACTCCCTCTCTTCCTCTTCAGTAGGCCTCAACATACACAAGGGGAAAATCAAGGTCCTCAAATACAACACGGAGAACAGCAATCCAATCACTCTTAATGGCGAAACTCTGGAAGATGTAGAATCCTTCACATACCTGGGAAGCATCATCGATGAACAAGGAGGTTCAGATGCAGACGCAAAGGCGAGGATTGGCAAAGCAATTTTATATCTTGTTGATCCGCCTATTAGAGAGCAGCGAAATATTGATCGAAACAGTGACGCATAAAATACGTGCGAGCAGACTAGAGTTCTGATTGGCCCTGCTCCCCTGTCTAGCCCAGCCAGTTGAGTCCAGAACACAAGTCTCAGCCTCGGTGATATGAATCATTATATTTCAAACACACTTGGTTTATATATCAACCAGACAGACCACAACGTACCAATAAAATATGAAACAACATTTGTGCAAGAATTAGCCAAATGTGGCTGTGAATGAGGGAGATATGGATCAATAGATAGGGCATAACTCAAGAATGGTAAATCTTAATAAGAGGGACATGGATATGAACAAATTAGTTACGTAACAATTATATGATAAAAATATACTCGTAATATCGGTCCATAAATGAATCCCAAAAATTACCATTCATTACTCTTATTGGGATATAACAGCAAGGACCGCATTCCTTCAATTGAAAAACATATGGAACTCAAAACAACTTTCATAATTTAAAAACTGCTCAACTACAATGTACAGGTAAAAATAATTAATGCTTTTAATGGATTAGCAAAATAACGCAAATACATTGTTGCATGAGTATAGCACGGTAGTGAAATGAAGTTGGTGTACTTTTTTAAAAAGTTAACACTTTTATCAAAACTCGGATGGAACAGCCAGAAAGAATTATTTTTTTCATTTGAACAGTTTAGATCATGAGTCAATTAGAGCTAGAGCACCATGGAAAACCTATTAATGTTTAACTTCAACTAATTCACGAAATCTTTGTCAATCTCAATTGATTACATTGCTTAATGACTAAGGCTTAGTTAGAATTCATCACTGTTGGTTCAGCTGACCTTTCCCATAGAAATAATGTCGTTGTACTAGTGTACTGGTAGTACTACATTCGTCTAACGTAACTATATGACAAAACATTGAAACATTCTGATTAAGTTTTGCATGTACTATTTTGTTAGACACTTTATTGTAAATTAGATTATATTTCCTATACGAAATCGTTTACTTAAACCATATATTTAATAAAGCTTAAAAAGCGTTTACGAATACGTGGGCGATAATCACATAATGATTATTAATCTTATATGAATTTTGATAGCTTTATCACCTGACCTTTGCCATGGAAATAAGGAATTGAAACAAAAGAATTTAAATTAAATTTTGGGTGGCCCTGAAAAGGGCCTTTACTCGTTCTCTTAACAGTTCCGAATTTCATGAACAAAGGCGTTGCTATGATTTCGTTATAGAGCCGAATATGGGACAGAGGATTCCATCGACAAGTGGTGATGGGTCGTAAGCACAAAATAAATGAAACATTGCTTCGCATGAACAAAAAATCCAGGCACTTCCATCAGCAGTTTCATATGGCGGTTGCGCAACATTGAAAATATCACAAGGTCTGTTGTCATACGCGTTTTCGTCATTGTCGTCGTCTCGTCCAGTGAACTACACTGAGTTAGTCGAAACAATTTCTTCCTCGTCATTGCTTAACGTTGCATCCATATCGACGTTATTTTGATAGTTGGTAACTTACAAAAAATGGAGGAAGGACAGTGAGTGTTTACGGAAGTCCTTTATGAAAAATTATATTAACACTAATCAAATTACCTCCTTCGTCTACTCGGCTGTGAGGAGCCGCTAGGTGTTCCATGGCCATTTCCCCAACATACGAATTTAATATAAGACATCCGATCTCTATGGAAATGAAAATCTCCCACCGCGTAATGGCAGTACGTAGCTCTTTCATAAGTTCCAACGGCGCTCTTCAAGTGATTGAGACGCTACGAGATACAATGTGCTCAGGAATAGGTTATCGGTCCCTGTGACAACGTGAGGAACGACAGAGATCGCGCTTTGCACGTTACTACCGTCCATAATCGGAAGGAAATCTGCTCTGTCGTCAAGTCCTGACATTTTATATCGATCTTAAGAAATAAACGACCAGTTATAACGAACGCAAAACTAGCTATTTGATTGGACGGAACAGAATGAAAATTATTGGAAGATGGGGATGAAAAAGTTTTTCAAATGGGATAAAAAAAAATCTCACTTGAAAAAAAAAATGGCCGTGCAATTAATGTTAACCAAACCGCGCGCAGTCGAGAAGGCGTGTGAGTCAACTCCATTTAACCAAGCGTTAATCTATATTTATAGTCACACAAAAATAAGCTACAGACATGTGATGAATAGGGTAAGATGTACACTCATATAGAAACAGTCAGGGCTGATAAACGAACAATTGCCATGGTCGAAATGTGACTCAATAATGGATAAATCGGCCTGTCCAGAAGCTAGAAGAAGTTATATGGGCTTAACATAATAACCGACACTACAGTATATTTAGGAATAATAAACTTATTTAAAATGTTAATTTATTCAAGTATGTTTAACTTCAAAAGTAAGTTAATTTCATAAATAAAGCCATTAACTAATCTTAGTTAAATAACCACTGAAAACCGGGAAGAACTGGATAGGTGTTTCTTCCTAGTATGGGAAACCCTAGTATTACTCACCAAAGGCTTCATTACCGATGATCGGATCCAGGAACGTCAGGTTCTATGGCAAGAGCTTAATAGTCAGACCGGCATCCAAAGTTCATTATTTCCTGGTTTTCAGCAGTTATCTAAGATTAGCTCGTGAATGAATTATGAAATTCAACATTCTCCACAAACCCCTTATGATGATAAAGTTAATTTATCAGATACTTATTATGTAAAAAACAACTAAACTACTTAATTAAGGATTCGTTTGATAACGTTTAAATAAATAATTATCCAAACAGACACCAAGTTTAACAGTATTTTATTAGAGAAAAACAACTTCAAAATCAATAAACTATGTGATCAATCAATTTTCGTTTAATCAGGTGTTTTGTGGATAAAAAGGGATACATTGAAGACTGAATAACACAACCGAATGTTTCGGTAAATAATGGTTGGTTAAGATAATGCTTGTTTTCTCGAACATTTTTATCCAAAAGTACTCTAACATTGAAGACATTTTATCACGTCATATTAAGAAAAACCAATATCATTTTACGTATTGGTTGTCACGGCTGTTTCTTCGTTAAACTGAAACGTTAAGACTGGGAATTATTGATATATGGTAAATGATGAAGGTTAAATATGGTTCTTTTTAGATGTAATATTCGTGACTGAACGGATGTAACAAACTTTTTTAAATTTAGTAGATGAATTCATGAGTCAATTGAAGCTAGACCACCATGGAAAACCTGGAAGCAGTGGAAGGTCGTTTTGTCCTAGTATGAGACTCTTCAGCAGTACGCCTACACGATCCCACCTCGCCTGATTCGAACCCAGGGCCTATTAGTCTCGCGCGCGAGCGCCTAACCACTAGACCACTGAACCGGCATCCAACGGTGTTAATGTCTAACTTCAACCAATCCACAAAGTTGCGCCACCATCCACCATTGTCATCATTGGGTTACTATCTCACAACAGACCCGGTTGAACTCCACTGGTCACGGTCCCCGGTGGATGCGCGCTGCTGAGGATTCCCAAACTAGGACAAAACGGCCGTCCAGTGCCTCCAGGTTTTCCATGGTGGTCTAGCTTCAATTGACTCGTGAATTCATCTACTAAATTACTATAATATTCACAAAACCCCTCTCTTTTTTAATTTATAAGCTTGGTCTTTCCGACTGAAATCAATCAAAATTGTACAATAAACAACGAAACAACTATAATAGTATGTAGTGTGATTTGCGACCAAAATGAGATACAGGCTGACTCTGTTAATACTAGATTAAATAGAGAAAAAAGGAACACAGCATAAGATTTTATATTTTGTAGTAATATTACTTACAGTTAATGTGTGTTTATACATAAGATAATCTAATGCATGAATATGTGAGTTTTCATTTTATATTAGATAAAAAACCCAACTGCTTAGTGTCATTCGTCCATATTTGCATTTGGCTTACCATACTATCTTAACATATGATATTAACTCGACAAATCTCATTTATCTAGCTTAATATATCAGTCAGATGATGTGGCTCATGTATATAATGTATTCTGCGTTAATAAACGAAATTATAGTATGTAAATACGGTGTAAATTTCACAGTGGCTAGTCCTAAAATCACTGTAAAAGTTATGAAAATCAATTTATGTAGATATGTATGATTATCACTAGCCTTACTTCAAGAAAACTTCTTAACAAAACGTTTTGAAATCAATAAATTTTATCTTTATGAAATTGAATGGATGGTCCAGAATTTGAGAGCGTTAAAAGTCTAAAGACTAAGTGATTATATGCTGCTGAAAAAATGAACAAGGACGACAGTAATGATCAAGTTTAACTTCGTGATAAAACAAATTAAATTATGATGCTGTAATAATCAAACTAACAGATCACAAAACAGAGAACAACACGAGAGATCAGAAAAACTTCAGCAACAAATTGGAATATTTATAATTAATAATAGTAGATCGGATTTTATTACAGGGATTATGTATGATTCATCATTTTCGCATACTAATGTCATCCACTCATATTTTAGTGATGAGTAAAATAGAAGCGGCTTAGGACTATAGTTAATCAATGACCTCAGTAAACAGTTATTGTTAAATATGATAATAGAAATTCGATGCATCATTAGAAGACCTGTAAAAACAATTTCCCTCTCACTCCAACTAAGATGATTTTACTTATGTTATAACATGAGTCAATTAGTATGTAAGATAATTAGTAACTATCAGTTAGAAATGACAAGATTCATGAATTTAGACATACTGTTCTAAGAAAACACCTTGAAAAAGGTTATTACAAGAATACATATCATCTAAGCAAGATAGTGAACAGTAATCTATTGAAAGACCATATGTTCATCCAGTGAAATTTACTGATTGCATGGACCAAAAATGGTCTCAGTTCACTTTAAACGGTTTCATAAAATAAATTGGACTTCTATTTGACACTCAAATAATTGGTGAACTGCTACCAGATGTATATCCAAAAGATTTACGGGTAAATGCCACTCATGAAATGGACTAAATTAGAAATAAGAACTATTACACATCGATAGCGTAAAATAGTGGCCGCAGTAAGTATTAAATTGATTGAACCTGAATAATATACACCAGTGGACTGAGACTGTTACTGTTTGGAATAAAAGTGTTAAGTCGAATAAATTCATTCCCGTACCCAACAGCTCTACTCTCTTATAGCCCCAATTACTCCGAAAGAAAATCTTGGTAAGAAAAAACGATTATGCAAAAATAAAGTTCAAATTTATATCTACTTTAATTACATAATATGTCGTTTAATTTAAGGAATTATCAAATGACCAGTGATCACTTAGATGCAAAATAAGAGTAAATTAATTATTAAAATGAGACGTATTGAAACTCAATAAACTAAATTCATACTGAATGAATCAATACAAATGGATGTGCACTGAATGTTAATGGACAAAATCCACTTTAAATTATTATATTAATGTAAAAATTAAGATTATGTATTTTAATAAATAATTATGCTTACTAAAGCATCAGAAATTAGAAATCAGTAGAAAACGATACATAGATTAGCCAATCTCTCATAATCTCCGTTTCCTTCTCATAATCCATGCCGCTCCATCAGGATGGTCAGGTCTTTTCCTAAGCTGTTCTGTGCGACGGACCGCAACCTATCACAAAACTGGTCTTCATCGTCCTCACTGCCATCTTTGGTGGGTGTGTAACACTGGATGATATTCATCGTAATCCTTTCCTTCTTTGATTTGAAGGATGCTTTAATTATTCTGGGGTCGGAACTTTCCCATCCTATCAGCGGTTTCCGTGCTTCTTTGGACAGGATCAGTACAACTCCTTATATGTGTGTAGAGGGGTACTTTCTTCATGACCAGAATACTACAACAGCTCTCCTGAAGTTAGTCTTCTCTGTGTAGATTGTGTCCAATGGGTTTCACTTATTCCAAGCACGGTCATGTTGTGTCTTCTCTTTTCTGCTGTTGCTTGAATGGTCCTCTCTATCCCTCCTACATTGTGTGGACATTCCATGTGGCTGTATTATTAGTTGTTCTGGTTGCCAGAAGTGGTACCGGTTCCGTGACTTGTGAAGAGTCTTGGGTTTTACCATGTATACCCTTGAACTCCAAGATCAGAGTCTAAGCAGTTGAAATGACTTGTGTTATTGACGCTTTTCTAGAGGAGTTCTTTTGGTACTGAGTGTGGTCTCTAACTGCACGGTAAATTTTCCTCCTTTACCCAGGCTTTGGACCACCAATCACCATATACATGTTCTTGGGTGAGTTATCTTAATAACTGATACTCAAGAAAAAATCCACTTAACTCTTGTGTTACAGTCGAAGCACTGTTAGAAATTCATCGCTTCTATACAGAGATAAAACAAAGTGAGATTCATTATGCTGTGTTTTCTAATTTATCTGGATTATGGTATAATTCATTATTTGAGATAGATTAACTGATAATTGGTCTGAATATTTGAAATGTACAAAATGGGATTTAATCGATTCAAACTAAATCACTGCTTTTGAAAAACTCATTCGATGATTAAGCATACCACATATAATTTTCTTGTCTTTAGATTTAACAGAGTTCACGATAGTTTTCTTATCAAGTATTCAGATATCATTTTATACAAGAATACTCTCTAACTTCGACAGGATTTATCATGGGATCGTAATAATTCATGAGCTCTTGTTATTTTCAATGGATTGTAGTGGTATACGAAGGAAATACGAAATCAAGTTGTGCAACCTAACTGAGGTATCATAACGAATCTCGTAGTCTTTGTTCGTCCGATATTTATTAACGTTGAATAAAACAATATTTTTTATCGTGGTTTGCACAAGAAACTACTCACTGAATGAAGCGTCATTGGGCTTTTTGCAGATAATAATAGGAGCTCTTTAGTGAGTTAATTCCATAAACGTCACATAAAAAAGTAAGCTCCTTCTAGATGCATAATTATATATTTTTTGTTACTAAGATGTTTTTCACCTGACCAACCACTTTAACTGTCAGCATGTTTAGCTCAATATTTAACGTCATTTCATCATAGTAACGCGATTCGTTGAATAACAACTCAATGTTCAAATACTATAGTGCTTACTTACCTTGAGACCTAAAGATTAAGTTTGGCTTCTGAGATGGTGGTGAGTGCAAAATATAATAGGCTAAAAATGTATCCACTGCTCCTTGAATTTCAGTGGCTGTCCAGGTAAGTCAGCCTGTTACGTAAGTATATCGGGACAATTATTTTTAACAGAAAGGTGAATGCCATTCAAAATAATAAATTCATAGTAAGAACGGGTAAGGTATATACAATGTCAGCAATTTAAAATAAATGTGCACTTTTATTACGTACAAGCAAATGTCAATACACTCAAAAGTCACTTTGTCTTCAGGTTCTTTTGCTTCACATTATCTTAAAAAAAGTCTGCCAGTTTTTGCACTGAACTTTGAGGTATATTGTTTCTCAAAAAAGGTGGTTTAAGAATATAATCTACAAACTACTGGTTGAGAAACAAGTGTGGTGTGTGCTACTGATGTCGACAGATATAAGTAGTATGTATGATCAATCGAAAGTTAAATGACTGGAGGCAGAAGGTCAAAGAAAAGAGAGCGAGAACAAAGAATAATTGGTGTGGTGACGAAAGTCAATGGAGTCTGAGATGATTGATTGACATTACGCAAATGAAGTATTTACTGCATGTTTCTCAGATTTTACCAAGATGATCTGTAATTTTGTATTTAAGTATATTCGACTGTCCCTACTTGTGTTTTCGACCACTACACAAGTACTTTGACAGCTACACCATCGCTCCAACCACTCATTAACACTATTTACTACCTATCCGTAAATAAGAAGTCGATTTTATGCTTCAATGTTACCTCACCTATCTATTTGTACTCGGTAAGCAAACTAACTTTTAGGAACTACGGACATTACAATTAAACTTTTCAATACTTATTGTATTTATAGCATCTCTAACAAAAAGTGGTTTTAAACTGCGATTCTAAATGAATTAAACATGAATAGCTCTTGCTCTAGTTGTACGGTTTGAACTGGGTGTAAATCAAACTTAGTTAAAATAGTTGAAAAATGATATGCCCATAACGACCATTCGGAAATCCACTGAACATAAGGCCGAAGGTTAGATTTAATTTGATTAATATAAGAGCATTCGTATTCGCGGCGACTAATTTTTGGTAGTGTTATAAATAAATTTGCTTATTTTAGATTTCAGTCTAACCAAAAATGAACTCATTAGATTTGAGTTCCAATCCATCACTTCGATTTGGTTTCAATATTGTCGAAAGTAATTAACATTCGTACAGTTCATAACTTTAATTTAATCTATAATTTTCCTGAAGAACTCTCCAAATACCGTGGTAAATGATCGAATACAAGGTATCTTTTAGTAGGACTTTCGGTTCCATGTACCAAGTATACTAATTACATAATTCCGCCTGTTACCTCTCGTGGAGGAGCGTAGGCCGCCCACCAGCATTCTCCACCTATCTCTATCTTCGGAAATCCTTTCCAGTTGCGATTCATCTTCATCATATCTGCTTACGATTCCGATGCAATGTATTCCCTTGCCTCCCCTCTCTCCGTTTCCCTGCAGGATTTCAAGTTAGTGTTGCCTCGTTGTGTAGTTCGATGATCGCCTCAATGTATGTCCAATCCACCTCCAACGTCTTTTACTAATTTTCTCTTCAGTTGGAAGCTGGTTTGTCCTCTGTCACAGTAGGTTGTTGCTGATGGTATCTGGTCAACAGACATTAAGTATCTTACGTAAACAATTTTTTATAAATAATTGTACCATTTTGATGATGGTTGTAGTTCTCTGAGTTTCAGCTCCGTACAATATAACTAATTATCTTGACGTTCGTACTGAAGATTATGAGTTTGATATTGATTGACAGTTGTTTGTCAATAACGCTCCCAGGTATGTTAAAAGTTTCCACACCTTCCAGAGCATCTCCATCAATTGTGATTTAGCTGGTGCTCGCTGTGTTATATTTCAGGATCTTCTTGTCTTGTGAATGTCAAGGCCTATTGCTCCAGTGGTTGCTGCTACATTGGCTGTCTTCACTTGCATTTGTTACTGTGTACGGGATAGAAGATTTAAGTGATCCACAAAGTCTAGATTGTTTAGTTGCGTCCTAAATTTCTATGCTTTCCCTCAGATGTGGAGGTCTTCATAATCCAGTCAACCACTAGATGAAAGAGAAAAGGCGAGAGCAAGCAAGCAGCCTTTTCTAACACCGATCTTCACTTACAATGAATCTGTGAGTTGTTCTTCATGCATCACTTTGTAGTGTAGCCGTCGTAAGAATTCCGTATGGTGGTGAAAATCTTGTCAGGCACACCATATTGTCGAAGAGGGTTGCATAACGTCCTCCTGTCGGCGCTTCAAAAACTTTTTCATAGTCAGGAAAGTTGGTGTATAGTGATGATTTCCATCCAATCGATTGTTCAACAACGATCTGTAGTGTCACGATTTGAACTGTGCACGACCGATGCTTACTGAATCCAGCCTGTTGATCTGGAATTAGGGGATTCACTGAGTCTTTCATCTGGTTCAGCAACACTGTTGAGAACGTTTCCTGGTACTGATAGTAGTGTGATACCTCTGAAGTTCCCATACTCGCTCAGATCACCTTTCTTTGGTATCTTGATGCGGTATCCTTCTTTCCGGTCTGTCGGCACTTATTCTTACTTCCGAATCTTTCTGAATAGAAAGTGGACGACCTTTACAGTTGCTCCTATATCTGAATTCAGCTGGTATGTTGTCGTTTCTAGGTATTCCACATATTCCTGCTTGTCGGTTCTAATGCTTCTCTTCACTCTCTTGTTTGCTTCTGTGTATTCAGCTTGTGCCTTGACTTTTTCTGTTCTTGTTCGGTTGTTGTTGATTGCTGTCTTATTGTTCTCCCTTTCTTGAATCCTGCCTTGGGATTCGATAAAGATCCATTCGTTATGATGATAATCTTTGCGGTCAAGAACCTCATGATACGTTGAAGTTAGTGCTTCTATGATGCCTTTCCAGTTGTCCTCTATAGTAGTTTCTTCCTCTTTGAGTAGATCTTGTAAGGCATGAAACCTGTTGTTGAGAGCTATCTTGAACTCGTTAAGTTTGTCATCTCGAAGTAGGGCTGTATTTAACCTTTGTAATTCTGTTTGTTCAGTAATACAGTACTTTTTTATATTAGCTTCTCTTTTTATTCTCATGTCTTCGATTGACCTTTTGAATCTTTTATTGATTAAATATGATCGATCTAGTTCTCCGTGATGTGATCCACTGAGACCCATGTACAGTTATGTGTGTTTGTCTGGAAATATTACGCCACCTACAACCATTTTAATCAATGCACATAAATTTTCTAATCTGTAACCATCCTCGTTCCTTTCTCCCAGTCTATGTCGTCCCATACCAGCATTCGGGTCTCCCATCAGAATGATCATGTCCTTTCCTGAGCACTTCGCTATGATTTATTACAACCTCTCATAGAACTGATCCTTATTGTTGTTGTTGCTATCTTTGGTGAGTGCATAACATTCACTGTGATTCCCACCTTTATTTTGTAAGATGCTTTGACGATCCTGAGTCCATGAGATTCACATCTTATAAGTGCTTCACATGCTTCTTTGGATAGCATCAGAGCAACTCCCTGAGTGTGTGGAGCATTTTCTTTATGAACAAAGTACAGCATCTCTCTCGAATCTATCCTTTTCTGTCCAATTTAGGTCCGATGGATTTCACTTATTCCGAGCACCTTTAAGTTGTACCTTCTCATGTCCAGAGCTATTTGACTGGTCTTCACGGTCTCCTACATTGCCCGAACATTCCATGTATCTGTATTAATTGTTACCCTAATTCATAGAAGGGGCATCGGTCTCGTGACTTCTGAAGAGTATCGGACTTCAACATGAGGTGTCATAATTCTTTCTTCAACTCCCAGGGCAGTTTTAATTGTTTGTTCTGGTTAGTGTTTTTATCTAGCAAGATTGTTTTCTACGGGATGGGGTTGCTGATCGCATGCCCAACCCTCCTCCTTTACTCATACTTGGGACCAGCAGTAGCCCTAGAAAAGCTACAGGCGTAGTTGAACATATTACTGCTTAGTCATAATTTAATTACTATAATCTAGTTAGATAATATAGACATTTGTTTATTTCGTATATAATTTACTAAACCAAAACCACAGTGCACTTCCATGTACTAAATTGTTAGACACATTGAGTGTACACTCAAACTGAATTGGATAGACAGGTAATCAAACTCGCGATATATTAGTCAAAACAGATTGTTTAAACTATTAAGGTTCCAAAAGTACTGCCCTGTAAATCATAATACATTTATAGCATAGACTAGTTAGTAGTAAAGTATATTACTTAATGGTTGAAATGTATACATGACAAGAAAAAATAATCCTTTCAGATGAGAGTCATTTGTTACTACAGTAGTTCAGACAATGGTGTCATAAGGTGTACCTGTTAATGATCCTATGTCAAATCTGAGATGAGTTGCCAAAAATTCGACCCAACGTTAGAATTATCAAGTAGCGAACGTCTCACAAAAGTTAATACGTACAGTGATCAATGATCTTTTCTATATTTTATAACAAATATATTTTCTCTGGTGATTTTATCTCAATAAAAATGATAAGTAGTTAATTACTTAGTACATTTTACAAGACTATATTTACTCCATTCGATGACGAAGTGGTGGACAAAATATCAGTTAACAAACCGAAAAATAGTTTATCTCGTTACCATCATCACTAACCTAAAAAACCATTTCATCTTAGTACTCATCAAGTCAATCACTAAGATTTCAAGTAGTTAAGAATTAGTGCTAAATTACTTCCAGACTTTCTTATAAGATCGAAACAATTTCGTGTTTTGATATATTACTCTGCAGTTGTACTAGTATTCATATGAATAACAATAACAATAATAATGGTAAATAACGAACATACTTAACTCACTTTCAAAAAGTTGACTATATTAACAAATATTTGATAAAATGTTCGTGCAAAACAAATTCCACAAATTAATAAGTTTATTAATACCATCAGCTTAAAAGTATTTCTTACATTTACAAAACTGAACAACAGTCTGTTTTTAATATGAATTAAATGAAACAAGTGGTGGTTTACAGTTAATTCCAGTTACTAAAACAAATAAGTACACATGTACAACCAATTAAGTTAACAACCATGTCATACAATTCTCAGTGAACAGAAGAATCGTAATTTGACTATATCAAATTTAATAAAAGAATCTATAAGTGGACACAATGAACAAAAACAGAAAAAGAGAACAATAACACAAAGCAATAGAGATCAGCAACACAGAAAAAGTAGCAAAATTAGGTAATAATGATTTTAGTTAGCGGAATTATCATCAAAGTATCCCAGCAAAACACAACATATTGTTTTCTTTGAACAATTGATATTTGGAATACATTGTGGATGGAGATGGATGTGGGGGAAAGGAGTAGTTATTCAAGTGACACTGAACAGACAGATAGTAAATAGAAATTAGTATTTACGTTTTCATACATATAAGTTATGCGATTTATAAAAAATGTATTTTGTGGACAAATTTCAGTTCCTACAGATAAATGATGCAACTCACTAATCAAGTAAAATTACACAAATCATATGAGAAATAAAATAAATCATGATATAAATGTCCAGTTGTTTAATCTGAAGATAAAAAAGTTTCAAACAGACATCTCAACCGTTTAAGTTTATCTATTCAGGCCATCTAGCAGGACCTTTACAATGAATAGCAAGCAAACGGAATTAGTTTTCAAAATTAGTTATTTTAAGAGATTCAGCAGTCTGAATACAAACTGGTAATAGTTGATATACGACAAATGAGTGACTTTCTAGTATGCTACATTGTAAATCATTATGTAATTCGCTCGACCAAAGCCATAATCTTTAACTCCTGTAGGATGTTACAACGAAACAGATGTAATTCGGATTCCGTAAATAATCTTATTAGTGCAACTATCGGTTTGATTAACCTTAACCGTACCCAGTAGTTTTGTCAAGCAGATTAAAGTTTCATAAAAATGGGGAGCTACATGGCAAGTGAACAAGTAGAAATGCTTTAGAACTCTAGTAGTATAATAAAATTTGACATGAAGTAACTTTATTTTATTACTGACCTACTTAACCGAGTCACACCTGACAATTACATTGAAGTTAATAACTGGTTAACAATTTTAAATATCTGAACGAGTCAAGTATGCCTATTTCCTATATGTTTCCTCGAGTTGTTTCTGATAGGATATGAATAAACTAACTTCTGCACTAAACAACAATAACCATATAAATACGCTCCTAGAAGCCTTTAATTGAAACTCAATTTCTTCAATAATGCTATTTTCAGGTATGAAGCAAAAAGATAGAGATATGAATGTCCGAAATAGTATGTCATGATAATAAATACAAAACACGAAGCAGAATCACTTAGTCTTTTCTTGAACAACTTTACTTAAAAAATGTAATCTAAGAGGTGAATTTAAATAAAAACAATTATTCATAATGCGTTAAATACAACTGTTAATACAAATGTAAGACAACTTAATTACTAGATTCAAGGCCTATATTATAAATGGTCAAACCTTAATTTCTCACTACAAAGTAGCATAGGCTATTGGCTGATAGGTGCGTTGATCTTCATAGCTGTGTTATGGTCACTCAATTTTGTACTCCTTTAAGCTAAATTCGTTATTTATAAATTATCCGCATGTAGAATTCGTCTAACTAACTATATTAAATTCTATATCAGTCACCAATTTATCCCAAAGATATCAATGATTTTTGAAGATTCGACCTGTATATGACGAACTTGATTATGTTCACTAACATCAGATGAGCTGTAAATAGTTTAACCATTTAACAGCCTTCATGTACGCTATAAAAACAGAATAGCTATTCTATTCAACGTAATGATGATGAGTACAGTTAACTTTGCATAAGACATTTGAATCACTAATCATGATTAGTTTGACGTAATACATACTGTAATAAATTTATCAGCGTGTTAAAAAGTTCAGTTTTTATTGATGCTTTGGTATTTTAAGAGAAACGCACAACTTTCAATAGGATGAGATGTTTATATTTCAGGAGTACTTTACTACGTTGAGAGAGAAGTTTAATAGAACTTTAGCAAGAAATTTGAACAACTATCTGTTAGTTGTAGAAGCGTAGATGATAAACAGCTTTCTTAAGTTGCTTCAGGAAAAACTAATGATAATAATAATAATAATAAATAAATAAATAAATAAATAAATAAATAATAAGTGATATTTTAAGTTACATAAAATATGATGCCTTTCTTTCATGATAAACTATAAAATGCACAGCAAAATGCTTAACTCGAATAGACAAAGAAAAATATAGTCAAAAGAATTAAATAATTGTTCTAGTTTAACAAAAAACTGACTACTTTTATCTAGATTCACCAGAACAGAGACTTGGCAGTGTATATGACTCAGATTTGGAGTTGTGAATTTAAGCACTTTTCCATGTACTTTCATCTGGACAACCACGTGATATCAGCAGTTTGTTAAAGAGTTGTGGATTAAAAATGATAACAAGAACCGGCAGTTAGTTACAAAGCTACATTGCACCATAAGGGGAGGGAATAATTTATTGAACCACAATTTATTCGGATAGAATGCTAAAGAAGATAGTGTTTATTTTAAAAATTATTAAAGTACCCTGAATTATCAGCCTGAGGATATATATTTTCATTTACGGGAAAAATGGGTTTTTTCAAAATGTACCGAACAATTCTCAATTAAAATGATAAATTCTTACGTGCAAGAGACTTCTGATATACTGTTATCATCGTCTCTATCATCATCCTCTTGAAAAGTATTTCTTCGTTCCTCTTGTTCTGGCTCTTCTCGCTCACTTAATGTTTCATTTACTGTTGACTGTGAATTGATTGAATGAACTTCAATAGGGAAAAAATCAATTAACCACGGAGTAGTTACAATGTCGGAATCAGAAAAAGTGGCACTAATTGGTATTCTTCGTGTACGAATACGTCTTATATGTCGACTTTGACTAGACTGTATTCGACGTGAACGATTACGTTTACACTGTGTATTCTTCTCTACTGAAGTAGCATTAGGCTCATCATCATCAGAACTCGAATCACTATTGAATATGATAGCAGCAACTGATGGTTGAAAAGAGGTTTCTTCATCAGATAAACTTCCTGTTTTTGTTCGTTTTTGCTTAGGTGCTTGAGAACAACCTAACTGACAAGACAAATCAATGGATTCATTCCCAGTACGTTTTTGACTATCAGTTTGACCAACTCCTTCAATGCTTTCATTCACTAAATTCACATTATTCAGAACAGATTCACTATGCAATGTGTCGCCAAGACTTCCAGCAGGATGATTGGCATTAGTATGGGTTTCATTTCCAGAGGGTTGCAGTGTAGAATAAGAATCCCTTTCGAAATTGATGTTGTCATGGTTATTATTATGATCATCATCGTCATCATCACTGGATTCATTCTCTTCTTCGCTATTCTGTTCATCAGTACAATCACGATTTCTCGATCTTCTAGCTCTATTAGAATCAAAATCAAGACCACGAAAATTATAACCCATATTTAACAGCATTATTTCCAGAGGATCAGCGTTAGAACGTTGTTGATTCCGTTCAGCTGCTCCAACTTGATTTCTAACAACTCGTGATTGATCAGGGTCTTCCTGAAAATAAAAAGTCACATTGAATATTCCTCTTAACAAAAATAAATAAACAGATACAAGCAATTCTTTCTCAGATGAATAAGACGAAAAATCTATATTATTACAGTCAAATTCATTTTAACTCTCACTAATCAGAAACTCACAACAAGGAAAACAATTTACATTTGCACATGCTTGATTACGGTTGATAATAAACTATGTAATTCGAAAACGAAGCTATTCAAAAATGTTGGGATGTTGATTACCTAAGTATAACGACTAATATTAGATGATCATTGACATGCTACTCACTTTTTGGTGATGATGATTCACAATGATATCCAAGATCATAGTATATACAGTTTAGAATACAGCTGTTAGACTCCAAACATAATTGACTTGATGAGCTACAGTGAAAGGTCAGTGTTTATCATGTGACCTTTAATTTGATCTTTTATTAAAGAACTTTTACCTAATATTTAATTTAGTTTTAATTTCCTGATACACATTACGTTAGTCAATAGTTCTGTATTTCGGAATATGTTTCGTTGAGACTCGAAGAGGGCCTAAGTTACAGCAGTTTATTTTTATAGAATCAATCGTTCCATTATAAAAAAATGAGTGTATCTACAAATTCCCCTTTAACCTTTATTTGAATGGTGTTAACTGAGAATACAAGACTGTAACGAAAAATGTCGATTATTTCAATGTAGTAAGTTATCACAAAAACATAACACATAATCTTCAGCGATATGATGAAATTTGAATAGCTTCTTTCAAAAAAGGGGAAGACAAAATAAGCGTCTTTAAAGGTATAGTATGAATCATCTATTAAAATGAGGCTAGTCAATCATATAACTCCGTAGCACTATTGATTTTCTATCAGGATTAAAATCTATTATGAATTAGAGATCGGAAATGAAACAAAAATACAGTGCAGGTTGAACTAATTCAAAATAAAACAAGTTAATGCAGACTGAATCATTGCATTTGATGTAGTTTCATGTGAAACGGAACGTTGTGCGCGAAATGTCTGAAATATTCAAAGTGGAAAGACATGAATCAAGAAGAAAAATTACATTAAAATCTGTCTTGAATCAGGTAAACACCGAATTTGAGCAAACATGGACCTATAATTTTCATATTAAAATTCTAAGAAAATTAACTATATAAAACAAATGTTTTGAGAGCAAAGATAATCTGTTTTTAAAGGAGTTCATAAAACTACTAAGTGCATAATAGTTGAAAAAGTCGACAACGAAAGAATATTCTTTTCTATTAAAAAGGAGTACATTTTTAGACATTTCTGACAAACCGATTTAGTTAATTAATGCGACAATAACAGAAAAGAATGATCACTTATAACTGTTCGAATGAGCTATTTCATTTCTCTAACCAAAAATGAGGCTGTTTTTTTCTAATACAATTAGTAAAACTAATATAAAAATGAATTGTAGAGGAATAAACTCGAGAAGCCATAGCAAATTCCATTAATTCCTGTCCAAATTGTAATATGTATAGATTAGAGTTAACGTAATATCCCACTCAGTTAATCAAATCCAACGTGAATAAATAAGAGAAGGTGTCCACTGAAATTTATTAATAAATACACACGTATTATTTAAACAGTAAAATACGTTTTCTTAAAACTACATTTTTCCCATAAATACTGTTTACACATAACCATTTACGGATAAATCACACAATATAGAAATTTAAAAAAACAGCACTTAGTGATAACTGTTTGAGTACTGGTGACTAATTTCTATCAATAACTTTAACCGAATAACTGGAAATATTTTGCGCATACATCACACTAAGTAGATTGATTATGGCCATCAATGGATTGGTGATATGCCTTAGCCAAGTAAGTGTTTATCTTCTTCTGCAACTCTTCTAGTTAATGTACTAATAACAAGGTAATTTGCGATTCGATATGAGTAATACATAGTCTAACTACCACAGTTTATGTAAGTTGATAAGTGTAATTCTACTCAAACCTATATCCTTCACTTTAAATAATTTCAAATTAATGTCACTAAAAAACAACGAAAAGAGAACTCTCCATTTAAATAGCCAAATGAAGCTTGAATGAGATGTATGACTAATGAAGGTTAATTATTTTCTTCATTGTTAGTGATAACCATAATTGTGAATGGACTGGGATTCTTACTGCCCAAGAGCCTTAACAGACGAAGGTAGTTTCTTAAGGAGTCACTCTCCGAGCATTTGGATAAAAAGTATAATCCAAAAGACAGTCGAGCAGAGTTAAGAGATGTATCTCTATGTTATCCAATGACCAGAATAGGTCCATACGTTATTCATCCTATTAGGATCCTGAATACAATTCGAATAATTGGTTTAAAATTAGGGTTTTCCAACTCCCCTAGGTGAATTCTCTGAATTCACTAACACGGTTTAAGTGCGCGATATTCACTTTTCAATATCTCACTTCCACAAATAACAAGAGAGTCGCGAGGACGTATTTATTTACTTATTTGAACACATAAATATTGGTACAGGGGGGCACCAAATATATATGCGCCACACAAAACAATGACAATTTGAAGAGAAGGAGAGAAAAAAAAGTAATGAACGTGGGGAATTATAAAAAGAGAGAGAGAGCGAACAGTAATGGGGAAAACGGAAAGGTACAATCCGAAGAAATCTTTCAGTTAAGGAAGAAGCAACCACTTTTTATGAAGAAAGTAAAACAAGGTTACAGCAGGATCGTCATTGGCTTCTATTCTGAGCCATATCTGATAACGTCTCTAGCCACTGCGTTACACCGTCTCTCGGACCCCAACCAGGGAGTCGTGAAGGACCAACAGAAGCTAGCCCTTTGCAGCTTTCTTTCATACCACGACACCATGTCATATACTGACCATCTCTCCGCTTTTTCCAACCAGTCCCAGAGTCGGCAAATAATGCACGACGTGGAATTCTCTGGGACGACATTCGTAAAGCATGCCCAAGCCACCGAAGTCGGTGTTTCAAGATGGTGACACCAATGGAATTATCGTCTCTGTGACCGAACACTCGATGCCGAACCTCTGAATTACTGACATGGTGTTGCCACTGGATGCCAGCAATCCTTCGGAGACAACGATCATCGAACACAGAGAGTCGTCTAACATCCTCAGCTCGGAGAGGCCAGGTTTCACAAGCATAGAGCGAAACTGCTCTCACTGACGCATTGTAGATCCGACCTTTTACAGCCAGACTAACATCACGAAGGCGCCAAAGATGGCCCAGATTGGCATAAGCCGCTCTGGCTTTCACTATACGTGCATTGATCTCATCACTCACACCACCACCAGCACTTATGCAGCTACCTAGATACACGAACTTCTCGACCACTTCTATCTGCTCACCGTCCAGAGTGAGTACAGGATTAGAATCCTGCCAGTCTTGAAGGAGTACTTTTCACTTCGAAGGTGCGAAGCACATACCATACCTACGGACATTGATTGCCAACTGATTAAGTGCGGATTGCATGGTTTGGGCATTCTCGAACAGTAAGACAATATCATCAGCATACTCAAGGTCGAGAAGTCTTTCTCCAGGCAACAGATCCACACCACCATTACTTACATCCATCAGAGCTGTTTCCAGAATGTCATCGATGGCAAAGTTGAAGAGGAATGGTGAGATTGGGCAACCCTGCCTAACTCCACTGCTTGAATGGAACAATGGATAGAGGTGGTTGTATGCCCTCACTCTGCCTGAGGTGTTTGTGTATAGGGCTTTTAGGATGTTAATAAACTTCTCAGGCACACCCTTCTTCAATAGACAATCCCAGAGAACAGTTCTGTCCAACGAATCGAAGGCAGCCCTGATATCAAGAAACACTACGATTGTTGGCCTTTGATAAGTATGGCGGTGTTCTAACACTTGGCTGTATACGCGTGGCCGTGTGAGAGTATTTCGAGAGGGAGGGCGAACCCTCCCCGCTCTCGGCCATACCAGGGCATTTGGGGGCAAAAGCGATTAGCAGAGCGTGGACGCAGAGAGTTGGACTTCCCTAACAGACGTTAGAAATCCATAGCTATATGAGAGCATTTCGAGAGGGGAAATGGTCTCTCCTACTCTCAACTTTATCAGATAATCTGGGGATAAAGAGACGAAAAAAAGAAATGTTATTAATAAAAAATTGTAGTTTTATAACTGCTAAACTGTAGAAGTGACAGGAAATAAATCACTCGTATGAAATCCGATGAAATATAAAAGTATTGACAAACGCAATCAATTTTTGATTGCCTATTTCACCGTAGAAACTGGACATAGTATTGATAAAGTTTTTCTTAAACTTTGATGACAAACATAATATAAAAATGCACAAGACCTATGTGGAATACGAAACCGAAATGTATCAAATCAATATCACTATAATATCGGTTACATAAAATTAAACAGAATTATACAAATGTTTCGTATTTTACTGTACAATCTAACAAAAAGGATATTATGGAACACCACTGGGACAGATTGTATCCCATGGGTTTTTACCTACTACATTTTACAAAACGTTAGAAATTCCAACCAGAAAACCTACGTCAAGTATGGTCACGCATAAGTACCTTTCACGCAAAACCTACCGAAATTGGCACTAGACACTGTAACCTCGTGGAATGATCTGTGTTTTAAATAGTTTTTAATATTGATCGCCTCCAGTGGTTGTACCACGTAGAAGAGGTATTGAGAAGCAACAATTGTCAAATAAATGAAGCTTTTTTAAAGAATATTCAATCCCAATATTCTTACTTAAAAACTGTACAACAAGTTGCTTAGCTTTGTGTGGTTCATTCTACTATTGATGGACGACGTTAAATGACATAGTTTAAGTTACTCGTATTTCTCAAAAATTATAAGTATACACTAAGCAATTATCCCATTACAACAACAACAACCTGAAAAGTCGTGGTTTATTGGTGGAACTGATATTCATAGAACATTCCATGATGATAAATATGCCTCTCCAGGCAAGAAAGCTTTTATAACAATAATATATTATAATTGATCAATAATATTCTTACTTCACAATTTGGTGACCATAGTCTTACAACAGAGTCAATTCCGGAACTTGCCAACAAACAAATAGACGGATGAGGTTGAACACAGTTCACAGTAGAACTGTCAGCTTTCAATATACGCATTATATTAGTTGTGTTTCGGTCCCATATAAAAAATGCACCACAATCAGACCCACCGACAATATATTGCCCATAGCTAAAATAACAAAGTAATTTAAGTTGGTAACCAATGCCTTTTTCAAAACTATATAACTGCTGTTACATATAACGACTAAATCACGAACATCATAACTCGAATAGTGTGACGCTAATATCTGCGACAGTGACACTGAGTAGTGTACGGTAGGATACTTGATAAAGTATCAGGTTTCATGCTAGTGCACATATCCCTTGCTGGTGAATTAAAGTCTAGTCGAGGATTCCCGTTGATTATTCCCTGAATACTAAACACTAAACGTTGATATTCTGTTTCATCTTTCTAATTTTATGTTCAATAATAATTTCAGCAGCTTTCCATTCCTAACCGAATGTAGCCAAGTTTCGAGGGAGTAAGTTTACCTGAATCAAATGAATTATTAGGACATTCAAAGTATATGAAATTTTTTTCTACACATTTATTTTAGAGATTTAGCATCAGTCATTTAAACAGCTACAACGTAGGACCAGGCAAAAGTCGCCACACCTTATTAGCACAACAAGATGAACAGTAATTCACAGAAGCAGTTACTTCAATGATAGTAATGTATTAAAACAAACATTGCATATAACGATATAATACAGAGAAGAAAATTAGATTGTGGAAAAAAGTGTATAAAAAAATTTTAGTCCCATGGTTTGAGAAAAGACAGAGTGTATACACCTACGCAATTATGATCGATTCTGAGTCGTATCACCCAGAGCATTCAACCACTAGTTACGTTAGTCGTGAGGACCCCAACCAAGTAGTCTGCATCTAAAAACATGGTTCAGACCAGAAGTTAGTGACTTTATGGACTGATGCCACGTTTTTGTTCGACTGACCCTAACCTTCCATCTGTCTCCAACACTACTCAGCATTGCTTGTCGCGGTAGTCGGTGGTTGGGCATGTGTAATACATGGCCAAACCATCTCAGTCGACGAAGATTCACAACCTCATCAACTGATTTACGCCCATTCCCTAATACCTTCAGTCTAACCTCCTTATTACTTACCTGGTGAACCCAGCTAATATGAGTAATATTTCTAAGGCATCTGTGATCAAATACTAGTAACTTACTAGTATCTTCTACTCTTACGCAGGCCAGGCCTGAAGCAACAATTTGCATTTAGAGGGAGAGCAATGCATCCCAAACATCCCGTCATTGTTGTTTAGTGCTGCCAAAGGACTGTATTTTATCAGCGTCTTCACCAAACAGGACTATGTCATCTGCGTATTCAAAGTCGATAAGTGGACCTCCTGGAAGGAGATCAATGCCCGAGAATTCAGTCGACCAGAACGTTATTCCCATCAGTAGGTCTATGATGAAGATAGTGGACAGTCTTGATGGATACCACTTGAGGTTGCAAAATCAGATGACAGTTCGCCATAAGCTCTCACTCGATTAGTAGTGTTCGAGTAAAGAGCCTTCACAAGGTTTATGTATTGCTGAGGTACGCCTTTCAATGACAGGCATTGGCACAGAACCTCTTGGTCAACAGAGTCAAATGCTGCTTTTAAGTCAAGAAAGACCATCATTGTCGGACGCCGATAAGCATGCCTGTGTTCTAGAACCTAACGAGTGGTGAATATGTGGTCGATGCAGCCACGACCATGTCTGAAGCCAGCCTGATTTTATTGTGTTTGTAGTTCATGATTCTTTGTTAAGCGTCTGATAATTATTGAGGCTAATATTTTAGTTTGGACGTTAACGAAGAACCAATCAAAAGTAGGTAAAAATTAGAAAAGCTGAATCCGACCTGAGCTAAGTACCAACATATTCGTTGTCGACTTTCTGGGTTTTGTTTGTGGATATCGAGAATTCTATGAGCACAACAGTCAATTTATGATAAAAATGTTGAAAACATTGATATATTATTACTATGCACCAATGAATTACCTCCCAAAGAAATTTGCTTCTTTAATATCTGTTATTGAATTGCAATGACCAATATAAGATGCTGAAAAGTCGATGGCATTTTTTCGCCTTTCTCTTTCATCCTCTTCTATCCACATTCGATTACATGAGCAGTTTAAACAAGCACATAGTTTTGGATTAATTCGATTGTCGAGACTTGGACAATCCCAAGATTCTGATGATATTTGTTCACATACTAGAAAGAAAATAAATTAGACAAAGTTAATACCAAATTTAAAGAAATTTCTTGTCCTGTTAGATGTAAAGGATGTTATTAGATATATAAAATAAAAACCACTGGGTTCTGTGGTTTACGATGGTTAATGACTTCGACTTTTAACCTGAGTCACGGGTTTAATGATTTACAGAGATAATTATTACATTTAACACGCACGCACAGTAAACGCAGTCAGTAGAGTAATATATGGACGCCAGCATAATCATTGAGCAATAAAACAGTTTGATTTTAACTATTAATTCGAAGCATATAAATTTTGGTGCAAAAGAGCACGAAAAAATGGGCCACACAAATAGTGTTAGTAATGTAAGGAACTAAAAGAGGGACGGGTAGTAAAGTTAATCAATAAGTCAACTAGAATAGCATTTATTGATAAAGTTCAGTTGAAAAACGTTCAAAAAGTTCCCTTAATTAATGAATTTCATCTCGTTTTTATGAAGAGCATAACTCAAAATTACAGCTGAATTGGTACTGGCTTATTTTCTGAACCGAACCGAATGACGTCATAAACCAGTGAATCGCAAAATCTCTAGGACCACAGAAAAAATAACGGATTGACAGATCCGAAACATACACCACTTTCTTTCGGACTATATTACCATGTTATAAAATGCTGTTGTAAAAGTGAGATTCTTCATTTTATTGTTTTTATAAAGGATGAACTCCATTACAATATCTACTACTAATACAAATACGTGTAATAAATACTATTCATATTTTATTCCGAAATATATTCCGATGAACTCGAAGAACGCTTAGTCAGCATTTACCAACTCAATATTTTGGGAAGATATTTCAATTTATCAACGAGTGTAAGAAAGAATAAGTAATCATGAGTTTGTAGGTTTCATTACCAAGGTTTGACTTCATAATTTCAAATAAATTGACTGTTGGGTAGGTTGTAATTAATAAAAATATATTTGTAATATCCGGATGAGTAGTAAATTAAAAGAAATTTAATTTTTCTACTCATTGGGATATTACGAAAATATTATTTTTATTAAAAGCAATGATGAATTTTAATTTCGTGGAACATAAATGGAATAAAATAAGAATAGGTCTCTATAATCAGCTAACGATTTAGAATACATCTCTAGCGTAAACAATGTTGATATAGTAGTTAGGAACTCAATGAATTTAATTTGTTCCTACAGAACCGATTGCCTTCACCAAACAAAACAATATCACCTGGGTATTGTAAGTCAACAAGTGAATCTCCTCGCGATTAACAGAGTCGAATGCTGTCTTACGGTCAAGGGATACACCTACAGTTGAACGTCACAAAGTATGTTTATGTTTCAGAATCTGCTGGATGGTGAATAGTTAGTACACACATTAACGTTCAAATCTGAAACCAGACCAGTTTACTCGGGTTCGCTCCTCATTAGCTCTAGCTAGACGTCGAAGTATTATTTTAGACACTATAAGCTAAACTGATTCCTTTGTGATTGTCACAAGAGGATTTTTGCTTTTTCTAATGAACTGGGACGATCAACGATCGAGACAATAAGGTAAACCACAAGGTTAGGGGAAAATACTGGATCTCAGCAGCATCTACCAGTGTCAGATGATCGAAAACTCATCCAATCAGGCTGTGAACATGATGAAGAGCGGAGTCTGCTGAAGCGCAGGCTGATAAGAAGCTTACGCAATGATTGCGAACAGTGGTGGGTTACGAAAGCAACAAGGATGGAGAGTCCTGTAGCAGCAATTTGCATTTAGAGGGAGAGCAATGCATCCCAAACATCCCGTCATTGTTGTTTAGTGCTGCCAAAGGACTGTATTTTATCAGCGTCTTCACCAAACAGGACTATGTCATCTGCGTATTCAAAGTCGATAAGTGGACCTCCTGGAAGGAGATCAATGCCCGAGAATTCAGTCGACCAGAACGTTATTCCCATCAGTAGGTCTATGATGAAGATAGTGGACAGTCTTGATGGATACCACTTGAGGTTGCAAAATCAGATGACAGTTCGCCATAAGCTCTCACTCGATTAGTAGTGTTCGAGTAAAGAGCCTTCACAAGGTTTATGTATTGCTGAGGTACGCCTTTCAATGACAGGCATTGGCACAGAACCTCTTGGTCAACAGAGTCAAATGCTGCTTTTAAGTCAAGAAAGACCATCATTGTCGGACGCCGATAAGCATGCCTGTGTTCTAGAACCTAACGAGTGGTGAATATGTGGTCGATGCAGCCACGACCATGTCTGAAGCCAGCCTGATTTTATTGTGTTTGTAGTTCATGATTCTTTGTTAAGCGTCTGATAATTATTGAGGCTAGTACTTTAGATGCTATATTAGTCAAACTAATCCCTCTATGGTTATCACAGAATGATTTTGATCCTTTCTTATATTTTGGGACCAGTCAAATGGGATTACGTCCAGTTCCCAGATTTTAGTCAAACTAATCGCTAAGACTGGACCACTATACTTAAAGACCTCTGGAGCCAATCCAGTGAGGCGCAAGCAAATGCGTGCCCGTATTAGAGCATGATCGGAGTCCAAGCAGGTATTCCAGAATGATCGACAATCTTCTATCGAGCCTCTTCAACGATGACTGGTGGCAATATGGTCTATTTGAGTCCATCGTTGAGTTGGTGCAGGGGGTCGCCATGTTAGACGGTGTCTCTCCTTATGTTTAAAATTAGTACTTGCTAAAAATAAAAGATTGTCAGAGTAAGACTGCAGTAGACAGTCACCACCATCTGTTCGCTAAGCGAGAATACTAAAGCACTCACCTAAATGTCTTTCCGTTTGGTTTAAGCTACCTATCTGGGCATTAAAGTCACCAGCTACGGGTACTATGTGTGAGCGTTTAGCTGTATGAAGAAGTTCAGAAAGCTTTATGTAAAAGTCATCTTTCACTTCATCCGAACTGCAGTCAGTGGGAGCGAGTTCTTACAGAGCTGTTTAGACGAACAGCACATAGGCGACTGTTAACGGGGATCCACTCTAATAGCGCTTTTCCTGCCCTCGTACTTAGTGCTATGCCTACACCTGCCAGTCCACGAGAACTAGCCATCGGGTCGCCAGATACACGGGGGGTGTATCTCGTCGGCTCTCCGTTTTGCCGAGGTGAGGTCAAGTGAATGACCACGCTAGAATCCTGTATGCGTGTTTCGGAGACACATCATACATCAATAGTACGAGATTCTAGGGTTTTAGCCAAGGAGGCCTGCTGGCCGATTTGGCATAGGGTGTGTACGTTGAAGGCTCCAATATGTAGTTTTGAGCGAGGTTTCAGTAGACCTGGGACAGTGTTTTGCGCAATAGAATCGTTGGCCATGATGACACTTGAGGAGGAAGATTAGAGTTGAAAGTCGAGGTAGGAGAAATAATAGGAATTGAAGAGGGAGATTGATCATGAATATAGTGATCTTGAGTACTGTTAGAGGTATGAGGGTAGTTATCACTTCCCAGTTGCCCACACCGTGGGAGGGTTCTCCTGGAGGCACCTGAAAAGAAAATTGGGTTAGGAGTGGTTTTATTGAACTGAGAGCGTGACCGCAGTGCTCAAGGGACATCTGCTTGATGTCGGTCACACACGACCTTTTTATGAGTAGTTTTTGTGTTAGCTCCGTACTTGTTGAAACCTTACACCCGGAGACGGATATCCATGGGATAAGGCGAGGTGTGCATTTTTAGGGTCGACCTTTTCTAACTCCACCCCTCCTTGTGGGAAGGCAGCACCGCTGTTGTGTTGATTGTCTAAAGGGAAAATCATACTGCCGTCACACCTCTGTACAGTCAGCAGTACGCCCTCGCCCTCAGACCTTGGGTTTGTTGTTTTTAGTCTTACCGTTCTTCAACCGACCTGTCTGGCACGGTAGGACCTTGTGGAACGATTGTTCCAGCCAGTATAGATCGATCGGTTCATCACGATAGGCAAGCTCGACCACCTCAATGTAACAACAACGGTCGGAGTTCAAGCAAATGGTAATTATGGCACATTATGTTGTGACAGACCAAATGCTGGGGATTTTGTAGCATTTTAACTAGTTCACGAAATATGATTTTTATTGTATAGTTAATAGATGGTTGGATAATTATATTTCTCTGTCTTGCATCGCAAGCTCCCGTTGAACGTATTGGCTAGTGCTAAATGCTTTATTATTCATTAATTATTTACCGTTCATTCTGTTCTTTGCCACTTACAGAAGGATTGTATGTAAAGCATGGTTTCTAGTCGCGGTTGCGTTGTGGTCCGCTAATTTGTACATGTAAACTAAATAGTTCTGGAAATGACTTTACTGGGTACCTGAAATGTAATGATAGGAGCTTGTTTGCTGCTTTTTTATTACCGTATCCGAAATTGGGGATGAAAGAAGTCATACACATCGGCAGCCCAATATGAGTCAATGTTATCTCGTCAATGATCCAGGTTACTCGTGCCATCCTAAGCGTCTTAGTGATCAAGTTAAGTGGTCAGTCAACAGATAGACTAGAGTATCCGGACTCGAGAAGAACAGGTTAGGATTTCGATTGGTGTGTTTTTATCCGATCTAACGACTAAGGAAGTCCAGACCAGGAAGCATCATAACACTACGTTCATCAGATTATCCAGAAATCTCTACCGACACTTTGTCCATTTACTCAATAACCCAGCGATAGTTTGAAGGAGTTTTACGAAAAGGCCTCAGGGTTCTTACATGGGTTGAAAAAGCACTTATAATACCAACTAATTCCAGTGGGCAAGATTGAGGTCAATGACGAGAATACATTTTTATTCTCTCTGAAGAAAGTTCTATTTTTGGAATGCCTATTAATATAGTTGATTATAAGGAAAGACACGAAGATAAGTGAAAATCCATTAAGTAGATGCCTAATATACTTCATTGAATTCATATTTGTTTTGTTCGAGTCTGTGTTTTTTAAGGATGTAATGAGTAAACTCGAATTTTCACTGGGTGAATTAACATACAGGTACATTTAATAATCCTACTTATTTTTTTATTTCTTATACATACTTCTGAAAAATGAAAATCGACGTCAGTGAGTCAGTTTACTAAAACAGGAAAAGGAACATACTGTTATCGCTTTTCAAGAAAGATAAAGTTTCTGGTCTTGGTATTGTAGGTCCTTTGGCATCATTGTCGTCATCATCATTGGTATCGTTGTTATCATTAATATTATGTACTGTTTTTTTTTCACTAACTTGCTTTTCTTTTCTTTTCAACTTGTTAGATTGTGATTCTAATTGTTTTTCTCTCGCCAACAATGTAGACTTTAAATGTTCGAACACTTTAACCAGGTTATCTGATTTGCAAACATACTTGGACGGATCTGTATCAGTGGTATTGATTGTTGGTGCGTTAGCAGATGATGAGGAAGAAGAAGCAATGATAGTAGGTGCAATAAGCGCTTTATCTGAAATCTGTTGATGCGTAATATTTTTGAAGAGATTGGGAAAGCTTTCCAGTGCTTGTTTGAGCTGAATACGAGCAGCATTTAACCAATCCAAACATAATAAACATCGAACTGAAAGTAATAGAGCTGTAAGGTAAACGGAACTGCTTAACAATTGGTGTTTATTAATGGTATTGTTATTTTGGATGCTGAGAGATTCATTGTTGCTTTGAGTAGTTAGTTGGATAGCATTTCGGCAATCCAATAGCGCATTATAAATATCGCCATTCCTTTAATTAAAATAAAAAAATACGTTCAAAGTTTACTCAACAATGTTCTTAAGATATAACACTTTGATCTTTTCCATGTATGAATAATAAAGCTCTAGGTTAGTCAACGATAAATTCAGTTTTGGGTTTTAACTGCAAAAGTGCACTTTGATATACTAACACGTATTATTCCATGTTTCCTTTAGCCAATCTAGGTAGCAAAAAACAACCGTGTATCCTGGAAATTTCAGGGTTTTTCACACAGATTATTTGCAAAACCTGAGTTGAATGGGTGAAAATAAGCTAAACTGATTACTTGAGAAATTAACCTAATATCAAGTCAACAGAAGCCAACAACCAATATAAGGTGTGATCGTCTCATACTACTAGTGATTCTTATACCAAAAGAGTGAGACGGTTATCTACGTATTCAGACCTATTGCTGATTAAAACATAGTGTTCTTAAAATTGACCACGTACAGAAAAACACATCCATATATGGCGCTTGTTTCATGTCAAAATCTTCAATAATACTTGTCCATAAACTATTCAACTAAAGAAACCTTCACAACAAAATCAAAGTCGAATGAAACCCACTATAATTTATACAAATCAAAATGATGTGAAAAAGACAGTAGATTCAAAAATCTAATTACCATGATGACTAAAAAAGTATCACATATGACTACACTAGAATGAGACCGACAGAGAATGCTTAATCAACCGTACAGTTTCAAAATGTATACAACATAGAACTTCATATCCCGCGATTGAGGAGCAGATATATTCAATAACCAAAACTACAGGATGGAATCTAGCGTATAATTTACTTAATATGCTTCTTAATTACTTTTATATAAAATCCTGGGGTACATTTTTGTATTTCCGACAGGAAGTCAAACCGTTAGTAGTTAACATATTGATATTTATCTATGAATTCCTGTATTATTACAATATATTATGTCAGTCATAATTCTTGATGGAAATCTTGTGTTACCTATATAATATTAAGCTTACTGAATGATATTAGACTAAAATATAATGAAGAGTTTGGATAAAACACAAGCTATTAAATAAACAACATAGACCCAATGTACCAGTAGGAAAACAAAAATGTCACAAAATAACTGACCAATTTCTTTTAATTAAAGCGGTAGCGCGACCTGTATACAGTTGAGGACAGAAAGGATACTGTTGAATAAGTTGATTATACTTATGAACTGCACCAGCATACATCTTGGCTTCAATTAATCGCGAAGCCAGTACGACTGAGTAATTAGAAGCCATAGAAGAATTACAACGGTAATCATAAGTTGAACCTATAAAAAGATAGTAGTAAAGTTTATTCAATTATTATTTACTTGAAAAACACTTGCCATTTAACGCTAAATGGATAAAATTAAAGTTTTTAAACAATATATGACGGATTACATCCAATTGGGAAGCCCTAAATAGAAAGAAATTCGCATCCTGTACTTTTAGCTTCTATTCAAAACATAAATGGCTAAGGAGTACATTACCAAAATGAGACTGATCAATACTGAATATCGACAACGGAGAACGAACAAAACCCATCACAAATAACGACGTAAGAGTTTAGAACAAGTGTAAACAGTAATATTTATGTTACCCGAATAAGAATCATAATATCCCATATTTGAAGGACGAAACCAGATAGGAATACGAAACGAACGAAACCTATCCCTTCGTTGCATTGCAGATAAACTATACAATAATCTAGTTGATTTAAACGATGATTGACATTGAAATGGTTCATTTTGTGAAGCTAAATGAAATAGATAAATATTATCACGTCCAATATTAGCTAATAGTTCTTCACCATCTGAACTAAAACTGACTGATGTTACACTGAAAGTTTGATTGTCTAAACCATCAGTTAATATTTTACCAGGTAGATGAGCTGAAATGACAGAAAATGATGCAGAAAGAGATTAATTGAGAGAATTGGTAAACAGAAGCTTATTATTTTTTTTAAATAAAAACTGCAATATTAAGTTATTGACAAAATTCAAGGAGGCATTTTACATCAAAATCAACAACGTAAGTGGTAATATTCAAAAACACCAACTAAATTTATGCTAACTCTATGGAACTAGAAAAGAAGGCCCAGGACAGAGTGGGTTGGAGAATGCTGGTCGGCGGCCTATGCTACATTAGGAGTAACAGGCGTAAGTAAGTCTATAAGCGCTCCGTATGAGGGTACGTGACATTCATTGTGTCAAAAAAAGATTTGAAATCACAATTTATATTAATGTAAATCCACGTCATTCACTTGCCAAATACCAATTTTGTATACACACGGCTTTGAGCTACATATTTTATGTAGAATCCACAGGTAAGACAAAGCTGCCTACACCGAAGGAGGTAAAGTGGGATTTGAAACCACAGTGACTGAAAGTCAAATGGTTTAATTACTTAAATAGCTTATGCAGGGGTTTCATCACAAAGAAGCAGATCAAAAATGTTAATTTAAGAAATTAAAATATGATGATATTCTACTATTAGCTCATCGTATTGAAAGAAAACAGACTGGCCATTGTACAGTTGTTTCCTAGTTGTTTGACACTATTCTGTACTGTAATGCTACGGATCCACTAGGAATAGCCTTCAGGACCTTTTTAACTCCCCGCGAGCATACTACAGAGCTTCTGAGTCAGAAGCCAATGGTCCACGTTTTAATCCTCAGCCAATTAACAATGTGGTGTGAATATCAGTGATTGTTACCTTACTCCCGACATAGATGAAAAACACGAGTTACAGCTTTGCTCTAATACACTGGGAATTCTTTTTGGAGTTAATTCTTAGTGATCCTATGATGAACATTCAATAACGGGGTTGGTCGAGATTTTTTAGTATAAAGTTTTTATTCAAGACCCATATCAGCTTGTTAGCGGGACATGGATTGGATTAAATCATGCTCAATGCACGATTGTTTTGGCGCACGATGATTGGCTAATTCTTGTCCAGTCAGCGCTAGTCGATACTTGGAGAATACTCTAGAAATATTCTCATGTAAAAATTATAAATATACTAACGATTTTCCTATTGTGTTTCTTGCTTCCATCTAACCTTGTTATTTGGAATACAATCTCTTTCCTGTTCGACCGTGTTCTGATTTGGGGACTTGTCGAGTGAATCTGTGTCCGAGAACACTAAGCGATAGGAATAGCTGAGTTATAACCATAGAGAAACGGACAGCAATTTCGTCCTGGTATAATACTATTTTTCATGAGGTGGAGAAGAAATTGAGGTAAAATCCTGGTTCTTTATCTACAATATATGTTTACATAAATAAGGAAGAACTTTTGGTTTCAATACTTACATGGAACAAAATATTTAGCTGCACCATAGGGAAATGAAGGCAGCGAGCTTGATGGAATGTTTGTAGGGGTTCTCCTTGATGCAGATTGTCTAGAGGATATATGGAAATAGTTTTCAGATACAAGAATTTACAGAGAAGACTATAAATTAACTTGACAATGATCAAAGGAATCTAAATAAAGAGGAATGTGATAATAACTACAATGATATTCATTTTATATGTGGCTTTATATGGTAATTTAACGCTTAAATTAAGTCTCATCGTCAGGCATGTCACCTGGTGTTGTAACTCCATCATGGGTGATGCATTAAGATATTTACTTCTACAAAATAGGCAGACATTCGAATAAAACTCGGTGCTTAACTGAATTGATAGTTCTTTTTATAAGTTATTGAATTACGTTAACATTAGATCTGAATGACCACCAAAGTCATCTAGAATGTACAGGATTCACTGAACTGTAATTAAAAATACAAATTTCAATCAGAGATTTTAATAATGATATAAATTGGTTGTAAAAATAAAAATTACCACAATAAATAACCTATACTACTGTATTATCTAAGACATTTAACTAAGATCAGTTCGTTATTTAAAACTACGAAAATTCAGCGATCCCCACAAATTCCCCTGTACTAATAATGATCCTGTACTGCCCAGGACAGGGTTGGATGGAGAGTGTTGGTGGGCGGCCCATGCTCCTCCACGAGGAGTAACAGGTGTAAGTAAGCAACTCACTAGTGACTAGCTTCAGGATACAACTCCTTAAGTTCTAATAAAAACCCACGACCAGTGGAGTTCAACTATGTCGGGTATGAAACAGTCATCTACCAGAGAATGAAGGTTGAGCAACATTGTAAATTGATCGAAGTTAGATATTAACACCATTGGATGTCGGCTCAGTGGTTCAGAGGTTAATCGTTTGCATGCGAGATCGAAAGTCCTTGGTTCCATTCCTGAACGCCCGCTTGTGGACGTGCGCTCCAGAATAGTCCTACAATGGGATGAAGCGGCTGTTCAGGGCTTCCACGTTTACAATGGTGGTCTAACTAAGATTAGTTCATGATTTCAAACTGTGAAGATTGCATACATATTCGGTTAAAAAAAAACAATGATACTAAGGTTCCTACAGACGTTATTTAACAATAGTTTCCTTAGAGTCATATGATAATAAATTATTAGATATTTTATTTAAGCACAAGTTAGGCAGAATATGGAGACTATGTAACGGGCCATTGTAAAAACAAACAATATGTTTCTGCTGTAATGTCGAAAGACAAATAGTCCTGATGGACTACTTTTATGATTCTTTATGTTAGAACTGATGAATAATCAGTACAGTGATAGTTGATAATAGCAGATATCATCTAGTAATCAAACGGAAATATGTAAGCCCCATGGTATAGAAAATCAATGAACCAGAATCCGATAATTGGTGAGTATTAACCTCTGTTGATTCGTTTCTGAATGTTAATCATTGCTATTTCCCCGGCTTTTGAACACGTTGATACTATAGATTATTACTTGTCCGATAACGAAAAAGTCTGTTAAACGATCATAACTACTTTACTACTAACTAATTGGTCAAATGGTTTCAATAGTTCATCTAAATAGACACAGAGTTCGTGTTTTGACGGGCTACATTACTAAGATTTCATAGTCGAGATTTGAAGTGACTCGTGGAAGATAAACGGAACCATAAAATTTCAGAAAAACCACACATAAACTATTTAAGCATCCATAAAAACAGATTAGTGCAATGTTTTTCTAGGGTAAAATTTCTACTATTCAGAACAAATAGGCAAAGCATATGGCAGAATTTAACAATGGGGAACGATACAGTCTTACTCTGAAGAAGTAGCTTACATTGAGCTACGAAACGTCAGAAATACACTTTCTACCCAATGGGATATAAAAAATACATACTTATTATTAGTTTTTCAATACGTTTAGACTGAGTGAATCAATGAATGCTGAGACGTTTACCATGGCTTACATCTTTTAACATCAGTTGCAGGGTTGCAGATTTATTCATTTAATATACTTCTCCAGATACTGGTCTGTTTATCCATACTTTCCATTCTTTGATTTAACTCGACTGTTTCCAACTATATTAACTATCTAATTTTCAAGACCAGCTTTATTATTTCAACGCCTTTATTTTTAAATTCGAACTCATTGTATTGATGTGAAACCAGACGACTTGGGTTAAAGGGAATTTTTTGCCGGACTGTACGTTGCATATGACTGAATAATTAATATTGTTACTTAAATATTTAGACACAGGTTGGGATCTAGATAATAAATAGTTCTTTATTCGAATACATAAAAACATGTAGACAGAAGAACTCAAAAAGCTGCTATTTATTACGCATTTAGAGAGTTATGTCACAGCTCCGAATGAACTAAATTTACTGGAAATTGTAACCTTTTTACTTCAAAGCACGCCATTTACAGATGAGAATAAAATGAAACCACCTTACATAGACTAAGTATGTAATATCAATTTCGAATGCAACACCGAAACGTACGTTAATATATTTCCCGAATTAGTCGTTAACAAATACGAATAAGCTTAATGTAGAAGAGTAATCATAGGAATTATGATAATAATTACATTAAAAAAATTATGTAATTATTAGATTGTGGAAGGGCCTTGAAGATGAACTGGTGGGGATGAGAACTTAATGACGGTAAATTTAAAGCTCCGCACATGGTTCGAAATCTTATAAAATAACTCGTCAAAAGATATGCTATTAGCAACAAATTATGGCTGAGAGAAAAATTTAAACTCAATCACGGAAAGGCACAGTAGGTACCTTATTAATTAATATGCTAATAATATATTTGGTAAATTATATTAAAAGCTTACATTCTCTCCTGTGGTGTTGCACTATCATACGTAGAAAGTGTTAATTTACGTCGATCAAACATTCGTACAAACGGTTCATTTCCACCGATAGCAACCAACTCAGACTTTAATGGATTTACTGCAATACACTTAGCTTCGGCAAAAACGTTATCGTGAAATCGTAAATTGACTAATACGTTACATGGTTTATTTACAGAAGTCTTGTAAAAGATAAAAACATGGAAGATTATCTTAGTTATGATATTTTACAGATAGGTTATACTTTTAGATAAATCAGCTTCTTTCTTATTTAAATTAGTAATAGCACGAGTACCAGCTGGACGATTTAAAAACGAATTCCAACCACTTAGCCAAGTTAGAACACTTATTTACTTTAATCCGTATGAACATCTAAGTAGTATCATCTGTCTTTTACACAGCAGGTGTAGTTTCAATTCCTTTCTATAAAACTGTACTTCATTAAATACCAAAACAAATACAGGTACAAGTACAGTTTTATGTGCTAGGCTCAGGGCTACACTGATACTTCATCGAAAGTAACTGATAAAAGGAACGATATTTCATATACCCATGACATTGTACGCAAATGTTTTATGAAACGGTGCTATAATGTATGTATCATTACCAAGGTTTGGCTTCATGCACCGTTGTACTATTTAAACTTGGATTAATTTTGATTTGGTTATTTATTATCTGAAGAAGTGGCTTACACTAAGTCACAAAACATCAAAAAACCTAATTTTTCTACTTATTGGGATATTACAAATATATCATTTATTTAGTACTATAATGTGTTCTCATCAATGTTACTTCATTAAAAATTAAAGGTGATTTTCAAGTAACCAAATGTTCATAACTTGTTTAGATTGGACAATAAATGGTAGAGAATTGATATTCAGTTGGTTATTTGTATACACGATTTTTAAACCAATACAAAATCAGAGTAAAACTGAATTAATAAACTTGATAGTATCAAAACATCGTGAAAACTTAGAACAGAACCGAAGTAAGCTAAAATAATGGGCAAGACAGTTTAGAATCAATAAAAACATGATTCTATGTGACGTATGTCAGCGATCAGTTGCTTAGTCTACTGGCATTCTCTACACAGCTCCTATGCCATTTGTAAATGCACCTTGCAATTTGTGATAAAATACAGTTCACTCACTTTTATGTGCAGATATGTAAGGTGATTAACTAATTTGCTTTTCTAATCTAAAGTTATGCATTTACGCTCAATATTGTCAACTTGAATTTTATAGAGCAAGTTTAAGAATTTTTATATCAGCGGTATATCAAAACAAACAGATCTTCGTACAAAATCCTCGACTGTTGATAAAAACTGGGATATCTCTGTTTGATAAGTAAATCTATTTGCTTATCCATGTATCTCTCAAGTGTAAAGGAAAACTTTTATTGAAAATATGGTTATTTTTTATTCTTACTGTGACGCTTAAATACACAGATTACATCATTTAAGCATCGGCTAAGTGAATCTGTATTCAATATTTTTTAATTCTTTATCTTTTTAAAATCAATCTTGAGAAATAAAAAACATACCTGATCAGGATCTCGTAGGTCAAACTGTCTACAGGTTCCATCTTCCGAGGCTGACCAAAATAAGAATGGTTCAGATGGAGTATTCGCCAATCGTTTAACGCGACCTGAATGACAAGAAAATACGTGCCGCGTTTCTAATGCTTTAATGTCATGTACACGAATTTTGTTATCAGCTGCACCCGTTACAATGAGATTCTCCTATGAAAACAAGATGATTATGAGTTTTCAATAACAACAAAAACGATAGTACTCACATTCAGACTAGATAAGAATTTAACAGAAAATATATTCGCCATATGACCAGTGTTCATTGTTAAAAGAGATTTACGTTCAAATGGATCCCAGATAATTAGACGTCGATCATCTGAACCACTAGCAAGATAGGAACCACGCTCATTCCATTCTAAGCAGTTAACACAACCATGATGACCCTAAAAAATTATAAAATAAAAATTGATACTTACCTGAAGGCTAGTTTCTAAACCTAGTCTATTGACTAGGTGTTGATTGATTTGTTGACATCTCACATAATTAACTGGACTTAAGACCTAAACAATAATGAAGAAAATGCAGATTACGTAGTTGGAGAGAAAAACTGGGAACTTCGAATTTAGGTAACTAGTATAAAATCCATACAAAAACTTATTTTAATTTTCAGTCTCGCGCAGATTCGAGAATTGAGTAATATCAACTGTTTGGTGGTTAAAAGAATATTTGTTTAGAGTGAGGCCGAATCTATGGGTTTATGGAACTGTCTGAACAGCTCGGTTAATAAAGTGCAAGACGGCTAGTTCGAGATAGATAAATATGATAACTTGTACAATACTCCGCGATTAAACTAATGACTTACTGAATGATAACCGATATAATTTGACTAATCTCTGGTAGAGGTCATGTAAAATCAATGTTTCCGACATTTTGCTAATGAGTATTAACATGACTGAAGCTCATTCTAAGGACATAGTGTTCATCGACTCCAACCGTAAAATATATTGCTCTTTGTTCTAATGGTCCGAAATTAAGAAAAATCGAGCCAGTTTACTTAAGTGATAAGCTTTATGTTTTAGTTTGCTTAAAACGTATATTTATACACAAAATGAGTAAATAGTCTACAAAAAAGACTTTATGAAACTATTCAGTTCAATGAACTTTTATAAACACATTTTGTATGTTGTGTTGTCTGTGTTAACATAACTTCCAGAAGAACCCTTCCACGGTGTGGGCAACTGGGAAGTGATAACTACCCTCATACCTCTAACAGTACTAAAGATCACTGTATTCATGATCAATCTCCCTCTTCAATTCCTATTATTTCTCCTACCTCGACTTTCAACTCTAATCTTCCTCCTCAAGTGTCAGTCAGTCAGTCAGTAACAACGTGGAACTTCGTACGTACGTACATCAGTTCGAGTTGCCATACCACATTAGCACAGAGATTCAGTTATCGATTCAAATCCCATAGTGGTAGAGGTACTGAAAGTATAAGTAGAGATAGGGGACATTAAGGTTTAATGATGTTATTAAAGGAGTATAGTCCAGTGGAATAAATTGGGAAAGAAAATAAAAGACATGAAGAATTCAGAAGATTCGAGTTTGAGAGAACACAAAGAGTGGATGCACCTGCGCCATCGCAAACGATTTTGAGCCATGTCATTCAAGGTCTCTAACCATCGGTTGCTATCGTCTCGCGGTCCCCAACCAGGTAGTCTACACCTACCAACATGACTCAGTCCACTTGTCAGTGACTTCATAGATTTCTGCCATGTTTTGGTCTGGCCGCCCCTAACTTTCTCCCAACCTACTCCTACACCAGAAAACATCACACGTCAGGGCAGTCGGTGGTCGGGCATGCACAACACATGTCCCAGCCATCTCAACTGATTAAGTTTCACTACTTCATCAATTGATTTGCCATCCTTACCTAGTACCCGTTTCATAACAACTGCATTAGTTACTCGGTGGTCCCAGGATATACGAGCAATGTTTCGAAGACATCTATGATCAAATACTAGTAACCTACGAATATCCTCTACTCTTACCGGCCATGTTTCACTGCCATAAAGTAGGACGGAACGAACTGCTGCGCAGTAAACACGTCCTTTGGTTGATATACGGATATCTCGCCTACGCCACAAATGACGCAAGTTGGCAAAAGCTAGTCGAGCCTTCTGCATCCGTGCTGAGATTTCGTCACACACCAGACCACAAGGGCTGATGAGACTTCCGAGATAAGTGAAGCGGTCGACACGCTCAACTACTTCACTCCCTATCACTAGTTCGGGTGTCGACGCAACCCAATCCTGAAGCAACATTTTGCATTTCGAGGGAGAAAATCGCATCCCGAACATGCCTGTATTGTTGTTTAGAGTGATCAGCAGACTCTGCATTTTGTCAGCGTCTTCACTAAATAGAACTATGTCATCGGCATACTCTAAGTCAACAAGTGGATCTCCCGGTAGAAGTTCAACTCCTGGGAATTTAGATGAGGAAAGTGTCATCTCTAAAAGGACGTCAACGACAAAGTTAAACAAGAATGGAGAGAGTGGACAGCCCTGACGAACACCACTTGAGGTAATCAATTCTGATGACAGTTCACTATAAGCTCTCACTAGACCAGTTGTGTTCGAGTAGAGAGTCTTTATAAGGTTAATGTACTTCTTTGGTACTCCCTTCAGCGACAAACATTGCCATAGAACCTCACGATCAACTGAGTCAAATGCCGCCTTAAGGTCGAGAAATACTACCATTGTGGGGCGTCTGAATGTGTGTCTATGTTCTAGGACCTGACGTAATGTGAATATTTGATCAATACAACCACGTCCAGGTCGAAAACCAGCCTGGTTTTCTCTAGTCTGCTCTTCACGAGCTTTGGTTAGACGTCGAAGTATTATTGAAGCTAATATTTTAGACACTATATTAGTCAAACTAATTCCTCTGTGATTGTCACAGGAGGACTTTTGTCCTTTCTTATAGACTGGCACAATCAGTGATTGAGACCAGTCAGATGGGATTACGTCCAGTTCCCAGATTCTACCTAAGACCTCAGTCAATCTCGCTGCTAATACTGGACCGCCATCCTTAAAAATCTAAGGGGTAAACCTGTCAGGGCCTGCTGCTCTCCCACGCTTCAGATTTCCTATAGCTTTTTCAACTTCGTAAAGAGTCGGAGGACTTACATCAACTTGCCATTCAGGTCGACTGGATATCATGGGAAACCGAAGTGTGGCTGAAGGCCAGTTGAACTGATCCCTAAAGTGTTCTGCCCATCGATCCAATCTCCTGGATTGAGAATGAATAATATGTCCATCTTTCTCTGCGATTGTTTCGCTAACAGTTGGGTTCCCAATATCGGTTTCCTTAACAAGTCTGAACAGTTGTCTGCTGTTATCGAGTGCCGCTGCCTTTTCCATCTCTTAATTCTGCTACCCACCAGTGTTCGCGATCATTTCGTAGGCTTATTATCAGCCTGCGCTTAAGCTGACTCCGCTCTTCGTTATGTTCAGAGCCAGATGGAATGAGTTTTCGAGCATCTATCAGTGCGGTAGACGCTGCTGAGATCCAGTGCTTCTCTCTAACCTTATGGTTTACCGTACTTGCAGACATCACTGTTGTTTCTACAGCTTTTCGGATGTCATTCCACGCTGCCTCGGGGTGGGCATCACTTACATGGCTGTCTAACTTTTTTTTTAGATGTTCCTGAAATATATTCTTAGCTTGACTATCATTAAGTAGGACCCTAAGGGTTTTCCTTGCAGCATGTTTCCTACGTCCAGTAAGACGTAGATAAAATACGCGCTCGCACTAGAGCATGATCTGAGTCTAAGCATGTGCTCCAGAATGAGTGACAGTCTTCTATCGAGCCCCTCCATCGGTGTCTGATAGCGATGTGATCTATTTGGGTCCAGCGTTGAGACGAATTAGGGGGTCTCCATATTAAAAGATGTTTTTCCTTATGCTTAAAGTTAGTGTTTGCAAGAAACAGGCGGTTATCTGAGCATAGCTGCAACAGACGGTCGCCGTTATCTGTTCTTTGAGCCGCGACACCATAAGATCCACCCAGGTGTCTTTCCCTTTCGCATAGTTTACCTACTTGAGCATTAAAGTCACCAGCCACTATTACTACATCTGAACGCCTAGCTTTTCGTAGAAGATAGGAAAGCTTTCTGTAAAACTCATCTTTTACATCATCTGAGCTGCAGTCAGTGGGAGAGTAGGCAGAGACAACAAAGAGGCAACGACGAGTGTACCTATCTTTTCGAATCCTTACTGTTCCGTTTAGTCGGACAGTACACAAACGACTGTCTACTGGGATCCAGTCTAAGAGAGCTAGTTCTGCCCTAGGACTCAATGCTATACCTACGCCAGCGAGGCCACGGGATGCAGCATCAGGGCTTCCAGATACACGAAGCGTAAATCGAGTTGGCTCGTTAATTTGACATGGTGCGGTCAAATGAATGACACTACTAGGATCCTATGTGCGCGTTTCGGAGACGCAGCACACATCGATGGAGCGAGATTCTAAAGTCTTAGCTAAGGAAGCCTGTTGTCCTATTTGGCACAGTGTTCGGACGTTGAAAGCTCCTACGTGTAGTTTAGAGCGTGGTTTCAGGAGACCAGGAATAACATTCCGCGTACTCGAATCGTTCGCACTAGCGGGACGAGGTGATAAAGGGACGTAAGAAGGGTTAGTCGTGGAGATAAGAGAGTTATTAGGTGTAGGAAGGGTTTGAATTTGACCAACTTCGTCTCGTGTGCTGTTACGGGTATGTGGGCTGATGACACTTCCCGGTTGCCCACACCGTGGAAGGGTATTTCTTGAGGAACCTGAAAAGAAAATCGGATTAGCGTTGGTCTTAACGACCCGGGTGCGTGACCGCAGAGCCCAAGGGACAACTGCTTGAGGCCGGTCGCGCACGGCCTTTTTGTGGGAGGTTTTTGCCCCCAAATGTCCTGGTATGGCCGAGAGTGGGGAGAGTCCGCTCACCCTCTCGAAATGCTCTCATATGGCCACGCGTATACAGCCCCTGCCAGGGAAGTCCTACTCACTGCCTTCTCGTGGCGGGGGTGTTGTTTACGAAAATGAGAGGACGAAAAGCGAATTTCCGGCGCCTTAACCGGATCCCAAACCAATGGTGCACATGGGCTCCAGTATCCTGCGGGAACAAATGGCGTATGAACCAATCGTTGGTCACCGGCTACCATGGGACTGCATCTCCTCACGATGCTCCACTGCCTTGTGGATCAGATCTTCAGGTCAAAGGCTCGGGGTGTGGCCCCCTAAGAAAACCACCTGCTTCGGTTTGGGCACCCGAGCAGTATAACAGCCCTCACACATATCAAATGAGATATGTGTGGCGCATATGTATTTGGTGCCTTCATGTACCGATATCTATGTGTTAAAATAAATAATGTATTTGGTTGGGAGGTTTTTAATGTGTTAGCTCCGTTCTTCAAAGGGCCTTACCGCCGGAGACGGAAATCCGTGGGGTAAGGTGAGGTGTGACATTTTTAGGGTCAACCTTTTCTAACCCCTTCCTTCCTTGTGAGAAGGCAGCATCGCTGCAGATGCTGGTTGTCCGAGGGAAACACCTTACTGCTGTCACACCTCTGTACAGTCAGCAGTACAACTTCGCCCTCAGACCTTGAGTTGCTGCTTTTAGTCTTACCGTTCTCCAATCGACCTGCCTGGCATGGTAGAACCTGCAGGAACATGTGTTCCAGCCAATATAGCTCGGTTGGGTCATCACGATAGGCAAGCCCGACGACCATGTCAAGGTAGCAGCTACGGTCTGTTCTATTGAGCAAAACACTGTCCCAGGTCTACTGAAACCTCGCTCAAAACTACATATTGGAGCCTTCAACGTACACACCCTATGCCAAATCGGTCAGCAGGCCTCCTTGGCTAAAACCCTAGAATCTCGTACTATTGATGTATGATGTGCCTCCGAAACACACATACAGGATCTTAGTGTGGTCATTCATTTGACCTCACCTCGCCAAAACGGAGAGCCTACGAAATACACCTTCCCTGTATCTAGCGACCCGATGGAGAGTACTCGTGGACTGGCAGGTGTAGGCATAGCACTAAGTACAAGGGCAGGAAAAGCACTATTAGAGTGGATCCCCGTTAACAGTCGCCTATGTGCTGTTCGTCTAAACAGCTCTGTAAGAACTCGCTCCCACTGACTGCAGTTCGGATGAAGTGAAAGATGACTTTTACATAAAGCTTTCTGAACTTCTTCATACAGCTAAACGCTCACACATAGTACCCGTAGCTGGTGACTTTAATGCCCAGATAGGTAGCTTAAACCAAACGGAAAGACATTTAGGTGAGTGCTTTAGTATTCTCGCTTAGCGAACAGATGGTGGTGACTGTCTACTGCAGTCTTACTCTGACAATCTTTTATTTTTAGCAAGTACTAATTTTAAACATAAGGAGAGACACCGTCTAACATGGCGACCCCCTGCACCAACTCAACGATGGACTCAAATAGACCATATTGCCACCAGTCATCGTTGAAGAGGCTCGACAGAAGATTGTCGATCATTCTGGAATACCTGCTTGGACTCCGATCATGCTCTAATACGGGCACGCATTTGCTTGCGCCTCACTGGATTGGCTCCAGAGGTCTTTAAGTATAGTGGTCCAGTCTTAGCGATTAGTTTGACTAAAATCTGGGAACTGGACGTAATCCCATTTGACTGGTCCCAAAATATAAGAAAGGATCAAAATCATTCTGTGATAACCATAGAGGGATTAGTTTGACTAATATAGCATCTAAAGTACTAGCCTCAATAATTATCAGACGCTTAACAAAGAATCATGAACTACAAACACAATAAAATCAGGCTGGCTTCAGACATGGTCGTGGCTGCATCGACCACATATTCACCACTCGTTAGGTTCTAGAACACAGGCATGCTTATCGGCGTCCGACAATGATAGTCTTTCTTGACTTAAAAGCAGCATTTGACTCTGTTGACCAAGAGGTTCTGTGCCAATGCCTGTCATTGAAAGGCGTACCTCAGCAATACATAAACCTTGTGAAGGCTCTTTACTCGAACACTACTAATCGAGTGAGAGCTTATGGCGAACTGTCATCTGATTTTGCAACCTCAAGTGGTATCCATCAAGACTGTCCACTATCTTCATCATAGACCTACTGATGGGAATAACGTTCTGGTCGACTGAATTCTCGGGCATTGATCTCCTTCCAGGAGGTCCACTTATCGACTTTGAATACGCAGATGACATAGTCCTGTTTGGTGAAGACGCTGATAAAATACAGTCCTTTGGCAGCACTAAACAACAATGACGGGATGTTTGGGATGCATTGCTCTCCCTCTAAATGCAAATTGCTGCTACAGGACTCTCCATCCTTGTTGCTTTCGTAACCCACCACTGTTCGCAATCATTGCGTAAGCTTCTTATCAGCCTGCGCTTCAGCAGACTCCGCTCTTCATCATGTTCACAGCCTGATTGGATGAGTTTTCGATCATCTGACACTGGTAGATGCTGCTGAGATCCAGTATTTTCCCCTAACCTTGTGGTTTACCTTATTGTCTCGATCGTTGATCGTCCCAGTTCATTAGAAAAAGCAAAAATCCTCTTGTGACAATCACAAAGGAATCAGTTTAGCTTATAGTGTCTAAAATAATACTTCGACGTCTAGCTAGAGCTAATGAGGAGCGAACCCGAGTAAACTGGTCTGGTTTCAGATTTGAACGTTAATGTGTGTACTAACTATTCACCATCCAGCAGATTCTGAAACATAAACATACTTTGTGACGTTCAACTGTAGGTGTACCCCTTAACCGTAAGACAGCATTCGACTCTGTTAATCGCGAGGAGATTCACTTGTTGACTTACAATACCCAGGTGATATTGTTCTGTTTGGTGAAGACACAGACAAAATACAATCCTCCAACCACCTCAAGCAACAATTTATACATGTTTGGAATGCGGTTCTCTCCCTCGAAATGTAGAATGTCACTTCAGGATGGACTGAACTAATGATGGTGAGAGTAGTAGTTGAACGCATCGACTGCTTAACTTATCTTGGGTGTCTCGTTTGTCCTGAGGTCTGACGGAATCTCTGCACTGATTCGAAAAGCTTCATCGACTTTCGCCAACTTGCGTCACCTGTGGCGCAAGCGAGATATCCGTCTTTTAACAAAAGGGTGAGTTTACTGCTCAACGATTCGTTCTCTTCCACTGTATGGATGCGAAACACGGCTATTACGAGTAAAGGATATTTGTAGGTTACTGGTATTTGTGTCTTTTAAGTCCACAGAGTAGATAATGTCTGGGTAAGGAATAGAGCACAAGGCAAAGATGGCAAATCGATTCAAGAGATAGTAAACCTTCATCAACTGAGGTGGTTAGGACATGTGTTGCATATGTCCATCTACCACCTACCTTGATGGGCAATGTTTTTTGATGTAGTAGTAGGCTGAAAGAAAGCATAAAGGAATGCTGGAATTCAAGACTAGGAAGATAAATAGTAAATAAATCTGCGCCATTGTGAACGATTCTGAGGAATGTCACTTAAAGTCTTAAACCACTGGCCACGATTAGCATACGGACCTGAATCAGGTAGTTTGCATCTATCAACATGTCTCAGACAAACGGTCAATGACTTCATTAAATCGTACTTCATTAAATGATGAAACGCATCGACTTAGCCGCCTCTACACTTTTCGGAACTTACTACCGCTATGGGCTGCCTAGACTACCTTACTTAAGGTGGAGTTATGAAACGATTCCTTACAAGTCGGAATCATGGAAGTGACTTATCGGTCAAATCACTTGGGTTTTCACTATCCAATCATCTGTTTGGCGCAGTTTGATATATTGCAGTCTGAACAATCGGCATATATATTTATACTTGACTACTAAAATGTGCAAATTGAATTCGGAACTTAAGGTTTAGGAATAATTGCTGGAAGAGCAACTGTGGTGAGAGGATTATAAGTACAATCTTCTAAAGATACAAAACGACTTATGAACATTTCTGTGGTGTAAATGGTCGGAAACTAACGGGACGAAACCAGACCAATTTTTAAGAGAAAGAGGAAATTATCTGACCTAAGGGAATGAATGAATTAGGTTGCATATTCCCGCAGACATAAACATGAAAAGTGACTGCAAAATGACAAGGATGATCAAGTAATTTATCAATCGCAAGAACTACTAATCCGGAATCACGATCCTATATTTATGCATGGAATATGAAAGATTACAAGAACTAACCCCTCTAGAAAGACCTTCATATTGATGAAACATAGAATGTCTACTCATTTATACAAACCAAGCCTAATCAGTAAGGTAGCGTCGTCCTAGAATCCGCATCATTGAAATGTCAATAAAAAGATTACCAAATACTTTTCAATGTACAAATGACGAACTAGTGTAAATTAGTTAATCTCTTGGCCCTTACTTCTTGATGTTACGATGTATTCACATATATCTAGTTGCTTCTAATGTGGGTAGCCTAAAAACACGGCTGCGTTCATTCCACGGACCTCGATTGTCCACTGGCTAATATTTCAGTTTCAGTTTGGAAAAGACAGAGCGCTATGTGGCATGTGTTAGTCCGGCAGTACTGACCTCTCAGTTGGTCCAACGTCTTTTTGGAGAGTCGACAGAGCGAGCTTCAATCATTAGTTGAATTAATGAATTCCATTCGTTTCCTGAGTATAGATGAGTTTATTTGTCCTGTGAAGGTGGAATTACTATAACCAGCAGTTATCACGATATCAAACAGGAAATTGATTAGTTGTGACACGAAAAACTATAAAACCAAAATGTGGATGGGTAGAGATAACTTAATGATCAGAATAAATAAGTTGATTACGTAGAATATATGAACGGATAAAAATCTGAGAATAACAGATGGATAGAAACGACAGGAGACGAAGTAGGCAGGAATGGGCTGATGGTAATGTTGCTGTTAATAAATCCCAAAAATTAGTAACTCTGTAAGTCTTCTACATTGGATGCTGACCACATTAGTTTTAATAGACTCACCTAGCTGAAGGCGCTCGGTCATGCATCCGCACCAGATAACGAGTGGGAACGCCGTGCTCATCATCTTCTGCAATCGCTAGCCAGATTAGATCAGACGATACTCGATATATTGGTAGCCTATCAAATATATCTTCTAACCTCCTCACTTCGGACTTTTGATTTCACTTGGTGGGTATGATTCATGTTAGGTATTACCGGTTAAAGCGTTAACAAACCCCAAATACGTGTGGCATCTTCATTGGTGAGCTCGACGTGATCTGATACACCAAATTACAAACTGTGAGTCTGTTCCTTTTTGGGATTTAATATATCATTGCCTTATTTTAACTTTTTATGCATTGTGATATTTTTCCCAGTTCTTGATATATATATATATATATATTTCAAACGTTCGTTCTCGTACTTGATATTTCACCATGACTGAACAGACACTCAAGGTACTTAAGTTGAAGACTGTGTCTCCAACTTCGTTCCAACTAATGCCCTTCCGGCTAGACAACATCGAAGCCTGGTTCTGTTACGCAGAAGCCAACTTCTACGAGCACGGCGTGAACGACACACATGCACAATTCCTCGCAGTAGTCAAAGCATTACCGCGCGAATTCAACAGGTACTTAGCACCAAGTATATTTACTAGTGATGTTTACGAACTCTGCGTAACAGTTAACTTATCTATCCTTAAACGCAGAGATCCAAACGATTGACCAAGGTTAGACCAACTGCTTAAAATTATCGACTTGCAACGCGGTTCTGCGACAGACATGTTTCATAGAATGAGAGTGGTAATTAGCCAAAAGACTTTTGATGATGACCTATTCAGACATTTCTTATTTTAACTTCCTTAACAGGTGCAAGCTATATTGGTCTCGTTTCAAAACAACGCTATAGACAAGCTAGCTGCATCTGCCGACCGTATCCTTGAAATCACAAAATCTTTTAATGCCGAGGTTTTTTCAGTCAAAGAAAAACCTCAAACGACCCAGAATGATAATACATAGTTATTTCATACACTTACATGTTATCTTAAACTTCGTAACTACCGTAGACGGTCACACACCCCGAGAAGAAGCACTTCACGTAGGCGACCTGTCTCTAGACCAGGAAAGACGGATAACCCTAACTGGTGCTGGTATCATAATCTGTATGGAAAGTCCTCGAGAAATTGCTGAAAACTCTGCAATTTCCCCAACTCCAAATCGATCGACATTAAAAACTATTCGAGAAACTTCCAAGCAGGTAAGCGTTAGCGGCAACCGTAGCTGGTGAAGAAAGCCGTCTGTTATACTTCACAGATGTGATAACGAGAGTTCGCTACCTCGTCAATACTGACGCATAAGTTGGCGTTCTTCCAGAGAATTCTAACGCCTGACTTCATGAATCGGTTTTAGATCTACAGGTGGCAAACGGAAAGCCTATCGCTACATATGGTAAAAGGTACGTTTATCTTAACGTGAGTTTACGCAAACCCATTCACTGGATTTTTGTTGTTGCGGATGTTTCTATGCCAATCATTTGTATGAACCTCTTGCAACACCACAATCTAATCATTGATACGCGCAAACGGAGGCTAGTAGACGGAAACACTGAGTTATCTGATTGCGTAACTTCTTTTTCCGGTTGCCGATTATTTTCAGACATGACCAAGCACACAATAGACCTATTCTATCAACCACAACTCGATAAGTATTCTGGGATATATCACTCGCAACCAAAATTACCGTGTGTAACCATCACGACTACATAACCACCTGTATTCTCTAAAGCACGACGACTAGCTACCGAAAAGCTAAGGTTGGCGAAAAACGAATTTGACCACATGATAGGCTTAGGTATCATAAAACAACCCTAAACAGCCCGTGGGCATCTCCGTTGCACATGGTCCCTAAAAAAGGACAGCAACGTTTTGCGTCCAACTGGTGACAATCAGCGATTGAATGCAAAAACCATTCCCGCTCGTTACGCTTTGCCTCAAATTCACTATTTGACAGCTACTGTGAAAGGTACAACTGTCTTTTCGAAAATCGACTTGGTCAAAGGGTATAACAGAATCCCTATGGCTACTGGCGATATTCAGGAAACCGCTATTATAACTCCCTTCGGACTCGACGAGTTTTCGCAAATACCTTTCGGTCTAAGAAACGTTGCCCAAATTTTCCAAAACTTCACAGACGACTTTTTTCGAGGTCTCAACCTCGTACATGGGTATGTTGATGACTGCCTAACAGCAAGTCCGGACAGAGAATTCAATCTCCAGCATCTGTATCTTGTTTTCGACCGACTATAAAAACATGGCATTACGGTAAACATCCAGAAATGCCGAATCGGAACTGACTCATTGGACTTCCTAGGACACACTATCGATAGGCAAGGCATCCAGCCCCTTAGAAAAAAAAGTGTCAGCCATTCTGGATTACCAAGAACCGACCACCATCAAGTAATTACGCACGTTTAACGGCCTAATAAGTTTCCATAGACAGTTCACACGGAAATGCGCGCACTTCATGAAACCGTTAACGGACGAACTTCGTGGAAATGAGAAATCCATCAATCCGGACGACACAGCGCAAAAAGCATTCTCCACAGTTAAAGAACTTATCGCTCGAGCAACAATGCTTGCACATCAGGACACTTAAGCACCCATTAATATCGCAGTAGACGAATCCGACTGAGCAATCGGAGGAGTCTTATAACAACGGGTTAACCACTCCTGAAACCTTTCCATTTCACTCTAGACAGTTGTTACACACGTAATCGAGGTACAGCACATTCAGTAAGGAACTCCTAGCTATGTATTGTGCCGTGCGGCATTTTTAACACTCCATTGAAGGCCAAGAATTCATTGCTTTTACTGACCATAAGCCTCTTACTTTCTCTTTAAACTCCTCTTCAAACAAGTACTCACCACGGGAGTCTCGACAACTGGACTACATTTCGCAGTTTACTTCAGACATTCGACACATTTCTGGGTCAAACAATATTGTCTCAGACGCCTTGTCTCGCATAGCTTCTTTGAACAGTTTCTAAGGAATCGACCTTCTAAAACTCTCCCAGCTTCAAAAAGAAGACACTGATCTTCAACACGAGTTGTCCTCAACAACACTTAAACTGCGAATTAAACAGATGGGAACAGGTAAGGAAACCTTACTGTGTGACACATCTACAGGTAGGGATCGCCCAATCGTGCCGAAACAATATTGACGCAACGTCTTCAATATGTTGCACAAACTTTCCCATACAGATGTTCGTGCGACCATCAAGAACGATTTTACTGGCCTGTTATGAGTAAATACATGAGGGAGTGGGAACGCTCATGTGTAAGCTTCCAGAAATCTAAAGTTATTACACACAGCGAATGTCCCTTAGGCTCTTTCAAAGTTCCTGACGCTCGTTTCGACCATGTTCATCTGGATTCGATAGGACCTTTACCAGATTAAAATGGATACTCTTATCTCTTGACCTGCTTAGACCGTTTCACTCGACAGCCAGAAGCATTACCTATCAAGGACAATATTGCTGAAACAGTGGCCCACGCCTTCGTCTAACGATGGGTAGCAAACTTCGGCTGTCCTTCAACCATCACTACAGATCGTGGACGTCAGTCTGAATCTGAACTTTTCCGTTGTCTGACCGCAATATTAGGAATCACTCGCTTCCAAACGACGGCCTACCACCCACAAGCAAACGGGTTGGTAGAACGCTTTCGCCGACGACCAAAAGCTTCACTCTCAGCTGCGAACATCTGACAGTGGACTTACGCTCTTCCGCTCGTCTTACTGGGTATTCGCAACGCAGTGAAAGCTGACATTGGATACACTGTTGCTCAACTCGTTTATGGCACAACACTTTGACTTCCAGAAGAATTCGTGGATCCTTCATCCTCTTCGATGAACATAGATCTAACCTCCCACACGAACAGGCTTACAAACGCAGTGCGTTCAGTTAAACCTGTTTCCACTCGACCGCAATCAATTGATGTTTTCGTTCAACCTGACTTACGATATAGTACACACGTTTTCGTACGTCGAGACTCACATCGACGACCTCTCGAATCAGCGTATGAAGGATCTTTCAAAGTTCTTCAACATGAACCTAAGTACTATATAATAGGTAAGAACGGAACCAACGATAGCATCAGCATCGATCGCCTCAAAGCAGCGTATTTAGAAGGAAACCCTATTCACGTCTATTTTTCTTCAGTACAATCGCACAGCACAACTCAAAAACCTCATCCAACAGATAACACGCACGTTGATACTTCGGCAGTATCTGGAAATAAAATTAAAAACAACGCGTTCTGGGAGAAGAATAAGATTTCCAGAACAATTGAACGATTACTGCACGTAAGATACAAGTTTACATTTTATAACATATCGATTTTCCCTTGTACTATATATAATTCTTTAAAAAAAAAACAAAATTTAATATGCTTACATATTTTTATCTTTTAATTCAAAAAACCAAAACGAAAAAAAACCATAATATAAAATTCCTTTTTCACGCTATTACGTAAGCATGAGTTTATTTTCTATTTCTTTTACGCACGCTTTGTGTTTTTACGCGCGTACGAGTGTATTTCGACATGCACTTACATATATTTTTTCTTTTCCAGGACGACTGGAAAAGACGATAAAAAGAACGATGAAGTTTGCGAGAAACGGAAATCTTCATTGTACTTTTTTTTACCATATTGTAGTTCATGGTTCCTTATCTTAAAGAAAGACGACCAGGCGCTGCTTAACCTAGCAAGCTATTAGAAGAGTGTTTACCAACGAAAAACTCGTTGGATTTAAACTTCTGGCTGGCCACGTCTTAGGGTCATCACTACCCTACTAGGGGGGAGTGAACTGTGGTTGTAAATAAATTCCCAAAATAAATAGCTCTGTAAGTTTTCGACATTGGATGCTGACCACATTAGTTATAATGGAATCACCTAGCTGTCCCAGGCGAAAGAAATTAGGTGGTATGTGTAAATTTGCCTCATTAATAGTCTATTGATGCAAAATTGTCGTCTATTGTCTTGCAAGTTTCGATGTTCAAGTTGGCTAGAATGTTTTGTTGGAATGACCCAGAATAACTTAGAGCAATTAGTGTGTTGTAAACCAGTTCCGGGTTTCCTCGTGTTCTCCTGCAACCTACTGAGTGCGGTCACAAATAGTGAGGTCAATCCTTGGAGAATTCGTACCTTAATGCTATTCTGGGGCCAGTGAAATTTTATTTGGCCAGAGCCAAGTAGCTGGTTTGGCTGAACCATTTCTAGGCTAATTGATGAATCAATAAATGTCGAGCAGCTATTCAAGCTCTATCAAGGTTGCCGATGACTGACGTGAACTAACCAAATGCATAGCATGGGCAGACCCACGCAGCAGTGATCTCTCTTTGTTCATCACTAAAACATTCTTAGTAATACTTTTTGTTTTAGCGGTACCAACACTTATTCCAGTTGGTCACTATGGCAAACAACCCTCATGATTATCATAACAGGATAACGCAGGTTAAGCATTGACTATGAGGTGTGATTTCAGCTAGGTCACACTATTCCTGTCCAACACGAACACTGCAATCATCAATACAAATCACTACGTTGGTGATCTACATTGCGGCTTTACTTGTTTTGCGCCTCTTTACTTGTTTAAGAAGATTTATATCCCCCTTTCAGAGTGTAGGTATTAAGATTTGTGGTCAGATTAGGATCTTGAACAGTGTCTGAATAAACACAGTCAATGTTCCTTGTTGCCCACGGATTTATTGAGGAGTAGAGCAAGCTCGAACTAAATCTTCAATGTGGTTGTGGCTAGCATCCCGGTCTTCTGTAGGGAAGAGTCCGGTTCCGTATTCCACGAGGTTCTAGGAGGCTGATACTCTGTTGGTAGATCCGCAATATCTTAAAACAGAATCATCTGGCAAGTTTAGTGAATGTGTGTCAAGCTATTCTTCTGGTAGTATTAGGTCGCTTTGAAGCCCATGTGAATTGGCACCACGTCTGACTGCTCACTACAATTTGATATCCTCTGCGTGAATAAGAACGAAGGAACTGAGGTTTACTGCGAGTTCATCATTGAATATGAGGAACGGAAACGTATCCACTGTGCCATTTTATGCAACTCATGACGTAGACGCTTTCCAGATTGACCCTAAATGTTAATTTCATCCCGAATGTTCGGCTGTCTTTACAGTCCACTGACCAAGAAAAAGAGCAAATCTGCAGATTCCATCAACACAAATACGTCAGCAGAGCAATATCAACAGATGTATTTCTGAGATCAGTAATCAGATTATTGATGATGTTTTGTAAACCTGAAAAACGAGGAATAATTACATTAGTCATTTGATACTTTGGAGTAAATGCCGAAGTCTTAAGGACAGTCAGGAAAATTCACTTAGCAAATAAAATTCGCCAACATTTTTAACTTTTAAGTTACATATAATTTATATCTCTTCCGCCACTGTGTACAATACACTTCATTGAAGTTCTAGTTTTCCTGTCAAGGTACAAATAAATATCGACGGTTGATTGCCATTTGAATATCCTGTTCTTCTCAACTAAATATTTGTTCTTAACTATGCCTTCAACACTTCATTAGAACACGACATTATGTTCTGGTAATTTCATGGACTGACCTCTCCTTAATATATAACTAACCATCTGTTGAATGAACACATTTAAGTAATTCATGTGTAAATGTGTGCAGAGAACTTAAATAATTAAAACTAGCACGTGATTTGGACATTGGAATTTGTATGGAAACACTTTGGAACGTGTGTGTTACTACTTGGTTGTCCATCAGGTCTTACATTAGCGAGCATTTCGTCGCAACTTCTTGAGGTATTTCTATATGCTGATTAAATATTTTGCAATATATCACTACTTATCTATTCATTTTCAACATGAGTTGACCCATTGTAATGATACCTTCAAGATGTTATTTACTCACTTAGGTAAATAAATAGTCAAGTAATTACTTGACTATATTATCTCTCTACTGTTATTTATCAGTTGTTGTATATAGGAAATTTCTCTACATTGAATCCTGGTGGGTGTAGTGGTGCTGGTCTATCAAACTGCTTAACCCACTTGTTCCCCCGACCGTAGCTGCTACCTTGACGTGGTGGTCCGGCTTGCCTATCGTGATGACCCAACCGAGCTATATTGGCTGGAACACATGTTCCTGCAGGTTCTACCATGCCAGGCAGGACGATTGGAGAACGGTAAGACTAAAAGCAGCAACTCAAGCAGTTGTCCCTTGGGCTCTGCGGTCACGCACCCAGGTCGTTAAGACCAAAACTAATCGGATTTCCTTTTCAGGTTCCTCATAAAATACCCTTCCATTGTGTGGGCAGCCGGGAAGTGACACCAGCCCTCATACCCGTAACAGCACACGAGACCAAGTTGGTCAAATTCAAATCCTTCCTACACCTCCTAATAACTCTCTTATCTCCACGACCAACCCTTCTCACATCCCTTTATCACCTCGCCCCTCTAGTGCAAGCGATTCGAGTACGCGGAATGTTATTCTTGGTCTCCTGAGTCAGTCAGTCAGCTGCAACGTAGGACCAGGCACGTATATGCATCGGTCCAAGTTGCCATACCGCATTAGCACAACAAGATGAACACCGGATTCATAGAAGTAGTTAAGTCAATGGTGGAAATATATAAAAGAAAGATTTAAAAAATAAGGATATAGTGCAGGAAGAAAGATTTCGTACGTAGAAAGAAAGATATGAAGTGATTTTAATCTTTTAGTTTAAGGGAAGACAGAGAGTGTATACATTGACCCCCATTGAACCATGTCACCAAGAGTCTCCAACCATTGGTTGCGATAGTCACGCGGACCCCAATCAAGTAGTCTGCATCTACCAACATGGCTCAGACCAGAAGTTAGTGACTTCAAGCACTGATGCCACGTTTTGGTTTGGCCGCCCCTAACTTTCTTCCAATCATCCCTAACACCGGTTAGAATTGCGCGCCTTGGTAATCGGTGTTCAGTCATACGCAGCACGTGGCCCAACTATCTCAGTCGATGAAGATTCATAACCTCATCAACTGATTTATCATCATTCCCTAATACCCTGCGTCTAACCTCATTATTACTTACCCGGTGATCCCAGCAGATGCGAGCAATATTTATAAGACATCTGTGGTCAAATACTAGTAACTTACGAGTATCTTCTACTCTTAGAGACCATGTTTCACAGCCGTATAGTAGAACGGAACGAACTGCCGCGCAGTATACTCGTCCATTGATTGATAGACGGATATCTCGCCTTCGCCATAGGTGACGTAAGTTGGCAAAAGCCCCCAAATGCCCTGGTATGGCCGAGAGCGGGGAGGGTTCGCTCTCCCTCTCGAAATACTCTCACATGGCCACGCGTATACAGCCTCTGCCAGGGAAGTCCTACTCACTGCCTTCTCGTGGCGGGGGTGTTTACGAAAATGAGAGGACGAAAAGCGAACGTCCGGCGCTATAACCGGATCCCAATTCTATGGTGCACATGGGCTCCAGTATCCTGAAGGGACAAATGGCGTATGAACCAATCGTTGATCACCGGCTTCCATGGGACTGCATCTCCTCACGATGCTCCACTGCCTTGTGGACTAGACATTTAGGTCAAATGCTCGGGGTGTGGCCCCTTAAGAAAACCACCTGCTTCGGTTTGGGCACCCGGGCAGTATCTCTGATTATAGAAATGACTGGTATTATTATTATTATTATTTACTACGTCATTTATCCACTATCTCCTATTTCTACTTCTTGTATCCGTTTCGACTCAGACAGCAGCTCGCCTATGGTGAAAATTCAGCTTTATCTAAACGTTCTCGAGTCACTGCCTGGTTGAAAATTGCATGTTACTACCGAATATGAGTACTGAAGCAGTTTTTCTGAAACCACGTGCACCATTCAAACTGGCTGCCTTCAACGTTCGCACACTTATGCAGGTCGGACAACAGATAGGGCTGGCTATGTCTTTGGAAAGTCTTAATATTGATGTGTATTGTCTATCCGAGACCCGTATTCAAGACTCTGGTGAAGTACTACAAATTCGCTCTCCATCTGTCACTTCAAAAAGCTTGTTTTATGTGCGTTTATCCGGGGACCCTGTGGCATCTTCGTCTGGTCTTGCTGGCGTTGGTGTCGCACTGAGCGCAAGAGCTGAGGCAGCACTAGTAGACTGGATCCCCATTAGCCGTCGGTTATGTGCTGTTAGATTAGAAAGTTCCATCAAAGTGAGAAGAAATCGGTGTGAGAAACGATGTCTTTTCGTCATCTCCGCCTATGCCCCAACAGATTGCAGCCCGGATGCAATCAAGGACGAGTTCTACCATCAGCTAACTGTTCTTCTCCAGAAAGCGTGTTCGACAGATATTGTAGTACTAGCTGGACACTTGAATGCTCAGGTCGGGCGTCTAGGCACAGAAGAGAGTCGTTTAGGTGGCCGATGGGGACTCGTTGGTCGCAGGACAGATAACGGGGAACGTCTACTGCAACTGTGCACAGACCACAACCTGTTTCTGGCTAGCACTAACTTTCGGCACAGTCATCGCCGATGTGCCACCTGGCGTCCCCCTTCTGCATCTCAAGCCTGAACTCAGATTGATCACATCGCGATCAGCTACCGCTGGCGCGGTTGTGTACAAGACTGCCGCTCCTTTTGGAGTACCTATCTGGAATCTGATCATGCTCTGGTCTGCGCCAATCTTTACTTTTCAGTGGACAACGAAGTGACCGCCACCAAAGGATTGATGTTAGCAAGCTGGCTGCAAATTCTGTTGCTAGTATGTACCGAACCGAGCTAGCTTCTAGGCTAGCTACCATTCCACCGAAAAGTATAGATGAGCATTGGTTGCAATTGCATGACGCCATGAAAATGGCGGGTCAAGTCAGTTGTGGGTTTGCGGAACGTCCCGCTTACAAGCACTGGGTTTCTTCTGGTTCCTTACAATTGATTGAAGCCCGTCGGTCTACTCCGGGTGACCGTGAGTTTGACCACAGACGAAGGATGTTACGTAATGAAATCGGGCAAAGCTTGCGTAAGGACCGAGAAGCCTGGTGGTCGGAGCGTGCCAGTGAGTTGGAAGCAGCAGCTGCATCTGGTAATTACCGGAAGCTCTTCCAACTCATCCGAGCCACTGGCAGCAAGAAGTCTGGTGTGAGCGAAACAATCTGCGAGGATGATGGAACGCCAATCACTAACATCCATCGACGTCTTGGACGATGGGCACAATTTTTCGAAGGGCAGTTCAACTGGCCTGCTGCTCCGGCAACATCGGTCAGACTGTCCTGCCCTCCATGGCCGGTGACGACTGATCCACCAAATGAGGCGGAAGTCCGCAAGGAACTCCAACTCTTGAAACGTTACAAATCACCAGGCCCAAATAACTTATCTCCGGCTTTATAAAGATGGTGGTGACTTTCTGACTAAGGGACTGACGACGTTGTTTGCAAAGGTCTGAGAACTAGAGAGTGTACCAACGTCATGGAATGAGTCGATAGTTGTACCTATCTTTTAAAAGGGTTCACGTTGTTCCTGTAACAACTATCGGGGGATAAGTCTACTTCCGATTGCGTCCAAGCTATTGGCTTCCGTCATACTTCGTAGGTTGTTCAGAACCCGAGAAGGATTGATTCGCGCGGAGCAGGCCGGATTTCGTTCCGGTTGAGGATGTATTGATCATATATTCACCCTCCGCCAAGTGTTAGAACACCGCCATACTTATCAAAGGCCAACAATCGTAGTGTTTCTTGATATCAGGGCTGCCTTCGATTCGTTGGACAGAACTGTTCTCTGGGATTGTCTATTGAAGAAGGGTGTGCCTGAGAAGTTTATTAACATCCTAAAAGCCCTATACACAAACACCTCAGGCAGAGTGAGGGCATACAACCACCTCTATCCATTGTTCCATTCAAGCAGTGGAGTTAGGCAGGGTTGCCCAATCTCACCATTCCTCTTCAACTTTGCCATCGATGACATTCTGGAAACAGCTCTGATGGATGTAAGTAATGGTGGTGTGGATCTGTTGCCTGGAGAAAGACTTCTCGACCTTGAGTATGCTGATGATATTGTCTTACTGTTCGAGAATGCCCAAACCATGCAATCCGCACTTAATCAGTTGGCAATCAATGTCCGTAGGTGTGGTATGTGCTTCGCACCTTCGAAGTGAAAAGTACTCCTTCAAGACTGGCAGGATTCTAATCCTGTACTCACTCTGGACGGTGAGCAGATAGAAGTGGTCGAGAAGTTCGTGTATCTAGGTAGCTGCATAAGTGCTGGTGGTGGTGTGAGTGATGAGATCAATGCACGTATAGTGAAAGCCAGAGCGGCTTATGCCAATCTGGGCCATCTTTGGCGCCTTCGTGATGTTAGTCTGGCTGTAAAAGGTCGGATCTACAATGCGTCAGTGAGAGCAGTTTCGCTCTATGCTTGTGAAACCTGGCCTCTCCGAGCTGAGGATGTTAGACGACTCTCTGTGTTCGATGATCGTTGTCTCCGAAGGATTGCTGGCATCCAGTGGCAACACCATGTCAGTAATGCAGAGGTTCGGCATCGAGTGTTCGGTCACAGAGACGATAATTCCATTGGTGTCACCATCTTGAAACACCGACTTCGGTGGCTTGGACATGTTCTACGAATGTCGTCCCAGAGAATTCCACGTCGTGCATTATTTGCCGACTCTGGGACTGGTTGGAAAAAGCGGAGAGGTGGTCAGTATATGACATGGTGTCGTGGTATGAAAGAAAGCTGCAAAGGGCTAGCTTCTGTTGGTCCTTCACGACTCCCTAGTTGGGGTCCGAGAGACGGTGTAACGCAGTGGCTAGAGACGTTATCAGATATGGCTCAGAATAGAAGCCAATGACGATCCTGCTGTAACCTTGTTTTACTTTCTTCATAAAAAGTGGTTGCTTCTTCCTTAACTGAAAGATTTCTTCGGATTGTACCTTTCCGTTTTCCCCATTACTGTTCGCTCTCTCTCTCTCTTTATAATTCCCCACGTTCATTACTTTTTTTTCTCCCCTTCTCTTCAAATTATCATTGTTTTGTGTGGCGCATATATATTTGGTGCCCCCTTGTACCAATATTTATATGTTTAAATAAATAATAAATAAATAAAGCCAAACGAGCTTTTCGAATTCGTGCTGAGATTTCGTCAGACACCAACCCATTAGGGCTGATCAGACTTCTAAGATAAGTGAAGTTGTCAACCCGTTCGACTACTTCACTCCCTATCCTTAGTTCAGGTGTTGACGCAACAACTTGCATTTAGAGGGAGAGGAGCGCATCCCAAACATTCTGGCATTGTTGCTCAGTGCTACCAAAAGACTCTGCATTTCATCAGCGTCTTCACCAAACAGGACTATGTCATCTGCGTATTCTAAGTCAATAAGTGGACCTCCTGGTAGGAGATCAACACCTGAGAATTCAGTCGATGAGAGCGTTATTTCCACCAGTAGATCTATGATGAAGTCAAACAAAAATGGAGAAAATGGACAGCCTTGGCGGACGCAACTTGAGGTTGCAAAATCAGATGACAGTTCGCCATAAGCTCTCACTCGTTTAGTTGTGTTCGAGTAAAGAGCCTTCACAAGGTTTATGTATTGCTGAGGTACGCCTTTCAATGACAGGCATTGGCACAGAACCTCTTTGTCAACAGAGTCAAACGCTGCTTTTAAGTCAAGAAAGACCACCATTGTCGGACGCCGATAAGTATGCTTGTGTTCTAGAACCTGACGAAGGGTGAATATGTGGTCGATGCAGCCACGACCATGTCTGATACCAGCCTGATTTTCACGTGTTTGCGGTTCACGAGTCTTAGTTAGGCGTCCGAAAATTTACGTGGTTAGTATTTTAGATACTATATTGGTTAGACTAATCCCTCTGGGGGTGTCACATGATGATTTTGACCCTTTCTTAAATATTGGGATTATAAGTGATTGTGACCAGTCAGATGGGATAACGTCTAACTCCCATGCTCGTATTAGAGCATGGTCGGAGTCCAAGCAGGTACTCCAGAATGAGCGACAATCTTCTATTGACCCTCTCCAACGATGACTGATGGCAATATGGTCTATTTGAGTCCATCGTTGGTTTGGTGCAGGTGGTCGCCATGTTAGACGATGTCTCTCCTTATGCTTAAAATTTGTGTTTGCTAAAAATAAACGATTGTCTGAGCACAGTTGCAGCAGACGATCACCATTATCTGTTCTCTGTGCCGGAATACTAAAATACCCACCTAAATGTCTTTCTGTTTCGTTTAAGCTACCTACCTGGGCAATAAAGTCGCCTGCTACGAGTACTATGTCTGAACGTTTAGCTTTCTGAAGAAGTTCAGAGAGTTTTCTGTAAAATTCATCTTTCACTTCATCCGAACTGCAGTCAGTGGGAGCGTAGGCAGAAACGACGAAAAGGCAACGACGTGTGTCCCTATCCTTTCGAGTTCTTACCGAGCCATTCAGCCGAACAGCGCATAGACGACTGTTAACGGGGATCCACTCTAATAGCGCTTTTCCTGCCAAGGAGGCCTGCTGGCCGATTTGGCATAGGGTGTGTACGTTGAAGGCTCCAATATGTAGTTTTGAGCGAGGTTTCAGTAGACCTGGGACAGTGTTTTGCGCAATAGAATCGTTGGCCATGATGACACTTGAGGAGGAAGATTAGAGTTGAAAGTCGAGGTAGGAGAAATAATAGGAATTGAAGAGGGAGATTGATCATGAATACAGTGATCTTGAGTACTGTTAGAGGTATGAGGGTAGTTATCACTTCCCAGTTGCCCACACCGTGGGAGGGTTCTCCTGGAGGCACCTGAAAAGAAAATTGGGTTAGGAGTGGTTTTATTGAACTGAGAGCGTGACCGCAGTGCTCAAGGGACATCTGCTTGATGTCGGTCACACACGACCTTTTTATGAGTAGTTTTTGTGTTAGCTCCGTACTTGTTGAAACCTTACACCCGGAGACGGATATCCATGGGATAAGGCGAGGTGTGCATTTTTAGGGTCGACCTTTTCTAACCCCACCCCTTCTTTTGGGAAGGCAGCATCGCTGTTATGCTGGTTGTCTGAAGGAAACACCTTACTGCTGTCATACCTCTGTACAGTCAGCAGTACGCCCTCGCCCTCAGACCTTGGGTTTGTTGCTTTTAGTCTTACCGTTCTTCAACCGACCTGTCTGGCATGGTAGGACCTTGAGGAACGGTTGTTCCAGCCAGTATAGCTCAGTTGCTTCATCACGATAAGTAAGCCGGACCACCACGTCAAGGTAGCAACAACGGTCTCCTGAAATCACTCTCTAAACTTCACGTAGGAGCTTTCGACGTCCGAATACTGTGCCAAATAGGACAACAGGCTTCCTTAGCTAAGACTTTAGAATCTCGCTCCATCGATGTGTGCTGCGTCTCCGAAACGCGCACACAGGATCCTAGTAGTGTCATTCATTTGACCGCACCATGTCAAATTAACGAACCAACTCGATTTACGCTTCGTGTATCTGGAAGCCCTGATGCTGCATCCCGTGGCCTCGCTGGCTTAGGTATAGCATTGAGTCCTAGGGCATAACTAGATCTTTTAGACTGGATCCCTGTAGACAGTCGTTTGTGTGCTGTCCGACTAAACGGAACAGTAAGGATTCGGAAAGATAGGTACACTCGTAGTTGTCTCTGAAAGTATAAGTAGAGATAGGGGACATTAAGGTTTAATGATGTTATTAAAGGAGTATAGTCCAGTGGAATAAATTGGGAAAGAAAATAAAGGACATGAAGAATTCAGAAGATTAGAGTTTGAGAGAACACAAAGAGTGGATGCACCTGCGCCATTGCAAACGATTTTGAGCCATGTCATTCAAGGTCTCTAAACATCCATGAAGTCACTGACAAGTGGACTGAGCCATGTTGGTAGGTGTAGACTACCTGGCCGGGGACCGTGAGATGATAGCAACCGATGGTTAGAAACCTTCAATGACATGGCTCAAAATCGTTTGCAATGGCGCAGGTGCATCCACTCTTTGTGTTCTCTCAAACTCTAATCTTCTGAATTCTTCATGTCCTTTCCAATTTTTTTCTCTTTTCGAATTTATTTTACTTGATTATACTCCTTGAATAACATCATCAAACCTTAATGTTCCCTGTCACTACTTATACTTTCACTACCTGTACCACTACGGGATTTGAATCGACAGCTGCATCTCTGTGCTAATGTGGTGTGGCAACTCGAACTTATGTACGTACGTACTAAGTTCCACGTTGTTACTGACTGACTGACTCTCAAGAGTGTCATAGAATGTTGTTGTACACTATAGTTGCTAGCTAACTTTATTGTTCTTCGGTGTTTCTGATGTACTGTGCTACCAAATTTTTGACTTTGTGATTAGCTGGAAGCCAAGAAAAAAGACAAAAGTTTAACTGTGTTGGTTGTACCAGTAATTCGGTGGTGAAAATATTACTCCGTTTTATCAAATCATATTCGTTTTTTTTTTATTCAAAAAGTACAATATTAAAACATATCATAATTAAAGTATTTAGCCCACAAGTGTTTTTAACTGCAAGTATATCCATATGACTTTTAGTGGTATTTTATTCGACATGTAAACAGTTCAAAATAAATATGTCTAATTCTTGAATATTTAGATCCTTTTGTTATTTTGGGTAGGGATTTTCTAGTATGTATTCAATTTGAAGGTTATTTGTATCACAGACTAACAGGAGCTTGAAAAGTATTAAAATAAAGGAACACTGGATAGTAGCTTCGGTCAAAGATTCTAAGAACTGCACACTTACGACTTCACACTAGATCACATCTAGAAGATCAGAGAAATTTTCTCAATGATTTATTTCAAGCTTAATCTTTAGGCATTTGAGATTGTTTGAATCAACGCAGGCATTTTGTACATCAACAAATAAAACTTAGAAGTTATAATATTTTGACATCTGTAAGACTTTAAATAATGGGAGTATCACTTCAATTTATTAAATCGGAAGCGTATATGACGATTTATTAATACTTATGTATCTACACAAAAGACCAAAGACCATAGCTGTTCGGCTACTTTATCTCTGAATGATTGTCCGTATTGGTTGGACTGATGAGACTCCCGTGATAAGCTAAGGTGTCGATATTTTCAACTACTCCATTCCCTATCATTAATTCAGGTAGATACAGCATGATGAGTGCATGAACCATGATATACCTAAAATTAATAATTTCGATGATGTACTAAGGAAACGGAAGCACTAAATACGCATTGGAAACAGCTATGAAATAACTTGTAGGTCGTTACGAAAATGAGAGATTTGAAATTACTCAAAAAAGTTATTAGCGTATTAAGGGTAAAATTCCTTCTTTACAATAATGGAAAACTTGTCAATACAATTTTCGAGTAAGTGCGCTGTGAACGACGGTACCAAACAATTATAATTTCGAGAATTAGATGGCTGTTAAACCGAAAATGACTGTAGACTTAGTTTCCACCGTCAGAAATCCTACATGTTGCAGGGAAATTACTATTAATCTAAAGGATATTCACGAGAATGTGAGAAAGAAGAAAACTATGACCATGATTATTGCATGAGAATTCAAACATACTAGCTGCCTCAGACTCGGTAAAAGTTGAAAGCTTAACAGACTTGTCAGTGGACATTATCGTTAACAGGTTATATACACTATATAGTCGCCTTAGAGATATAGCTATTAGTGTCACAAAAACATCCTTCTAGTAACCTGAAACCTGGTAAGTCAGAGTCTTGACGGACTACACTTCTCATCTATTGTTACTCCTAGCATACAGTACCTCCAGGGATCTATTGAGTATGTCAACTTCCCAATAAATTGGAAGGATGTTGCTACTTGCCCTGGTTTTAAGAATAATAGGCCTTTTTACAGACATTTCAACTCCGCCTAGAGCACCTCTGGGGCTACTGCCTGTCCCAAGCCCGGATAAAGGAGCAGGGTCGGGCATGGATTTAGCGACCCCATCCCGTAGAAAACTAACTCGCTAAAAAACGCTAACCAGGAAAAATTATTCAAACCATTTAAACTCTGCCCTGGGAGTCAGGAGGTCTTCGTTTAGAACAGTTATGACGCCTCATAATGAAAGCCGAGTTCCTTCGGAAGTAACGAGGCCGATGCCCCTTCTGACAACCAGAGCAACCATTTATTTAGGTACATGGAATGCTCGTACAATGTGGGAAACTGGGAGATTCTTCCAAATTGCTGCAGAAATAAGGAGATACAACATAGAGGTGCTTGGGATCAGTGAAGCACATTGGACGCAAGTTGGACAACAACGACTAGCTTCAGGCGAGCTTCTGTTATACTTCGGACATGAAGAAGAAAATGCCCCACATACACAAGGAGTTGCATTGATGCTGTCCAAACAAACACAAAATGCACTTATAGGATAGGAATCTCATGGACCAAGGATCATCAAAGCCTCCTTCAAAACAAAGAAAACGGGGATTACAATGAACGTCATCCAATGCTACGCGCCTACCAAAGACTACAATGAAGACGCTAAAGATCCATTCTACGATAGGCTGCAGTCAATCGTCGAGAAGTGCCCAACAAAGGACCCTACCATTCTGATGGGAGATTCAAATGCCAAGGTTGGAATGGACAACACCGGATACGAAGAGATCATGGGACGACATGGAATGAGAGAAAGGAACGAAAATGGTGAGAGATTTGCGAACCTATGTGCCTTCAATAAACTGGTCATAGGCGGCACTATATTCCCAAATAAACGCGTACACAAAGCCACATGGATTTCACTGGGTCACACTACACAGGATCAAATCGAGCATAGCTGCATCAATAAAACGTTCAAGAAGACAATGGAGGATGTGAGAATCAAGAGAAGAGCTGATATAGCCTCAGATCATCACGTGCTGTTCGCCAAGATGAAATTGAAACTCAAGAAACACTGAACAACGGGGAGGACAACATCACAAAAGTTTAAAACGACTCTTATTCGGGATACTAACAAACTCAGCGAATTCAAGATAGCTATCAGCAATAGGTTCCAAAACTTTCACGATCTACTCAAATGAGAGCAACTGGAAGGGGATCTAGGAGGCAATGACTTCAACATGTCATGGGGTTCTGGGCCAAAAGAAGCACCATCACAAATAATGGATCACTGTTGATACACTGGATATGATTCAAGAAAGGAGGAACAGGAATGCAGCAATCAATACCAGCCGACCAAGAGCAGAGAAGGCCAAGGCAAAAGCTGAATATACACAAGTAAACAAGCAAGTGAAGAGGAGCATCAGAACTGACAAACGTAAATATATGGAAGATTTAGCAGTGACGGCGGAAAAGGCTGCAAGAGAAGGAAACATGAGAATTGTATGATACAACAACGGAACTCGCCGAAAATTATCGTAAATCAGAATGGCCAGTGGAAATCAAGGAAGGCAAAGTAATCACCAACATTGAAGAACAACGAAACAGGTGAGTAGAACACTTCAAAGAACTCTTGAATCGACTAGCTCTACTGAACCCACCCAACATCGAAGCAGCATCCACAGACCTCCCAATCGATGTTGGCCCACCAACAATTGAAGAGATCAGACAAATCAATTGTGGCAAAGCAGCAGGGCCAGACGACATTCCAGCAGAGGCACTGAAAGCGGATGTAGCAGTAACTGAAAAGATACTTCATATTCTCTTCAGAAAGATTTGAGATGAAGAACAAAGACCAACAGACTGGAAAGAAGGACACTTGATCAAGATACCAAAGAAGGGCGATCTCAGCAAGGGTGATAATTACAAGGGCATCACTCTTCTCTCAATACCAGGAAAAGTCTTCAACAGGGTATTGTTAAACAGAATGAAGGACTCCGTAGATGCCCAACTTCGAGACCAACAGGCAAGATTCCGTAAGGATCGATCATGTACAAACCAAATCGCAACATTACGGATCATTGTGGTACAATCAATTGAGTGGAATTCATCACTCTATATCAACTTCATCGACTACGAAAAAACATTTGATAGCGTGGACAGGGCAACACTATAGAGGCTCCTTCGACATTACGTGTGCCTGAGATAATTAACATCATACAGAATTCCTATGATGGATTAAACTGCAAAATCGTTCATGGAGGACAGTTGACAAACTCGTTCGAAGTAAAGACCAGTATCAGGCAAGGTTGCTTACTCTCACCCTTTCTCTTTCTCCTAGTGATCGACTAGATCATGAAGACGTCAACATTTGGGGGTTAGAATGGGATACAGTGGATAGCTAGGATGCAGCTGGACGATATAGACTTCGCAGATGATCTGGCTCTTCTATCGCCCACGCGACAACAAATGCAGGAAAAGACGACCAGTGTAGCTGCAGCCTCAGCAGCAGTAGATCTCAACATACACTAAGGGAAAAGCAAGATTCTCCAATACAACACAATATGCACCAATCGAATCACACTGGACGGAGAAGCTTTGGGAGATGTAAAAACCTTTACATATCTGGGCAGCATCATTGATGAACACGGTGGATTTGATGCAGATGTGAAGGTGCGGATCGACAAAGCAAGAGCAGCATATTTACAATTGAAGAACATCTGGAACTCAAAACAACTATCGACCAACACCAGAGTCAGAATTTTCAATACAAATGTCAAGATAGTACTACTGTATGGGGTGGAAACTTGGAGAATCACGAAAGCCATCATCCAGAAGATATGTGTTTATTAACAGTTATCTACGCGAAATACTTCGGACCCGTTGGCCAGACACTATCAGCAACAGCCTACTGTGGTAGAGAACAAACCAGATTCCAGCGGAGGAAGAAATCAGGAAGAGGCGCCGGAAGTGGATAGGACACACATTATGGAAAGCACCTAACCACGTCACAAGCCAAGCCCTCAATTGGAATCCTCAAGGCCAAAGGAGAAGGGGAAGACTATAAAACACATTACTCCGAGAAACGGAGACCGATATGAGAAGAATAAACAAAAATTGGGTAGGACTTGAAAGGAAGGCCCAGGACAGAGTGGGTTGGAGAATGCTGGTCGGCGGCCTATGCTCCATTAGGAGTAACAAGCGTAAGTAAGTATTTCTTCACATGCTTCTTAGTTGTGTCATACATTTCTCTCATGCGTCCTTTTCATACAGCCTTTTTTGATGTAGTTGGTAGGTTTTCTGCATATTTTCCCTTACCCCCAAATGCCCTGGTACAGCCGAGACTTGGGAGAGTCCGGTCACCCTCTCGAAATGTTCTCACATAGCCTCTGTCAGGGATGTCCTTCTCATTGCCTTCTCGTGGCTGGGGTGTTGTCCACGTAATTGAGAGAACGAAAAGCTAATGTCCGGCGCTTTGACCGGGTTGATGGACACGGAGATTCCACCTAGGGCAGTTGGAAAACCCTGACTCTAAACCAATAGTGCGCATGGACCCCAGTATCCTGAGGGAACAAATGGCATGTGAAACTTTTGTTAGTCACCGGCCACCATGGGATTGCATCTCCTAACGTTGCTCCATTACCTTATCGATTAGACCTCTAGGTCAAAGGCTTGGGGTGTGAATCCCTAAGAAAACCACCCGCTTCGCTTTGGGCATTCAGACAGTATCACAACCCTCACGCAAATCAAGTGACTTATGTGGCACATATATATTTAGTTTATCCTTGTATCAATGTTTGTGTTGAACAATTGATTATATGTAGTATTTTATTTATTTATTTTAACACATAGATATTGGTACAAGGAGGCACCAAGTACATATGCGCCACACGAATCTCAATTGATTTGTGTGAGGGCTGTGATACTGCCCGGGTGCCCAAACCGAAGCAGGTGGTTTTCTTAGGGGGCCACACTCCGAGCCTTCGACCTGGACGTCTGACCCACTAGGCAGTGGGGCATCGTGAGGAGATGCAGTCCCATGGTAGCCGGTGACCAACGATTGGTTCATCGCCATTTGTTCCTTCAGGATACTGGAGCCCATGTGCACTATTGGTTTGGGATCCGGTTAAAGCGCCGGAAATTCGCTTTTCGTCCTCTCATTTTCGTAAACAACACCCCCGCCACGAGAAGGCAGTGAGTAGGACTTCCCTGGCAGAGGCTATATACGCGTGGCCATGTGAGAGCATTTCGAAAGGGAGAGCGGACTCTCCCCACTCTCGGCCATACCAGGGTATTTGGGGGGTATTATAAGTGACACAAAGCGGCCTGATACTCACTGTCGATCATAATCAACATGGAGCCTGACGTAAATATGCTTTAGTCCAAGTTGTTACACTTCACTGTAAAAATGAGACGAAAAGTAAACAAGTCTTCATAATGTAGTCTCAATGATAATGAGAAAGACCAAATATTTTGAGTGTGGATTGAAAAAAAAGACAAGAAAGTTGTGTATGAAGGAATACTGGGTTTTAAGATCGAGGGGATGATAAAGTGAATACATTCGCGCCATTTTGGGTAGTTTTAAACTATATTCCTCAAAGGTGAGGAATGACAGAAACAAAATAATAACAGATATGTATAATATCCGCATCAAAAATTAGTAGTTTGTAAATGGCGTGTGTTGAGATTATTGGAAGCAATACGTGAAAAATGAGTGATCAACTTCAGACACAAAAGATTCCCGTTTGTTCCCCAACAGAAATAACAACTTCAAAGAACAGAGCCGAAATTCTGTGATTTTACAAATTCCATTAGCACAAAATGCTTGTTTTGAACAAGATTATGTGAATGAGTTCCTACGTTTGTATTCATACAAGAGGCTCTGGAGACAGCAAACGAGAAAGCATTTCGTGCGATTCAGTGCAACAGTAAACATGGCCTTAATTTGTTATCTCGCATTATAATGCACTTTAACACACTTTCACGTTTGAGGTGAACCAGTGAAAGGTGCCGTAAAACGCATGGATCTGGGCATCTATGAGTCCCAGTGAAAGTATTGTGGGTAAATTTACTAAGCATTGGCGAGGCCAAAATGACATCTTAACCCAGTGAAGCCACATAGATTGATGAGATATTAACTTGGTTATGAAAATCCAGATACTCAATCAGCGTTTCAAGACATCTCACAACTGGTGATGAAATCCTGCAAATCATATGGATTAAAGCCCTCGGTATTTAGTACATAGAACCCAAAATCAAAACCACTGACGAATAGTTGAGATTTTTTTCAACTGATGACATATTATAAACGTACTGAAAACAGTTCTAGAGTGGAAAAGTTTTTCAGCAAACACTGAGATTTACTACAGTTTACTGTGCTAACAGTTACAAAGGACCTGATTTAACTGCCAGTACTTTATAAAGTTTTAGAATGCAATTGCAGTCTGAATATTCACAACTTTCAGTAATGTCAAAGTAGTGATTAGTAATACACATTTACTGTTTCAGGCTATTATGCAAATAAATATGCGAAACCGTTACATTCAATTTGCATGCAACAGAATTACGTTGGTTAAGCGAGTGACTTTGAGGCTAAGTGTATTATAGTCTAGTATTTTTCCTGATTGGAATTTTTCATATGTCCCATACTAATTAGTATGTGACATATTATTAGCTTTTTTGAATGTGAATAAGGGCTGAACGTCAAAATTTATGACGAAAATTCTGTTGTTAGAAAGACAAATAACGCAATTATGAGTATCCAATGAAAAATCATTAGGCTTCCTGTAAAACAGATTATCTCAACTTGGAATACAAGTTCTGAAACAACAATTAATGTCTTTTAAACAACATTCCAAAGAAAACATTTCGGATATTTGTGTTTACAAATGTACATATTAAGCAAAAGTTTAAACACTAGTTTGAAATGCTTTGGGAAATCGACCGGAACAGTATTGAATTCAAGTTTAATTTTTACGTCTTCGTTTATTAGGGCTATTCTTGGTTTTATTGTTAATACTAGAGGACTGAGTTGTAGTATTATTTATTTTATTTATTTATTTAAACATATAAATATTGGTACAAGGGGGCACCAAATATATATGCGCCACACAAAACAATGATAATTTGAAGAGAAGGGGAGAAAAAAAAGTAATGAACGTGGGGAATTATAAAGAGAGAGAGAGAGCGAACAGTAATGGGGAAAACGGAAAGGTACAATCCGAAGAAATCTTTCAGTTAAGGAAGAAGCAACCACTTTTTATGAAGAAAGTAAAACAAGGTTACAGCAGGATCGTCATTGGCTTCTATTCTGAGCCATATCTGATAACGTCTCTAGCCACTGCGTTACACCGTCTCTCGGACCCCAACTAGGGAGTCGTGAAGGACCAACAGAAGCTAGCCCTTTGCAGCTTTCTTTCATACCACGACACCATGTCATATACTGACCACCTCTCCGCTTTTTCCAACCAGTCCCAGAGTCGGCAAATAATGCACGACGTGGAATTCTCTGGGACGACATTCGTAGAACATGTCCAAGCCACCGAAGTCGGTGTTTCAAGATGGTGACACCAATGGAATTATCGTCTCTGTGACCGAACACTCGATGCCGAACCTCTGCATTACTGACATGGTGTTGCCACTGGATGCCAGCAATCCTTCGGAGACAACGATCATCGAACACAGAGAGTCGTCTAACATCCTCAGCTCGGAGAGGCCAGGTTTCACAAGCATAGAGCGAAACTGCTCTCACTGACGCATTGTAGATCCGACCTTTTACAGCCAGACTAACATCACGAAGGCGCCAAAGATGGCCCAGATTGGCATAAGCCGCTCTGGCTTTCACTATACGTGCATTGATCTCATCACTCACACCACCACCAGCACTTATGCAGCTACCTAGATACACGAACTTCTCGACCACTTCTATCTGCTCACCATCCAGAGTGAGTACAGGATTAGAATCCTGCCAGTCTTGTAGAAGTGCTTTGCACCTTCGAAGTGCAAAGTACTTCTACAAGACTGGCAGGATTCTAATCCTGTACTCACTCTGGACGGTGAGCAGATAGAAGTGGTCGAGAAGTTCGTGTATCTAGGTAGCTGCATAAGTGCTGGTGGTGGTGTGAGTGATGAGATCAATGCACGTCCGAGAGACGGTGTAACGCAGTGGCTAGAGACGTTATCAGATATGGCTCAGAATAGAAGCCAATGACGATCCTGCTGTAACCTTGTTTTACTTTCTTCATAAAAAGTGGTTGCTTCTTCCTTAACTGAAAGATTTCTTCGGATTGTACCTTTCCGTTTTCCCCATTACTGTTCGCTCTCTCTCTCTCTTTATAATTCCCCACGTTCATTACTTTTTTTTCTCCCCTTCTCTTCAAATTATCATTGTTTTGTGTGGCGCATATATATTTGGTGCCCCCTTGTACCAATATTTATATGTTTAAATAAATAAATAAAATAAATAATACTACAACTCAGTCCTCTAGTATTAACAATAAAACCAAGAATAGCCCTAATAAACGAAGACGTAAAAATTAAACTTGAATTCAATACTGTTCCGGTCGATTTCCCAAAGCATTTCAAACTAGTGTTTAAACTTTTGCTTAATATGTACATTTGTAAACACAAATATCCGAAATGTTTTCTTTGGAATGTTGTTTAAAAGACATTAATTGTTGTTTCAGAACTTGTATTCCATGCTAATTCTCTCATTAACTTCAAACATAACGATGGATATTACGTTGGTCACGTTATCGCGACTCAGTTACATTGCATTAAGTCGAAATCCTGGCCAAACTACTTACAAGCGATGCCAGAAAGGTGCATAATTACGCATCAGTTTTAGCGCAGTTTCCACTATTTGTGAACATGGGTCCCCCAGTAGGTCAAACCGGGTGAACTGTTCTGTTTGCTTTTGAGAATGTTTGGCACGTTGTCTGCGAAGTCCGAAGAGGTAGCCAGTTATCTTGTGATACCACGTTAGCTTTAAGTGGACATTTATTTTCTGTTTAAGTTCTAAGAATCTATCGTAAATCAGCCCAATACGGTTAGTATTGATAAAATCTCATTTCACCGTTGTTTGCTTCTCTTGATGAACATTTTGTGAGTTGTCTAGATGTGCAATGCTGACTGCTAAAGTCAATACGTATGTACGCCGGACCCTAGGTATTACTTATATTATAATCAAAGATAGATGGTGGCTAGTACTAGAGTCCAGGATACGCGTGTCATCTCAGAGTTGATGTTCACCCTGGGACTCGAACTCAGTACCATTCGCTCCAAACGCCATCGCGTTATCCACTTAGCTACTGAGCCCTGATACCCACTTGCTTGTGCGATGGGGTGAAGTTTAAATTCACTTGGTATTGTTTGTTTGGATCTTCCCATTAATGTTTAGGACTGAAATTGATCAGTCTCTTATTGGCATATGTGCGTATTGCCTCGATACAGCCTTAATTCTCAAGCATTATATGTAGATATGGATAGGTGCTAGAAGTGGAACAGGCGTTATAGATTCAATCTCGTCCTAGCCACTATCCATATTTGCATATGATGCAAAGGTGATATCGAGGCAATACTCACAGTATGTAAAGTAGTTGCAAATTCAGTTTATTCTTCTCTGCATGATTACGTAAGGTGCAGTTAGAATACTGAACGCATGTCTTGGAGATTCATCTTCAAATTAAGGGTTGGAAGCAAGATGTCGTAAAGCTCGTTAATGGAAAAAATTCACTTGATGAATACATCCTGCAAATGTCGTTAAAAAGTTCTAACTATATAAAATGATTCACTGAACAAAGGAAGATTATCGTTCATTTCTTTGAAAGGTCAAAATTTTTATAGAACCCGTGTATCAGCACAATCGAATATATACTCTAAAACAAGCGCTTTTGCTTATTATTAGGTTAGCGATTCTAACAATATGCGATGTAGTTGCAAATGTTTCTTTTTGCGCTTTTGATATTCAAGACCAAACTTCAATCAACCACTGATTGTTTATGTGCACTTTGAGCAAATGTCTTGACATAACCTTACTATGAGTTAATAATGCATTTGAATTATGCCTAGCAATGAGATTCATAACGCACTTTTTTTCTACATGGGACTCGTTAACCGTATGTAAATTTTCCCGAACGAAATCATACAGACCTTCTTTTCGAACTATTTTATCCATCACCTGTTATTCGTCGTTGTCACTAATACTATTGATATTTAGAAGTTTTCAGCATTCTTTCTTTTAATTTCACCCCTCTGCACTGATACTGTTATGACATCTTTGACAAATATTTTTGTCACGCAGTACGTTTTTATCAGACACTGTAAATCTACTGATTACTCCAGTTCTCTGTTAGTATCTTAGGGTTTATATATATAAACTACTGAAAAGGAGCAACTTACCATAGATTTTGTCTTATCTATCTTTTTTAAACTCTTTTGTAGTATGTAGTATGTTTTAGCAAGGGTGAAATATGTCAGTTTATGTTACCATTCCATATCCAACCGAAAATCTGGATGTTTTATTTTGTCGACTTGAAAACTGTTATGGAGTATCTGCAGCATTATCTCAAGATAAACTTAAAATATGTGGAACTGCAGATAAACTGAATGCAGCTCAAGTATGTGTTGTTGAGTTTACATAAAAACAAATCCTTTTTGTACAGGATTACGCACTGCGTTTTATTAGTCCAGAATCAGTTTCAGTTAGTACGATTACTTCAATGGATTGTTTGGAATTATTCAGTAATCCAACAATAATTTATCATTTTGAACTGACGTACAATATTGTCATAATCATTAAAAAATCTAATGTATTGATCATTAAAGGATGTGCACTTGGAATCAAACGTTTTTCACGAATTCTACATTTATTAGAGTCATTTTTGGAAATCAAATGCGCTCATTTAAGCGATTTAAAAGTCTCAATTTTGAAGGCATTATGTGAGAAGTATTCCGTGAATTATAATGGTTTACAGTGCACTGACGCAATGAAGCTAGCTCTCATAAATTATTTCATTTCTTTAGAAAAACCTGAGGCTATTATAACTTCTGATAGTCGCTTAGTTGATTCAGCAGTTGAAAATGTACATTTTGTAGAGGCTTATCGTAAGTGTGAAGCAAGTAACTCGGAATCAATTAATCTAGGTGAGCGTTATTATTATTTCCCTTGCTCTTAATACATAATTATATATCGATGTTCATACATGATATATTTCATACTATATTATATCGTTTAGATATTGGTCGAGTAGATCATGCAAGGAATATTGCATATGTTTACATATTTTCACGTTAGTTGTACACTGTGTAGATTAACAATAATCATGTGTTTGCCAACCATTCGTAAATCGAAGGGTTGTACTCAGCACATTTCTACCAATTGGAATTATACACTAATCAATATACCTATAGTTTACGAATTATTTTCCATGTCTATTGGTAGTGGGGATAAATTCATTCAGATAGTGAACAATGTTCACAAGGCAAATTCTATGTGAAGACACTGGGTAAGGTTGTTTTTCAATTTGCTTGCTGAAGTAGAAAAAAATGCACTTAAGACTGTTATAGTTTTGTAATAATCATTTAGATCATAAATGAGAACCATGTTGTTGTGTTCTTCAACTATGAAATGTCAAAATACTGCTCACAAATGACGGACTAACATTTTCCGATAGTTCAGCGGAGTCATGCTGTGATGAAAGTTGGTGTTGACTTCAGATATTTATCGATATGAATTAAAATTATTTAGAAAAAGTCCACTAAAGTAATTATGTGAGTTGAACCAGTCAGACAGATGGAATGTGGACCCTCGCACATATATACATCAATCCAAGTTACCGAAGTACAACACAATGACAAGATGTCAGAGCTGTATAAGTATTAATCATATTAGAAGTAGTAAAACCAATTAGACATATATCTTTTTGAGTCAGAATTCATGGATTAGTGAAATAAATCAATATGAGATAAATTAAAGAAACTCAAGATCTAAGGAAAGACAAGGAGTGAATACATCTGCTCTGTTGTGACCGATTCTGAGCCATACCACACAATGTCTCCAATCACCGATCGCGAATATCACATGGACATCAACTAGATGGTCTGAACCTACCAGGACGGTTCATTTCGACAGTAAGTGACTTCATGAACCGATTGTACATCCTGTTTTGGCCGCGCCACGTGAAACAAGGTTTTCGAAGCGACAGATGAGCGAATTTGTAGTACTTCAGTAGAGTCTCGGATAGACAACAGACATCGATGTTGAGACTTTATAAAGACAGAAACAACCATATCTGTTGTCTTATCTGCATTAGTGTGCGGACGTTGAAGGAAAGCAGTTTGTGTGATATACGTGGTTTCAAAAAGACTATTTCAGTATTCTTAGTCAGTGGTAGCATTCAACTTTCGGCCAGTTAGTGACTTGAGATCGTTTAGATAGGACATGGTTTCCGCCATAGAGGAGCTGCTGTATAATTTGAAAAGTATAATACGTAAAATGAGGATAAAGTGGAATAAATAAATGACGTAATATAAAAGAAAAATAAACGTTATCGTATGGTTATGAATAAGGTTATCTGGGCGAGTGTTAAAGCAACAGAAATTTTCCCAGTAGTAATTATCATTGATTTGTGTAAGGGTTGTGATACTGTCCGAATGCCCAAAGCGTAGCAGGTGGTTTTCTTAGGGATTCACACCCCAAGCCTTTGACCTAGAGGTCTAATCCATAAGGTAATGGATGCTGGAGTTCATGTACACCATTGGTTTAGAATCAGAGTTTTCCAACTCCTCTAGGTGGACTCTCCGTACTTACCAACCTGGATAAAGCGTCGGACATCCATTTTTCGACTTCTCAATTTCGTAAGCAACACTCCCGCTACTAGAAATCAACTCGATGACAACAGATCATCCTCGTTGAAATCCAAATGTATTTACAAATGGGTGACAATGTTTACCCATTTTTATTATTTATGGTTTCTATGAAATATTTATATACTCAGTAGGCGCTAGGTTTCGAATTTCTTATACGGTGATGACAAATTGCCACCATGAGTGTATTACGAATAACTAGTCGGTGGTATCTTTGAACTATTACTCCTGTGTGATGAAATCACTGAACAAACGTTTTTAAGTAAGGCAGGTTAGTCATTCAACGAGATTTTTAAATTCTCACGGACATAGGTGACTGTAACATGTATTGCATATAGGTGATCTTCGAAACACCATCATATTTGAAGAAAAAAGGAAACAAATAGTACTTTAATATAATTAAATGGAGACGTTCCGCTGATTCGCAAATTATCCATTTGTTTAGACCTTTCGAAAAGCTCTAATTAAAGGTTGATGCTCTCTCAACTTGTATTTTTAATGTCTGCTAGTTATGAAACCATTTGTTACTTCAGATGTTAGACTTAATGATTCGAATTCGGTCACGGTGACAAGCTTATCGCTGGTCCGACTTGTAACTCACAAATATTCTACAGCTATATGTTTTCTGTTTTTTTTTCTCACTTAATTTCAACATCCTGTCTGATTTTATATTATTTATATGATATGAAGTCGGCTAATAGACGTCTTAAATTTATTGCGGCGTGAGTGACCGACTATCCTAAAGTCCAGTCGATTGTTTTAAATAACTTAAGCATTCTGATAATTGTGTTCAGTATTTTGTTCATGAGTTAGTCACTTTACTGCTTAAAAACCTATACTACTGAGCAGTTGCGTCTCTCTTGATATCAGTTTATTCGAAATGTTTGAATTCATGATTGGTTCTCATGAAGATTTATCGGTCATTACGCAGTAAAGATCACCCTTTTTTTCATTATTTTAATTACACGAATATGTATCATCACAATCCGTTTTACACATTAATTACTTTAACTTGCATCGGCAAAGTAGTTTGCCTTGTATCTTGGTTATTTTAAACAAGGAAGCGGAAAAATATTGTTTTGCGAATATGTTTTGACGTTCCTATTGCAGACAAAATGTAGATCGTATATACTTTAGTAAAATGTTTCGAAAAACGTCAACAGTTCTTTTAAGAAGGGATGTTGTCATTTTGGGTAAGTAATAAAATTGTTCAAATAATGGTTTATACCAATGAATTGTACATGCATCTTAATGGGGTGTGGCCCCCTAAGAAAACCACCTGCTTCGGTTTGGGCACCCGGGCAGTATCACAGCCGTCACACAAATCAATTGAGATTCGTGTGGCGCATATGTACTTGGTGCCTCCTTGTACCTATACCTATGTGTTAAAATAAATAAATAAATAAACATGCATCTTAATACATTTACATATCAGTGTATTAGATTTTACGTTTTCAATTGTATTGATGCTTGTGTGTATTTTCTTCTTCATAGTAAAGAGCCAATTCTTATAGTCGTTTACAGCTAGTTGATTGTATATATTTTATCCATTATTAGTTATTACTAGTTTACAATCCTTAAGAATAGCAATAATAATAACCTTCCGTGCAATGTATTTCTATTAACATTTTAGATAATGAATCGAACCCATTGTCTCTATTAACAAATTCTTCTAAGGTAAAGTCAGATAAATCGTTACAATCTCGCTTAAGACCCATTATAATTGACGGTAGTAATGTGAGTTTCGCGTAAGTTGCGTTGGGTTTGTAAATATTATTATTATTGGTGGGAGTAGCAACCAGTAGTTAATTGACAATAAATCACTGAACTATAAATCAACAATTCTGATAATTGGTCTGTAAAATTAGTTTCTTTGTTTCTGATTTTCAATCATATTGCTGAACTTTTTAAAGTCTGTCAAGGAAGTTACTTCTGACTTTCCGCGATTAAAATAACCAAATCAAGTTCTGAATAGATTTGACAAAATCGATTATGGCAAATATATTGCAAAATAGCACTATAAACGAATGTTTACTTACCCACACTTCGAAGGAATATCATTTTGAATGATGCACAACACTACCGAAAACTTGCTATTCCGTATTATCCCCTGCCCCATCTTCCAACAGCAAAAAAAAGAAATATACACCAATTGACTTATTTACTATTGGTACTTTTTTACAGCATAGTGAGAAGTGTGTGAATGTTCACACGGTGGTTCCTTGTGACATTAGAACTCAGAAACTTGCAATAGGGTTTCGAAAAATTTGGCCTAATTTTTCATAATACACAGAAGTTCGTGTTAGAAAAAAACATTACTCATTATGATCCACTAGGTCAATTCATTTACAATCTCCCGGCACATCAATGCTCTAACTCATTGTCCGACAATTAAAGGTATAATGGAAATCCGAAAAGTTTGCTGCACCTAAAACTGTGTTAAAATTCAAGACAGATGTAAACATTCATAAAGTGTTTTTTTGCAACCCGTCACTGAGGCTAGGAAATCCGGCGTGTAGCTCCATTATTAACACTACTGGTCCTAAGCCCACCTAAAGTAAGAGGGTTGATCGTAGAGTCAGCAACCCTACCCCGTACAACGGAACCTTACTAAATAAACACTAACCTGAAATGTCACTCAGGTCGCTTAAAATAGATAGTCAACATCATCCGACAGACATCAAGACTATGAGTAACACTTGGCAGCAACTATAAGGAAGAGCCTAGGGCAGAGTTACATGGGGATCCCTCGTTAGGGGTATGTGAAAGGTAACTGGCTCAAGTAAGTAAGACTAAGATTTTAAAGAGTCCTTAAACTTATGGTTTAGACTTTTCGAAATATAGATTTTAAGAATGGATAACTGATTACTGAAGCTGTCAACTTTCAATGGTTGATGTGGTTGATACAAGTTATAATGTGGGTTATCTGCTTTCACCTCCCTGGATTTACGATTGCTGGTAAACATACAAGTAGGTCGTCAAATGATGACAAAAGTCAAAGTGTTTCATAACCATTTAGGTTGAGATTTATTTATAAGTACAGGCGTTTGCGTGGGTCCATTCTTTAACAACAATCAATGGTTGGTTGCAGTGGAGCAAACACTTTTTTTCGTCATCTTCTTGTAGATCTTGAGTTTAAATATTATTTTGTACTCTTTTCAAACTACTTCGTCTATCCAGTTCGAACTGCGTTCTCTGTTTTTGAGTTGCACAACTGATAATATTATTCTTTCTGCATTTTTGCTTTTAATCTTCATGCTGATGAAAAGTCTATCAGCATGTATCGAACTATATCTACGTTGGATCCTACGTGATTTATGATTAATTGACTGATATGGTCAATGCCTTTTTTGTATATATCATTTTACTCTACATATTTCCCAATTATATATGTATCCCGAATAGTTTTATTGAATTGTTAATTAACTTACAATCAAGATTTAAGTTACTATTACAATACAATTTATTTCAAACTTAATAAATTATAATAAATTGACTTTAATTACAATTTTAATTTCGATTTATTTTTAAAATATGTATAGGTATCTGCTTCTAACTTGTCTGGCATTATAATGTGCTTTTTTAATTGTAGCATGTGATCATAAATTGTTAATATTTATTGAATTTTTAATTGATATCAGCTGATTATTAAATATTTAGATTTCCTGCAGCTACCACTACAGTATCGAAATATCTCTATACAATGCATATCTTCCAACGAATAAAATTATTAATCGTTCAGATTTTATTGCTTTACCATAAAATGTAACTTACACAAGTAGTTCTGTAGAAATTTTTCTGATTTAAAGTTGGGTGTACTCTGTAAACCGATATCAGGGTACTGGTAGGGTGCTCTGTGTTGAGATTAAATAGCGGTTCATTGTTTTCAGGTGGAAATAATTCATGCTGACATTCTGACTGAAACTCAGCACCATTAATTCAGTTCTTAAAATGTTCTGTCAGTATTACATATAAACTGCAAAGCAATATGAAGATGTACCTGTATACTGACTGATAATTATAAATGCATTCATGAATTTCAAACAGGGAAACATTTTGATCCAAATAAATTAATATTTAAATGTTTTGTTTCCTTATTAACTCCTTCGGTTCCGTATGTTTTCCTTCTTGCTTTGTTTGGTTTTTATCTTTTAGCCATGGAAAACAAAAAGAATTCAGTGTTCAGGGAATTCGTCTAGCGTTAGATTACTTCAAAAAACGTGGCCATAAAGATATAGTTATTGTAGTACCTAGACATTATCATGGCAAAGGTGGCCGTTATTTCGATGAACTTGAGCATTCTGGCATGTTGACTTATACACCATCACGAACATTGAATCAAGAAAGACAAGCAGTGTATGATGATCGGTAGGTTTGTGTTGAAGAAAATTTCTTACTAATAAAACTATGTTTTTATTGTTTTTAGATTCTGAATTTACGTTTTCCCCCTACCGGTATTCACCAAGCAAGCACCTTTCTATATTTTGCCGCGGTTGATAATTCTTGGTTACTATTTTAATGCACTACTTGCCCGACCGTTGTTGCTACCTTGAGGTGGTGGTCGGGCTTGCCTATCGTAATGAACCAGTCGAGCTATGCTGGCTGGGAAAATCGTTTCTCAAGGTCCTACCATGCCAGACAGGTCGGTTAAAAAGCGGTAAGACTAAAAGCAACAAACCCAAGGTCTGTTGCAGCTATGCCCATATAACCGCCTGTTTCTTGCAAATACTAACTTTAAGCATAAGAAAAAACATCTTGTGACATGGCGATCCCCTAATTCGTCCCAACGTTGGACCCAAATAGATCACATCGCTATCAGCCACCGATGGAGGGGCTCGATAGAAGACTGTCGCTCGTTCTGGAGCATATGCTTAGATTCAGATCGTGCTGTAGTGCGAACGTGTATTTGCCTGCGTCTTACTGGACGTAGGAAAGACGCTGCAAGGAAACCTCTTATGGTCCTACTTAATGATAACCAAGCTAAGAGTATATTTCAGGAACATCTAAAAAAAAAGTTAGACAGCCATGTAAGTGATGCCCACCCCGAGGCAGCGTGGAATGACATCCGAAAAGCTGTAGAAACAACAGTGATGTCTGCAAGTACGGTAAACCATAAGGTTAGAGAGAAGCACTGGATCTCAGCAGCGTCTACCGCACTGATAGATGCTCGAAAACTCATTCCATCTGGCTCTGAACATAACGAAGAGCGGAGTCAGCTTAAGCGCAGGCTGATAATAAGCCTACGAAATGATCGCGAACACTGGTGGGTAGCAGAATTAAGAGATGGAAAAGGCAGCGGCACTCGATAACAGCAGACAACTGTTCAGACTTGTTAAGGAAACCGATATTGGGAACCCAACTGTTAGCGAAACAATCGCAGAGAAAGATGGACATATTATTCATTCTCAATCCAGGAGATTGGATCGATGGGCAGAACACTTTAGGGATCAGTTCAACTGGCCTTCAGCCACACTTCGGTTTCCCATGATATCCAGTCGACCTGAATGGCAAGTTGATGTAAGTCCTCCGACTCTTTACGAAGTTGAAAAAGCTATAGGAAATCTGAAGCGTGGGAGAGCAGCAGGCCCTGACAGGTTTACCCCTTAGATTTTTAAGGATGGCGGTCCAGTATTAGCAGCGAGATTGACTGAGGTCTTAGGTAGAATCTGGGAACTGGACGTAATCCCATCTGACTGGTCTCAATCACTGATTGTGCCAGTCTATAAGAAAGGACAAAAGTCCTCCTGTGACAATCACAGAGGAATTAGTTTGACTAATATAGTGTCTAAAATATTAGCTTCAATAATACTTCGACGTCTAACCAAAGCTCGTGAAGAGCAGACTAGAGAAAACCAGGCTGGTTTTCGACCTGGACGTGGTTGTATTGATCAAATATTCACATTACGTCAGGTCCTAGAACATAGACACACATTCAGACGCCCCACAATGGTAGTATTTCTCGACCTTAAGGCGGCATTTGACTCAGTTGATCGTGAGGTTCTATGGCAGTGTTTGTCACTGAAGGGAGTACCAAAGAAGTACATTAACCTTATAAAGACTCTCTACTCGAACACAACTGGTCTAGTGAGAGCTTATGGCGAACCGTCATCAGAACTGATTACCTCAAGTGGTGTTCGTCAGGGCTGTCCACTCTCTCCATTCTTGTTTAACTTTGTCGTTGACGTCCTTTTAGAGATGACACTTTCCTCATCTAAATTCCCAGGAGTTGAACTTCTACCGGGAGATCCACTTGTTGACTTAGAATATGCCGATGACATAGTTCTATTTAGTGAAGACGCTGACAAAATGCAGAGTCTGCTGATCACTCTAAACAACAATACAGGCATGTTCGGGATGCGATTTTCTCCCTCGAAATGCAAAATGTTGCTTCAGGATTGGGTTGCGTCGACACCCGAACTAGTGATAGGGAGTGAAGTAGTTGAGCGTGTCGACCGCTTCACTTATCTCGGAAGTCTCATCAGCCCTTGTGGTTTGGTGTGTGACGAAATCTCAGCACGGATGCAGAAGGCTCGACTAGCTTTTGCCAACTTGCGTCATTTGTGGCGTAGGCGAGATATCCGTCTATCAACCAAAGGACGTGTTTACTGCGCAGCAGTTCGTTCCGTCCTACTTTATGGCAGTGAAACAAGGCCAGTAAGAGTAGAGGATATTCGTAGGTTACTAGTATTTGACCATAGGTGTCTTCGAAACATCGCTCGTATACCCTGGGACCACCGAGTAACTAATGCAGTTGTTATGAAACGGGTACTAGGTAAGGATGGCAAATCAATTGATGAAGTAGTGAAACTTAATCAGTTGAGATGGCTGGGACATGTGTTGTGCATGCCCGACCACCGACTGCCCCGACGTGTGATGTTTTCTGGTGTAGGAGTAGGTTGGGAGAAAGTTAGGGGCGGCCAGACCAAAACATGGCAGAAATCTATGAAGTCACTGACAAGTGGACTGAGTCATGTTGGTAGGTGTAGACTACCTGGTTGGGGACCGCGAGACGATAGCAACCGATGGTTAGAGACCTTGAATGACATGGCTCAAAATCGTTTGCGATGGCGCAGGTGCATCCACTCTTTGTGTTCTCTCAAACTCTAATCTTCTGAATTCTTCATGTCCTTTCCAATTTTTTTCTCTTTTCGAATTTATTTTACTTGATTATACTCCTTGAATAACATCATCAAACCTTAATGTTCCCTGTCACTACTTATACTTTCACTACCTGTACCACTACGGGATTTGAATCGACAGCTGCATCTCTGTGCTAATGTGGTGTGGCAACTCGAACTTATGTACGTACGTACTAAGTTCCACGTTGTTACTGACTGACTGACTCTCAAGAGTGTCATAGAATGTTGTTGTACACTATAGTTGCTAGCTAACTTTATTGTTCTTCGGTGTTTCTGATGTACTGTGCTACCAAATTTTTGACTTTGTGATTAGCTGGAAGCCAAGAAAAAAGACAAAAGTTTAACTGTGTTGGTTGTACCAGTAATTCGGTGGTGAAAATATTACTCCGTTTTATCAAATCATATTCGTTTTTTTTTATTCAAAAAGTACAATATTAAAACATATCATAATTAAAGTATTTAGCCCACAAGTGTTTTTAACTGCAAGTATATCCATATGACTTTTAGTGGTATTTTATTCGACATGTAAACAGTTCAAAATAAATATGTCTAATTCTTGAATATTTAGATCCTTTTGTTATTTTGGGTAGGGATTTTCTAGTATGTATTCAATTTGAAGGTTATTTGTATCACAGACTAACAGGAGCTTGAAAAGTATTAAAATAAAGGAACACTGGATAGTAGCTTCGGTCAAAGATTCTAAGAACTGCACACTTACGACTTCACACTAGATCACATCTAGAAGATCAGAGAAATTTTCTCAATGACTTATTTCAAGCTTAATCTTTAGGCATTTGAGATTGTTTGAATCAACGCAGGCATTTTGTACATCAACAAATAAAACTTAGAAGTTATAATATTTTGACATCTGTAAGACTTTAAATAATGGGAGTATCACTTCTACTATTAATTGGGTGGTATTTTCCAATTCAAACAACCATTGAACACTATCATTTTGATAAATGTTACCGTCACTATACATCTTCTAACTAAATCCTGATTAACAGGAAATAGTATTTTTTATTTATTTATTTTAACACATAAGTATAGGTACAGGGAGGCACCAAAATACATATGCGCCACACAAATCTCAATTGATTTGTGTGAGGGCTGTGATACTGCTCGGGTGCCCAAACCGAAGCAGGTGGTTTTCTTAGGGGGCCACACCCCGAGCCTTTGACCTGAACGTCTGACCCACAAGGCAGTGGAGCATCGTAAGGAGATGCAGTCCCATGGTAGCCGGTGACCAACGATTGGTTCATACGCCATTTGTTCCCGCAGGATACTGGAGCCCATGTGCACCATTGGTTTGGGATCCGGTTAAAGCGCCAGACATTCGCTTTTCGTCCTCTCATTTTCATAAACAACACCCCCGCCACGAGAAGGCAGTGAGTAGGACTTCCCTGGTAGAGGCTATATACGCGTGGCCATGTGAGAGCATTTCGAGAGGGAGAGCGGACTCTCCCCACTCTCGGCCGTACCAGGGCATTTGGGTATTATGGTTTTACTTAGCCATTGAAGCTCATTTACTCAGGTATGTAGTTCTTAAAAATCTGTGTCTATTTGTCTGTGAATATCCAGAATAATCTTGCAATTGGCAGCCGACAAGAATGCAGTCATCATATCCAATGATCAATATCGTGATCTAATGTCGGAAAATGCTGAATTTAGAAAACTTATTGAAACAAGGTAAGTGATGTGATTTTTACATTTTTGTACGTTAATTGACTAGTTAGAACAGTCCTGCCGTAACATTGAATTAAGTATGTGGATTGGTAGCCTACTAAATAAATCACTCGATTTTTAACCCAGCAAACCTACTTCGGCTTCAGATGCTGAGTAGTGTTAATTAATTACTTTGACATTAAACCTATGTTTCATTAACTTGTGTTTGGTCACTTGACTACATTAAATGACAATTTAAAAGTAATTTTCATCAGCTAGATTACTGTCTTTAAAAGCAGCACTAAATAGCCTTCTCTTTTTATTTTGGGATTAACTGATACGTACGCGTACAGTCCTATATCCAGTTTTATCTGTTAAAAGAGGAACTATAGCTTGAATTGAATTGTTTTTTTTTAATTTAGTATCAGATTTAAACAACTTTCTATCATATAGACAGTCATTCAAAGATTAGATAAAGTTATTAAACTCATCCAGGGTTGTAGCTTGTTTATTCAACTATATGAAATATACCTTGTCATATCAACGCTTTTATTGAATTCACTTTTGGTTTCTACTTATATTTCCCTGACAAAGTTATTTATCATCTTTATAAAATAATCGGATCTCACAGTTCTGATTTCTAATAAGTGTTGTGTTCAACTCAGGTTTACTGATAAGTTGCGTAGATGTAGCGGTATAAATAATCCTTAACGTGTCTTTAGGATTCATGCACCTAGTCACCAAAAGATCTCAGATCAAGATTGTGATGTCTGGTGTTCGACTGTTATGACTGCATCGCCAATTGTTATATCTAGTCATCAATTGTTGCGTCGGGATTGCTTATTACTTATACTTGGAAAAAAACGAGGAACCATTTCAGATCTCACGACGCGAATTAAAAACATCAATACTGAAACAACTCAAAATTTATTAACCTCACAACATAACGAAAACCCTTGTCGAAAATACACTCATATATTGATTGTACACCTAGCTTGATTATTAATTAGGATGAAATCACATATATGAAAAATGCCCCGAGTTATAACAAATCACATGTTGCATGTCGTGCTGTGCATAGTTTACATTAATCTAATACAGGAATACCATATGTTGAATAAACATGACACTCAAATTAATGTTATACCGAATAAAATACCACACCGTCAAATAAACACAAATATTACTCTGAATAATTAACGCATTGAATTAAAAAACACGAAAGTAATGTTGACCAAAAATCATAAGCAGTGATAGAATCTAACTTCGCTTTTCAATCCCACCATATCAACGATAACATAATTGCAAAAGGTCATTTTTTCATTTTTAAAGATAACATCGAGCATAGTAGTGAAATTCTGTATCTTCACAATTATCATTTAGTCTGCTAAAGGTTTTGCAGGCAATTTCAACCTGAATTATAATGTTCAAACTTCCAAAGTTTGTTCTCACCACACATTTCAAGGAATCTATTCAGTGTTAAATACTCTTTATTTCCTTTGTATGCATGACCATTTAATATTTTAGAAAATACCTAGTTCCTTAACTGTAAGATTTCTTCTGAGTGTACCTTTTCGTCTCCCCCATTATTGTTCTCTTTTTTTTATAATTCCCTAAGTTCCTTACTTTTTTCCCCCTGCTTAAATTCTCATTGTTTTGTGTGGTGCATATATATTTGGTGCCCCCCTGTACCAATATTTATGTGTTCGAATAAATAAATAAATAGATGTAAGGATGTAGACAATCTATTCAAGGGAAATCAACAGGGTGTGGTGGATCACCCATTTACTTACTCCTGTCACCCCTCGTGGAGGAGCATAGACCGCCCACCAGCATTCTCCAAAAAACTCTGATGAACTAACCCTGGATAATTTTAAGGATGGTGTCTAGTTTCAGCAGTTAGACTAACTGAAATCTGGAAACTGGATTCGATTCCACATGAGGGGTCGCGATCGTTGTTCGTCCCAGTTCATTAGAAAAAGCAAAAATCCTCTTGTGACAATCACAAAGGAATCAGTTTAGCTTATAGTGTCTAAAATAATACTTCGACGTCTAGCTAGAGCTAATGAGGAGCGAACCCGAGTAAACTGGTCTGGTTTCAGATTTGAACGTTAATGTGTGTACTAAATATTCATCATCCAGCAGATTCTGAAACATAAACATACTTTGTGACGTTCAACTGTAGGTGTATCCCTTGACCGTAAGACAGCATTCGACTCTGTTAATCGCGAGGAGATTCACTTGTTGACTTACAATACCCAGGTGATATTGTTCTGTTTGGTGAAGACACAGACAAAATACAATCCTCCAACCACCTCAAGCAACAATTTATACATGTTTGGGATGCGGTTCTCTCCCTCGAAATGTAGAATGTCACTTCAGGATGGACTGAACTAATGATGGTGAGAGTAGTAGTTGAACGCATCGACTGCTTAACTTATCTTGGGTGTCTCGTTTGTCCTGAGGTCTGACGGAATCTCTGCACTGATTCGAAAAGCTTCATCGACTTTCGCCAACTTGCGTCACCTGTGGCGCAAGCGAGATATCCGTCTTTTAACAAAAGGGTGAGTTTACTGCTCAACGATTCGTTCTCTTCCACTGTATGGATGCGAAACACGGCTATTACGAGTAAAGGATATTTGTAGGTTACTGGTATTTGTGTCTTTTAAGTCCACAGAGTAGATAATGTCTGGGTAAGGAATAGAGCACAAGGCAAAGATGGCAAATCGATTCAAGAGATAGTAAACCTTCATCAACTGAGGTGGTTAGGACATGTGTTGCATATGTCCATCTACCACCTACCTTGATGGGCAATGTTTTTTGATGTAGTAGTAGGCTGAAAGAAAGCTAGGTGTAGCCGAACTAAAACATGATATCAATCCATAAAGTCGCTGACAATTGGACTTGGACATATTAATAGATATAGGCTATCTAGTACGCATAATTATTGTAACTCATGGTTAGAGACTCTGAGTGACGTGGCTCAAAATCGTTTGCAATTGCGCAGTTGCATCCATTTGTTATCTCTCACTGAATTCCTCATAACTTCTGTTTTATTTCAGTAATTTATATTTTCTTTCTGAATCGTATCTTTGATGCCTAATCTTTCTTATTCCCACTGATAATGTTACTACCTCTACTATTCTGGGATTTGGCCTGACAATTTTATTTCTCTGCTAATGGGGTATGGCAACGTAAACTAATGTACATACGTTAAAATTCTACGTTAAGAATGACCAAAAAAATTGGAACATTCTGGTGGCAATTTGCTATGGGTGTGCAATTCCGAAATACAACCTATAAGGATGGAAACCAATATCGATTTAAGGTAAATGTAATGTCAACTTTCCACAAATTTCTTTTATATTACCTTGTGGACTTTCCGTTTTTATGAGACATACAAGTATGAGTTTTATTTTTTATTTCTTGTATTGTCCTTTTAATACAGTTCAACCTGTGAAAATAAAAATTGGTCATAAATTCCCTTAGCTAGTAATTCATTATTCCTTCACAAATCTTTCCTTTTAATTCATTGCTTTTTCAGACTACTTCCATACGTAATGTCAGGGAACACATTTCTTCTTCCTGAAGATCCTTACGGCCCTAAAGGTCCATCCTTATCTGAATGTTTAACAATATCAAATTCAACCGAGGATTAATCGGGTTAATCTTATTATCTCTTTTTTGTTCTTTGATTGCTACTTTATTTAATCCAAGTTTCGTGAGAAACAGGAACGAATGATTATCTTCATCTTAAATTATTGGTTTATTTCTTTTTGTATAAAACGCTCCAGAAATTTTTTATTTATGAATTTAGAGAAAACTTTCATCTATTCAAGTTACTTAAAGTGTTTTTTGTTACTTTCTTGTCTTCTATTCGCTCAATAAATAAAACGTTTAAGTCGTGAAATAACTGTAGTATCTGTATTTGAGGATAATTTAGTCATCAAATGAAAGTGATCAAAATGTTATTTCCACCTGTTAATCAACCCTATTCTTAGTTGTGATACTTCTGTAATCGAATCGATCATTTCAGTTAGGTCAGAAACATAATTTATTTTGATTAATATATACATTTACAGAATTTTTTTTACTACATATATACATATCACACCAAGTTTCATTAAAATGCAAATACAATGTAATTATATAGGCGATCAGATATGCTTTCCAAGTTGAACTACATAACAATATCTGCTAGCGCAAAACCTCCGTGAACACAACATCATATATGAAAACCGAGCGTGATGAAATCACATTCATTTAGATTATCGGTCTAATTCGAAATTACGTAATCCAAAGTAATGATTTTTGTCTGAACACAGTCACTCTTCAATGTGGACATACATAAAGAGCCTTAAGCTAACCAAATGTCACGTCATAATTTTTTAATTACTGATTGCTTTTGAGCGTTAAACATTGCTAATTACGTTAATCACAGTCACACATCAAAATATCATTTTAAAATTTCACCCTAAGCGATTCAATAGTACTCAATTAATATAAAGCAGGTCTTAGTAATATTTGCATATTGCTCAAATCGTAGCGCTTTAAAAATGGCAAGTGAAAAAAACGAGTGGTAATAACAATGGTATGTGTGAATCGAAATAAAGAATAGATGAATCAGCGTGAGCAAAGAAAGACATGATCATATGCTTTTTAATATGTAAAGGTAAGGAATATATATTTGCCTATCATAAGTTGCAACCGTACCACACTGTTTCTTTACAATTGTTTACGACCGTCCTTATCTGAATGTTTAACAATATCAAATTCAACCGAGGATTAATCGGGTTAATCTTATTATCTCTTTTTTGTTCTTTGATTGCTACTTTATTTAATCCAAGTTTCGTGAGAAACAGGAACGAATGATTATCTTCATCTTAAATTATTGGTTTATTTCTTTTTGTATAAAACGCTCCAGAAATTTTTTATTTATGAATTTAGAGAAAACTTTCATCTATTCAAGTTACTTAAAGTGTTTTTTGTTACTTTCTTGTCTTCTATTCGCTCAATAAATAAAACGTTTAAGTCGTGAAATAACTGTAGTATCTGTATTTGAGGATAATTTAGTCATCAAATGAAAGTGATCAAAATGTTATTTCCACCTGTTAATCAACCCTATTCTTAGTTGTGATACTTCTGTAATCGAATCGATCATTTCAGTTAGGTCAGAAACATAATTTATTTTGATTAATATATACATTTACAGAATTTTTTTTACTACATATATACATATCACACCAAGTTTCATTAAAATGCAAATACAATGTAATTATATAGGCGATCAGATATGCTTTCCAAGTTGAACTACATAACAATATCTGCTAGCGCAAAACCTCCGTGAACACAACATCATATATGAAAACCGAGCGTGATGAAATCACATTCATTTAGATTATCGGTCTAATTCGAAATTACGTAATCCAAAGTAATGATTTTTGTCTGAACACAGTCACTCTTCAATGTGGACATACATAAAGAGCCTTAAGCTAACCAAATGTCACGTCATAATTTTTTAATTACTGATTGCTTTTGAGCGTTAAACATTGCTAATTACGTTAATCACAGTCACACATCAAAATATCATTTTAAAATTTCACCCTAAGCGATTCAATAGTACTCAATTAATATAAAGCAGGTCTTAGTAATATTTGCATATTGCTCAAATCGTAGCGCTTTAAAAATGGCAAGTGAAAAAAACGAGTGGTAATAACAATGGTATGTGTGAATCGAAATAAAGAATAGATGAATCAGCGTGAGCAAAGAAAGACATGATCATATGCTTTTTAATATGTAAAGGTAAGGAATATATATTTGCCTATCATAAGTTGCAACCGTACCACACTGTTTCTTTACAATTGTTTACGACCGTCCTGTGCATCTTATCTAGTAGGTCTATATCCCCTTACGTAGCATAGACCGATAACCATAGGCTAATCCCATGTCTTAACTTAGTCCCCACTCATAATGATGGGCATCTGCAGAAACAAAACACGCGAGAAAAAACGGAGTTAATATAACTTCTCATAACCATCTAGTGGTAGCCAAGGTAGAGCTGAAGCTGAACAGACATTGAACACCTGAGCACCAGCACAACAAAAGTATAATATAACCTTCCTTCAAGACTCTGACTAGCCCACCGAGTTCAAGACAGCTCTCAGAAACAGCTTCCCATTTTTACAAGATCTACTAGAGAAAGAAGGAACCACTATGGTGATCAACTGGGGCAGCGCTAAAGAAGTAATAAATTCAGCATCCCACTTGTTGGGGCCAATGAAGCACCAGCGTAAAAATGCATCTTTGTAAACACCGTTAGGAAAACTCCACAAGAACGGAAAACAAAGAGGCAACAATCAACAACGGACGAACAAACCCAGAGAAATCCGAATATACAGAAGCAGATAGACGAGTGAAGCGGGATATTAGCGATGACAAGGGGAAACGCTGTAAGAAAAGGACGCATGAGAGAAATGTGTGACACAACCAAGAAGCTTGTAGGGAAGTACAGTGGAGCACAAAGACCAGTCAAGGACAAAAAAGAGAAACTAAGCACTGGAACGAGTGGGTAGAGCACTTTGAAGAGACCAGCACTACTGCACATCATTTTACGCCAACTTAGTTGATTATGATAAAGTTTCCGGCATAAACCATAGGGAAAGCTCGTAGAAAAATATTTTATATTCTAGAGTACCTTACGTTGTCACCATCATGCCGAACTTCTCTAATGGACGCGATCGCAGGGTCGCACATTCTGGGAGTCCACAAGTGCATTCAAAGTGAAAACTGCTGTTAAACAAGATTGTTCCCTTTACAAATTTTCTTTTCCCGCTAGCTGCTGACTCGATTGGAAGTCAATACGTCGGGAAAATCACAGTTGGATTATTCTGAATTCGTCCTGTTACCGCACGCGTAGCAAAACGTACAGTGTCGCAGTGGTTTCTTCAGTAGTTAGTCTCAACCAACGGAAAAAGAAAGGCCCTGAGATGAAACACAGTGAGCATCAACCAAATCACACCTGGTGAAAGGATTATTGAAGACGTCGATGCCTTCATATACTTGGGCATGATCATCGATAAACAAAAACAATCTAATGCAGATGTGGAGGCAGTACTTGAAAAAGCAGAGATATCATACCTACAATATGAGCATATCTTGAACTTTCAAGAACGATCACCCAAGTCAGAATCTTCAATATCAACGTTAGAACAATTCAAATGCACGGAGCTAAAACTTGAAGAGTTACCAACAGCACCATTAAACGACTATCTACGCAAGATACTAGAAACGCATTGCTCAGACATCAGTGATAACCTACTGTGACAGAGAACAAATCAGTTGCCAGTTGAGGAAACTAGAAAGAGATTGAATCTATAACGCCTGTTCCACTTCTAGCACCTATCCATATCTACATATAATGCTTGAGAATTAAGGCTGTATCGAGGCAATACGCACATATGCCAATAAGAGACTGATCAATTTCAGTCCTAAACATTAATGGGGAGATCCAAACAAACAATACCAAGTGAATTTAAACTTCACCCCATCGCACAAGCAAGTGGGTATCAGGGCTCAGTAGCTAAGTGGATAACGCGATGGCGTTTGGAGCGAATGGTACTGAGTTCGAGTCCCAGGGTGAACATCAACTCTGAGATGACACGCGTATCCTGGACTCTAGTACTAGCCACCATCTATCTTTGATTATAATATAAGTAATACCTAGGGTCCGGCGTACATACGTATTGACTTTAGCAGTCAGCATTGCACATCTAGACAACTCACAAAATGTTCATCAAGAGAAGCAAACAACGGTGAAATGAGATTTTATCAATACTAACCGTATTGGGCTGATTTACGATAGATTCTTAGAACTTAAACAGAAAATAAATGTCCACTTAAAGCTAACGTGGTATCACAAGATAACTGGCTACCTCTTCGGACTTCGCAGACAACGTGCCAAACATTCTCAAAAGCAAACAGAACAGTTCACCCGGTTTGACCTACTGGGGGACCCATGTTCACAAATAGTGGAAACTGCGCTAAAACTGATGCGTAATTATGCACCTTTCTGGCATCGCTTGTAAGTAGTTTGGCCAGGATTTCGACTTAATGCAATGTAACTGAGTCGCGATAACGTGACCAACGTAATATCCATCGTTATGTTTGAAGTTAATGAGAGAATTAGCATGGAATACAAGTTCTGAAACAACAATTAATGTCTTTTAAACAACATTCCAAAGAAAACATTTCGGATATTTGTGTTTACAAATGTACATATTAAGCAAAAGTTTAAACACTAGTTTGAAATGCTTTGGGAAATCGACCGGAACAGTATTGAATTCAAGTTTAATTTTTACGTCTTCGTTTATTAGGGCTATTCTTGGTTTTATTGTTAATACTAGAGGACTGAGTTGTAGTATTTGAACCATTTTGTATAAAATCACATAATAAACCACGACTATTCGCATCAGAATTATGGTATAGTCGGAATAAAAGACTGGGTGGTGGAGCAGGCGGTAAATTAGCTTCATCATCACTAACAAGTATAAGACTTTCTTCATGAGCATCATCGTAGGAACCTGAGCCATTTCTTGACCCAATACTATGAATATTAAGACACTGATCGCCATCAATATTTCTCTCTGTCGTTGTAATTGTATTCAAAGGAAGTTGTGACTGAAACACAAAACTAACTTTTACTGACGACTGTTGATTATTATTACAAGATTTCATATCTAGAGATTGATTGCTATTAACATTTAAGGAAGCTGAGGTATGAGCACGTAGAGCTGGAGGCATAGTACTTGGATTCATGACACATGTTTTCTTATGACCAGGTAAAAGGGATAACTGTCCAATAAAATCACATCCAAGTGCACGCCAAGGACATGCGACCTGAAGGGAAAATTAATGTATTGCAAAAATGAATAGTAAAATGAAAAACAAATATTGTTATCACTGAATCCATAGCAAATGTACTGGATTCAAGTTTATCGTTGCAACAATTTAAAACAGTATAAACAACTTACTGAAAACAAAAACTGCTCATTGACACAAACATTAGACTATTTAGTTGGCGAAAATATGGCAAATCCTAATACAGTTGGATTTAGTCTGAGGATAAAGTACGAAGTCGCACTGCTAACCATATCGGGATGTAGTGGCAGTAACGTCTTTCCCATAGAAAGTCAACATCTTGAGATATCCTGATATCAAACAAACGGAAGGAGGGATAAGTGAAATTCAGACTTAAAAATTACACAACCTTTCTTTCCTCACGAGCAAACCGAGCTGGCAGAAGATTTAAAAACTAAGTCAACTCTAAAGAAGTAATCGTAAATATAATCGTGTAGCTGGTTGACTGCAGATGTTTCTTAGCTTGAAATAATTAGGCTTCCAAATATATTAAGTGTTCAGCATTAATTTTATACGTTTACAATCAATAAACATTTACCCTTACTATTATTATTATTATTATTACTATGATCAGCCGTGAAGTAATGACAGTTTATAAACCTTTAGCATTTCTTTCGTTCATGCTCTTCACTATCAATTTCTTTTATTTGTTACTATTTTTCATTTTCCAAATTTACAAACCGCCTTAACAAATTATGGAAAGACATTCCTAGTCTTTTGAAATCATTTTCCATAACACACAGAGATCCTAATATTCAGGCTCTGTTTTAAATCAGACGCACTAGCCAGAACTCCAAAATCTTGGCATTCGTGAATACGTCTCCGAAACTCGTACAAAGGATACAAAATTTATTACTTGCATGGTCTAACATGATTAGTAGGACTGATCTATTGAGTTGTCGCAGGCTACATAGCAAATATTCATCATCCCACTTCTGAACAGAATCCCAACGGACAGTCGATCATACGTTGACTAAATGGAACTGAAAGTTCCAGGAAAGATTAAAATACACCAAATTAACCAGACTAATTCGAACAGAAAATACTAAAACAGTCCTTTCTTAATCCTAACCAGCGGAATAGGTAATTGACGGCTTGATACAACCATACTCGGATGATCATTTATTTCAAGTAAGTACCAAACTTTAGACACAAGTAGAAATACTTCCTAACCTGGTGATGACCGCCACCAACTTAACACTGAAGCTAAAGAGATTCTACAGTAATAACCATCTAACAGATGATTCCCTGATAACTCATAATTCAGTCCCAATTATTCTTAAGTGGAAGCATGTATAGATCTAAAAGTGACATAACACAGGAAAACCAGAACTTTATGATTAATTCGAAGATGGAAATGTTAAGAGTGTATATCAAATAGTCGGTAAAAAATAAGTGGGACATGAAAGGAATTTTCGTCCATAAAAATGGGAAATAAAAATTACCAATCAATAGTAAACCCTACTGGATCGAGACTACTACTCACGTAGAAGCGTTTCAAACAGGAGAAACTTTAGTGTAAGCTGAAAAAAAGTCTGCGAGATAAACGTAACCAGTGATTATTAGTGCATGAAGGATAAAGGAAAGTCAGTGGAAGTTGATATATACTACCTAGAATTATCAAGAGAATTTACGAAATTATTAAACGCTAAATAAACACTAAATTTTGAAGGGTGGAGAGTGATTTTTGTAACGTATGTTATACTGACATAGAGGTCATTTAGATAATTTAAATAAGTTCGCATGTTACATTAGGATTACTTTTCTTGAGATAGAAAGTTGATGATCTGTCAACAACGCATAAATAAATGATTTACAAACTGCAGAAGAGAATGTCTGATACATAGGTCAAATCTTGTAAGTTTTCCCACGTTTACACAAAATTGTACGATTCATATACATTTCTTTGAAAGTTATTTTTTCAGTAGTTTTCTTAGATAATTACATGAATATTCCAATTTTCGTGAACCTATTTAAAGCACGAATCAAAGTAGTTATATGAAAAATGTTAAACAGGCTTAATCGTTGAGATGTCTGGACTTTAATCGATGAGCAACATGCTAGAAATTCGCTCTACATGAACCTGTTCATATACAATAAGTATACATATGAATATGTAATTAGCGAATCAACAATGAATTAGTTTCGTTTCTGATGGAATTTCGCTGTTTATCTTAATTAAATTCACAGCACATAACTTTCTCATTGGTTTCACTTCAAGTCTGAAAGAAAAGACAATCTAATCATTAGGAATACGGAACAAAACAATACATTGAAGCAGAAATAGGAACCGTATGATTCTTTGAACCAAATGTAACAAAATGACTTACCATATAATCACCTATTATATTTTCTACAATGAAATCATGATGCATTGATGCTTTTGGAATCGGTTTACGGTCCACCGGACAGTTAGGAGTATTTTGAATCCAGGGCTCAATACACTGAAAGTATATAAAAGTAACTTTGAAGATATTTACCGTTTGGTAAGAATTATCTGGTGTATAGACGATATTTTCTTATGTGTAAAGAATAGATATTAAATGCTAGATGTAAATCAATTTCTTTAGACATAAGAACTACTTCACTATGTGTCACAATAGCGAGGTTGAGACGAAGGTTACGGTCACAAGTGCTCGACTTTCGGGTTAAAAATGTGGATCTAAAAATACTGCAAACTAAATGATGTGAATTTATAAGACGAGTATTAAATGTGCTGGAACCTCAATAACATACATTTTGTATACAAGTAAATCTAAAGACCGAGGACTAACATTCGATTTTTAGAAACTAAAAACATAAGCCAAACAGGACTGGTACTTTGACAAGAAATTACCTTTATCATCTTAATAAAGTATCCTAAACAACTCGCTGGAAAATTCCCATTATATTAAAACACAATTATATGGACGAAGAATCTTCTTTTCAATAATTTCTCATCAGGTTCTACAATTATAAATTCAAATTAATAATCCATAGAATTGGCCAAATTTAAGGCAGAGTACATCATTTGGAAATTGTAGTATGTAAATTAAGAATTGTTGTTTGTTATATAAAACCAAATCAGATCGCTAATGTTGGAGCTGACTAATATGAAGTGCTAACTTGAATCAGTTTATAAGCGAAATGAAATGGTGCGATAAATAATCAGAATAAATATGGTCAACATGGGGTGAGAGAGAAAATAATGGAATAAAAATCGGAAATTGCGTAATATGTAAAATAATATGTGGATTTAGGGGTGGATATTGAATAAATTCCTCAAAAAGGTTATCAAGTGTAATGATAATAATAATAATAAGTTTGGAACATAAAATGAACATTAATCAAATTACGCCCGACCTGAGCATTCAAGTCTCCAGCTAGTACTACAATATCTGTCGAACGCACTTTCTGGAGAAGAACAGTTAACTGGTGGTAGAACTCATCCTTGATTGCATCCGGGCTGCAATCTGTCGAAGCATAGGCGGAGAGGACGAAAAGACATCGTTTCTCACACCGATTTCTTCTCACTTTGATGGAACTTTCTAATCTAACAGCACATAACCGACTGTTAGTGGGGATCCAGTCGATTAGTGCTGCCTCAGCTCTAGCGCTTAGTGCGACACCAACGCCAGCAAGACCAGACGAAGATGCCACAGGGTCCCCGGATAAACGCACATAAAACAAGCTTTTTGAAGTGACAGATGGAGAGCGAATTTGTAGTACTTCACCAGTCTTGAATACGGGTCTCGGATAGACAACAAACGTCAATATTAATACTTTCCAAAGACATAGCCAGCCCTATCTGTTGTCCGACCTGCATAAGTGTGCGAACGTTGAAGGCAGCCAGTTTGAATGGTGCGCGTGGTTTCAGAAAGACTGCTTCAGTACTCTTATTCGATGGTAACATACATAATACCTTTGTTTCATCTTCGATCGTATCCACAGAGCATATAGTCTTGATTCTATGATGCAGTGTCTCAATGAGGTTCCTTTTGTATTGTAGAGGAACAAAACTAAGAAAGTTTGTATATTGACCCGTCAAGGTAATTTTCCTGTTTATGTTTCTTTTTAGCGACCCGTCCTTCCTCCTTGTAAGTAGGACATTTAGAAAGGCTATTCTATCCCGATTTTCCTTCTCCCATAAGGTTTTTGTGGACGGGTGAACTGTATTGAAACGCTCGAGTGTTTCTATTCCGTCCATCTGGTTGTTGCAAAGGATAAACGTATCATCCATATATCAGCAGTAAAATGAAAACTTATCGATCTCTTGTGCTAGTGGGCCGTTTTCTAGTTTAGCGAGGAAGATGCCTGCCAATATGGGACCTAGGGGTGAACCCATCGCGACCCGATCTATTTGTCTCTAGATTTCACCACTGAATTTGAAATGTACATTCATAGTACATTTTAGTAATAATTCTTTGATGACCTCCACAGGGATTGTCGTTTCCAGTTCCTATTCTCTAAGTTGTTCATAAATATATTCTACAGTTTCTCTGAGTGGGACATTTGTGAACAATGATGTTACGTCAAAGGACACCATCGTTTGATCTTTCGTGTTTATGTTTTTAATCTTATCAACGAATTGGAATACACATGCTTAATACTATGTTTCCCCAGGCGTTTATGGAGTGGTTTCAAAACGGTTACTAACCACTTTGCTACAGTATGATATGGGGAATCGTACATGTCAAAAATTGGCCTTAATGGGATATCCGGTTTATGTATCTTCGGCAGTCCGTATAACTTAGGTAAATGCGTACCCATCGGCTTAATTGTTTCGTATATGTCTGGTGGAATCATCTGTTGATCTCTGAGCTTTTTTAAAGATCTGGTCAGTTCATTCTCTATTTTATTATTGACATATTTTTGGTTACTCAGTTTCTGAAATTTTTGAAGATCATTCAAGATGTTATTTATCTTGTCAACATAATCTTTTTTGTTAAGTAAGACAGCTCCTGTTCCTTTTTCAGGTTTTGTGATAATCAGATTCTCGTCACTAATGAGTTTATTGATAGCCTCCCTGTGTTACTTAGTTATATTTACCATTCTTAAACTGATAGCAGCAGTCAACCAGGTTTGATTTGAAATGTTCAAGTTCCTGATCAGACGTCAGAACTCGTCCTGACGTCTGACGATTTAGATTTTTAAATTGGATGTCCGTATCGATTTGATTTATACAGTTTCGTGTATCACAGAATTTTAGACCAAGTGCTAATACTCCAAGTTTTTCTTTATTTAATTCAGTACCGGAAAAATTATGCACATACCTTTTTTGGTTCAGTCGGAAATTTGTTTTCAACCGATTGATTTTCTAGGCTTTTGAGAAGTTGGATATGTTTTTTGTTTGATCGTTTCTTAGTTATTTTTGTGACGCACTCCATAAACTGAGACTTAAGGTCTTCTGTTAATCCATCAACTGCAAATCTTCTGCGAGCAATATTTACTTCTATCTCTGTCAAGTCATTAGTTAATGTGTAAATTCTGTTAAGTGCATAGCGTTTTGATGTTTTTCTATTTGGATGAATGTGATTACGGCGTAAAGTCTTATAGAATGAAAGTCGGAAATTACGTAATATGTAGAATAATATGAAATAGGTCAGATATAGTAGGTTTAGGGGTGGATATTGAACAAATTTCGCAAAAAGGTTATCAAGTGTAATCGTCCGACAATGGCGGTCTATCTTGACTTAAAAACAGCGTTTGACTCTGTTGACCAAGAGGTTCTGTGCCAATGCCTGTCATTGAAAGGCGTACCTCAGCAATACATAAACCTTGTGAAGGCTCTTTACTCGAACACTACTAATCGAGTGAGAGCTTATGGCGAACTGTCATCTGATTTTGCAACCTCAAGTGGTATCCATCAAGACTGTCCACTATCTTCATCATAGACCTACTGATGGGAATAACGTTCTGGTCGACTGAATTCTCGGGCATTGGTCTCCTTCCAGGAGGTCCACTTATTGACTTAGAATACGCAGATGACATAGTCCTGTTTGGTGAAGACGCTGATGAAATGCAGAGTCTTTTGGTAGCACTGAGCAACAATGCCAGGATGTTTTGGATGCGCTTTTCCCCCTCTAAATGCAAGTTGCTGCTTCATGACTGGTCTGCGTCAACACATGAACTAAGGATAGGGGGTGAAGTAGTCGAACGCGTCGACAACTTCACTTATCTTGGAAGTCTGGTCAGCCCTAATGGGTCAGTGTCTGACGAAATCTCAGCACGGATTCGAAAAGCTCGCTTGGCCTTTGCCAACTTACGTCATCTATGGCGAATGCGAGATATCCGTCTATCAATTAAGGGATGAGTATGCTGCGCGGCAGTTCGTTCTATTCTACTTTAAGGCTGCGAAACATGGCCTCTAAGAGTAGAAGATACTCGTAAGTTACCAGCATTTGACCACAAATGCCCTAGAAATGTTGCTCGCATTTTTTGAGATCGTCAGATAAGTAATAGTGAGGTTAGACGCAGGGTATTAGGGAATGATGATAAATCAGTTGATGAGGTTATGAACCTTCATCGACTGAGATGGTTGGGCCACGTGTTGCGTATGCCTGTACACCGATTATCACGACGCGCAATGCTGAATAGTGTAGGGGATTGTTGGAAGAAAGTTAGGGGCGGCCAAACTAAAACGTGACATCAGTGCTTGAAGTCACTAACTTCTGGTCTGAGCCATGTTGGTAGATGCAGACTGCCTGGTTGCGGTCCGCGTGACTATCGTAACCAATGGTTGGAGACTCTTGGTGACATGGCTCAGAATCGATCACAATGGCGTCGGTGTATACACTCTCTGTCTTCCTTTAAACTAAGAGATTAAAATCACTTCAAATCTTTCTTTCTAGGAACTAATTCTATCTTCCTGTACTATCTCCTTATACACACTCTTTCTTCTATATATTACCACCACTGAATTAACTACTTCTATGAATCCGGTGTTCATCTTGTTGTGCTAATGCGGTATGGCAACTTGGACCGATGCATATAAGTATCTGGTCCTACGTTGTAGCTGACTGACTGACTATCAAGTGTAATGACAATAATAATAATAACAAGGATAATCACAGTAGTAAAGATAATAATAATAAGTTTGGAACATAAAATGAACATCAAATTTCGTCACCGTATTATAAGGTTGATTATTAACTAGTTGGCCCCAAAGTTGACCAGGGTAAAAGGAGTAGCTGAACATATTTCTTTTGGTTGTAAAGCTCTGGCTTTTCGATCCGAATAGCAACAACTAATTGCGATCATCATGCGCACGCAAAATGATATGCCTATAACGACTACAGCACAGATCGGCAGTCAATGACTTAATATACGAATACCAGTTTCCAACCTACTGAAATCGAAGCAGAAATTGATGATCATACACGCCCCAACTAACTAGGATTATGACGAATCACACACTAGTAACTTTTCCCCGTATTTGGAAACAAATACTATAATTTATTTAGTAGCCCTGCTACACACCAACGATGTTTCTAGGACATTAATTATTCTACCCCCATGAGTGTACTACATTTTCATTGATAATGTTCAATACCAATTACGACATACAAAAACTCCGATTAGTAATGTAGCTTTTCAAAAACCAGACAGAATTTTACTACTCGAATAGTGTTAGCTCAAAGTTATTGTGTGATAATATAACTGACTAACTGAAATTAGTAAACTACTCACCAAACATTCGGTAGGCAATCATAAAAGTTCGTCTTACCTAAGTTACTGACTACAGGTAGTAAAAAACACGAAATTAAACAAGTAATTACGCACTTCTAAAGTACCACTTGTACGTAATTGGACAACCGAGTGATGTTAAAGTTATGATTATTTCCTAATTGAAGCGGCTTCCGGGTGGGGGGCGAAACTAGTAATATGTTACCGTACTTTTTCATTACATTACAAGCTGTCATAACAGAGGTGCATCAGATTGACTACTATATTATGAAACCAGTGAATATCGTACTTTATCACTACATGCATATATCTTTCCAAAAAACTTGTCAGGAAACGAATAAATGAAACACAATAGCATTATGAGGATAGAACTTTACGAAACACAAGGAACCTGCACTTTTATAAACCTCGGATGTACGATAAGTATGAACATAAAAAGCATTTATTCACAAACTTACATTCTTGCAAAAACTATGACCACAAGGAGCACGTTGGGGATTACAGAAAGCTTCTTGACATATTGGACAGAATAGATGAGGACTCAAAGCTGATGGATTGACGAACGTTCTAGAAATGTGGAGCGTAGTAAAACTTTTTACCTCTCATCTGGAAAAAGATTTGACTTTCTAGTGGAAGTTTTCTTGATGGAGCGACGTTGACCAGTCATTATATGACTAGACACACGACCTGAAAAATATCAGATGAGACTTCAGCGAAGTTATTTCGATATGAATTAAAAGTCTGACCAAGGAAAAATTAGGAACGTTAATTTCAAAGCTGTTTCAAGTACAAACAACTGTTTAGTATGACGAAAACGAGTGATATGATGTATGGAGATCGCCAACCAAAGAAGCAACTACGAAGTACAATAGACGTATATTGCTCTGCTGCTGAGAATGGACTTCAAAACAGCAAAGCATTAGGTCTATAAAGCTATTATCGTATCAAAGGTTTTTTAATACCTATTGCTATGGGAAGCTTTCACTAGTTCAATTCACTTGATATTGTTTTACTTGAATCTTCCCATTGATGTTTAGGACTGCACTTGATCAGTCTCTTATTGGCATATGTGCATACTGTGCGTATTGCCTCGATATTGCCTTAATTTACAAACATTATAAGCAAAGATGGATAGTGACTAGCAGTGGAATCCAGAACGCGCGTTTCGTCCTATTTGGGAATCGTCAGCTGGATGTACCTGCATCTCAGAGTTGATGTTCACTCTGGGACTCGAACCCAGTACCGTCCGCTTCAAACGCCATCGCGTTATCCACACAGCAGCTATAGTCAACTGAAAAGTAATATGTCTTGAGTTTGTGAACTTTTTGGAGTGTTCTTGTAAACTCCCTTACCGTTGTTGCTACCTTGACGTGGTGGTCCGGCTTACTTATCGTGATGAAGCAACTGAGCTATACTGGCTGGAACAACCGTTACTCAAGGTCCTACCATGCCAGACACGTCGGTTGAAGAGCGGTAAGACTAAAAGCAACAAACCCAAGGTCCGAAGGCGAAGTCGTACTGCTGACTGTACAGAGGTGTGACAGCAGTAAGGTGTTTCCTTCAGACAACCAGCATAACAGCGATGCTGCCTTACTAAAAGAAGGGGTGGGGTTAGAAAAGGTCGACCCTAAAAATGCACACCTCGCCTTATCCCATGGATATCCGTCTCCGGCGGTAAGGTCTCAACAAGTACGGAGCTAACACAAAAACTACTCATAAAAAGGTCGTGTGTGACAGACCTCAAGCAGCTGTCCCTTGGGCACTGCGGTTACGCTCTCAGGTCACTATGACTACCTCTAATCCAATTTTCTTTTCAGGTACCTCCAGCAGAACTCTCCCACGGTGTGGGCGACCGGGAAGTGATAACCGCCCTCATACCTCTAACAGCACTCAAGACCATTGTATTCATAATCAACCTACCTCATCAATTCCTATTATTCCTCTTACATCGACTTTCAAATCTAGACTCCCTCTTTCGGCTTCCTCCTCAAGTGTCACCACAGCCAACGATTCTAGTGCGCAAAACACTGTCCCAGGTCTACTGAAACCCCGCTCCAAACTACACATTGGAACCTTCAACGTACGCACACTATGCCAAATCGGTCAGCAGGCCTCCTTGGCTAAAACCTTAGAATCTCGTACGATTGATGTATGCTGTGTCTCCGAAACACGCATACAGGATCCTAGCGTGGTCATTCACTTGACCTCACCTCGGCAAAACGGAGAGCCGACGAGATACACCCCCCGTGTATCTGGCGACCCGATGGCTAGTTCTCGTGGACTGGCAGGTGTAGGCATAGCACTAAGTACGAGGGCAGGAAAAGCGCTATTAGAGTGGATCCCCGTTAACAGTCGTCTATGCGCTGTTCGGCTGAATGGCTCGGTAAGAACTCGAAAGGATAGGGACACACGTCGTTGCCTTTTCGTCGTTTCTGCCTACGCTCCCACTGACTGCAGTTCGGATGAAGTGAAAGATGAATTTTACAGAAAACTCTCTGAACTTCTTCAGAAAGCTAAACGTTCAGACATAGTACTCGTAGCAGGCGACTTTAATGCCCAGGTAGGTAGCTTAAACGAAACAGAAAGACATTTAGGTGGGTATTTTAGTATTCCGGCACAGAGAACAGATAATGGTGATCGTCTGCTGCAACTGTGCTCAGACAATCGTTTATTTTTAGCAAACACTAATTTTAAGCATAAGGAGAGACATCGTCTAACATGGCGACCACCTGCACCAAACCAACGATGGACTCAAATAGACCATATTGCCATCAGTCATCGTTGGAGAGGGTCAATAGAAGATTGTCGCTCATTCTGGAGTACCTGCTTGGACTCCGACCATGCCCTAGTACGAGCACGCACCTGCTTGCGCCTCACTGGACGCAAAAAAGCCACACAAAAAAGACTCATTAGAACCGAATTGAGTAATGAGAAAACCAAAAGTAGGTTCCAGGAACAACTGAGGTCACACTTAGGTAGTTCTGTAAACGAGGCTGACCCCGATGTTGATTGGAAAGACATACAAGCAGCTGTGGAAACAGCAGTGGCATCTACTAGTGATTTAAACCACAGGGTTACAAAGAACCAATGGATTTCTTCAAGGTCTATTGCACTGATAGATTCTCGTAAACTCATCCCATCAGGTTCTGAACACGATGAAGAGGGTAAAGAAATCAGATCTAGGTTAAGCAAAAGTCTAAGGAACGATCGTGAGCAGTGGTGGGCAACGAAAGCAAAAGAGATGGAAAAGGCGGCGGCTATAGGGAACACAAGACAACTCTACAGACTAATAAAAGAAACTGGAATTAATAAATCAAGTGTAAGTCAGACTATTTCGGAAAAAGACGACACTCTCATCTGCTCCCAGTCCAGACGTTTAGAACGATGGGCGGAACATTTTAAGGAGCAGTTCAGTTGGCCTTCAGCTACTCTACAACTACCCTCTATTCCCAGACAGTATGAATGGAACATTGAAGTGTCGGTCCCCCAACTCTAGTTGAAGTTCAAAAGGCTATAGTTAATCTGAAACGAGGAAGGGCAGCAGGTCCAGATGGATTGGCCCCAGAGGTCTTTAAGAATGGTGGACTAGTTGTAGCGATTAGGTTGACTAATATTTTAGCTAAAATCTGGGAGTTAGACGTTATCCCATCTAACTGGTCACAATCACTTATCGTCCCAATATTTAAGAAAGGGTCAAAATCATCCTGTGACAACCACAGAGGGATTAGTTTAACTAATATAATATCTAAAATACTAGCTTCGATAATTTTCGGACGCCTAACTAAGACTCGTGAGCTGCAAACACGTGAAAATCAGGCTGGCTTCAGACATGGTCGTGGATGCTTCGACCACGTATTCACCATTCGTCAGGTTCTAGAACACAGGCATACTTATCGGCGTCCGACAATGGTGGTCTTCCTTGACTTAAAAACAGCGTTTGACTCTGTTGACCGAGAGGTTCTGTGGCAGTGTCTGTCATTGAAAGGCGTACCTCAGCAATACATAAACCTTGTGAAGGCTCTTTACTCGAACACTACTAGTCGAGTGAGAGCTTATGGCGAACTGTCATCTGATTTTGCAACCTCAAGTTGCGTCCGCCAAGGCTGTCCACTTTCGCCATTTTTGTTCAACTTCATCATAGACATCCTGATGGAAATAACGCTCTCATCGACTGACTTCTCGGGCATTGGTCTCCTACCAGGAGGTCCACTTATTGACTTAGAATACGCAGATGACATAGTCCTGTTTGGTGAAGACGCTGATGAAATGCAGAGTCTTTTGGTAGCACTGAGCAACAATGCCAGGATGTTTTGGATGCGCTTTTCCCCCTCTAAATGCAAGTTGCTGCTTCATGACTGGTCTGCGTCAACACATGAACTAAGGATAGGGGGTGAAGTAGTCGAACGCGTCGACAACTTCACTTATCTTGGAAGTCTGGTCAGCCCTAATGGGTCAGTGTCTGACGAAATCTCAGCACGGATTCGAAAAGCTCGCTTGGCCTTTGCCAACTTACGTCATCTATGGCGAATGCGAGATATCCGTCTATCAATTAAGGGATGAGTATGCTGCGCGGCAGTTCGTTCTATTCTACTTTAAGGCTGCGAAACATGGCCTCTAAGAGTAGAAGATACTCGTAAGTTACCAGCATTTGACCACAAATGCCCTAGAAATGTTGCTCGCATTTTTTGAGATCGTCAGATAAGTAATAGTGAGGTTAGACGCAGGGTATTAGGGAATGATGATAAATCAGTTGATGAGGTTATGAACCTTCATCGACTGAGATGGTTGGGCCACGTGTTGCGTATGCCTGTACACCGATTATCACGACGCGCAATGCTGAATAGTGTAGGGGATTGTTGGAAGAAAGTTAGGGGCGGCCAAACTAAAACGTGACATCAGTGCTTGAAGTCACTAACTTCTGGTCTGAGCCATGTTGGTAGATGCAGACTGCCTGGTTGCGGTCCGCGTGACTATCGTAACCAATGGTTGGAGACTCTTGGTGACATGGCTCAGAATCGATCACAATGGCGTCGGTGTATACACTCTCTGTCTTCCTTTAAACTAAGAGATTAAAATCACTTCAAATCTTTCTTTCTAGGAACTAATTCTATCTTCCTGTACTATCTCCTTATACACACTCTTTCTTCTATATATTACCACCACTGAATTAACTACTTCTATGAATCCGGTGTTCATCTTGTTGTGCTAATGCGGTTTGGCAACTTGGACCGATGCATATACGTGCCTGGTCATACGTTGCAGCTGACTGACTGACTCTTGTAAACTCTGTTTTGGAAGACAAGAAAAATAACGGCATATCAGATGAGAATTTATCATTAAGTAATTCGAAAACTGTTATCACATCATTTCTGGTCCTTCGATATAACAATCGGAATAGGTTTAGCTTAGCCAGTCGAGCACCATACATGAACTTCGCTATTACCGGAATCAGCATAGTTGCTGTTCTCTGAACCTTTTCTGTAAGCTCACTGTCTTTCTTAAGCAGTTCTAAGCTATCACCTTTGCTATTTATCGTTCTCTATATCTCGACATCTTCGGCATATAACAAGGCCGATGATTATAGGGGAGGAGGGAGATCATTTACTTACAAGAGGAATGACGCTGTCCCCCAAACTGTACCCTGAGGAACTCCGTTGAGCACAGTCTCCAAGCTAGACAACTTAGAGTTCACTCGTACTTTTTGTTGGCGCCCAACTAGCAAGTCTTTTATCCAGATTAATAAATTGCCACTGACTCCAACATTTCCTAACTTATATAACAGTCGGTTGTGAGGAAATTTGTCAACAGCCTTGCCGAAGTCAATGTAGGCTACACCTATAGGTAACTTCTGGTCTTTCAGAGCGTACCAACTTTCATGAGCCACTAATAAGTTAGTGAGACATGAATAACACACTCTAAAGCCATGCTGCTTTCCCCAAAGAATCCGTTTTTCAAAGAGATACGTATACAGCTCCTTCCGAATAATCTGTTTTGAATTTTTAATAACTACGCCGGTTAGGCTGACGGGTCGGTAGTTCTCGTGCTTCTGTTTCGCACAGGGAACGGTGTTTCTACGGTATATACATTGCAAAGTAGTTTGAGAATACTTGAGCTTTACCATAGTCATCCTCCACTAATGATGAAGCATTACTTTCACCCCACAGTGCTGGAATATTTACTCTCCTCTTAGTCCTTTGCCTTACGTACGAATACAAGCGTTTACGGCATTTCATGGGTTCCTTAACAATTTTTTCTTCGTACAACCTAGACTCGAGGAGGTAAGAGTCACAAATATTTCGAGCTTCGCAATATTGAGATTTTGTCTCATCAGTAGTACCCAGAAACCTAAACCTCTCCCACATTCTCCTTCTTTTACGGAGAATGGTGCGAACTTCCCTAATGAACCATGATGGAGAGTCTCACGGACCTTTTGATCTAGTCCAAGCGATGTGGTGACTTTTAAGTACAAATTTCGAAATGCAACCAAGCTGTTTCAATTAGGGACTCTGGCTTTATTGTCCAATCTACTGACGATGCTGAGCGTATAATATCTTCTATATTTACTTTCCAAACGTTATGTCTGGGTTGAGCTGACGTGTGTTTGTTTTTGGCAACTCTATGGATGTCAAAGTTTAGAACTGTATGATCGCTTTTACTTAGGGATGGAATGTAACTGAGGTTCGTGACGTCATCCCCATAATGGGTCAATATAAGTCCTAGTAAGGATGTTTAAGAGTCCGGGTCGTACCTAGTCGCTTCTTTCGCAAGATGCACTAGGTCACATATGACAACTGCATCAACTAGTTTCTGCTTGAACGAATTTTCTGGTAATTCGGTCCTCAGATTTTTCAAGTTTACCGTGGGTGCATTAAAGTTTTCTAAGATTAGACATCGACCACTTTGTGACCAAGTATTGACACTGTCTAGCAAGACCTCATTTACCTGATAGTTGGATTGTGGTAGACCAAACCAATCAACCGCTCTTGTCCCTTGCTTTTCAATCGGCAACTAACTAATTAACACGTCACACTCCCATGGGATACACTGTCGATAATGGGAGAAGGGATAGTTTTCCTAATAAATAGAGCTACTCCTTCTTTACCCTTCTGGATTCTATCGGCTCTTAATAACGTGAAACCTTCAAAATCAAGTTCCATACTGTCTATAGACAATGTCAGCCAAGTTTCTGTGACTGATTACATTAGGCTTCGGGCATTTGTGTTCACCAGCATCTAACCTATGTTTTCGTTCTTTTTCGGGTTCTCATCTTTTTACACGGTATGCGAGCGGCAAATCCTTACGGACAAAAACCCCTGACCCATTTAATTTATATCTATTCTGTAGTGCTAAGTCCTGTTCATTGAGGGATTTAAATACTACTTTAAGCAGCTTCGTTTAACCCTGTTTCAAGTTCATTTGGCTACCTGGTACGTGCACCTTCAGCAAGATGACTCCACAGATGCCAAGTTTCATGCTCAAAACGAGTTTTATGTTTTGAACTTTCATTCTCCTTCATTCTATGAAAGATAACTGACCTGTCACTATGATCAGTCCTTAATTTTTCGGCTACCTTTTAGGGAGTTGGATAGTGTAGCGTTATGTCGTTTCTTGATCTCGACTCGTACTCATTCGAGAACTTTCGTTTGAATGGCAACCACAGTTGCGTCAAACATACAGCGGGGTTCAAGAAGATTATCGCAACTTGGGCGGTCAGGTTACTTTTCTGCTGAAAACAGATCTAGCCTTGCGACTGGGCATTTTAGGCGCTTCCTGCTGGAGGAAGAAGGACAGTAAAGACTTCGTTCCATGAGCTAATATTTCGAAAAAACCTCTTTGAAGTCAGTCTTTCCTCTATCGACCATGTAAGTCAAATGTTCCGATCGCTGTTGCTACCTTGACGTGGTGGTCAGGCTTACCTATCGTGATGAACCAATCGAGCTACATTGGCTGGAACAATCGTTCCACAAGGTTCTACCATGCCAGAAAAGTCGGTTGAACGGTAAGATTAAAAATAACAAACCCAAGGTCCGACGGCGAATTCGTACCGCTGATTGTACAGTGTAACGACAGTAAGGTGTTCTCTTTGAAAAACAAGCACAACAGCGACGCTACCTTCCCACAACGAGGGGTGGGGTTAGAAAAGGTCGACCCTATAAATGCACACCTCGACTTATCCTACAGATTTCCGTCTACGGCGGTAAGGTCTCAACAAGTACGGAGGTAACACGAAAATTACCCACAAAAAGGCCGTGTGAGACCGACATCAAGCAGATGTCCCTTGAGCACTGCGGTCACGCTCTCAGTTCAATAAAACCACTCCTAACCCAATTTTCTTTTCAGGTGCCTCCAGGAGAACCCTCCCACGGTGTGGGCAACTGGGAAGTGATAACTACCCTCATACCTCTAACAGTACTCAAGATCACTGTATTCATGATCAATCTCCCTCTTCAATTCCTATTATTTCTCCTACCTCGACTTTCAACTCTAATCTTCCTCCTCAAGTGTCATCATGGCCAACGATTCTATTGCGCAAAACACTGTCCCAGGTCTACTGAAACCTCGCTCAAAACTACATATTGGAGCCTTCAACGTACACACCCTATGCCAAATCGGCCAGCAGGCCTCCTTGGCTAAAACCCTAGAATCTCGTACTATTGATGTATGATGTGTCTCCGAAACACGCATACAGGATTCTAGCGTGGTCATTCACTTGACCTCACCTCGGCAAAACGGAGAGCCGACGAGATACACCCCCCGTGTATCTGGCGACCCGATGGCTAGTTCTCGTGGACTGGCAGGTGTAGGCATAGCACTAAGTACGAGGGCAGGAAAAGCGCTATTAGAGTGGATCCCCGTTAACAGTCGCCTATGTGCTGTTCGTCTAAACAGCTCTGTAAGAACTCGCTCCCACTGACTGCAGTTCGGATGAAGTGAAAGATGACTTTTACATAAAGCTTTCTGAACTTCTTCATACAGCTAAACGCTCACACATAGTACCCGTAGCTGGTGACTTTAATGCCCAGATAGGTAGCTTAAACCAAACGGAAAGACATTTAGGTGAGTGCTTTAGTATTCTCGCTTAGCGAACAGATGGTGGTGACTGTCTACTGCAGTCTTACTCTGACAATCTTTTATTTTTAGCAAGTACTAATTTTAAACATAAGGAGAGACACCGTCTAACATGGCGACCTCCTGCACCAACTCAACGATGGACTCAAATAGACCATATTGCCACCAGTCATCGTTGAAGAGGCTCGACAGAAGATTGTCGATCATTCTGGAATACCTGCTTGGACTCCGATCATGCTCTAATACGGGCACGCATTTGCTTGCGCCTCACTGGATTGGCTCCAGAGGTCTTTAAGTATAGTGGTCCAGTCTTAGCGATTAGTTTGACTAAAATCTGGGAACTGGACGTAATCCCATTTGACTGGTCCCAAAATATAAGAAAGGATCAAAATCATTCTGTGATAACCATAGAGGGATTAGTTTGACTAATATAGCATCTAAAGTACTAGCCTCAATAATTATCAGACGCTTAACAAAGAATCATGAACTACGAACACAATAAAATCAGGCTGGCTTCAGACATGGTCGTGGCTGCATCGACCACATATTCACCACTCGTTAGGTTCTAGAACACAGGCATGCTTATCGGCGTCCGACAATGATGGTCTTTCTTGACTTAAAAGCAGCATTTGACTCTGTTGACCAAGAGGTTCTGTGCCAATGCCTGTCATTGAAAGGCGTACCTCAGCAATACATAAACCTTGTGAAGGCTCTTTACTCGAACACTACTAATCGAGTGAGAGCTTATGGCGAACTGTCATCTGATTTTGCAACCTCAAGTGGTATCCATCAAGACTGTCCACTATCTTCATCATAGACCTACTGATGGGAATAACGTTCTGGTCGACTGAATTCTCGGGCATTGGTCTCCTTCCAGGAGGTCCACTTATTGACTTAGAATACGCAGATGACATAGTCCTGTTTGGTGAAGACGCTGATGAAATGCAGAGTCTTTTGGTAGCACTGAGCAACAATGCCAGGATGTTTTGGATGCGCTTTTCCCCCTCTAAATGCAAGTTGCTGCTTCAGGACTGGTCTGCGTCAACACATGAACTAAGGATAGGGGGTGAAGTAGTCGAACGCGTCGACAACTTCACTTATCTTGGAAGTCTGGTCAGCCCTAATGGGTCAGTGTCTGACGAAATCTCAGCACGGATTCGAAAAGCTCGCTTGGCCTTTGCCAACTTACGTCATCTATGGCGAATGCGAGATATCCGTCTATCAATTAAGGGATGAGTATGCTGCGCGGCAGTTCGTTCTATTCTACTTTAAGGCTGCGAAACATGGCCTCTAAGAGTAGAAGATACTCGTAAGTTACCAGCATTTGACCACAAATGCCCTAGAAATGTTGCTCGCATTTTTTGAGATCGTCAGATAAGTAATAGTGAGGTTAGACGCAGGGTATTAGGGAATGATGATAAATCAGTTGATGAGGTTATGAACCTTCATCGACTGAGATGGTTGGGCCACGTGTTGCGTATGCCTGTACACCGATTATCAGGACGCGCAATGCTGAATAGTGTAGGGGATTGTTGGAAGAAAGTTAGGGGCGGCCAATCTAAAACGTGGCATCAGTGCTTGAAGACACTAACTAAAGAATAAAAATAGTTGGATTTGAAACCTTATCGACCGATAAGGTTGGTAGATACAGACTTTATTATTATTTGAACACAAAAATATTGGAACAATGGGCACCAAATATATATGCGCCACACATACAGACTACTTGATTGGGGTCCGCATGACTATCGTAACCAATGGTTGGAGACTCTAGGTGACATGGCTTGTAATCGATCACAACGGCGTAGGTGTATGCAACCTTTGTCTTCCCTTTAACAGTGAGACTAAAATTACTCTGTACCTTTCTTTCCACTAACTAATTCTTAATTCTTGTACTAATTCCTTATAAACAATCTTTCTTTGATATATTACCACCATTGAAGTTACTACTTCTATGAATTCGATGTTCATCTTGTTGTGCTAATGAGGTGTGGCAACTTGGACTGATGCATGTATGTGCCTAGTCCTGCGTTGTAACTGACTGACTGTAAGGCAACTGTTTCTGACCTTAGTTGCGGTGACTTCACATTAATGTGTATCGACTTGGCAATTACTGTCCTATGTATCTCCACCTCGTTTGCTAATACACTTTTTAGCAGCATTTACCATCAAAATACCGTCGGTTAGCAGGCTGCTTGCATCCGAGCAACACTGCTAACAAAACCACATGCAAACATGTTTAATAAACCGTTTGAAAGCCTCAGGAGTTAGACTCGTACAAACTTCGTGGTACCATCCTTTGCACTTGTCTCACAGCACGCCGCTTTCAACGACGTATCGACAGCCTAGGTGTTGGCAATTGCTATACTTGCAAGTACAGCCACCAAACAGAGGTTTTCAAAAAGAAATTAGATACGATAATACCTAGAGACAAAAGAAATTGATGACCAAAGAAGTGGAAAACTGCAAATTGTTAACAACGAAAGTGCCAACAAATACAATAAAAACAAAGTACTCAGATTTATCGACAACAAACTACTTTAGAAACGAAAATGATACTCTTATCGAATACTTTGACCGAATTAAACTAAATTAAAGTAATAACAGTAGTCTTAATACGTAATAAATTGTACAAACAAGAGCTGTTTTAACAGGTCAACATAAGGTGGTCAAGCTCCTGAGTCTGATATATATTTTAAACGGACTGAAAGGTCTTAAGTAAGATTTCGCAATCATTTACAAGGTTTTACAGGATATGTATTCACTCCTTGACGAAGTATTCTGACGCAAAGCTAATACGTTTATCAAATATCCATACTTGGTTTGCTTACAGTTTTAAGCCATATGATGTCAATCGTATTTCAGCATTTTAGTTTGTATACTCAATACATACAGAGGAATCAGAATTCTGGTAGCTAATTTGGAAATTACAGTAATTTTGATAATCACGTGATAAGTATTATTCTCCCTATTATCAAAATAGTCGCAAGAAATTACCACAATCTTGAATCACAATTCACCGAGTAAACATACTGAAAAGTTTAAAACTGACAAACTAGGACAACACAACTGAGCGCAAATCGGCAACAATTACAAGTCCGTTTCAATATCCAATATTCAAAGGGTTCAGATGGTTGAGGATGGATTAGAAGCTTTCGCATAACGGGCTTCCGTGTCTAGTAACAGTGGATCACCAATACTTCCAGGCGGGAACCTAGGTATATTAACGATAATATAAGTAAAAGTAATTGGTAAATCATAGGAAGATATTATCTTTATTCCTTAAGGATAGGTCAATTTTCCTTATCCTTTCAGAGTGAGGAAGAAATACTATGCTTCTGTACTCTAAATTTGGACAAGTGAAACTGTTGAAAATCATGTGGAAAGTTCTTCCATGAAACTGACCAAGAATGCGCTTCAATGTTACAAGTGCAAGGTTTGCTCAAAAGGCATTTTTGTCACATTTAGTTAGCGTAAGACATCAAATCGTATGGTACTAGCACTCTTGAATCCTTTCTAACTTGGGATAGTTCTAGAGAGGAGTTACCTAAGATGTAACTGTAGTCTGCTACATGTCTCAGATGGACTACTTTACACTTTGAAATGTTAAAGTAAGTCCATTGTCATCTGCCAAACTTTGAAGTCGAGTCAGATCCTCCTGAAGTACGAGCATATCTTCTCGGTTGCATATCTCTCCCAGAATTTCACATCATCAGAAAAAAGTAATGAGTCAGACGATACCTGTTGTGGAAGTTCGTTTATATAAATCAAGAAAAGAAGAGATTTTAGCACTGAACCCTGGGGGACCGTACTAGGACTTTCCATAGCCTGAGAGAAAATGAAGTTAATCCTGACCTTAAAATGTTGATTTTTTAGCTATGAAGTGAGCCGATCACTTAGAGGTGAATTGATACACGATCGTTTGAGCTTATTGATAAGACATATGTAGTTGATCCTATCAAAAGCTTTTGAGAAGTCAAGGTAAATGACGTCAGCTAGAAGGTTAGCGGAGTCACAGTCGTTGCTGGCCGAGCCATTAGGACTTAGCAGTTGGGAAACTCCGATTCGGACTTGTCAAACAGAGGCTGGAGACAAACTTATCGGTAAGCTTTATCTGGTACTGAAGCCTGTCTTTTCTTATTCCTTTTGTGCATGTGTTATTTATATGTTTGTGTTGCCTGTACGCGCCGTTGTTATCAGTTCGTTTGTATTCCGCCCAATAGAGCCTTTTGCGCATTAGAGAACGAAGAGTGTGGTTCTTGATGATTGTAGGTTGCTTGTAGCTTTTGGGTATCATTGGGGGAACAAACTGCTTTGAAGCACACAAGAACGCGTGCAGTAAAAAGTCGCGATGAGCATTCACATCCAGTTGAGGGTGAATTTCCCAATCCATCTGTCGTAGATTGTCCTGTAATGCTGACACATTCAACCGTTTGAAATTCCAGTGCCTGTTTTCGGTGGGGTGTCTTAGCTCAGTTTTGCTGGTAAAACTAAAGTCCATGACGGCGTGCTCGTTTCTCTTCAAGGGATCCAGGATTGAGAGGTTGTCAATTAGGAACTCTTCGTTTGTAAACACACTCTGTGGAAGGCCGAGAAATCACTCTGCTTACTGACAATAAAGCTCTCGCCTGCTGAGCTAGTCTTCAAAAAAATAGTCTCGTTTAGAATCTCGACAACTAAAATTCATTCCACAATCTAATTAGGATAGGTAACAAATTTCTACAGGAACGGTTTAGCGTCAAACGCTCTGTCCCGTATAACTTTCTTAAAAAGCATCCGAAGAATCGACCTTCTTAAACTCGCCCATATTCATAATGTGAATTTCTGCACGAGTTAAATTTGACACACATACACAAAGCTACATAGGACTCACCGGATCATACTACAGAGAATCAGATCGATCATATTTGCATCACCAAAAAATTCAGAAGGTCCATGGAAGACGTGAGAACAAGAAGGAGAGCTGACATGGTTTCAGATAACTATCTGGTAGTTGTCAAGATGAAACTAAAGCTAAAGAAGCACTAGACAGCTAGGGAAACAGCATTATAAAGGTTCAAAAACAGCCTGCCTTCGAGATACTGACAAACTCAGCGAATTCAAGATAGCTCTCAACAACAGGTTCCAAGCCTTACAAGACTCACTCAAAGAAGAAACTACTATGGGGGACAACTGGCAAGAGATTACAGAAGCACTAACTTTTACGCGTCAGGAGGTTCTCAGCCGCAAGAAACATCATCATAAGGAATGGGTCTCCATCGAAACCCAAGGCAGGATTCAATAAAGGGAGAACATGAAGATAGCAATTAACATCAGCCGAACAATAACAGAGAAAGTCAAGCCAAAGGCTGAATACACAGAAGCGAACAAGAGAGTGAAGAGAAACACTAAAACCGACAAGCAGAAATATGTGGAACACCTAGAAACGACAGCGGAGCAAGCTACGACAGAAGGAAATATGAAACAACTATATAACCCCACTGAACCCATTGGACATCGCAGCAGCGTACACAGATATTCCTATAGATGTCACCCCAACAACGATCGGAGAAATTAGGACGGCCATCAGTTTATTTATTATTTATTTTAACACATAGATATTGGAACAAAGAGGCACCAAATACATATGCGCCACACAGATCTCATTTGATGTGTGTGAGTGCTGTGATACTGCTCGGGTGCCCAAACCGAAGCAGGTGGTTTTCATAGGGAGCCACACCCCGAGCCTTCGACCTAAAGGTCTAACCCACAAGGCAGTGGAGCATCGTGAGGAGATGCAGTCCCATGGTAGCCGGTGACCAACGATTGGTTCATACGCCATTTGTTCCTTCAGGATACTGGAGCCCATGTGCACCATTGGTTCGGGATCCGGTTAAAGCGCCGGACATTCGCTTTTCGTCCTCTCATTTTCATAAACAACACCCCCGCCACGAGAAGGCAGTGAGTAGGACTTTCCTGGCAGAGGCTATATACGCGTGGCCATGTGAGAGCATTTCGAGAGGGAGAGCGGACTCTCCCCACTCTCGGCCGTACCAGGGCATTTGGGGGCATCAGACAAACCAATAGTAGGAAAGCAGAAGGATCTGACAACATACCAGATAAAGTTCTGAAGTCAGACGTAGAAGCAACTGTAGAGATTCTCCACGTTCCATTTAGGAAGATTTGGGGGTAATAACAAGTGCAGACAGACCGGAAAGAAGGATACCACATCAAGATATCAAAGAAAAAAGATCTAAGCAAGTGTGGGGACTTCAGAGGAATCAATGCCTTTTCGTGGCGGGGTGTTTTTTACGAAATTGAGGACGAAAAGTGAATGTCCGAAGCTTTAACCGGGTTGGTGGACACGGAGGGTCCACCTAGGGGAATAGGCTACGGGTGTGGCCCCCTTAGAAAACCACCTGCTTCGGTCTGGGCACCAGGGCAGTATCAGACCCCACACACAAATGAAATGGTGTGGCACATATATATCTGGTGCCCCCTTGTACCAATATTTATGTGTTCAAATAAATAAATAAAACACTATTATCAGTACCAGGAAACGTTTTCAACAGTGTTGCTGAACCAGATGAAAGACTCAGTGAATCCCCTAATTCCAGATCAACAGGCTGGATTCAGTAAGTATCGGTCGGGCACAATTCAAATCGTGACACTGTAGTGGCATTGAGCCATTACACGATACAAAATGGAAAATAGACATTCAACATGTAACGCTGGGAAATACCCAACAGTGAAGAAGGCGGGAATAAGGAATTGAATTATTCGGAGTTGGTCGTATGGCATGGCTCGGCCATACAGGCGTGGTCCCTGCTAAATGTCACGTTATGTCTTTTATTCATATTAAATATATTGTTCCATCTCTAGTCTAAGATTGTTCCATATCATGTATTGGTAATTGTTACGACGCAGTGAGTTGGTGTACATGATGATGTGATTTCCACGTAAGATCTTATAGATTAGGCAGTTACATCATAACAAATCTACAATTTTAGGATTAGGTCTATTATTAGAGCAGGGCTAATATCATAGTAGACCGCAATTCTACAACACTACGGATCGTTGTTGAACAATCGATTGGATGGAAATCATCATTATACGCCAACTTTCCTCACTATTTAAAAGTGGTTGAAGCGCCGATAGGAGGACGTTATGCAAACCTCTTCGACAATATGGTGTACCTGACAAGATCTTCACCACTATATCTAATTAATTCTAGATGGTATTAATCTTTTTTAGAACTAAATATTACTGCACTTCCTAAATTCAATTAATGCGAGCTTTAAGTTTGTAAATGTGTTACATATATTACTTTTTTTGATCGTATGATACTGAATATTGAAAGTTCTAGATTGCTTTATTATAGAAAACTATTTTTCCGCGAAATCGAGGTTAAAATTCATCCCGTGCGCACATTTTTATATTATTTCACCTTTATACATACACTTACATACCACATCTCTACTAAGATCTTCCTGCCATTTCCCCTCTTGCATTTGTCATCTTTATTAACGCTCATGACACTCTCACACTTGTTTAAAACATAGGCTTTGAGTTCTAAACGACCATGAACACTACATATTGATTTTTGCGCCTATGTTTCAATTTCAACACTTTTTTCCATTCGTACTCTACTAATCCCTTTTAAATCATGGTTCAAAAAACTCAAAAGCCCCTTCCTTTAGGCGTTCAGTGAAACGTAGGAAAATGACGCGATCTAGTACTATTACCGACACGATTTCCGGCAGTTTAGAGTCGAGCTACTTTGTCTATCCAGCAGTGGATAAGCTTATTCGACTTCTTACCACTTGAAACATGTTGAAGACTATTTTGGTAAACAATGATAATGATGACTTCTGCAACCATATGACATAAAAATGTTGCAAGTGGACATGAACATTCATAATTACCTTAAGTGTGTTATAAACCCCAACCTCGCAGAAATTTCCGATCAAATAAACGAAACAAATAATTTTCTGGAACGTGTTGCATTGGTGGTGTCTGAAAGAATAAGGCGAACTAGAAATGCAACTAAGAACATGCCATAAAAAATATCATGTATAATCTGCATAAAACAAGCAATATGACACATGCACCATATGCGTGCGCAAGATTAAAACGAAGTTACCCTGTTATACACGTACTAATCATACTCAAGCTCAACATATCTGTAGACGCCAGTTAGTCTTCAACTTTCTCTAATAAGACAAAAACAGATTTTCAAGGGTGTTAAAACAGAACACCATGTCATCGAAAAGCAGGAATAGCCAGTTGCAGACCGCTAGCGTTAAGATTCCGAACTCATTATAGTCCTAACGGTTATAAAATTATGTCTGACGCTGAGAGAACCTCTGACATTACACATGTGCCACCCCTAAAGAAGTCTCCTGAATCTCTTGAAGTTTAGAACCCAGAAGGATGTAGCCCTAGTGTAAATTGTGCCCGTTCTCCTGAAAATGTTGATTTGCATCTGACCACAAATAGTTTTTTTAGTAACTAATAAGATAATACAGTTCATCATTCCGTCAGTGCATCACCCATTTTCAGTAACTGTGAAACAACTAACGGGAAAAATCACAATAATTATATAACTGGCCGCGCACTGAACGTCGATATATTCTAACCATGCAAACCACCACAAGTATATTTACTAACACTAGATTCTACTCGAATTACAAAAAAGCTAAAATAAACCGAAAACCTTTGAAATAAATGTCTAGAACATGTTACACATAAATCAAGTATAAAAATCAATTCGATTTATAAACGGCCAGTTAGCCTCATATGTAAACTTGATAGCTTCCTTGGTAAGGTTCCTAAGATGTACAGTATGCCTCAGTCAGATGTTAGAGTTAACGACAATTAGGAGACTTTTTGCATTTCCGTCGGCATCTCTGTCGGCAGCGGTAAATATTCTACAAATGATAACGAAATTGTTGAATTTACTACCCCTCACATCACAATTCTTACCTCAGACAATCCCATGATTATTCATGGAACTACAACTTGCGATCTCCTCCCTAGCCTGCTTCGTCATGATACCTTTCAGTTTTTTCATCTTTCATTCAGTACCCTCTCTCTCCAGTAAAATTAGTCACCTTAAATCTCTCTTATTCCCTGTAGATCAAACCACCGTACATTTTACTGAAACGTTGTTAAAACGATCCACGTATGGTCACTGCTTACACATGGATAACCACGTTTTCTTTAGAACCGATTGACGTTATGGAATAAAATGTAGTACAATTATCTATGTTTGTTGGAACACCCAAGCGTTTAGATTTGAGAATCAATGTCTTGATGCTATAGATGACGCCATTCGATTTGCTGTAAGTTCTGAAATGTAAACTTATCTACTGATAGGATGCACATGCAGACGACCCCATGCCGATACTAAAATTAATGACTAACAAACATATCCTTCGCTGCTTCGCACAAACCGCATGCGTTTAGATTTATCGGAGATGATTTGAATCTGTCGAACATTTCATGGAATTCAAATTCAATACCAGGTCTATATAACAAGTTAGTTAAAACAACAGAAATTTGTGCATGGATCCAATTAATCCGGAGGCTGACTAGGAGGAGCAATATACTTTATTTATTATTTAGAATCGACACAGACTCTATTTCAGTGCACGTCAGTCATGAATGTTTTATGCGTGATCACAGTCGTATTTAGTATTATTCATTCTCTATACACTTAACCATGAAACTCTGAAGCTGCGACAAACCTGGAAACACACTGAAACTCTTATTTGATGCTTACCATAGAAATCTTACTGCAGCGCAGGCAATACTGACACTACATATTTCGACTTATGTCACAACCTGACATATTGCCTTTACTGAACTGCTCCAATTATCGGCCATGTGACGTATAACGACAATAAGGGCCAGAATACCCTTGAAACTTTTAAGAAAAAGCTGATAAGACTGAAAAGCGTCAACAGAAACATCATGACATGTATGCACTTCAGAGTATACGGCCTACCTTAACGCAAGGATCTTATGACTGTGGAAAATAAAGCCCTAGGTAGCAAAAGCCCAGAATTATCAATAATTCTGCCTTTCAGATCCCGTGTGAAATCGGATTCTCATGGCACAACCAAATTATTCATAGTTAACGAAAGAATTTTTGATGACGCTGATATTATTCATGAACAGCTCAGCCAGATTTTCTCGCAATGCTACAACATTGAGACTGAAACCTATATCAATACGCTTCCGATGCTGACATCTAGACATATATCAACAATTGGCTTCATATCTACCAACATCAAACATTGGGCTTGGCCAGATCCCCTCACCATTTCTCAAATATGGTGGTAGAGAATTCCCATTATTTTGTCTAAGACTGATCAACCTGTCTATGAAATATGGAGCTTTTCAATCTTTATGGAAAACACCGTTTATCACCCTTAATTTTGAAACGAGATCGCGTAATGATATTACTAACTATAGGCCCATTAACGTGAAATCCATGCTATCAGGAATCATGGAAAGAAACGTTGACGAACATTTATTATCATTCTTACTTTCGGCTAGCTTGATTAGTCTATGCCAACACGGTTTTATGACTAAACGCTGATGCTCCACATTGCAACTGGACTGTTTTGATCAATTTATCCCGAGAAGAGATATTAGTCAGTCAGTGATAATTGTGTACACCGACTTTAGTAAGTCCTTCGACAGTGTCTCACACAAAAGTCTTCTAAAGTCTTCTACGTTCGGAATACGGAATCCCCTTTCATCGTGGTTCAAAACTTGTTTTAGCAGAACGTAGCCGAACCGTCCACTTCGGATCTAACTACTCTAAGCCTATGAACGTATCCAGTTAGGTTATAAAAAGAAGTGTGTTACGGGAGAACTGAAGACATTTGGCTGATTAAATATTCTTCATTTCACTGTGTTTTTGTATGTGTTTGTTTTACTCAACTTCTGAACTTGTTTGTTTATATCATTATTTTCGTACAATTTGGTTTCTTTTTGTCTTTGGTTTGGTATTCGGGAGTTTTGGCTCCGGGAACCTACAAAATTGAAGAACGACATTTGGGTCGACTACTTGTAAATTGGGAATAAACATTGGTACCTAAATTGGAGTTTGGTTCTACTGTTACTTTGGGTTGGTAAATTACAAATAGATCGATATACCGTACTTCGATAACCGGAACAAGCAAAAACGTGAACGTAACAAAGTGCGATTGGCCCATTACTCCTTCTCCTTTCCATCAGTGACTTGCGCTCGCACTTTCAAACCTGAAAATAGTTACTGATTCGCTTCTCTCATCAAACAAAACTATATTTCCGTGGCAATCCAAGAAGAAATAAACAGGTTATACGGATGGGCTATTTCGTGAGATATGTCACTGAATGTTGACAAAAGTGGGTTTATTCACATTGACCGCTGCCTTAACCTAGATCTCGCTATACATAAACATGCACTGCAACCTCTTAACACTGTTTGTGACTCGGGTTGTAGATAGAGCAACACTTTGAACTTCCCAATTACATTTCATCTTAAGTATTCAAAACTAGAAAGCACACTGGATTCATAATGATAAACTTCAATAATATCAAATCGAGATTATGATTATTGTACAGAAAGTGTATCTTACCCATTCTTGAATATGGTATTTTAGTTTACAGTAATTGCAGGCATAATGACCTGGTTAAAATTGAAGGCGTTCAAAGAAGATTCACCAAAGCGATTTCGGGGTATTGCGACAACAAGAATTATCACCAAAGATGTCAACAACTCAAATTAGAACCTTCCTGGTTCAGGCGTATCAAATTAAACATTCTTTTTATCTACAGACTTACAAATGGTTTTTATTCTTCGGCATCCACCTCTTCGTACTCTGTCTTATAATCCCACAACCAATGCTTCCGAGGACCAACACAAATTACGATATAATTTTTTAGTTATTTGCTACCTAACTATGTGGAACAGACTCTCAGCAAACGTCTGTTGTAGTAAAACGTTAACCCTAATCAGAAGACTACTTGATGACTTTCTTTCCGAAAATGGTCTGTGTCACCCACCAAATATCAATGTGATTACAAATGATTTATACAAACAACGTCCGTCATCTACCAGATTGATTGAAAAACAAAGCGAAACCTTTGAAGTTTTTCTCGTTTATTTTATTTTGTTTCCGTTACACTCATCTTAATGTCTGAAGTCTGCTTATGTTGATACTTACAACATTTGGACCAATTACGAGTTCACCTAGTCTGAGAACGGAAATAAGACTCTGTGACCAAAGACCAATGAGCTAGCTATTCTGATGCGTCCCAGCCCCATTAACTAGAAAGAGAAGTCCAAGTTCAAAGCGGGAAAGTATGTTCCGTAAGCATCCAGAAGCACGAGCAATAATAACAGGCACAAATCAAACGTTTATATACAGTATAAAATTGCACTTGTGAAGCGTTACAAAATAACATACTAAAAGATACAACGAACCAATAGCGTTTAAAATTCTCCCAAGTGGGAAACATGACACGAAAACAAGAAATTCAAACTTTCGAAATAAAATTACAAAAATAAAGGGATTTACCAAGTGAGTTCTGAGGATGTAACATCAACAATATGTACATTTATTATTATTACTATCACGATTGTTCCCTCGATATAGTATGTATTCTTTTCGTCCCTAATTTTCCTTCTGAACATATTATATTCCTAAACATCCAACGTTTATAAATAAAAACAAATTACCTTATGTTATGCTTAAATAAATCAGCTTCTCAGGCTCGTTTTATCATTGTAGTGTGTACTACTCAATTCGACATAACTAGTATATGACGTTAGTCAGGAACAGAATGTCTGGCAAGAAGATAAAACGGTAAAGAATGAAAACAGAATGCAATTTGTATGAAAATGCAAGAACAATGAAGTCTGAGTAATTTCGAGACAATCGATGGACATTTTGCAAATTAGGCATTTACTGTATGATTGTTAGATTTTATTAACAAGTCCTGTAATTTTGTGTCAAATACATTCGACTGTCCCTACTCGTGTCCTGTTCACTACATCTTCACCAAATATATTTAACACATAAAAATCGATATTCGATTATCCTTTGGAATTAATTGCGACTGTTATAGCATCATTCTAAATTAATATTGCACAAACGTTTATACTAATATCGAGTTTTACTCCGTATGTTATTACATAAGTCTACGTGTATTTACCCAACTGCACTGAAAAATTCAAAAAAATCGATGGTTCACTTCAGGGTCCGATATTCATTACACTCTTGTTATCACGGTTGAACCATGTCACTAGTTGTGCATTTCATTTCTCACCCACTCTTTTCCGTCCAAATAAATTCTATTCTCAAGTATCCGACGTTTGCAATTAAGACAATATCTTTTGTTACATTTAGATAGACTAACTTCTCAAATGTATTTCATATTCACCACGTGTTTATGGCTCACACATATTGATATTCGATTATCATTTACAATTTAATGGGACTTTCAGAGCATCGCTTCAAACTATGACTGCACGAACACTTATTCTACCGACACATATTACTGCAATTGTAAGTTATTTCCCGATTAATTGATTCATTTTTATTCCTCTATATTCTTTTTGTTATTCGTTTGGCGATACATACATAATCGTTTATTCATGTTCCGTGTTCACAAACACACTCATTCGATTATTTACGTATTTCGATTTTCTCTTTTTCCTTCCTTAGAGTCAACTCAATATTCCTCCCAATTACACAGAACCTCGTATGTTTTCAAATATGGCAAATATTATGCTAACATTATTGAAACTTGTGTGTTATTGCGCGTCTGAAGAAACCCGAAATGGTATCTTCACAACATTTATGTATCCATAATCTGTTTATCAATAATAATTATAATACATTCATATGTGAGAAGTGTTATTCTCTATAACTCTATTACCAATGTACCTTATAATATCAACCTGAGTAACTTACTACAGCGAAAACTGTATCTTCTGTAATAATTTGATCTTGCCTGTAAACCGGCATGCCTCATGTAACAGACTGTTATTTGAGAATAAATTATTGTGCGATCTAGTACTGTCTGTATCCAAATGTGTTAAGGCATTATTATGTGAATCTACGGTTTCAGTTCCGCGTTCACATGACAACGCATAACTCACTATGGTGGAGCAAGGCCTGAGCGATGTAGATGACGTGATTAAGAGACACAATAAGACGAGGGATTGGCTTGAATCACACTCAGAAAAATGATAGTAAGAAAATAGAGTGAGACCCCTGCGTTTAACGCGAAATTGGATTGCAAGGAAGAGAAGATTTCTGGAATTAAAATTCGAAAGCGTGTTAAGACGGACCTCACTGACAGATCAGTCATTTTTATACGTAAGGAGAGTCTTCCGAAAAGGGACCAAAAGCTAGTTTTGAACACGACCTCAGCCACATTAAATCCTTAATAAGCAAGCTACTCCCGGAAATAGTTTCAGGAGTTAGCATCTGTAAGCTTTATCGAAGTTCGCAACAGCAACGAAACTTATCCGCATGGCGTAAGGTTTTTGAACAAAGAAATGGTACAAACACTTTTTGTCCTGTGCGTAACAAGGTGGACTATCTTCAATTACTACTAAGTCAAAATATGTGTCGCATTTGTGATGTAATCACAATTCAAGAATCTTGGTTAGGTGATTTACAGAATGACTACGTGATTTCAAAATTTATTGTAAGGATCTATCAAACAACAAAAATAGGTGTGGTGGCGGTGTAGTTTCGTTTGTAATCGTGAGCTGGCATTGATCTACGTTTGCGTGTTTCAAGTTTTCATATTACTATATCGACTGTCTAACCCTAAGATGCCGTCCAAAACAATTGAATAAATACAAATATGTTTATGTTACCAATATCTACGTGACTCCAGACTGCACATCATCTGCGCTATCTGTTTTCGCTGATGAATTCACTGGGTTCGCTGTTACTGTCTTCAGTGATTCTTTTTTAGTTGTGTAGTGATTTCAATTCATGTGACTGTAGCTTCCTTACGTCACTAGGTCATCGAAATGTAGTAGATTCCCTACTCGGTTGGATGTTCATTTAGACCTCGTTATCATCAATGATGTGGGTGTACATGTGACTCGTAAATGTGCTCCATTGTCGAGCTCGGATCACTGTACAATTCGTGTTCTACCTAAAGTATGTGGAAAACATGGGAAGAGTGCACTCTTAAATCAAACCAAGAAAGTCAAATATAGGAATTACTCAGAAGAAAATATCCGAAATCTGAAAAACATAATTTGTACGATTAACCAGGAATTATTTACAGATGACTCACTGGAAATCGTTTCTGATGTTATCCCTTATTACCCTAAAGTCTGTTTTGATATTTGTTGTCCCACTGAGACCATTTTTGTAAGTTTTCATCGACGTACATCTTCACAACTAAACTGACTACGGAGAGTAAAAGAAAGAACGTACAAGGAGAAAAACTCCAGTGAAGTTTGTAAGCTAAATGGTCTGATAAACCTAGAGATTAGACGTCTTAGCCCTATGTTTACTCGAAAACCCCTGTCCTGTAAAAACTCTCCAAGTATGTGGAAAGTCTTTAAAGAACTAACAGGTGACAGACACATTAAGAGAGATAACCAGCTGAATGTTTGTGACTTAAATAAGTCTTTTGTACGTCAGTGATCTGACGTAATGCTTCTTTTATCCACGGGTTCAAAGAATATCTGTGTTTCTAGTTTCACTGAAACTGATGTCTGAATATTTTTCCAGTCACTTAATTCATCCTGATGTTTAGGACCTGATGGTATCCCAACCCTCTTTAAAAAGTGTGCTGACGTCCCATGTTATCCATTCACGACTATCATTAACAGATCCTTCTCATCTAATCTCATACCGAAAATGTGGAGAAAGATGAAGATAATCCCTGTACCCAAGAAAGTATCTGGTGATAAGAATGTGAAACTTAGACTTATTGCAATAACTTCACGCTTCCCCAAAACAATGAAAAAAATTATTGATACTTCCACTTCAGCCTGCGATAAAACAGCACTTTGATTCGTATCAGTTTGCTTACAGATCTAAAAGAAGCACCTTAGATGATGTTGCTGTTCTGCATCACAATATAGTGTAAAACTTAGTAAAGGATGAGATGTATGTTCGATGCGCTTTTCTGTACTATACTTCAGCTTTTGATTCTATACCAAGACAATGTTTATTTATCAAGTTAATCAGCGTCAACACTGACAGCTGGATAACCAACTTGATATGTTCCTACCTCTCTGGAACCGAACAGTACACTGTGTTTGGAGGAAAGTGTTCAAAGTCTCTACCGTCTCATGATGGTGTACCACAAGGAGCTGTTCTTTCACCTCTTCTTTTCTCTTTTTTTCTGCATGATCTGCCATCTTCCACAGTAAACACTTTTGTGAAATATGCAGATGATCTCACTGTTTGTATGCCTATCTCTTCCTCTTTATATCCAATAGAAATGAACGAGCTTTTATCTCCTATTGGGTGTTGGTCTGTTGTTAATGGTCTCATAGTTAATCCGTCTAAATGTCAAGCTGTTAACTATAGCATGAGACATGAACGGCATCTAAATACCATTTCGAGACCCCATATTGCTTTTGCCATTGCAGACTCATTGATAAACGCAGTGTCGAAGGTAAACTATCTTGGTGTTACCTTTTCCTTTTATCTCTCTTCATCTTCTCACGTTTTATTGTTGTTGAAGGTTTTCCGTCCGACGTGCTACATAAAGAGATTGTATGTTCTTGGAGTTACTCGCCATTTACTCTTACAATTTGTCAATTCTTGCATTTTACCAATTATTCTTTACTGTTTTCCTCTATTCTTTACCGGGCCTTTGAGAAAAGACTTTTTTGTATTGTGAAGAGTGCTGAAGGCATTTAGCAAGGTGTGTGGTGAATCTTTTGAGATCATGATTAATATGGTTGTGGATATACATCTCAAGTCGTGCAAACTCCTGGCAGGTGTTATCTTATCAGATACTAACCATCCCCTTCACTCATATCTTTCTCCTTGTATATCTCCTTGTAGAAAGAGACGAAATTACATTAAAATCCAAGCACGCAAGCAAAACTATAAAAGTTCTATAATATCTTACCTAGCAAATATACTCTGTGACGAACAAATTGTTAGGGTTAACAAAGTCAATAACCTGCATTCCAAACATGTCTCTAATTTGGAAAGTCGTACACTTTTTCAGATATTTTTAACCTTTCTTTTCATTTCTGTTTTTTGCTTTGTTATTTTGTAAAAGAAACTTGTTGAAATATCTTGTGCTGATAATTCTATATTGTACCAAAATATACTATAGAATAAAGCCATGAATAATAATAATAATAATAATAATAAAGGACACTTATTCCATAGATCAGTCTTCGTAGTTGTTCTTCCTGCGAGACCACAAAAAATTTTATGGCGCAGACATGACATGGCAGGCTTGCATGCTATTTCTCGGTCGATGGTGGAATACAATGTGACAGCTGCAATATGTGTTATCACAGTGTGTGCATCGGACTCACACCGGCTTCATATAAAAGGTGCTGCCAGCCACTATCGCGTTGGCTGTGCGAAGCGTGCCTCTCTACAAAGTCTCTGCTGATTCTTAAGACGATCACGCTGCTCAACATAGCTAGAAAATTGCTCTCAGAAAAACAGGCAGCAGTAGATAAGCAGAATTCAGTTTTCGAGGGAAGAGCTTCAGGGGTTAGCATCTGTAAGCTTTATAGAAGATGACACAATTCAGTCCTGTAAGTACTCAGAAAAGCCGCCACTTAAAGGTTACCATTGCTCCGGCTGAAGTAAGACTTAACGCTGAGAAACACAAGCAAATTGACTGGATCCGGAATATATGTCTCAGCTTGGTTGACCGTATCAAGAGATGATCAGCTGAAGTAGAAACGGTGAAAAAACCTCGCACTTAAGGGTTTTCAAATTGTAAACATTTGGAGCAAAACGATCCTTAAACCACTCTGATTGGTAAAAGAAATTCCTCTACCCACTTAAAAGTTGTACTACACGAATGCTCACAGTCTTCAAAGTAAAATAACGGAGTTCAAGAAAAAGGTGGATGAAGAAAACTTGGATTTCATGGTTGGCAGACAAAATTTAAGAATGAATTCCAAATGCTCCTCCTGGAGACCAATACTTAGTGGAGTACATCAGGTTCTGTCCTAGATTCCTTACTTTTTATAATGTGTGTGAATAAACTCCCAAGTATAGTTGCATTCTCAATGTTATTAACGCTCATGATGTGAAAATCTGTCGATAATAACGAGAATAAAGCTTATGCATATGTACTTCAGGCTTACTTAAATATCGTGATTAGCTAGTCTAAAGAGTGACTGATTCCTATTAAGGCGACAAAGTGCGTCTACATGCACTTCGGAGATACAATGGTAAACTGCTACAGAATAAGGGAAGTTCCTGTACCTGTAGTCCGACCAACCAAGGGCCTTGGTGTGACAGTGAGTCATGATCTTAAGACCACGGTCCACTGCCTGAAGGTTGCGGCTAAGGTTCTTAGAGCCCTATTGGCTTTAAGACGGACATTCACTAAGTTAAATACCATTATCTTGATTGCATTGTACACAACTTTAGTGAGAACTAAGCTTGAGAACTGAGTTCAGGCTGCAAGCCCATGTTTTAAAGGTGACTCAGATATCCTGGAAAATGTACAGAGGGCAGCTACCCGTGCAATTCCAGAACTTTGGGGTTCACCATACAAAGAGCGGATTGAAAAGCTAGACCTATTTACTCTGTTCTATCACAGACTGAGGGGTGATCTGTTCTTGTTACATATTGAACTAAGAAATGATTTTGGGCAAAATATATATCTTCTCACTTTCTACCTACTAGACCGGGACATCTTAGAGGACATAGCAGGAGGGAAGAAAAACCAAGAAAAAATAAAATATCCGTGACATGCAGATTTTCATACCGAGCCATCAATTCTTGGGACCAGTTACCCGAAGCAGTGGTATCTGCACCGTCAATTGACTCATTTAAGAGAATAGACACACAGAAACACACTAGAAAAGGAATAACACAGTCCGTAGGCCTTCTTCCCTTACTACAAAAATCCGAATCTGTCAACTAACTACTGAACGAACAAAAAATGCGCTGTACAACACTACGTTTACATGACAGTATATAATATACCATCATTGGTTTCGATAATTTTATCCCAGTTTGTAGTAGATTGTACTATCTGCTTTTAGTTCCGCATCCAAGATATACCTAGGTTCCTGCTTGGAAGTATTGTTGATCCACTGCTACTAGACACGGAAGCCCGTTAAGCGAAAGCTTCTTCTATTCCGTCCACAACTATTGGAACTATTTGTGTATGTTAATTCTAACTGTTGCCTCTTGCTTTCCCTAATAAATGTAAGTTCATTGAGTTAGCTTGCTGGGTTTTTGTCTCAATTTTTCTTTTGTTCTTCTTTCTACAGACTTTTCTCACTTTACTCTGAATGCTTCATGAGCACACCAAGTACCTTCTAGCTAGATGTGAACCACTACAAGGTTATTAGTTTCAGAGCGCGCGGATCAAATTTGTAGCTTTGGAACTCCTTTGCCTCAGTTTACTTAAATGTATGTAGCTAAAATGTCTAAAGCTTACTATGTCATGAAACGTTCGCATCTAGTTACTCAGGATTTCTTTTTGTCAGTCCATCACTTATTACGGATTATAGTCACTGCAGTATACTGTTGTGAACATAAGTATATATCCTTCAGAAATCAATTTAATGTAAACTACACCATATACTTTATGCTCCTGTCTGTTGTGTCTGAAACTTGTCTACATCAGCTCTAGCGATTTCACGTAGTAAAGTATCGGATTTACTGTTGTAATGTATTATATTGGGAGGTTATATTGTGCTTCATATACGGACTAATCAGGTACAGAATAATGATTAATTAAGAGATGCTCCTCATCATTGATAGCATATTCAGCAATTTTGATGAAAACTACAAATTGTGTGCAGGCCTTTATACTAGTCCGAAACACGATGTGTAAATTTAGTATAGAAATCACGTTTACAGTGTGTAAAGGTTCGCGTGGTGAACATGCATTTTGTCAGAGTTTATATTAACTCAGGAAGTTGACTAGAGACTTGACCTGTTCCAAGATAACTATCACACGAAGAACCTCTAGCTGTAACTAACCCAAAAATGCTTACAAACGTTACTGACATAACTGGGGTACAATAGTCAATGCTCGAAAACTACTATCTATGAGTGGTATAAGAAGAGCTGTGTAAACGTGACAAATAGTCAGAAGTATGTCTTTATTAATCTACCACGGCCATGAAGTCGCCATTTCAAAACCGTTCAACAATTGGTACGCAACTCAGGACCTGGGACGTACTTGCGTCGGTTTAAGTTGGCACATATCAACAATTCACGGGGGCATTACCAAGATTAACCCTAGGTTAGTTGAAGCATTGACAGTAGTACGATCTTATATTATAAGTAGATATAAACTCGTGGGATTAAAAGGTGTAAGATGGTTTTAAAGTACGGGATGATATTAATTGAATGTACTTGCACTATTACCGACCATTCTGTGCTGTCACTCAGAGTCTCACTGATTATGAAAATCTTTTTGACCCCATCCAGACAGTCCGAACCTACCAACACAGCTCAGCTTAATGGTCAGTGACTTCGTGAATAGGTATCACATTTTGGTTTGGCTGCCCTTAAGTTTCTCCCGACCTACCCACCAAATCAGCAAGAATCTTATGTCAAGGTAGGCGGTGGCTGTGCTTTTATAACACGTCCCAATCACCTCAGTCGATGAGGACTTACCACCTAATAAGTCGATTCACCATCCTTATCTAGACCCTGTATCTAACCCCAACATTGCTCACTTGGTGGTCCAAACATACGCGATCAGTGCTCTAAAGGCATATATGTCCATTTACTTATAAGCTACAGATATACTCTGTTTTTAAAGGCCCCATCTCGCAAACGTACAGAAGAACAGAGCAACCTGCTGCACAGAATGTCATGTAACACAGGTTGTGAAAATCAGGCGGGCCTCCTGAATACTTGCCCAGATTTTGCCAGACACACACCAGGGCTGATGGGACCTCTCAGATGATAACAGTAGTTGACACGTTCAATTACTTCCCTAAAACCTGATTAGTCTGTTAGCATAGTGTAGTATGATCTAACCCGACATATCTATTTTTTGTTTTCCTCAGTTACCAATGGTTTCCCCATTAGCTCCCCCTCACTGTTTTTACATACAGTTTACAACTTGGGTAGTATAACATTTGTGTCTAGTACTACATTCTACTCAACTGGCTGGTAAAAATTACAACCGGTTGACGAACAGAACTTAGTTTTCAACTGTTGAAACTTAGATTCGAACTCCACTCTACCTTATTCGTTTTCTCAGTCGTTTAGTGTCGCTAGCCCTCACACAAACCAGGTAGATGGACGTTTACCTACATTTTGAGTAGTGGAAAACTTCGAGAATTTTAGTAATTGAAGTGCTTTTTGTCTTTAATATTAATTTAGTGTTCATGCTTGAGTGTAATAATCTTTACCTTAGTTTCTTCACTTTTAATATTTGTCGTTGAAACTCAGTGTTGCTACTGGTGTAATGGATATTTTGTTTGGTCGTGTGGTGTAATTTTAAGTGTTCTCTAGCATCACTTGGATCGCAACATGCCGATAGTTTATGCGCGTCTAACAACGGGAAAAACCACGTATGAAATGGTAAAACATCAAGTTACAATAGGTCGGGGTTCAGCCGTGTATCCCGTTGATATTGATATAGGCTGTTCTTCTTATGTTTCTCGTCAACATTTAGAAATTATCTGGAAAACTGACTGTTTGAAACTTAAGTGTAAAGGCAAGAATGGCATTTTTATTGACCAGAATTTTCGACCGTACAGTTCCCAGTTTCTGTCCATCCCACCAAGGTAAGTGTTTGCAAATAAACTGTTAAGTTTTCATTTTTTTGATTATTATTCGAACTGAGGATCACTTAAATCATATCTTGTGTTGGTAATAAACAGTTTCTTCACGCTCATGGTTCCCATCTTAATCTCATCTAACTCTATTCATTGATAATATATGACATTTCTGGTATAGAGAGATACCAAAATATGGCACTTCATAAATAAAAAATATAGCCAAGAAAGATTTCTTTAAGTGAATACTGCTCACCTATGTGAAGAATTTACAGCCTTGTTCTAATCCATATGTGATAACGATTTCCAGGGTAGTTGTGATGGATCGATAAACTAGAGCAACACAAACGAACAACATTGTTTTGATTTAGGTCATCACCAGGCTTTACTCTAATATGCGTGAATAGTTATAGTGGTATGTGAAAATATTAAACTGATCAAAGCAACGTAGGAATTAGATCAAGCTTATGGATAAATGGACTAAAATAATAATCACAAAAGTATCAAAATAGCGTGGAAAACCTGTGTAAATAATCAGGTAGTGAAGAACGACAAACTAATATAGAATGTGGAGAAATCCCTAAAATTGTCTAAGTTATGTTAGGCCAAGGAAAGGACAGAAGTCTCACCAGTTTCTTGACATAAATAAAAATTGTGAGTTCGGATGCCTATAGTTTCTGTTGTATTTAGGACATGGGGTGGAACCTCATTAGTAAACGACAAAGTATTCGATAAGCCACTCAAAATGATTTAGTTTACTTTATCATATGACCACTGTCAATCAAATATGTTAAAATGCAACTACGTGTCGTGTTCGTATGCCTTTTTTCAAACCGAGCTAGTAGTATACTCAATGTTAGCTATTTGCAGTGAAGCAGCTAGATTTGTAGATCCATATCGAAGAGGTAAACTCAGGTAGCTCATCTTTCGTTTGAGTAGACATTACTGTTCAAAGTAAGACTAACTGCATAAAATGTTCTATTAACTGCTCTCGCAAATCTATCAAGCAGGACGTCTCTAGACACATCCCTGATAAATTATAGTCTTAATAACAGAAGTTTCTTACGAGCGGTTAAATTTATGTACCTCTGCATACATGTAATTAAAAAACAGCCTATTTCTGTCAGTATTTTATAAAACCCAACTCTATGGTAGTATCCTCTGAGGACATCTGTTTTGCTCTGCTCGTAGGGTATCTGACCAAATTTCTTTGTAGCTGATGGATGTAAAACTATGGAGATGTGTCTACGAAGTCGTTTTTTCTTAGTGGTAACACTTATCGAACTATCTTACTGCAACTGAACATAAGTTCCCTAACCTCGGGAATACTAATATATTGTTGTCAATAAATGTAAGCAATCTTTCGGAGCCAGCAATAACCGAACACAGCGTGTTCAAATATCCTCCGCTGGGAATGCTCAGGTTTCAAACTATAGAGCGAAACATCTCTCTCTGGTACATTTTAAACCCGCTATTTTACGGTCGTACTAACATCAGAAGGACGATAAAAATGACTCGGATTGGGATTAACCGCTCTAGCTCTCACTATACGTAGATTGACCTCATCTACCAGACCAGTACCATCACTTACTACTCTGATGCAAAAACTCCTCAATTATTTCCAATAGTTCACAAAGAATGAGTAAAGTTACAAACTCATACTAATCTTACGATAGTGCTTTAGATTTCAAAAGCGCTATACCTACGGACACTAATCTCACACTGATTAAATGCGATTCAGATAGCCTCTGTATCATCCTTCAAATTGAAGTTAAAAGGATGTGAAGAGATTGATCAATCCTAGTTAACTCAATGTTGTTTTGGAACACTAACTATGTCCCCACTCTCCCTTAAGTGTTTATGTACAGAGCCCTTGAGATGTCAATATAATTCTCAGATCTTTTCTCAACAGACAGTCCCCGGATACAGTCCTGACCTAATATATAGAAACACTGATTATTGGCCTGCAATGAGTGGGAGTATTAAACTATTGTTGGTCACCGGTTACCATGGGACTGTGTCTCCTAACGTTGCTCCACTGCCTTATGGATTAGACCTGTAGGTCATAAGCTCGAGGAGTGGCCTCCTAAGAAAATTAGCTGTTTCTGTTTGGGCACCCGTACAGTATCCCAGCCCTCACACAAATCGATTGATGAAGTGTGGCTCATATGTATTTGGTGTTGATATGTTTAGATAAATAAATAAAAGGATCTAAGCAAAACATGGACTGCTCTTCAAGAGCCAATATTATAGGAGAAGTTAGGAACACACTTGCAACCCAATATTTGTTACATAAATTACATAGGCCATTTTTAGAAATGGAAACAATCGCTTTATTCTAGTACTATAGAACATACTATTAACCATATCCTTCAAAACACCCCAGTCACTTCTCTGGTCGTAACTACGAGATCATCCTTATAAAGGGTCGTGGGAAGTCCATCTCGGTCTAGTTACTTTTGATGATTCAGAAGTTCAAGTTCTTTATGAAACCTGCTTCATCGGATGAACCGGTAGTCAGAGGCCACCGAGCACAGGATAGTCTGATAGACCTCACTGACAAAAGAGGCCAAACTAACTGCCACTCAACGTGCTCTGCCTGACTTTGGAGGTTATTAATTAGCATACCATCAACTTTATGAATTGTTTCACTGATACCACTCTTACCATCAGTAGCTCGAATAAGTTAAAACGGTTTACGGAAGTTACAAGATTCAGACACATCTTCCGACACGTTAGCACTCCCCGATCATCATTTTTGTAGTACTTCACTAGGATCTTGAATACAGGTATCAGATATAAAGTATACACCTATATCTTTGTCCTCCAATAGGTTAGGTAAAATCATCTGTCGTTTTATCTGGATCAAAGTAAAGACGTTGAAAACCATCCTGGGACAGAGATTTAATACCCTATAGGCAGCAAAAAGCTTTCAATACTGACAAGCCGCTAAGTGGGTTCAAGCTAAAACTTAAATGTATAAGCAACACGAAATTTAAATAAAGTAGAAAGTTAGTGTGCAATAAAGTAAATGCATTCTGTATAAGGTTCTAATGTACAAGAGAGTGAAGTAATGCCAGAAGATCCAGTTGATTGGTAGCTTGTAATCAAAATAGATGTGAACCCCACCCGTTTTCTTATGATCATTGACCTCATGTTTCCCATTTTAAGGGAGAGAGGTGACTCTCCACCCTTGGTTATACCAGGGTACTCGGCGGTTATTTGAGGCTACTCACCTAGTTGTATAAATGCATATTCGAGGGATAGTTTCAAATAACAAGACTGAAAAAAGTTTTCATCATTCTTAGTTCTCTTTTTAACTCTCGTTGATGTTTTCTACAGGTAGCAAATTTTCGTCCCTTATTTCTCCTAAATGATAATCCACCTAGCGTACTTAGATTACACGGAAAGTAGTTTTATTAGATGAGGCCAAAGTTATCAGTATCCTCAACAAAAATGTGAGTCTATATTATCTTTAAACTGGGGTGTGTACTAACACTAACCTTATATATATTCATCGTATATTTCGTTATTTTCTTGAAAGGTGCGTTCTTCGATTTCCAAGCACATCTATTTGCGTCCAAATAGAACAGTGTTTCATGTCTTATGAAAAAAGTAGTAGTTATGCAAACTACGTGTCTTCCCTTAAACTGGATTCATACGGGTCTGGAAATAGTTGTTCACCTGTGAATGGTGATAATCAACCTTCTCCAAGGATTAGTTCAAAGACCTTCAATTTTATTGGATCCTCAGAAAAGTTGACCACAACAACCAGTCGCACACGTCGCAAACAAGCACTGATACCAGCCTGTAGAACAACTTATGGCAACGTTCACTATTCTAATGTGCAGAAGAACACAACTAGTGATGTATCTTCTTGTGAACTAAAGAATACCTCGGATACGTAAGTAATTTCCTATCTTTCTCCAAATAATTCATTCAAATTATTTCACTGAATTTTTATATGGACTTTGTGTGTTAATAATAAGAATTCTAAGTATAAAAAATGATAAGTAGTATGGTATGGTAATACTTCATACATCACTTTCTAGTCAGTTTCATACTTTCTGTAATGCTCTGAAATCTGAATGATTGTCACCTTCCAAAGTGTGTTTGCAACAGTTTGACGAGTATTAATATCAGTTTAGTTGCTAGCATTCTCATAAAAGAAACTGAAATACCATGTGATATATTTTCGACCATGAACTACGATTAAATTTGATATCAAAAACAGACTTCTGCTAGAGGTATGCTGTTTATAACTGAATGACTGACTTCAAAATCTTGGTACCACTTGGAGCTGACAATCCTATAGTAGGCAAAGTGACCCGTTACTTATTTACACCTGTTAACGTTCGAGAGCATAAGCCTCCAACCAGCATTCTCCAATGTCCCATCCACCTCCAACGTCTTTTCCTAATTTTCTCTTCAGTTGGAAGCTGGTTTGTCCTCTGTCACAGTAGGCTGTTGCTGATGGTATCCAGTCAACAGACATTAAGTATCTTACGTAAGCAATTGTTTATAAATAATTGTACCATTTTGATGATGGTTGTAGTAGTTCTCTGAGTTTCAGCTCCGTACAATGTAACTAATTGTCTTGACGTTCGTACTGAAGATTATGAGTTTGATATTGGTTGACAGTTGTTTCGAGTTCCATGTGTTCTTCAGTCGTAGGAATGCTCCGCTTGCTTTGCCTATCCATGCTTTCATATCCGCATCAGATCCCCCTTGTTTGTCAATAACGCTCCCAGGTATGTTAAAAGTTTCCACACCTTCCAGAGCATCTCCATCAATTGTGATTTAGCTGGTGCTCGCTGTGTTATATTTCAGGATCTTCTTGTCTTGTGAATGTCAAGGCCTATTGCTCCAGTGGCTGCTGCTTCATTGGCTGTCTTCACTTGCATTTGTTACTGTGTACGGGATAGAAGATTTAAGTGATCCACAAAGTCTAGATTGCTTAGTTGCGTCCGAGATTTCTATGCTTTCCCTCAGATGTGGAGGTCTTCATAATCCAGTCAACCACCAGATGAAAGAGAAAAGGCGAGAGCAAGCAAGCAGCCTTTTCTAACACCGATCTTCACTTACAATGAATCTGTGAGTTGTCCTTCATGCATCACTTTGTAGTGTAGCCGTCGTAAGAATTCCGTATGGTGGTGAAAATCTTGTCAGGTACACCATATTGTCGAAGAGGGTTGCATAACGTCCTCCTGTCGGCGCTTCAACCACTTTTTCATAGTCAGGAAAGTTGGTGTATAGTGATAATTTCCATCCAATCGATTGTTCAACAACGATCCGTAGTGTCACGATTTGAACTGTGCACGACCGATGCTTACTGAATCCAGCCTGTTGATCTGGAATTAGGGGATTCACTGAGTCTTTCATCTGGTTCAGCAACACTGTTGAAAACGTTTCCTGGTACTGATAATAGTGTTTTATTTATTTATTTGAACACATAAATATTGGTACAAGGGGGCACCAGATATATATGTGCCACACCATTTCATTTGTGTGTGGGGTCTGATACTGCCCTGGTGCCCAGACCGAAGCAGGTGGTTTTCTAAGGGGGCCACACCCGTAGCCTATTCCCCTAGGTGGACCCTCCGTGTCCACCAACCCGGTTAAAGCTTCGGACATTCACTTTTCGTCCTCAATTTCGTAAAAAACACCCCGCCACGAAAAGGCATTGATTCCTCTGAAGTCCCCACACTTGCTTAGATCTTTTTTCTTTGATATCTTGATGTGGTATCCTTCTTTCCGGTCTGTCTGCACTTGTTATTACCCCCAAATCTTCCTAAATGGAACGTGGAGAATCTCTACAGTTGCTTCTACGTCTGACTTCAGAACTTTATCTGGTATGTTGTCAGATCCTTCTGCTTTCCTACTATTGGTTTGTCTGATGCCCCCAAATGCCCTGGTACGGCCGAGAGTGGGGAGAGTCCGCTCTCCCTCTCGAAATGCTCTCACATGGCCACGCGTATATAGCCTCTGCCAGGAAAGTCCTACTCACTGCCTTCTCGTGGCGGGGGTGTTGTTTATGAAAATGAGAGGACGAAAAGCGAATGTCCGGCGCTTTAACCGGATCCCGAACCAATGGTGCACATGGGCTCCAGTATCCTGAAGGAACAAATGGCGTATGAACCAATCGTTGGTCACCGGCTACCATGGGACTGCATCTCCTCACGATGCTCCACTGCCTTGTGGGTTAGACCTTTAGGTCGAAGGCTCGGGGTGTGGCTCCCTATGAAAACCACCTGCTTCGGTTTGGGCACCCGAGCAGTATCACAGCACTCACACACATCAAATGAGATCTGTGTGGCGCATATGTATTTGGTGCCTCTTTGTTCCAATATCTATGTGTTAAAATAAATAATAAATAAACTGATGGCCGTCCTAATTTCTCCGATCGTTGTTGGGGTGACATCTATAGGAATATCTGTGTACGCTGCTGCGATGTCCAATGGGTTCAGTGGGGTTATATAGTTGTTTCATATTTCCTTCTGTCGTAGCTTGCTCCGCTGTCGTTTCTAGGTGTTCCACATATTTCTGCTTGTCGGTTTTAGTGTTTCTCTTCACTCTCTTGTTCGCTTCTGTGTATTCAGCCTTTGGCTTGACTTTCTCTGTTATTGTTCGGCTGATGTTAATTGCTATCTTCATGTTCTCCCTTTATTGAATCCTGCCTTGGGTTTCGATGGAGACCCATTCCTTATGATGATGTTTCTTGCGGCTGAGAACCTCCTGACGCGTAAAAGTTAGTGCTTCTGTAATCTCTTGCCAGTTGTCCCCCATAGTAGTTTCTTCTTTGAGTGAGTCTTGTAAGGCTTGGAACCTGTTGTTGAGAGCTATCTTGAATTCGCTGAGTTTGTCAGTATCTCGAAGGCAGGCTGTTTTTGAACCTTTATAATGCTGTTTCCCTAGCTGTCTAGTGCTTCTTTAGCTTTAGTTTCATCTTGACAACTACCAGATAGTTATCTGAAACCATGTCAGCTCTCCTTCTTGTTCTCACGTCTTCCATGGACCTTCTGAATTTTTTGGTGATGCAAATATGATCGATCTGATTCTCTGTAGTATGATCCGGTGAGTCCTATGTAGCTTTGTGTATGTGTTTGTAGGGGAATATTGTGTGGTCTATAACTATTTTGTTGAATGCACGGATATTTGTGAATCTGGTGCCGCCTATGACCAGTTTATTGAAGGCACATAGGTTCGCAAATCTCTCACCATTTTCGTTCCTTTCTCTTATTCCATGTCGTCCCATGATCTCTTCGTATCCGGTGTTGTCCATTCCAACCTTGGCATTTGAATCTCCCATCAGAATGGTAGGGTCCTTTGTTGGGCACTTCTCGACGATTGACTGCAGCCTATCGTAGAATGGATCTTTAGCGTCTTCATTGTAGTCTTTGGTAGGCGCGTAGCATTGGATGACGTTCATTGTAATCCCCGTTTTCTTTGTTTTGAAGGAGGCTTTGATGATCCTTGGTCCATGAGATTCCTATCCTATAAGTGCATTTTGTGTTTGTTTGGACAGCATCAATGCAACTCCTTGTGTATGTGGGGCATTTTCTTCTTCATGTCCGAAGTATAACAGAAGCTCGCCTGAAGCTAGTCGTTGTTGTCCAACTTGCGTCCAATGTGCTTCACTGATCCCAAGCACCTCTATGTTGTATCTCCTTATTTCTGCAGCAATTTGGAAGAATCTCCCAGTTTCCCACATTGTACGAGCATTCCATGTACCTAAATAAATGGTTGCTCTGGTTGTCAGAAGGGGCATCGGCCTCGTTACTTCCGAAGGAACTCGGCTTTCATTATGAGGCGTCATAACTGTTCTAAACGAAGACCTCCTGACTCCCAGGGCAGAGTTTAAATGGTTTGAATAATTTTTCCTGGTTAGCGTTTTTTAGCGAGTTAGTTTTCTACGGGATGGGGTCGCTAAATCCATGCCCGACCCTGCTCCTTTATCCGGGCTTGGGACAGGCAGTAGCCCCAGAGGTGCTCTAGGCGGAGTTGAAATGTCTGTAAAAAGGCCTATTATTCTTAAAACCAGGGCAAGTAGCAACATCCTTCCAATTTATTGGGAAGTTGACATACTCAATAGATCCCTGGAGGTACTGTATGCTAGGAGTAACAATAGATGAGAAGTGTAGTCCGTCAAGACTCTGACTTACCAGGTTTCAGGTTACTAGAAGGATGTTTTTGTGACACTAATAGCTATATCTCTAAGGCGACTATATAGTGTATATAACCTGTTAACGATAATGTCCACTGACAAGTCTGTTAAGCTTTCAACTTTTACCGAGTCTGAGGCAGCTAGTATGTTTGAATTCTCATGCAATAATCATGGTCATAGTTTTCTTCTTTCTCACATTCTCGTGAATATCCTTTAGATTAATAGTAATTTCCCTGCAACATGTAGGATTTCTGACGGTGGAAACTAAGTCTACAGTCATTTTCGGTTTAACAGCCATCTAATTCTCGAAATTATAATTGTTTGGTACCGTCGTTCACAGCGCACTTACTCGAAAATTGTATTGACAAGTTTTCCATTATTGTAAAGAAGGAATTTTACCCTTAATACGCTAATAACTTTTTTGAGTAATTTCAAATCTCTCATTTTCGTAACGACCTACAAGTTATTTCATAGCTGTTTCCAATGCGTATTTAGTGCTTCCGTTTCCTTAGTACATCATCGAAATTATTAATTTTAGGTATATCATGGTTCATGCACTCATCATGCTGTATCTACCTGAATTAATGATAGGGAATGGAGTAGTTGAAAATATCGACACCTTAGCTTATCACGGGAGTCTCATCAGTCCAACCAATACGGACAATCATTCAGAGATAAAGTAGCCGAACAGCTATGGTCTTTGGTCTTTTGTGTAGATACAAAAGTATTAATAAATCGTCATATACGCTTCCGTTTTAATAAATTGAAAGTTATACATGCGTCTAAAATAGGCTATCGTAGTTTTAATAGATATAACTAGGTTATATAGACAGTCTCTGGTTAACTTGTTTTATCTCAACTTTCGGTTAGTCGTACTGATAGTTTTTCGTTTTTTTTTTATAACTGTCACAACATCCTTGCTTTTATGTAAGCTCACTACTAGTTTCATGGTTTTGTTTCACATAACTATGTATAATTCTACAAAGTTGGCAATATTACTATCTCTTTAGTAAACGATTTTTTTATGTGATACTCGAAGTTTTTTTCGATATTATCGGTCGATAAGGTTTCAAATCCAACTATTTTCATTCTTTAGTTAGTGACTTTATGGACTGATGCCACGTTTCGGTTTGGCCGCCTCTAACTTTCTTCCAACCATCCCCAACACTGGTCAGCATTGGGCGTCGTAGTGATCGGTGTTCAGGTATACGTAACACTTGACTCAACCATCTCAGTCGATGAAGATTCTCAACCTCATTAACTGATTTACCATCATTCCCTAATACCCTGTGTCTGATCTAACTATTACTTATCCGATGATCCCAGCAGATGCGAGCAATTTTTCTAAGGCATCTGTGGTCAAATAATGATAACTTACGAGTATCTTCTGCTCTTAATGGCCACGTTATGCAGCCGTAAAGTAAGATAGAACGAACTGCTGTGCAGTATACTCGTCCTTTTATTGATAGACGGACATCTCACCTTCGCAATAGGTGACGTAAATTGGCAAAAGCTAAATGACCTTTCTGAATCCGTGTAGAGATTTCGTCATACACCAACCCATTAGGGCTGATCAGACTTCCAAGAAAAGCGAAGTTATCAACGTGTTCGACTACTTCGTTTCCTATCCTTTGTTCAGGTGTTGACACAGTCCAGTTTTGAAGCGATAATTTGCATTTAAAGGAGGTGCTACCAATGATTTTGCATTTTATCAGCGTCTTCACCAATCAGGACTATATCATCTGCGTAGTCTAAGTTGATAAGTAGACCTTCTGGAAGGAGATCAATACTCGAGAATTCAGTCGACGAGAGCATTATTTTTAGCCATACCTGTGTTCCAAAATCGAATGAATTGTGACTATGTGGTCGACGCAGTCACGATCGGGTGTAAAGCTAGCCTGGTTTTTTCGTGTTTTCAGTTCACCCGTCTTTGTTAGGGGCCCGATAATTATTGAGGCTGGCATTTTAGACGCTATTTTAGTCAAACTAACTCCTCTATAATTCTCACCGGGTGATTTTGGTCTTTTTTTAAAATTGGGACGATCAGCGATTACGACCAGTCAGATCAGATTATGTCCAGTTCCCAGATTTTAGCTAAAATATTAATCAACCTAATAGCTATAACTGGGCCAGCTGCCTTTTCTTGTTTCAGATTAGCTCTAGCCTTTTGAACTTCAGCAAGAGTCAGGGGACCTACCACAATTTTCCATTTAGGCTGTCAGGGAATGGTGGGTAGTCGTAGAGTAGCCGAAGGTCAGCTAAGCTGTTCTCTAAAGTGTTCTGCCCATCGTTTTAAACGTCCAGACTGAGAGCAGATAAGTGTCGTCTTTTTCTTGAGTTTGCCTCACTTACATATGACTTTTTAATTCTTAGTTTGAAAAGTTGTCTTGTGTTACCTATAGCCACTGCCTTTTTTATCTCTTTTTCTTTCATTGTCTTTGTACTTAGTGCTATACCTTAACCCCACTAGTCCACAAAAATTCGCCTTCGGGTCCTCAGGTAAACGGAGGATGTATCTCGTCGGTTCCCTTTTTCGGCAACGGGAGGTCAAATTGATGACCACACTAGGATTCTGTATGCGTGTTTCGGCGATACAGCATACATCAATGATAGGAAATTCTAGGGTCTTAGCCGAGAATGCTTGCCAGCCGATTTAACACAGAGTACGTACGTTGAAGGCTCCAATGTGTAGTTTTGAGCGAGGTTCCAGTAGGCCTGGCACGGTATTTATCATGGTTATGGTGACACTTGAGGAGAAAATCGAAGGAAAAAGTTTAGAATTGAAAGTCGAGGTAGGAGGAATAATAGGAATTGAAGAGGGAGATTGATCATGAATGCAGTGATCTTGATTACTGTTAGAGGTATGAGGGTAGTTATCACTTCCCAGTTGCCTACACCGTGGAAGGGTTCTCCTGGAGGCACCTGAAAAGAAAATTAGGTTAGGAGTGGTTTTATTGAACTGAGAGCGTGACCGCAGTGCCCAAGAGACATCTGCTTGAGTTCGATCACACACAACCTTTTTGTGGGTAATTTTCGTATTAGCTCCATACTTGTTGAGACCTTACCGCCGTAGACGGAAATCCGTAGGATAAGTCGAGGTTTGCATTTTTAAGGTCGACCTTTTCTAACCCCACCCCTCGTTGTGGGGTGTATATCTTTCCCTTTTATTATAGAGTTGACACAAATGTGCAGAGGTTTATTTTGTAAACATTTTAATGAAAAACTGCATAATAAAATTTGTTTGAAGAATTGAAACATGTAGAATGCAGGAAAAATGAGCGGAATAAAATGTTTTCCGTAAAGAGCCAGTTTTTATTTTATTTCGCTTATTTTTTCTGAATCCTTTCCAAGCTAATTACATGTTTCAATTTCTTTATGCAAATTTTAGTGTGTAGCTTTTTATTGAAAGATTTGCAACATGAACTTCTTCACATTTGTGTTAACTCCATAACTAAGGGAAAATATACCTAATGGTATTTCTAAAAAAGGATATAAATCATGGAACTGTACATAGAATCAGTCATTCCCATCCTGTTATTATAAAATGTAATATTACATACCAGCTTTCACTCAGTTTTTACTATTATAAGTACTCTGTTTTGATAAGTATATTATTGTTTCTTCTGTTTTTAGGACTCAGCATTGTAAAAATGATAGTAATCGAACAGAGAGTGATATACATCAACAAACAAGTTGTATTGGCAGTAATTCTAACATTCAGTATGTCCACTTGAAATCTAAAGTTGATCTGCCTTTTTCAAATGTGGATTCTATTGGTGACGGTATAACTCCCGTCAAGTCATCACAAAACTCCATTTCTGCACCTGTTGTTCACTTAGCAACGTTTCCAGCTATAGAGCGTGGGGATCAGTTCACGAAACCCCCATACTCTTATGCTCAACTTATTGCTCAGGCAATCTCAAGTCAGCCAGATCGTAAACTTACTTTGAGTGGAATTTATGATTTCATTAGTAGAAATTATTCATATTATCAATTAGCTGATAAAGGCTGGCAAAATTCAATTAGGCATAATTTGTCACTTAATTGTCAGTTCGTAAAAGTAAGTATGTATCTAAACGTTTCCTTATTATTTAAATCATAGTTATTAGTGTATAAACTGCACAAATTGTTTATTTCAGAATAATCTTATTATTTAGACACTTTTGTAGCACAATACGCTTTCCAATGTCCTTGTGTAACGAAATTGTAGTTTATATGATCCTTTCGTGATTTAGTTCCAGCCACTGTCTTTACGGTTTTGTTTCGACTCCTTCATTTAACAAGGTGTAAACAGAATAATAACGAGTTTTTGTTTTGATTTCCCGTTTGATTACTAACGCAATACAAGCAAAAATCTTGACTGAAAAATTAAGTTAGTGACTTCGGTCAGTAGTGAATAATTGAAACATTTAGGGGATTTGAGCTCTTGCTGTACGTTCCAAACAGCACAGTGTGTGTTGATAGTATCATATCATTCAAGCATCTATATTTTAGAGTTGAGTATTTGTACTAGTGGTGTGTATCTACGTAAAACTTAATCAACCACAATTATAATAAGGACTTTTGTCCTTTTAACCTGATTTTATTCATTAAGTCATCCGTTTTTAAAATGTCCATGCAAAATTTGTTTACAGTCACTGCTTCACGCTTCAATTTACTGTAGTTTATACGCGTCCCTGCTTATAAAATTGAAGAAGTTTCATTCTTTTATCGTTCTTCGTCGATTCAACAATAAAATTTAAAAATCCGTCAATGAGAAGTATTCTTTATTTACGATTTGTGAATTTGACAACTATGTTTCTGCAACTTCTTTTTCATTGTTCTGAATATCTCGATTCAGCTTTAACAAACCAGATTTTATCCTCAATGTTTGGTAGATGAATTCCTAGTCTTAGTTGGTGATATTCGGTTTTGATTTTCTAATTTTTTCTAATATTGAGTTTATTCCCACGTCTGATACACTTAATTACCATCATTTTCAGTAACTACGGTATGTTAGGCCAATTTTCTAGCTCAATACGGGATCATAAATTCAATTGTAAATAACACTTATTGCGATGATTGTTGTATTGTCCAAATAAAAGTAAATGGTGCGAAGCTGATGAAAAACTGGTTAAAACGGATTATTTTACAATTGTGTCGTTCAGAGTCCACCTTAAAATTTTATGAATAAAAGAAAAAGTGATCTATGTAGTGTTACGAGTAACATGGAATTTTTCAGTTATTTTTTACTGTATAGACTTCTACCAACGTGTTTTTTTCATTGAAAAGGTTTCAACTGATTAATATCTGCAGATTTTGTTGCAACAATGAATCGATAACCTGAGTGTTGAAACTGGATTTTGAATTGCAAAACAGAACTCTGTTATTGTACCACTACTAAGTAGAGAAACCAGTCAGTTAATCACAAGTAATGTAAAAAGTGATACAAAGGTTTATCAGTTCAAATTGCTATAGCTTAATAGGCCAACATAAAAGCCAGCAAAAGACGAAACAAAGCGTTTAGCGTTTTTTTAGCGAGTTATTTTTCTATGGGATGGGGTCGCAAACCCCATGCTCAACCCTCCTTTATCTGGGCTTGGGACCGACAGTAGCCCCAGAGAGTGTCAGTCGGAGTTACGAAACAAAGAGTAGACAATAATATTAACTGCAGTGAGAAGTAATTAGTAAAACGTATGGTTCGTAAGGGTTCCATATGATCGGTCGAAACATGGAAAGTGTGGAATCAAACTAAGCTCAAGATTTGAGGAAGATATAAAATATATACAACTACACCACTTTGATCACCAGCCAAGTACACGTCCATATATATCTTGTTGAATCATCTATCATTTTTAGGCTAATCATACTAGGTTTATTATATGTCACTGTCCAAACTAGTGATTGCTTAAGTTAAATACCTAAAACATTGGGCAAGCAAGCTATTAGTTGATGTGATTTTAAGATGCTAGCTAGCGAACATGTAACTAAATCGTTCGAATAAATAAATGCTCAATGAACAAAATTTAAGTTTTAACTCAGCGAATATCTGAATCGCTACTTATATGATTGAATTATTCTTGGAAAAGTAAATCCTCTTACGTATTCTAATTCTAGTCGTAGTACTGAGTGTCAGGTAAATTTTTTTCGGTTAAACTAAAGGTCATTTAAATCTAGGAGATACGGATGGAATGGTTATCCTTCTCACATCATAGGACGCAGTCTGTGCATTATTACGAAGTCGAATTTTTTTTACATAGTTAATAATCAGAGTCATTGGCACCACTATTTACTCAATTCAAAAACCACCATCTGAACATTTGTCTCATTTGATGAATGTTATTATTTATTATTTATTTTAACACATAAGTATAGGTACAGGGAGGCACCAAATACATATGCGCCACACAAATCTCAATTGATTTGTGTGAGGGCTGTGATACTGCTCGGGTGCCCAAACCGAAGCAGGTGGTTTTCTTAGGGGGCCACACCCCGAGCCTTTGACCTGAACGTCTGACCCACAAGGCAGTGGAGCATCGTAAGGAGATGCAGTCCCATGGTAGCCGGTGACCAACGATTGGTTCATACGCCATTTGTTCCCGCAGGATACTGGAGCCCATGTGCACCATTGGTTTGGGATCCGGTTAAAGCGCCAGACATTCGCTTTTCGTCCTCTCATTTTCATAAACAACACCCCCGCCACGAGAAGGCAGTGAGTAGGACTTCCCTGGTAGAGGCTATATACGCGTGGCCATGTGAGAGCATTTCGAGAGGGAGAGTGGACTCTCCCCACTCTCGGCCGTACCAGGGCATTTGGGGGCTTGATGAATGTAGATCTGTTGACATCATTTTCCGTTGTACATATATTCGTTTATCATCACTTTATGTATGACTATTTTTATTGTGTACAGTGCAAAACCAAAAACAAGCACACATGTGTATGAATACTTTATTGTTGCAAGATTTTTCATAATTTCGTGTTGTAATTTATATTTCTTCAGGTTCCTCGTTCACAAGAAGATCATGGTAAGGGCTGTTTCTGGAGAATCGATCCAGAGCATGAAGCTAAATTGTTGAATATTGCTTTCCGTAAACGTCGTATAAGAGCCTGTGATACAAGTTCATTTTTAACAAATAATCGATATCCATTAACAACATTATCTTCAAATGGGAAATTTTATAATTATATTATTCCGAAATCATTAATAAATCAATCACACAATAGTTCAATCATAATGTCTACAGGCGGTATTGATTTACAAAAATCATATAAACGATCAAGCAAATCTCCTGACCAAATGAAAACTCCTTACAAACTTGCATTATCGTCCTCATCACTTGATGTAAACATACAGCATACACCGCTAACTCAGAACAAGGAGGATAGTTTAAATGTGATTACTTTCCAACCTGTCGTTCATAATTTGGTTCCAGTTAATCATGGTTAGTTGTGATATTGTTTTTAACTGTTCTCCTAACCTCGTCCTGTCACTAGTGAAATTGGTACTTGCTAATGCTCTACTATCTTGTAATTAGAGACAATAAAATTGACTTCATGAATCAGGGGTTAAACCCTATCTCTATATAGCGAGTTTTATTTGTTCATCAGATGATACGGGTGGTTGTATAGTCTGGTACCCAATCTTATACATGACTGCCACGTTGTAGTTTTCACTTTGTATCTACATGAAATTAAGATTGAATACTTGCCATCAAATGCTAATCGTCGATGTTAACCTTGAGATCTAAAGAATTTTAACTAACTACCTGTATTTCTATCAGTAAAGGAATTCAAAGAATAAACGATTAGTAAACGTTGACTAGCATACAAATTATTTCTGAATTTCGAGTAAATCTTTTGCGTCAAAAACGTATTCCTCAGGTATTGGTGGCTAAAACATTTCTTATGCATACTAGTTTTAATAACAATTTTATTGTTTACACTCCCTAAAATTATGTAATCGTCTCTATTTCTTACTACTCAAGTCATTAGTGACCGTTCACACTAACTGTATTATCAAAATTTACATTTTTTTTTTATCTCCGTTTATTAAATATCACCCATTTTATGCCATTTGTGCCCTAAAAATACATGTTTGATATTATTAATGATTCTATGCTTAGTTTAGACTCCAACTGAAGAAAATCACGAGATTTCATTTTCTTTTTAGAAAATAACATTCTTCACTCAACACTCATGTCCTAATTAAAACTTGTCGTTTTTCAAGATTACATATATTTTCTTATTCGAATCATTTCTTACCATATATTAGATATGTACATCGTTATGCAAGTATACATCTTTTCCTTTCATTTCAGCGTCCTCTTCCGTCTTACGGATTATGAACACTAAACCTATCCTAACAACTAATTTTGAATCAAGTCATCATAAAGAAGACCAGTATAATATTTCATCTTTTCATGCTGGTCCTTTTGTTGTACAACAGTCTACTTATTCTTTACTATCTTATTCTAATTCCTCCCAGGATACAACAGTATTTCATCAGAACAGTAGTGGTACAAATTGACGACGTAGCTGTTTTTCTGTTTGCACACAGTGATGTGATCGCTTTTAAAAAAGCTTAATTGCTATCACGTTTAACAGCTGAAACTTTTTTTACCTGAACAAAATATGAGTTTATATCCTTTTTACAATTTAACTAATGGTCTTTTTATTAGTGATCATTTATTAGCTATGAAGAACTGGAAAAACAATTGGCTGTGCAAAGTGCTTTTATATGTATTTTTGCATTTTTCTACTGATTTTATTTTTAATTACTGCATTCGTATCATTTATATTAATATCCATCGTTTCCATTTATGTGAATATCATTTCAGCTCTCTTTTCCCTTTGTTTTTCTCCTGTCCTGTTTCATTGTTTATGATTACCCCTCCGTTGTTTCCTTTTGTAGTCACAATCACTACGTTGCACACGCATACATGCATATCTGTCTTTAGACAATCACTCATTTATTTTTCTATAGGTGATAATTTTCATAGTAAAAATGGTATTAATTGCTAAACATTTAAAACAATCATGCTGATGATTTGACAATTTCTTTGTTTGTTATTTCCAAAACTAGTTGTTTGGGCTATACGAGATATAAGCAATGATATACAATACCAACCCAGGCCGTCTGTAATGCGTTTCATCATAGGTAATTACGTCAAATCAAATAGGCTTGACCAGTGGTGCAAATCGTTAAGTGAAACTGTGAAGTTTTATTGGTTGGAATGATGGAGGCAACGGTCACAATTAATTTTAGTTTACAGCCAGTTCCAGCGTCGATAAACAATACACAATGTGGAATTTGCTTAAATGACATTCGTAGCACTTGTCCAAGCTACCAAAACCGGTGTTTCAAGAAGGTGATGCCAATCAAATTATTATCACTGCTCGGACACACCTTGCCGAACCTCCTTGTATGTGACACATTGCCGCCACTGAATGTCAGTAATCTTTTAGAAACAATGATTGGACACAGAGTCGTCTTGCATCCTCAACTCGGAGACGTCAGATCTCACAAGCATAGGGTTAGATTGTTCTCATCGACTCGTTGTAGGTCTGATCTTTTACAGCCAAATTAACATCACAGTCCCAAAGATGGCCCAGATTGGCATAAGCCGCTCTCGCTTTCACTATATATGGATTGATCTCATCAATCACGCCACCACCAGCACTTAGCTATCCATATACACGAACTTCTCGACTACTACCTGCTCACTACCAAGAGTGGACGCAAGTTCAGGATCCTCACAGTCTTGTAAAAGTATTATGCACTCAGAAGGTGGGAAACACACCATACCCACAGACATTGACTGCCAACTGATTAAGTGCGGATTGCATGGCCTGGGTATCATCGCACAATAAAACAATATCATTCACATACTCAAGAGCGAAAAGTCCTTCAGGCAAAAGATCCACACCACTATTACCTTAATCAATCAGAGATGTTTCCAGTTCATTATTGAGAACAAAGTTGGAGAGAAATGGTGAGACTGGATAACCCTACCTAACCCCACTACTCGAATCAAAGAGGTGGTTGTATCCATTCATTTTGCCTGAGGTATTTGTATTCAGGATGTTAATAAACTTTCCAGACACCCCCCACACTTCAATAGGCAGTCCTGTTCAACAAAACAACAATTGTTGGCCTGCAATAAGTATGGGGGTGTTCTAGCATTTAGCGGAAGGTCTTTTTATTTATATGCCACACACATTAACGACGAGGCCGGTAGTAGTTATCACTGATCTGTGTGAAGGCTGTGATACTGCCCGTGTGCTTAAACCTAAGCAGAGAAAATATGATTAATACTTCATCGGCCAGAATGGAAACTACCCTGCTCCTCTCGAAGTAATCTCCCACGAGTTTTGAACAATCTGCGAAATGTGGAGGCAATCGGAATTAAACTTGTCCCTCGATAGTTGGTGCATAGGTGACGTGAAATCTTTTTCAAGATAGTGATATTAGATGGTGGTTTGAGGTAGTCGACAGGAAACCCTGGACCCGGGTTTCGTGCTACTTGGCACTCGTCAGCAAGGTGTACCTATAATCTTTGAGGGAACTGGTGCTCCCTGGCGGATTCGATCCCCTGTCACCCAGCTTCACAGTCAGAGACGTTACCACTGAGCTATCCGAGCCGCGACCGACCTCCGGGTCCAGGGTTTCCTGTCGACTACCTCTAACCACCATCTAACCTTACAATAGTGCCCGCGGTGTCGAGTCACCTAGACTGGTGGCCACATTGCAACATGATCGATAGCATTCGATCAGCACTAATAATAAGGACTAGGCAGGCATGACATTGGTCACCCAGTGATCAATCAATTGTGGAAGATAGTGATAGTTATCAACTTATTCCAGGATGTCGGAACACTTGGTCAGTTCTATAATCAGTAGGTCGCTACCATCCTTAAAAATGGCCGAATATAAGTCAACTGGGCCTGATGACTTGTGTCGCTTCAGGAGTTGGAGTTTCTTGCGGATAACTGTCCCCTCAAGATTATTTATAGGTACGCCTCATGGATTCCAACAATAAATTTTGTAACTCGAACTAATTACCACTTTTAGATCGTAGCAACTTCGAACGGATTGGGCTGTTCCACATTATAGAGATATGTGAGTTAAGACTAACAGTTTGCATACAAGGCTACAATAAATATGGATGACTTCCAGAGAAGTCGAATGCAAATAGTAACTGCAGCGGTCAAGACGGTCGGTTTTGACGTCTAAGCAGAAGAGTTGAACAGTGCATTGGTGACTTTTTTAGAATATTTGCAAGCGTACACAATAATTGCAGCTGAAAGTGCGTGTTGACATTTAAACTAATGTTCTACGTACTTAAATTTGTAAATTAACGTTGGTTTAAGACAGCATTTTCAGTTAGAAATACTACCCCTATTCATTAAATAAATGGTTTATAAATAAAATTGATTACTTCAGACTTCTTATTACTTGAAAGGTCCCGTAAAAAAATTCAATCTATTGTGACGATAAACTAATCGAAAGGCTGAAAAGAAAACAAGATTAATGTTCAGCAATTCAGCAAATACCTCAGAAATTATCTAATACTATTCCTGAATGAGAAGTAGTGTCATTCCCTCATTGGTCAACATTCTTCCAACGTGTCATTTCCCTATTGGTCAATATTTATTTGTGTCATTTCCTGAAGGTTAAATCCTGTACAAATGTTATTTTCCATTTTATGGAACGTTGTGGTCTGTTTGGTTGCTATATAAACAGAGTATGTTTGAAATATAATGATTCATATCACCGAGGCTGAGACTTGTGTTCTGGACTCAACTGGCGGGGCTAGACAGGGAAGCAGGGCCAATCAGAACTCTAGGCTGCTCGCACGTATTTTATGCGTCACTGTTTCGATCGATAATAGGCTGCTCTCTACTGGGCGGGTCACACGTTATAACAATTGGCGACGGGGTAGAAAAAAATTTCTGAACCCTCAATCTTCAACGTTAGCCTGTAATTGGACGAGATTCAGTCTAATTATTTTCGAGCAATCAGCATTCAGTTTTGTCATCGGCGTCCTTGAAAGACATTGGTTGTTAATTAATCATACAGCATTTCTCATTGCCGTGCTGATTCAGGAAATGGCTATCTCTCCCGATCAATTACAGTTACTATTTGAGCGACAAACGCAGCGCTTCAAAAATAGCCAGTTGAATGTTTTAGACAATTCACGCGCACGGCTGCTAAATCATCCATGTTTTGGAGATGTAACAGAAGTTGATAAACTAATTTCTAATTTGCATACGGAGCTGGAAATTGACTGCAGTACATATGAATGTGTTGATAAAAGCCTCTATGAATCCTTGATGAGCAGTAATGTAAGTGAAGCAGTCATTTATGATCCGTCCAGAGATCCAGAAATGTCCATTCCAGAGACATGCCCTGTCGTGGGTTCAAATCCCACTGCCTCTGAAGCGCCATGTACAAACAGCTCACAGAAAGTCGACGTCTTATTAAATGCTCATGAAATTACTGCAGTACCCGCCCACGAAGAGAAAGAAAATCAGTCAAGCACCATAATGACGACAGTTGCATCAAATAGAGCTCATCATTCCAGAACAAAAGTTCCTGATCAATCTACTTACCACGGTTCTCTAGTTGTTCTACCAGGTATGAGTTATCTTAATGACTCCTATGCTTTTGATCGAATTTCTTACAATGAGAAAAATTTGTCGGATGCATCAGACGATAATCAAGAACTTCGTGCAGTTTTGTTGGACGCTGATTATCATAGTGATCCATTATCTACTAAAGATTCGAACTCCGATGACTTCGAACTAAATGGCGTTTATCCTCATTATCTGGTCAGTTTTACTGGATCTCCTGTTCAAAATGTTTTAAATACAGTCAAATTAATTGTAATTTGGGTATATGAGGACCCAACATTATTTCGTGGGGGAGGATGGACCCAGGAAACTTATATTCCGGATATCAGGTCCGGATCTTCAAAGAAGGGGAGGTGTTGGGGTATTCAGCAAATACCTCAGAAATTATCTAATACTATTCCTGAATGAGAAGTAGTGTCATTCCCTCATTGGTCAACATTCTTCCAACGTGTCATTTCCCTATTGGTCAATATTTATTTGTGTCATTTCCTGAAGGTTAAATCCTGTACAAATGTTATTTTCCATTTTATGGAACGTTGTGGTCTGTTTGGTTGCTATATAAACAGAGTATGTTTGAAATATAATGATTCATATCACCGAGGCTGAGACTTGTGTTCTGGACTCAACTGGCGGGGCTAGACAGGGAAGCAGGGACAATCAGAACTCTAGGCTGCTCGCACGTATTTTATGCGTCACTGTTTCGATCGATAATAGGCTGCTCTCTACTGGGCGGGTCACACGTTATAACAATTGGCGACGGGGTAGAAAAAAATTTCTGAACCCTCAATCTTCAACGTTAGCCTGTAATTGGACGAGATTCAGTCTAATTATTTTCGAGCAATCAGCATTCAGTTTTGTCATCGGCGTCCTTGAAAGACATTGGTTGTTAATTAATCATACAGCATTTCTCATTGCCGTGCTGATTCAGGAAATGGCTATCTCTCCCGATCAATTACAGTTACTATTTGAGCGACAAACGCAGCGCTTCAAAAATAGCCAGTTGAATGTTTTAGACAATTTACGCGCACGGCTGCTAATTCATCCATGTTTTGGAGATGTAACAGAAGTTGATAAACTAATTTCTAATTTGCATACGGAGCTGGAAATTGACTGCAGTACATATGAATGTGTTGATAAAAGCCTCTATGAATCCTTGATGAGCAGTAATGTAAGTGAAGCAGTCATTCATGATCCGTCCAGAGATCCAGAAATGTCCATTCCAGAGACATGCCCTGTCGTGGGTTCAAATCCCACTGCCTCTGAAGCGCCATGTACAAACAGCTCACAGAAAGTCGACGTCTTATTAAATGCTCATGAAATTACTGCAGTACCCGCCCACGAAGAGAAAGAAAATCAGTCAAGCACCATAATGACGACAGTTGCATCAAATAGAGCTCATCATTCCAGAACAAAAGTTCCTGATCAATCTACTTACCACGGTTCTCTAGTTGTTCTACCAGGTATGAGTTATCTTAATGACTCCTATGCTTTTGATCGAATTTCTTACAATGAGAAAAATTTGTCGGATGCATCAAACGTTAATCAAGAACTTCGTGCAGTTTTGTTGGACGCTGATTATCATAGTGATCCATTATCTACTAAAGATTCGAACTCCGATGACTTCGAACTAAATGGCGTTTATCCTCATTATCTGGTCAGTTTTACTGGATCTCCTGTTCAAAATGTTTTAAATACAGTCAAATTAATTGTAATTTGGGTATATGAGGACCCAACATTATTTCGTGGGGGAGGATGGACCCAGGAAACTTATATTCCGGATATCAGGTCCGGATCTTCAAAGAAGGGGAGGTGTTGGGGTATTCAGCAAATACCTCAGAAATTATCTAATACTATTCCTGAATGAGAAGTAGTGTCATTCCCTCATTGGTCAACATTCTTCCAACGTGTCATTTCCCTATTGGTCAATATTTATTTGTGTCATTTCCTGAAGGTTAAATCCTGTACAAATGTTATTTTCCATTTTATGGAACGTTGTGGTCTGTTTGGTTGCTATATAAACAGAGTATGTTTGAAATATAATGATTCATATCACCGAGGCTGAGACTTGTGTTCTGGACTCAACTGGCGGGGCTAGACAGGGAAGCAGGGACAATCAGAACTCTAGGCTGCTCGCACGTATTTTATGCGTCACTGTTTCGATCGATAATAGGCTGCTCTCTACTGGGCGGGTCACACGTTATAACAATTGGCGACGGGGTAGAAAAAAATTTCTGAACCCTCAATCTTCAACGTTAGCCTGTAATTGGACGAGATTCAGTCTAATTATTTTCGAGCAATCAGCATTCAGTTTTGTCATCGGCGTCCTTGAAAGACATTGGTTGTTAATTAATCATACAGCATTTCTCATTGCCGTGCTGATTCAGGAAATGGCTATCTCTCCCGATCAATTACAGTTACTATTTGAGCGACAAACGCAGCGCTTCAAAAATAGCCAGTTGAATGTTTTAGACAATTCACGCGCACGGCTGCTAAATCATCCATGTTTTGGAGATGTAACAGAAGTTGATAAACTAATTTCTAATTTGCATACGGAGCTGGAAATTGACTGCAGTACATATGAATGTGTTGATAAAAGCCTCTATGAATCCTTGATGAGCAGTAATGTAAGTGAAGCAGTCATTCATGATCCGTCCAGAGATCCAGAAATGTCCATTCCAGAGACATGCCCTGTCGTGGGTTCAAATCCCACTGCCTCTGAAGCGCCAAGTACAAACAGCTCACAGAAAGTCGACGTCTTATTAAATGCTCATGAAATTACTGCAGTACCCGCCCACGAAGAGAAAGAAAATCAGTCAAGCACCATAATGACGACAGTTGCATCAAATAGAGCTCATCATTCCAGAACAAAAGTTCCTGATCAATCTACTTACCACGGTTCTCTAGTTGTTCTACCAGGTATGAGTTATCTTAATGACTCCTATGCTTTTGATCGAATTTCTTACAATGAGAAAAATTTGTCGGATGCATCAGACGTTAATCAAGAACTTCGTGCAGTTTTGTTGGACGCTGATTATCATAGTGATCCATTATCTACTAAAGATTCGAACTCCGATGACTTCGAACTAAATGGCGTTTATCCTCATTATCTGGTCAGTTTTACTGGATCCCCTGTTCAAAATGTTTTAAATACAGTCAAATTAATTGTAATTTGGGTATATGAGGACCCAACATTATTTCGTGGGGGAGGATGGACCCAGGAAACTTATATTCCGGATATCAGGTCCGGATCTTCAAAGAAGGGGAGGTGTTGGTGTATTCAGCAAATACCTCAGAAATTATCTAATACTATTCCTGAATGAGAAGTAGTGTCATTCCCTCATTGGTCAACATTCTTCCAACGTGTCATTTCCCTATTGGTCAATATTTATTTGTGTCATTTCCTGAAGGTTAAATCCTGTACAAATGTTATTTTCCATTTTATGGAACGTTGTGGTCTGTTTGGTTGCTATATAAACAGAGTATGTTTGAAATATAATGATTCATATCACCGAGGCTGAGACTTGTGTTCTGGACTCAACTGGCGGGGCTAGACAGGGAAGCAGGGCCAATCAGAACTCTAGGCTGCTCGCACGTATTTTATGCGTCACTGTTTCGATCGATAATAGGCTGCTCTCTACTGGGCGGGTCACACGTTATAACAATTGGCGACGGGGTAGAAAAAAATTTCTGAACCCTCAATCTTCAACGTTAGCCTGTAATTGGACGAGATTCAGTCTAATTATTTTCGAGCAATCAGCATTCAGTTTTGTCATCGGCGTCCTTGAAAGACATTGGTTGTTAATTAATCATACAGCATTTCTCATTGCCGTGCTGATTCAGGAAATGGCTATCTCTCCCGATCAATTACAGTTACTATTTGAGCGACAAACGCAGCGCTTCAAAAATAGCCAGTTGAATGTTTTAGACAATTTACGCGCACGGCTGCTAAATCATCCATGTTTTGGAGATGTAACAGAAGTTGATAAACTAATTTCTAATTTGCATACGGAGCTGGAAATTGACTGCAGTACATATGAATGTGTTGATAAAAGCCTCTATGAATCCTTGATGAGCAGTAATGTAAGTGAAGCAGTCATTCATGATCCGTCCAGAGATCCAGAAATGTCCATTCCAGAGACATGCCCTGTCGTGGGTTCAAATCCCACTGCCTCTGAAGCGCCATGTACAAACAGCTCACAGAAAGTCGACGTCTTATTAAATGCTCATGAAATTACTGCAGTACCCGCCCACGAAGAGAAAGAAAATCAGTCAAGCACCATAATGACGACAGTTGCATCAAATAGAGCTCATCATTCCAGAACAAAAGTTCCTGATCAATCTACTTACCACGGTTCTCTAGTTGTTCTACCAGGTATGAGTTATCTTAATGACTCCTATGCTTTTGATCGAATTTCTTACAATGAGAAAAATTTGTCGGATGCATCAAACGTTAATCAAGAACTTCGTGCAGTTTTGTTGGACGCTGATTATCATAGTGATCCATTATCTACTAAAGATTCGAACTCCGATGACTTCGAACTAAATGGCGTTTATCCTCATTATCTGGTCAGTTTTACTGGATCCCCTGTTCAAAATGTTTTAAATACAGTCAAATTAATTGTAATTTGGGTATATGAGGACCCAACATTATTTCGTGGGGGAGGATGGACCCAGGAAACTTATATTCCGGATATCAGGTCCGGATCTTCAAAGAAGGGGAGGTGTTGGTGTATTCAGCAAATACCTCAGAAATTATCTAATACTATTCCTGAATGAGAAGTAGTGTCATTCCCTCATTGGTCAACATTCTTCCAACGTGTCATTTCCCTATTGGTCAATATTTATTTGTGTCATTTCCTGAAGGTTAAATCCTGTACAAATGTTATTTTCCATTTTATGGAACGTTGTGGTCTGTTTGGTTGCTATATAAACAGAGTATGTTTGAAATATAATGATTCATATCACCGAGGCTGAGACTTGTGTTCTGGACTCAACTGGCGGGGCTAGACAGGGAAGCAGGGCCAATCAGAACTCTAGGCTGCTCGCACGTATTTTATGCGTCACTGTTTCGATCGATAATAGGCTGCTCTCTACTAGGCGGGTCACACGTTATAACAATTGGCGACGGGGTAGAAAAAAATTTCTGAACCCTCAATCTTCAACGTTAGCCTGTAATTGGACGAGATTCAGTCTAATTATTTTCGAGCAATCAGCATTCAGTTTTGTCATCGGCGTCCTTGAAAGACATTGGTTGTTAATTAATCATACAGCATTTCTCATTGCCGTGCTGATTCAGGAAATGGCTATCTCTCCCGATCAATTACAGTTACTATTTGAGCGACAAACGCAGCGCTTCAAAAATAGCCAGTTGAATGTTTTAGACAATTCACGCGCACGGCTGCTAAATCATCCATGTTTTGGAGATGTAACAGAAGTTGATAAACTAATTTCTAATTTGCATACGGAGCTGGAAATTGACTGCAGTACATATGAATGTGTTGATAAAAGCCTCTATGAATCCTTGATGAGCAGTAATGTAAGTGAAGCAGTCATTCATGATCCGTCCAGAGATCCAGAAATGTCCATTCCAGAGACATGCCCTGTCGTGGGTTCAAATCCCACTGCCTCTGAAGCGCCATGTACAAACAGCTCACAGAAAGTCGACGTCTTATTAAATGCTCATGAAATTACTGCAGTACCCGCCCACGAAGAGAAAGAAAATCAGTCAAGCACCATAATGACGACAGTTGCATCAAATAGAGCTCATCATTCCAGAACAAAAGTTCCTGATCAATCTACTTACCACGGTTCTCTAGTTGTTCTACCAGGTATGAGTTATCTTAATGACTCCTATGCTTTTGATCGAATTTCTTACAATGAGAAAAATTTGTCGGATGCATCAGACGTTAATCAAGAACTTCGTGCAGTTTTGTTGGACGCTGATTATCATAGTGATCCATTATCTACTAAAGATTCGAACTCCGATGACTTCGAACTAAATGGCGTTTATCCTCATTATCTGGTCAGTTTTACTGGATCCCCTGTTCAAAATGTTTTAAATACAGTCAAATTAATTGTAATTTGGGTATATGAGGACCCAACATTATTTCGTGGGGGAGGATGGACCCAGGAAACTTATATTCCGGATATCAGGTCCGGATCTTCAAAGAAGGGGAGGTGTTGGTGTATTCAGCAAATACCTCAGAAATTATCTAATACTATTCCTGAATGAGAAGTAGTGTCATTCCCTCATTGGTCAACATTCTTCCAACGTGTCATTTCCCTATTGGTCAATATTTATTTGTGTCATTTCCTGAAGGTTAAATCCTGTACAAATGTTATTTTCCATTTTATGGAACGTTGTGGTCTGTTTGGTTGCTATATAAACAGAGTATGTTTGAAATATAATGATTCATATCACCGAGGCTGAGACTTGTGTTCTGGACTCAACTGGCGGGGCTAGACAGGGAAGCAGTGCCAATCAGAACTCTAGGCTGCTCGCACGTATTTTATGCGTCACTGTTTCGATCGATAATAGGCTGCTCTCTACTAGGCGGGTCACACGTTATAACAATTGGCGACGGGGTAGAAAAAAATTTCTGAACCCTCAATCTTCAACGTTAGCCTGTAATTGGACGAGATTCAGTCTAATTATTTTCGAGCAATCAGCATTCAGTTTTGTCATCGGCGTCCTTGAAAGACATTGGTTGTTAATTAATCATACAGCATTTCTCATTGCCGTGCTGATTCAGGAAATGGCTATCTCTCCCGATCAATTACAGTTACTATTTGAGCGACAAACGCAGCGCTTCAAAAATAGCCAGTTGAATGTTTTAGACAATTCACGCGCACGGCTGCTAAATCATCCATGTTTTGGAGATGTAACAGAAGTTGATAAACTAATTTCTAATTTGCATACGGAGCTGGAAATTGACTGCAGTACATATGAATGTGTTGATAAAAGCCTCTATGAATCCTTGATGAGCAGTAATGTAAGTGAAGCAGTCATTCATGATCCGTCCAGAGATCCAGAAATGTCCATTCCAGAGACATGCCCTGTCGTGGGTTCAAATCCCACTGCCTCTGAAGCGCCATGTACAAACAGCTCACAGAAAGTCGACGTCTTATTAAATGCTCATGAAATTACTGCAGTACCCGCCCACGAAGAGAAAGAAAATCAGTCAAGCACCATAATGACGACAGTTGCATCAAATAGAGCTCATCATTCCAGAACAAAAGTTCCTGATCAATCTACTTACCACGGTTCTCTAGTTGTTCTACCAGGTATGAGTTATCTTAATGACTCCTATGCTTTTGATCGAATTTCTTACAATGAGAAAAATTTGTCGGATGCATCAGACGTTAATCAAGAACTTCGTGCAGTTTTGTTGGACGCTGATTATCATAGTGATCCATTATCTACTAAAGATTCGAACTCCGATGACTTCGAACTAAATGGCGTTTATCCTCATTATCTGGTCAGTTTTACTGGATCCCCTGTTCAAAATGTTTTAAATACAGTCAAATTAATTGTAATTTGGGTATATGAGGACCCAACATTATTTCGTGGGGGAGGATGGACCCAGGAAACTTATATTCCGGATATCAGGTCCGGATCTTCAAAGAAGGGGAGGTGTTGGGGTATTCAGCAAATACCTCAGAAATTATCTAATACTATTCCTGAATGAGAAGTAGTGTCATTCCCTCATTGGTCAACATTCTTCCAACGTGTCATTTCCCTATTGGTCAATATTTATTTGTGTCATTTCCTGAAGGTTAAATCCTGTACAAATGTTATTTTCCATTTTATGGAACGTTGTGGTCTGTTTGGTTGCTATATAAACAGAGTATGTTTGAAATATAATGATTCATATCACCGAGGCTGAGACTTGTGTTCTGGACTCAACTGGCGGGGCTAGACAGGGAAGCAGGGCCAATCAGAACTCTAGGCTGCTCGCATGTATTTTATGCGTCACTGTTTCGATCGATAATAGGCTGCTCTCTACTAGGCGGGTCACACGTTATAACAATTGGCGACGGGGTAGAAAAAAATTTCTGAACCCTCAATCTTCAACGTTAGCCTGTAATTGGACGAGATTCAGGCTAATTGTTTCGACCAATCAGCATCCAGATTTTCATCAGCGTCCTTGAGCAACATTGGTCATTAATTATTCCTACAGTAATTGTCATTGCAGTGCTGATTCAGAAAATGACTATCTCTTCCGATCAATTACAGCTTCTACTTGAGCAACAACAGCAGTGTTTCAAAAATAGCCAGTTAAATTTTTTAGAAAATTTACGCACACTGTTGGTAAATCTTCCATGTTTCGGAGATGCAACAGAAGTTGGTAAGTTCATTTCTCACCTGCATACTGAACTCGAAAATGACTGCAGAACATATGAAGCTGACTATAAAAGCCTCTGTGAATCCCGGACGACCAGTAATGTAAACGAGACAGTCATTCATGATCCGCCCAGTTGTCCAGAAATGTCAAATTCAGAAACATTCCCTGTCGTGGGTTCAAATCCCACTGCCTCTGAAGCGCCATGTACAAACAGCTCACAGAAAGTCGACGTCTTATTAAATGCTCATGAAATTACTGCAGTACCCGCCCACGAAGAGAAAGAAAATCAGTCAAGCACCATAATGACGACAGTTGCATCAAATAGAGCTCATCATTCCAGAACAAAAGTTCCTGATCAATCTACTTACCACGGTTCTCTAGTTGTTCTACCAGGTATGAGTTATCTTAATGACTCCTATGCTTTTGATCGAATTTCTTACAATGAGAAAAATTTGTCGGATGCATCAAACGTTAATCAAGAACTTCGTGCAGTTTTGTTGGACGCTGATTATCATAGTGATCCATTATCTACTAAAGATTCGAACTCCGATGACTTCGAACTAAATGGCGTTTATCCTCATTATCTGGTCAGTTTTACTGGATCCCCTGTTCAAAATGTTTTAAATACAGTCAAATTAATTGTAATTTGGGTATATGAGGACCCAACATTATTTCGTGGGGGAGGATGGACCCAGGAAACTTATATTCCGGATATCAGGTCCGGATCTTCAAAGAAGGGGAGGTGTTGGGGTATTCAGCAAATACCTCAGAAATTATCTAATACTATTCCTGAATGAGAAGTAGTGTCATTCCCTCATTGGTCAACATTCTTCCAACGTGTCATTTCCCTATTGGTCAATATTTATTTGTGTCATTTCCTGAAGGTTAAATCCTGTACAAATGTTATTTTCCATTTTATGGAACGTTGTGGTCTGTTTGGTTGCTATATAAACAGAGTATGTTTGAAATATAATGATTCATATCACCGAGGCTGAGACTTGTGTTCTGGACTCAACTGGCGGGGCTAGACAGGGAAGCAGTGCCAATCAGAACTCTAGGCTGCTCGCACGTATTTTATGCGTCACTGTTTCGATCGATAATAGGCTGCTCTCTACTAGGCGGGTCACACGTTATAACAATTGGCGACGGGGTAGAAAAAAATTTCTGAACCCTCAATCTTCAACGTTAGCCTGTAATTGGACGAGATTCAGTCTAATTATTTTCGAGCAATCAGCATTCAGTTTTGTCATCGGCGTCCTTGAAAGACATTGGTTGTTAATTAATCATACAGCATTTCTCATTGCCGTGCTGATTCAGGAAATGGCTATCTCTCCCGATCAATTACAGTTACTATTTGAGCGACAAACGCAGCGCTTCAAAAATAGCCAGTTGAATGTTTTAGACAATTTACGCGCACGGCTGCTAAATCATCCATGTTTTGGAGATGTAACAGAAGTTGATAAACTAATTTCTAATTTGCATACGGAGCTGGAAATTGACTGCAGTACATATGAATGTGTTGATAAAAGCCTCTATGAATCCTTGATGAGCAGTAATGTAAGTGAAGCAGTCATTCATGATCCGTCCAGAGATCCAGAAATGTCCATTCCAGAGACATGCCCTGTCGTGGGTTCAAATCCCACTGCCTCTGAAGCGCCATGTACAAACAGCTCACAGAAAGTCGACGTCTTATTAAATGCTCATGAAATTACTGCAGTACCCGCCCACGAAGAGAAAGAAAATCAGTCAAGCACCATAATGACGACAGTTGCATCAAATAGAGCTCATCATTCCAGAACAAAAGTTCCTGATCAATCTACTTACCACGGTTCTCTAGTTGTTCTACCAGGTATGAGTTATCTTAATGACTCCTATGCTTTTGATCGAATTTCTTACAATGAGAAAAATTTGTCGGATGCATCAGACGTTAATCAAGAACTTCGTGCAGTTTTGTTGGACGCTGATTATCATAGTGATCCATTATCTACTAAAGATTCGAACTCCGATGACTTCGAACTAAATGGCGTTTATCCTCATTATCTGGTCAGTTTTACTGGATCCCCTGTTCAAAATGTTTTAAATACAGTCAAATTAATTGTAATTTGGGTATATGAGGACCCAACATTATTTCGTGGGGGAGGATGGACCCAGGAAACTTATATTCCGGATATCAGGTCCGGATCTTCAAAGAAGGGGAGGTGTTGGGGTATTCAGCAAATACCTCAGAAATTATCTAATACTATTCCTGAATGAGAAGTAGTGTCATTCCCTCATTGGTCAACATTCTTCCAACGTGTCATTTCCCTATTGGTCAATATTTATTTGTGTCATTTCCTGAAGGTTAAATCCTGTACAAATGTTATTTTCCATTTTATGGAACGTTGTGGTCTGTTTGGTTGCTATATAAACAGAGTATGTTTGAAATATAATGATTCATATCACCGAGGCTGAGACTTGTGTTCTGGACTCAACTGGCGGGGCTAGACAGGGAAGCAGTGCCAATCAGAACTCTAGGCTGCTCGCATGTATTTTATGCGTCACTGTTTCGATCGATAATAGGCTGCTCTCTACTAGGCGGGTCACACGTTATAACAATTGGCGACGGGGTAGAAAAAAATTTCTGAACCCTCAATCTTCAACGTTAGCCTGTAATTGGACGAGATTCAGTCTAATTATTTTCGAGCAATCAGCATTCAGTTTTGTCATCGGCGTCCTTGAAAGACATTGGTTGTTAATTAATCATACAGCATTTCTCATTGCCGTGCTGATTCAGGAAATGGCTATCTCTCCCGATCAATTACAGTTACTATTTGAGCGACAAACGCAGCGCTTCAAAAATAGCCAGTTGAATGTTTTAGACAATTCACGCGCACGGCTGCTAAATCATCCATGTTTTGGAGATGTAACAGAAGTTGATAAACTAATTTCTAATTTGCATACGGAGCTGGAAATTGACTGCAGTACATATGAATGTGTTGATAAAAGCCTCTATGAATCCTTGATGAGCAGTAATGTAAGTGAAGCAGTCATTTATGATCCGTCCAGAGATCCAGAAATGTCCATTCCAGAGACATGCCCTGTCGTGGGTTCAAATCCCACTGCCTCTGAAGCGCCATGTACAAACAGCTCACAGAAAGTCGACGTCTTATTAAATGCTCATGAAATTACTGCAGTACCCGCCCACGAAGAGAAAGAAAATCAGTCAAGCACCATAATGACGACAGTTGCATCAAATAGAGCTCATCATTCCAGAACAAAAGTTCCTGATCAATCTACTTACCACGGTTCTCTAGTTGTTCTACCAGGTATGAGTTATCTTAATGACTCCTATGCTTTTGATCGAATTTCTTACAATGAGAAAAATTTGTCGGATGCATCAGACGTTAATCAAGAACTTCGTGCAGTTTTGTTGGACGCTGATTATCATAGTGATCCATTATCTACTAAAGATTCGAACTCCGATGACTTCGAACTAAATGGCGTTTATCCTCATTATCTGGTCAGTTTTACTGGATCCCCTGTTCAAAATGTTTTAAATACAGTCAAATTAATTGTAATTTGGGTATATGAGGACCCAACATTATTTCGTGGGGGAGGATGGACCCAGGAAACTTATATTCCGGATATCAGGTCCGGATCTTCAAAGAAGGGGAGGTGTTGGGGTATTCAGCAAATACCTCAGAAATTATCTAATACTATTCCTGAATGAGAAGTAGTGTCATTCCCTCATTGGTCAACATTCTTCCAACGTGTCATTTCCCTATTGGTCAATATTTATTTGTGTCATTTCCTGAAGGTTAAATCCTGTACAAATGTTATTTTCCATTTTATGGAACGTTGTGGTCTGTTTGGTTGCTATATAAACAGAGTATGTTTGAAATATAATGATTCATATCACCGAGGCTGAGACTTGTGTTCTGGACTCAACTGGCGGGGCTAGACAGGGAAGCAGTGCCAATCAGAACTCTAGGCTGCTCGCATGTATTTTATGCGTCACTGTTTCGATCGATAATAGGCTGCTCTCTACTAGGCGGGTCACACGTTATAACAATTGGCGACGGGGTAGAAAAAAATTTCTGAACCCTCAATCTTCAACGTTAGCCTGTAATTGGACGAGATTCAGTCTAATTATTTTCGAGCAATCAGCATTCAGTTTTGTCATCGGCGTCCTTGAAAGACATTGGTTGTTAATTAATCATACAGCATTTCTCATTGCCGTGCTGATTCAGGAAATGGCTATCTCTCCCGATCAATTACAGTTACTATTTGAGCGACAAACGCAGCGCTTCAAAAATAGCCAGTTGAATGTTTTAGACAATTCACGCGCACGGCTGCTAAATCATCCATGTTTTGGAGATGTAACAGAAGTTGATAAACTAATTTCTAATTTGCATACGGAGCTGGAAATTGACTGCAGTACATATGAATGTGTTGATAAAAGCCTCTATGAATCCTTGATGAGCAGTAATGTAAGTGAAGCAGTCATTCATGATCCGTCCAGAGATCCAGAAATGTCCATTCCAGAGACATGCCCTGTCGTGGGTTCAAATCCCACTGCCTCTGAAGCGCCATGTACAAACAGCTCACAGAAAGTCGACGTCTTATTAAATGCTCATGAAATTACTGCAGTACCCGCCCACGAAGAGAAAGAAAATTAGTCAAGCACCATAATGACGACAGTTGCATCAAATAGAGCTCATCATTCCAGAACAAAAGTTCCTGATCAATCTACTTACCACGGTTCTCTAGTTGTTCTACCAGGTATGAGTTATCTTAATGACTCCTATGCTTTTGATCGAATTTCTTACAATGAGAAAAATTTGTCGGATGCATCAGACGTTAATCAAGAACTTCGTGCAGTTTTGTTGGACGCTGATTATCATAGTGATCCATTATCTACTAAAGATTCGAACTCCGATGACTTCGAACTAAATGGCGTTTATCCTCATTATCTGGTCAGTTTTACTGGATCCCCTGTTCAAAATGTTTTAAATACAGTCAAATTAATTGTAATTTGGGTATATGAGGACCCAACATTATTTCGTGGGGGAGGATGGACCCAGGAAACTTATATTCCGGATATCAGGTCCGGATCTTCAAAGAAGGGGAGGTGTTGGGGTATTCAGCAAATACCTCAGAAATTATCTAATACTATTCCTGAATGAGAAGTAGTGTCATTCCCTCATTGGTCAACATTCTTCCAACGTGTCATTTCCCTATTGGTCAATATTTATTTGTGTCATTTCCTGAAGGTTAAATCCTGTACAAATGTTATTTTCCATTTTATGGAACGTTGTGGTCTGTTTGGTTGCTATATAAACAGAGTATGTTTGAAATATAATGATTCATATCACCGAGGCTGAGACTTGTGTTCTGGACTCAACTGGCGGGGCTAGACAGGGAAGCAGTGCCAATCAGAACTCTAGGCTGCTCGCACGTATTTTATGCGTCACTGTTTCGATCGATAATAGGCTGCTCTCTACTAGGCGGGTCACACGTTATAACACTTAATTATGTCTAAAGGAATTTAGGTATGGAATATAATATAGACACACCGATTCGAACAGTCATCAATTTTTTTTTTGCTATTCCCTAAGCGATACTTCATTATATTCTTAGAACTAATTTATCGAACGTATGAACAGTCTCCAAATAAAAAAAAAAGAAATTAGTGATTGTAAAGTGCGTGTATTTTATAAATGCAGTTATTAATAGACCACACTTGTTAATAACGCGTCAATCAATTGAAACATATTGAAGATTTAAAGTCACTTTTAGAGTATTTTTAAAGCGGTCCAGTGTAATAAGAAGACGAGGATTATTAGAACTATGTGAAATATTAGTGCAATACATTTCGAACAATCTGATTATACAGTTCTGATAATCTTCGTCTTATCACACTATCTAGATTTATCAAAGGGACTAATTTCTTCGAAGCTTTCTAAGTTAAATTTATTAGCATGATCTCTGGGTCAGTTTATTAGTTGAATGAAACCGTTAGCTTAAATATACATTGTAAAATAGTTAACCAAAACTAACTGTAAACAACTTCATTTATCAGTTTTATATTTGTATGCAGACATTGTAACTTAACTTGATCTGGTTGTTGTTGGAATTGTTTTTTATACAGGGAATGATAACTTTGAAAAACTATTTGACTGTCGAATGGTAAAGTAATACTAACTTAATTGTCGTTCGCTTTTTTCTACATTTTAGTAAACAGTTCACACACCTTAATCCATTTACTTTGCCATATAGTGATAGGGATTAATAGAGAATTACTCGTAACAAAAAAAGAATATTAGTACTTATCGCTACTAGATCATAACTTTTGATTGTATAATACTGTGTAGACAACGGACATTTGAATTAGCTGTTACACACGTGTGTTTACTGCAGAAATCGGACATAATTTGAAGGGAAAAGTCTTCAAACCGATAACAGTAATTACATGACATTGAAATGATGCAATAAATTTACACTTGGTTCAAAAAAATAAAAACATATTTTACTGTTTATATGGTGATACATTATTATCAAGTTGTCACTACATAAAGCTCTTCGGATACGTTGTTCTTAAATTATTGTTCAGTCTAGTTTGAAAAGGCATAATCATTCAAATATAAGTTACATTATGATTTTTTTTGGAAATCAGAAATTCGGGAATAAAACATTTATTCGCCTTTATCTTATTAATTGCTTTTAGAAACAGAAAAAATGGTGATTAAAACTGTCACATAGCTTTAAAAAAAACGTCCGCTCATAAAAAAATTAAGGATTGGACGATGAGATGTTGAAAGCTGACCAATCATATTCAAAATTATTGGTCACTCATTTTTGAACGTCGGGGTTTAGGTTAGTCTAAACGAATCAACATAATTGAACAGTATGAACACATAAACCTTGAGGAATAGAGAAGAAAAATGTATATTAGTCAAATAAATTGATTGAGTTTTAGCAAATGATAAATTTTGAAAATAGTGACAAGTATTTCTAGTGCGAAAAATCTGGATTTGGAATTTAGTCCTCCTAAAATTGACTATTAGTGTACTTGCCTTTATTACAGAAGGATGAAATTGCACATACAACAGGAATTTGTGAAAAGAATTATTTTTAGTATTCACTTCACCAATAAGGAAGGACAGACGACAGAATTCAGTAAACAAAAGCGATTACATAATATAAAACAGTTTACTGTCAGTAAGAAATTAGTTTACTTTGGTTTCAATTCAGAGTCAATGCAAATAACTATTTTGGACAGTGATTCAGGTTTGTATCATTAATGTTTTGTTATTAACAAACATCAACAGGTTCTGTTTCCAAGTTATAGTTCACTTCAGTTGCCAACACCTGAGTAAGAACATGGAACCGAATAAATAACAAATATCAATTCATTTGTTTTTGGTCGTGACAACAACGTAGTACTGGGTTCTCTTTGTTCATAAAAAGGTTTTAATTTACATTACCTTCCAATCTACTATTTCAAACAAGTGTTCTTTAAATACATACCTGGTTTATTATATCTTTAGTATTCTAATTCTTCTCAATTTATTAACAGTCTGCAAAAGACAATATACTATGTCGAATAAGCATCTCCGTTTTAACAAAATATTTCACTTATGGGCTGGTCAACTGAGTGCTTTGTTGAGAAGTAACATCCATTAATACTAGTATATTATTCATGAAATTATGTTATAGATTGTCCCTTCAAAAAATAGGTCGGAGAAATATTCTAATCGAAGTACTGAACAAGCTTTTGATAAAAGTCAACACATATAAACTAAAGACGTCGACGAATTTATACAAGGGATCAACTAACTGGTCGAACTTATAGCCAATTAGTTCAAACGCCCGACTATATACACTGAATTAGATATTCGAACAGTAGTGTACGTATATTGATTTCTGGAAAACTACTTAGAGTCAGGTTATTTATAAATATGTATCTGAATACTTATTATCGATATTTTGACTGTCAAAATATACATCAAATTTATAGTGAAATCAGTGTCTAACTCGTATTTGATATTTCCACGAGACCTGAATTCCATTTTAACTGAAGTTGTGGGTGTGCAATACTGTTAAATATCAATATTCAGTGTTCCCTGACAATTTGGCAGATTCATGATGTAAGTTACCTTTATATAATTACTTTACCTAAATCTGAGAAAATTTACAGTAAAAAATACATACACGTGAATATTATTGGCTCCAAAACGCATATAGTGACTTACGCATAACGGCAACCATAAAGAAATTTCGCTATTTTATTTATCCTTTTAAACTAAAATTCACTATTTGTTCTTTTTCACTACAAATTAAGAACTTTTCAAGTGAGAAAGATAAACCCTTATTATCTTGACGCATGATGTCAAGGTTATGCATCAAACACAAAGACAGATTGGGTGAGTAAAACAAACACAATTCACCTAATCTTTTTAGACAATACGCAACGTATATTAGAGTACAGTATAGCACAAGGGAGCAGTAGTCCAGTGGCTACGGTATTCGACTTTCAGCCACTAAGTCCCAGATTCAAACCCCGTTTCAATTACTTTGGTTTGGGCAACCGCGCAGAATCAGTAGCCACATTCTCGCAGTGTGGCTCATTTCCAACTATCTGGTGAAGGGGTTAAAGTAATTTGTTAAAAAAAACAGTACACAGTCAATATTCATTCTTTTTAGAATAACATAAATGCTGAATGGTAAAATATCGCAAGTATGTCTGTTTTGTAGTTTGTGCATTTTCATAATAAGTTTTGGCAGATATTTTATAAGCTTAAACAAATTACGGAAAAGCATAGAATCTGATCTTTTATAGTACCGTATAATTGCGAAAATCAGGTGATCACTACTTTAAGATAAGAGTCATTTGTACACATTTTAGCAAAAAGAAACGTAAGCCTATTTTTGTAAATAATTTAGTTCTTTGTTAATTTTTGTATACCTATAGTCAAAACATTTGATTACACTAAATTTCACTAGAATCAAACTATGCACTTTTAAATTTTTACCACCCTTATTACTGACCCAATGATGTGGATTTTAAGCATTAGCAATTCATTATATAAACGGATATATCACTTTCGTATTTCACCTAAAGCTTGAATATAATTAAACTTCGATATTAGCCACTCCACCACAGCAAGGTTGTTTTGTACCCTTTGATAGTTTTCTTAGCACCAACAACAGCAACTCTATAGTTAACCCCGATTTCGGGCCCGGGTAAAGGAGGAAAATTTACCGTGCAGTTAGAGACCACACTCAGTACCAAAAGAACTCCTCTAGAAAAGCGTCAATAACACAAGTCATTTCAACTGCTTAGACTCTGATCTGGGAGTTCAAGGGTATACATGGTAAAACCCAAGACTCTTCACAAGTCACGGAACCGGTACCACTTCTGGCAACCAGAACAACTAATAATACAGCCACATGGAATGTCCACACAATGTAGGAGGGATAGAGAGGACCATTCAAGCAACAGCAGAAAAGAGAAGACACAACATGACCGTGCTTGGAATAAGTGAAACCCATTGGACACAATCTACACAGAGAAGACTAACTTCAGGAGAGCTGTTGTAGTATTCTGGTCATGAAGAAAGTACCCCTCTACACACATATAAGGAGTTGTACTGATCCTGTCCAAAGAAGCACGGAAACCGCTGATAAGATGGGAAAGTTCCGACCCCAGAATAATTAAAGCATCCTTTAAATCAAAGAAGGAAAGGATTACGATGAACATCATCCAGTGTTACACACCCACCAAAGATGGCAGTGAGGACGATGGAGACCAGTTTTGTGATAGGTTGCGGTCCGTCGCACAGAACAGCTTAGGAAAAGACCTGACCATCCTGATGGAGTGACATGGATTATGAGAAGGAAACGGAGACCATGAGAGACTAGTGAGTCTACACCGTCATAGATAGCAGCACTTTCTCCAACAAACCCATGAACAAAACCGCATCGGCTTCACCATACAACACATCTACAGGAGTAAAGCATTCAGAAAGTCCATCCAATACGTGAGAACAGACGGAGCTAATATAGCTTCTCATAACCATCTAGTGGTGGCCAAGGTAGAACTGAAGCTGAACAGACATTGAACACCTGAGCACCAGCACAACAAAAGTTTAATATAACCTTCCTTCAAGACTCTAACTAGCTCACCGAGTTCAAGACAGCTCTCAGAAACAGCTTCCCATTTTTACAAGATCTACTAGAGAAAGAAGGAACCACTATGATGATCAACTGGGGCAGCGCTAAAGAAGTAATAAATTCAGCATCCCACTTGTTGGGGCCAATGAAGCACCAGCGTAAAAATGCATCTTTGTAAACACCGTTAGGAAAACTCCTCAAGAACGGAAAACAAGGAGGCAACAATCAACAATGGACGAACAAACCCAGAGAAAGCCGAATATACAGAAGCAGATAGACGAGTGAAGCAGGATATTAGCGATGACAAGGGGAAATATGCAGAAGACCTACCAACTACACAAGGAAACGCTGTAAGAAAAGGACGCATGAGAGAAATGTGTGACACAACCAAGAAGCTTGTAGGGAAGTACAGTGGAGCACAAAGACTAAACAAGGACAAAAAAGGGAAACTAAGCACTGGAACGAGTGAGTAGAGCATTTTGAAGAGACTAGCACTACTGCACTCACCGGACATCAAAGCATCATAGAGACATTTTTATAGATGATATCCGACTGACAACAGGAGGAATTAGCAAGGCCATCAAACAAATACGGAATGCCAGAGCAGTAGGACAAAACAACACATTAGCTGAAGTATTAAATCCAGATATAGAGACAACTGAAAATAAGTCCCATGTTATATTCAGAAAATTTTTGGAAGGAGAGCAACTGGCGACAGACTGGAAAGACGAAGACCTCAACAAGATACCGAAGATCTTAGTAAGTGTGAGAATCACAGTGGAACAATAATACTGTCAGTACCAGACTAAATATTCAGCTGTATTTTGCTAAACCGAATGAAAGATCCACTAGACGCCCAACTTCCAGATCAAAGAACTGGCTTTCGTAAGGATCAAGCACATAACAGCTTAGTCGCATTACTGCCAACCATTTTTTCAATAATCAATCAAATGAAACACATCCCTTTACATCAGCTTCCTTCATTATAAGAAAGTATTCAGCAGCGTGTATGGGGAAACCTTGTAGAAAAATCTTTGATACTAGGGAGTGCCTGAGAAGATTGTCACCATCAAACAACTTATGATAGTGACTGTTAGCAGTTGTGAGAGAACTCATACGCGGATAACAAGATGAGTTATGTATTTAAATAAAACATAACTAAGCTAAATGTTCACTTATTAAAACATTCAACTGCAAAACCTTAAATTCGTAGATTCAAGCCTCGCTATTACAGCAGCTTGACACTATTACGCAATGCCATGTAAAAAAAGTGTGACTGAAAGCCGAATGCATGAACGTGCACTTCGTTTCCGAGTTATTTTTTTAAAAAAATATTGAATTATGTTCAATATGGATAACTGTGACCCAATTGTACATTTGCTTAAGGTATCATATTGGTTCCTTCACATGATTTTCTTCTTGAACAATTTTTTTAATCTTTAGCATTGTTGAGAGGCGTAGTAACTCGAAACATGTTATAATGTAAGATTCTATATTCCACTCATGTTCGGTATTAGAATAGCTGTTCTCGGGTTTGTTGTAAGTCAGCATCTAGGCATATGTTCACGTTAATTTACCAGAATAATGCAGATTATAAATACGCAGAAAAGAAATAGCTAGCGAATTATTTTATGCACAATAGAAGTAAGAACAAGCTTACTTGTTTTTAATACATGTAAATTATGAGGAAACCATTGCGATTGAATTGGGTGAAACAGTACCTAGATAGAAAAAATATAATTTTTACCCCATAGTAAACGCGATCGAAAAAATGTGCATCGTACGCATCCAGTAATTTTATAGTGGTCAATTAAAAATATTGTACATACTAATATGTATCAATGTTCTTTTTTGTCATAATGCATTATAACACAGGGCTACTGAAGGCATTAAATGTGCGGTTCCATATTCAAAGCATTGCCAAAATGGGGTACAACAAACTAATCAGTAAGTCTAACATCGAGTAAAATATCTTAGGGAAAAAGTGAGTCGGCCAAAGGGATTTTTCCTACACACCGACCGATGATTACACGAATTTGATAACGGTTGGGGTAAGTGTACATAAGAGTAATCATAGATATAGCCAGATAGCAAATCACTAATTCAAAATTGTCCACCTCACCTTGTGAAGGAATATAAACTTGCAACAGTCAAGATTAGTAGCTTGGAATAAAGACTATACGCAGTCGTATACATTTCAAATAACAAACTAGACGAATTCACCAACATTTCAGAAAGGTGAAACTAACTTAGGTTCTATGACTATTCCGACTGAATTTCTATCAACAGTAATAGTGAGGGTTAGTGTTGTAGTGAACAGAACACTAGTGAGGACAATCGAATGTACTTAACAACAAATTACAGAACTAGTTAGTAAAATCTAACAACCATATATTAAATGCTCCATTCGCAAAATGTTTATCAATTGTCTCAAATGACTCAGAATTCCTTTGTTCTTGCATTTTCATACAAATTGCATTCTTTCTTCATTCTTTATTGTTCGATCTTCTCGTCTCTCTGCTGCCAGACATTCTGTTCACGACTCACGTCATATACTACTTATGTCTACATAAGTAGCACACACCACAGTGTTACCAATTTAAAGTAATTTCCTGATAACGTGCTGATTCAATTTACGTTAATTTATGTCACGTAATGCTGTCTTAGTAAGTTCACACACCCAGGCCCAAGCTATCCCGAAATGAGATATCACTTGAAGTGTGACTAAATTGCTAGGGTAGTCAAAAAAGATATGGTGTTTAGCTGTAGTCAGTGATCGATTAGATGAGTTATAAAATGAAATTAAAACTATAAGCTGGAGGTGAAAAGTGAAAGCTTTTAGCTGTAAAGTTCTTAAATTGAGAGTGTATAGAAATTGACTCTGCCTTCTGATTAATCAGTAGAATTTCGAGGTTACATCGAATATTAGCAAACAATTTTCGAAAAGTATACCTAATAGATATAATGAAACGGAGTACTGTTAATTTCTATAAAATCCTATTAAATGTGTTGATAACAATAAACGTTATCTCGATAAATGTCTCATATATTACCACTCGATTCGACAGATGCGATTTGTCCATCAGAATGTTGCACTACACGTTCATGTTGTTGAAACTGACCAGAACCACCTATTGCCATATGATTTTGTGGTGTAACTTGTAAATTATTTGGAACATGAGAAGCAGAGGAAACAAGATACTGCTGATACATAATAGGATTTCCAACAGTAGATATTGTCGTAGGACCGACTGCCATAGGTACTGGATGCTGAACTGACGAACTAACTGAAATTTGATGAGGTTGTCCAACAACAGACGACTGAGATAAATCCGATGATGCGTTAACTACAGATAATGGATAATTTGGTGCCGAGTCTTGAATTTGACTAGGTTGAGTCAAACCAGAAGGAATTGGGTGTGAACAATTTGTTGGTCCAACTGCAGGCTGGGTCGCTGTACGGTCAGCAATTGTGGCTAAATAAATAAGATTACGATGTAAAACACGTTCTAATTCCACTGCTTCTTTAACGGCTCCAACTCTTTGATGTGCCATAAGACTATGTATAAGTCGGACGTTCTCATCTAGCATCTACAAAGGAGAGGAAAATATCAAGGTATAGAGTTAGAAATTCACAAAACTCATAAACACCAAAGTTCAATTAAAAAGAAAAGAAATTTTTTAAAATCAACCTATTTCAAACAATACCATAAGCTAAAATAATGGAATTTAAGAAGTAGGCCGATTAAAGTTCAAAAATTAAAAATAAATAGTGAATTTTTAAAACCCCAGAATGACTTACACATAAAAGTGAATCACCTTGCAAAGTATTACTTAGAAAGTAATACAATTACTGTCAACCAAAATAATGTTACGAGTTATGAAGCCAGCAGTAAAATCAAGCTGTGAGGTTGGTCAATAGCTGGAAATTTAGGTATGGAAATCTCTAGAAATTTCTAGTACTCTTCAGCATCTAGCATCAACAAGATATCTGGTTACTTACTAAGGACTGAACAACCGATTCAATGTGATTAATTTTTTTCAAAGGCTGAAATATCCTTCAAAAGATGAATGCAGGAGCACTAGAAGAATTATGTATATTCCCCAACAAAGATAAGGTTTATAAAGGTTATCTGTAGAGTAGTTATATCTATAATCTGCCTCTATAAAGTGCATTGGACTTTAATTCGATGGTTGTCCAACTTTTCTGGAATTTTTAGCATTAGTCTTACGACAAGATAACATGAACTACCATATATCTGAGGTTTTGACTAACTAAAAGCGCCACAGTAACAATAAAATCAGTTTATATTATTAAGTGGACCATTCAAGTAATTTTAAACCAAATGATCGGGAAAAGTATGATTAAACATCTAAATGTGAACCAATTACCTTCTGAATCGACGAAGGTTGTATAGGCTGCTCGCGTCGCAACTGTCCAGGTTGCATGGAGATAGTTGGAAGACTTTTAGATGGAGATGTATCTATAACAACAATGATAATAATGATAGAATCAACAATAAGTTATTATGATAGGTAAAATATGCACACATATACTACAATCTCGTCTGTGGAAATGTATTAATCAGAAACAAATATACAGGTTAATTGGAGCAAGTCATTACATCCAAAACTCGATATTTTTGGAGACACGTGAGAACTATTTATAATGCTTGTGGAGTGACTGGAGATGTTTCGCAATTTAATTTATCTGAAGTGTTAGTTACACATGACACTATAAATTGGTTACATGGACAAGAAAGATATTGGAGTAATCTATCATCACAGGTTTCGCAAGTAAAGAACAACTTCATGAGCTAGTAAATAATCTAACATTATCTGTTTTAATATATATCATTTCGATCTAAATAACTATTCCTATCATGTGGAAATAAAGTCCTGTTATATCATAAATATATATGACAATATTTGGTATAGATTAAGGGCGTTGATAAAACCATATATTTATACATTATTATTATTATTATTATTATTATTATTATTATTATTATTATTTGAACACATAAATATTGGTACAGGGGGGCACCAAATATATATGCGCCACACAAAACAATGATAATTTGAAGAGAAGGAGAGAAAAAAAAGTAATGAACGTGGGGAATTATAAAAAGAGAGAGAGAGCGAACAGTAATGGGGAAAACGGAAAGGTACAATCAGAAGAAATCTTTCAGTTAAGGAAGAAGCAACCACTTTTTATGAAGAAAGTAAAACAAGGTTACAGCACGATCGCCACTGGCTTCTATTCTGAGCCATATCTGATAACGTCTCTAGCCACTGCGTTACACCGTCTCTCGGACCCCAGCCAGGGAGTCGTGAAGGACCAACAGAAGCTAGCCCTTCGCAGCTTTCTTTCATACCACGACACCATGTCATATACTGACCACCTCTCCGCTTTTTCCAACCAGTCCCAGAGTCGGCAAATAATGCACGACGAGGAATTCTCTGGGACGACATTCGTAGAACATGTCCAAGCCACCGAAGTCGGTGTTTCAAGATGGTGACACCAATGGAATTATCGTCTCTGTAACCGAACACTCGATGCCGAACCTCTGCATTACTGACATGGTGTTGCCACTGGATGCCAGCAATCCTTCAGAGACAACGATCATCGTACACAGAGAGTCGTCTAACATCCTCAGCTCGGAGAGGCCAGGTTTCACAAGCATAGAGCAAAACTGCTCTCACCGTCGCGTTGTAGATCCGACCTTTTACAGCCAGACTAACATCACGAAGGCGCCAAAGATGGCCCAGATTGGCATAAGCCGCTCTGGCTTTCACTATACGTGCATTGATCTCATCACTCATGCCACCACCAGCACTTATGCAGCTACCTAGATACACGAACTTCTCGACTACTTCTAACTGCTCACCATCCAGAGTGAGTACAGGATTAGAATCCTGCCAGTCTTGTAGAAGTACTTTGCACTTCGAAGGTGCAAAGCACATACCATACCTACGGACACTGATTGCCAACTGATTAAGTGCGGATTGCATGGCTTGGGCATTCTCGCACAGTAAGACAATATCATCAGCATACTCAAGGTCGAGAAGTCTTTCTCCAGGCAACAGATCCACACCACCATTACTTACATCCATCAGAGCTGTTTCCAGAATGTCATCGACGGCAAAGTTGAAGAGGAATGGTGAGATTGGGCAACCCTGCCTAACTCCACTGCTTGAATGGAACAATGGATAGAGGTGGTTGTATGCCCTCACTATGCCTGAGGTGTTTGTGTATAAAGCTTTTAGGATGTTAATAAACTTCTCAGGCACACCCTTCTTCAATGGACAATCCCAGAGAACAGTTCTGTCCAACGAATCGAAGGCAGCCCTGATATCAAGAAACACTACAATTGTTGACCTTTGATAAGTATGGCGGTGTTCTAACACTTGGCGGAGGGTGAAGATATGATCAATACATCCTCAACCGGAACGAAACCCAGCCTGCTACTCGCGAATCAATCCTTCTCGGGTTCTGAACAATCTACGAAGTATGACGGAAGCCAATAGCTTAGACGCAATCGGAAGTAGACTTATCCCCCGATAGTTGTTACAGGAACGACGTGAACCCTTTTTAAAGATAGGGACAACCATCAACTCATTCCATGACGTTGGTACACTCTCTAGTTCCCAGATCTTTGTAAACACAACGTCAGTCCCCTAGTCAGAAAGTCACCACCATCTTTAGAAAGAGCCGGAGGTAAGTCGTCTGGGCCCGGTGATTTGTAACGTTTCAAGAGTTGGAGTTCCTTACGGACTTCCGCCTCATTTGGTGGATCAGTCGTCACCGGCTATGGAGGGCAGGACAGTCTGACCGATGTTGCCGGAGCAGCAGGCCAGTTGAACTGCCCTTCAAAGAATTCTGCAAGACGTCCAAGACGTCGATGGATGTTAGTGATTGGCGTTCCGTCATCCTCGCAGATTGTTTCGCTCACACCAGACTTCTTGCTGCCAGTGGCTCGGATGAATTGGAAGAGCTCCCGATAATTACCAGATGCAGCTGCTTCTCCCAACTCACTGGCACGCTCCGACCACCAGGCTTCTCGGTCCTTACGCAAGCTTTGCCCGATTTCATTACGTAACATCCTTCGTCTGTGGTCAAACTCACGGTCACCCGGAGTAGACCGACGGGCTTCAATCAATTGTAAGGAACCAGAAGAAACCCAGTGCTTGTAAGCGGGACGTTCCGCAAACCCACAACTGACTTGACCCGCCATTTTCATGGCGTCATGCAATTGCAACCAATGCTCATCTATACTTTTCGGTGGAATGGTAGCTAGCCTAGAAGCTAGCTCGGTTCGGTACATACTAGCAACAGAATTTGCAGCCAGCTTGCTAACATCAATCCTGTGGTGGCGGTCACTTCGTTGTCCACTGAAAAGTAAAGTAAGATTGGCGCAGACCAGAGCATGATCAGATTCCAGATAGGTACTCCAAAAGGAGCGGCAGTCTTGTACACAACCGCGCCAGCGGTAGCTGATCGCGATGTGATCAATCTGAGTCCAGGCTTGAGATGCAGAAGGGGGACGCCAGGTGGCACATCGGCGATGACTGCCGAAAGTTAGTGCTAGCCAGAAACAAGTTGTGGTCTGTGCATAGTTGCAGTAGACGTTCCCCGTTATCTGTCCTGCGACCAACGAATCCCCACCGGCCACCTAAACGACTCTCTTCTGTGCCTAGATGCCCGACCTGAGCATTCAAGTGTCCAGCTAGTACTACAATATCTGTCGAACGCACTTTCTGGAGAAGAACAGTTAACTGGTGGTAGAACTCATCCTTGATTGCATCCGGGCTGCAATCTGTCGAAGCATAGGCGGAGAGGACGAAAAGACATCGTTTCTCACACCGATTTCTTCTCACTTTGATGGAACTTTCTAATCTAACAGCACATAACCGACTGTTAGTGGGGATCCAGTCGATTAGTGCTGCCTCAGCTCTAGCGCTTAGTGCGACACCAACGCCAGCAAGACCAGACGAAGATGCCACAGGGTCCCCGGATAAACGCACATAAAACAAGCTTTTTGAAGCGAAAGATGGAGAGCGAATTTGTAGTACTTCACCAGTCTTGAATACGGGTCTCGGATAGACAACAAACGTCAATATTAAGACTTTCCAAAGACATAACCAGCCCTATCTGTTGTCCGACCTGCATAAGTGTGCGAACGTTGAAGGCAGCCAGTTTGAATGGTGCGCGTGGTTTCAGAAAAACTGCTTCAGTACTCTTATTCGGTGGCAATATACAATTTTCAACCAGGCAGTGACTCGAGAACGTTTAGATAAAGCTGAATTTTCACCATAGGCGAGCTGATGTCTGAGTTGAAACGGATACAAAAAGTAGAAATAGGAGATAGTGAATAAATGACGTAGTAAATAATAATAATAATAATACCAGTCATTTCAATGTTAGTCGGAAAGAAACGAATATTTTCCATAAGCAGATAGTTCATCATGGTTTTAGTGTGTGGGCTGAGATACTGCTCGGGTGCCCAAACCGAAGCAGGTGGTTTTCTTAGGGGGCCACACCCCGAGCCTTTGACCTAAAGGTCTAGTCCACAAGGCAGTGGAGCATCGTGAGGAGATGCAGTCCCATGGAAGCCGGTGACCAAAAGTTGGTTCATACGCCATTTGTTCCTTCAGGATACTGGAGCCCATGTGCACCATAGAATTGGGATCCGGTTAAAGCGCCGGACGTTCGCTTTTCGTCCTCTCATTTTCGTAAACAACACCCCCGCCACGAGAAGGTAGTGAGTAGGACTTCCCTGGCAGAGGCTGTATACGCGTGGCCGTGTGACAGTATTTCGAGAGGGAGGGCGAACCCTCCCCGCTCTCGGCTATACCAGGGCATTTGGGGGCATATATTTACACAAGATAATAGTATCTCACGAAGTGACCAAAACGTAAACGAAAAAACTGCAGTATGGAGAAAGTAGAGTTGTACAACATGAAGCACAACTTCCCAGTTCACCAGGCTAAGGGTTCAAGCGTATATAAGGCCACACTGATTAAAAGCTGAGTTACTTGGATAGTGAGTGAAACGGTAATGTGCACTCATTATTATGTTCCCTTACATCTTGAGTTTTAACGTCATTACATATATTTTATTCCGCGAATTGGTTCCTCCCCTTTGAACGATAATCATGTTTGGATATTGATTATAATAGTTAAGACTACAATGAACAATATCAGAAGATAGAGTAATCATAATCAGCAAGTTGACATTTCGACACCAACAACTTGCACTACAATGTCTGGAACCGAATTCTATTGAAAGTCAAAAGTCGATTAAACACTATATGAGCAACATATATCCCGTCAAGAACAAAACAATAATGATCGACAAATCAACAAGTGACCTGAGTCAGTCCTGCTAAATATAAAGACGTTGAATATAAATCTGCTAACGATGACATCAAATTACATATACCCTGTTTTAAGTACTAAAGCCGCGAAGCTCTGAGGGATAGACGAAAAAATAATGAACAATATTAAGCAATACGAAAATACCATTGCGTGAAACTAATGGACACGATTATATAGGAAAACCCAAAAACAAACAGGCATTTCGCATGTACTTAAACTCGACCCATGTTTTAAGAAGTTTTGGAACTTGAGTCAACTTAAATCAAGATAGAAAATAGGGTTTGTGCATGCAAACTGATGGTCAAAAATCCCGTGACATAAGTATTAAGTCACTGGTTGCGTAAATAGCTAGAAGATAGGCACTTTAGATTACATAAAAAAGGGCGTTGAATGGATTGCTTTAAGTGACCGGTCACTTGGAATGGAGAAGGAACCTAAAACGGTCAGTTGACGAAAATAAAAGAACTTGTCATAAGTGTATCAACAGATATCGGATGCAAACCACACAGTTCCGTATAGTTTACAGGAACCTAAGTGTGTGAAATTTGGATTTCATATGGAGACCGCCGCTCTTGTTTTACTCTGCACACAGATAATGAAAGGACACGTGGGAGTTGGCGTTAAGAGTGAAAGTTTAACTCCAAAAGTTAGAAGCGCAGCAAAACGTAAATCCAGGATGAGGGACGACTTTTTGTGATGTTTTCCATAGTTCATATATGCCTGGTCGGGGAGAAACCTACAATGTATGGCCAACTGAACGAAAAACATAGGCCTACGCAAAATTTCGTTTAACGTTCTTACTAACCGAGCACGATTAGTAGCATCCAACAATCCAGATGTAAATCCCGATGGAAGGATAAATGTACTGAGGGAAATAAAAAAATATTAATTGGCTTGTGCACATAGTTTTCATCTCGATTCGTCACAAAATGTTTGTGCCAAAATTACAGATATACATATTTCATAAGGTTTGGAATGCGAAGGTATTAAATGTGACTCTAGCTTACGGTTTAGCTAAGGAACATGACGAACTTACATTAGAAATGAAATTGATAATCAACAACCTGTAAGGCGAAGTCAAAGAAACCTGTAACTCGTGTATTCAGCAGTCACTGGAGCGAGCTGAAAGATCTAAACCACATACACACAAGGTTAACTGAGCACTTCACAACACAGGGAGAACACGGAATGGAACCACCAGTTATTTATTATTTTAAAAATTAAAATTCGCGGGAATGTACAGAAGGGGGGTTAGTTTACCAACAGTCTTATGCGTCATCCTGCAGGCTCAATGCATGCAAGGCTTGTTCTTCCTCTTCTGAAGCATTTACTCTCGATCGCCCTGCAATAGAAGGAAAAACAGAATAAATTAACACAATATACATAATGATTTTGACGCTGCTACAAACCGATATAATTGACTGGACGCTTCAAACTCATGGCCTTGATGGTGCATGTGTAAAACGTATAAAGTATAACAAGTATGTTGGTTTTGATAAGAATCGAATGTGTCTTTTTGAAGCCTCCATTTAAGAAACGAGATTTACAGAACAATCTCTAATTAAACAATTGTTGGTAAATTAGCATGACACGCTATTCATACTCCTGTAGAATATTAAATAAGAAAGATTAGTTCAGCGAACTAATCTTTGTTATTTAATGTTTCAATGTGTATGTTCCGTTTATTATAAAAAAATGTAGAATAGTTGAATTTGCCTGTTTGAACTCATGAGAAGCTATTTGTACCACCTCAGCCTATAAGGAATTTCAAGTTCTAACTGTTTGTACTCAGTGTACGATATGCTTACGGGAAAGTCTACTACCTCTATTCTATGAGTGTTCAATGCAAGTTATATGTTGGGAATAACCTCAAGTATTTTAGGGAATACCTAGGGTTATTCGGAATTCTGACAGTCATTAAAGGGTTGTCTCTTAGTCAGCTATACTCCAGTAGTTATTCTTTGTAAGGCTCAACTTTGAGTGACCAAATTTGATATCATGGTTATTCATTGAATACGCTTGATAGCTTACTTATCCTAAGGTAGGGAATTAGGCACCATGTTTTCACGCTCCAAATATTGAATAAAACTTATGAAAGATTAATGTAAAACAGGACCACCAAATTGCCTGAAAACTGACCTCAAAGTTGCTTGTACAAACTGGCTAAGGAGTGACAATGAATAATTCACACTGGCCTTAAAATGCTGATTATTTGGGCAAGTTTATCAGTGGTGAATGTTTACCTACCGACTTAAGCTTACTGCCAAGACAGCCATGATTGGGTTTGTCTTAAACTTATGAGAAACTAGGATACCTTAACCTTTCGATCAAGGGTCACGGTTCATCACTCCATCTGAGTCACTACATTGATGATCCAGGAGTAGGCATTCTTAAAATTACACTGTTGCTGTTGAAAAATTATGCATGATATATAATCACTTATGCCATTCTAAGTAAAGGCATATCACAACCTTTGAGAACATTGGGACAAGGGCTGTCGGTATGTATTTCGTAAAATAATTATTGATAAAGAACATGACTATTTTTCGGATGAGCTATTCAAAACTGATGCAACTATGCATCTAGGTAGAGAGGCAATTTCATATTCATACGATAATTTTGAAGTGAATTCTCAAAACCTTCAAAAGCTGAATTCTAATCTTTCACTTCTGGAATTTCTTTCTACACAACAAATCACTAGTCACTGAAATTCTTCACCACATTATAAAGCACATTCTTGCAAAAGAGGTTGAATCTTCTCAACACTACTGACCCAGAGGATTCATATGTGTCACCTGGCTTACTCCGTTCCAACCACTAAGTACTATGTAGTCTGAATCTTATCAGTGTTTAGAACCTGTTTCTGTGTGCTTACCGTTGACTGTACGGGTTGTTAGCTGAACACGAGGCGAATAAAATATTTTCCTGGAACATCGTAGGTACTGATCGCGGACAAAATTGCTTAACGTAGTGTGACGGACCGAATTTGAATCCTACTGAGGGGATTATACATATAACTAATATCATGTATCTCTGAAAACAGATCTGCTTGGTATATGACACTGTCGAAATATAACGGCTGTGACATAAAATTTACAATCAGAATGACTCTGTTCATAGATGGTTAAAAAGACGTCAGCTCGCATGACATGTCAATATCAATATATTTGTGTGTGCAGGATAGGAGAATATTTAAGGCATTCTTCGAAAAACTGTACTTTCAGATAACATAAAAACGTCCATAAATAGAGTGGCCTTTGATCGGTTACCATTATTTCTCTATCTCTTTCTTTGCGCTCAGTCCTCTTCTTCATCAACTTAGATGTTGATATATATATATTACAACATAACCTCACAATATTATGCTACTTGTTACATCCACCTTTAATTCCCATCTCCAGTCTTTCTGATAATAGAGAGACCATCTTCTAAATTTTAGTTTATTTAGTTCGAGTTGAAAAATATGACAACTTTCCACTAGTATCCATAAAAATGCCACAAGTATTCGGAGATCGACAACTTCTTTACTCGTTACACCTTTATAATCAAATTATACCAACCCAGTCAAATCAGGAGTAAAAAGTAAAAAGGTTTGAAGGCTATCGATATATATGGAAGCGATTGATCTAAGCTGGTTAGTGGTTGTAAGAAATGCGTAGCGCGAGTATTTACTCGTGATCTGACGCGGATGCGTGACAGAGTACCCTCAGATAGATGTGTTTATTAAAACTAATAAGATCAGCACCAAATGTCAAAAACATACACAACGGTTTATTTTGTAGATTTATTTACTGCTACACCAAAGTTCGAAGGATCTATTACATTTATGTATATAACTTGACTATTCTTCACCATCAATATTTCTTCTACTTAGTTCCACACCATTTTGTTTTCCGAGTAAGGAAACGAACTTCTGTTTTCGATGATAGTTTTCTTTAAAACGAAATTGGAAACCCCAAACCACTGTAGCCTAAGTAGTGCTACTGCCTGTCGCGAATCAACAACCAAAACAAAGTTCATGTGTTAAGTGAGTAATTAAAAGCCTTGAATATTAGCTGTATTTTTCGTAAGGTTTCGATAGAAACAATCTAATGACATAAGCTGGAAAATGATAATGCATGGTTTCTAATGCATCACAAACGTAGGATCCATAAATTGCGCCGACATTGACGTCAAATTTTTTGTTGCAATTAATCATTTTCACACCTACATGTAGCGCTATTTCCCTAACACTGCATGTTAATATGTATAGTATCCATCTTCTGATTAACTTCAAAATAATGATAATAGTAATACTAAGTTTGATTTAGTTTTTTGATGGTTTCTCTATTTTCGTATCGCATTCAATGTCTCTCTGAATTTCAATATACTTGATTCTCTATACCAGTGACTGTCACTTTTGCTAACAAGTCAGGAGTAATTATGTTAAGTCAGTGGTGAATTGAGGCTAATTAATTCAGAAAATCCTTAGAATTATGGTCTAGGTTCGTTATTAGTACTGCTATGATGATAGACCGCACCCTAAAATTGTACACTTGTCACGATGTGACTACCCAATATATGATATCTTGCATAATTACCTACCCTAACTCGTCATATCCTAAAGCTAAGCGATATAACCTCTAGCGCTTTTGAAGAACACATTTTGGCTAGATATGGAGAGCCCAAACCGTGACATCCGACTGAGTGAATGTTCTCACGTTCCCCTTTGTTGGTCTTCTCTCTGTGTCAAATGCTGAATATCTATTTTCCCAGTTATCTCTTGTTCAGCTTTGAGGATTGTGTGGTTAGGACTAATATTACTACAGATCAATGTCTGTTACGTAAATTTACTAAAACGGACTTTACTCACCGTCCGTAGCAATGTGAACAAATTTCTAGCTATTGATTCGTGTAGGTTAGTAAAAGATGATGATACAGGTTACTTCTGTTGTGTGAAGCCATAATTTCGCCATGAAGCATTTATATAAGACATCTCTTAAACTGTAATCTTTCGTCCATTTTTCCAGAGCGTCGAGTTTAATTTAAAGCTCAACTAAGTTTTAATCACTTTTGATATCTCTTAAGATTTAAATGTCTTCAGGCTAAATTCAGGACAATAGGCTTATTTTCTCTAGGTGACAATTTATATTCATCATAGTGAAGAGAGGTTCAAGTCCAGTGGCTAGATTTTTGAGTCCCTCCATTCCTCCTGAACAATGTTCAGAGCAACACAATACATTTAATCCTCCAAATATTTTTGCAGTCAGGACAGTAGAGGACTGGGGAAACCCACTTTTGCACCCTATGTTATGAGGAACACGTGTGATATAGAGTCTGATGGTTTGATGAAGTTAAGGGGGTTCCATAATCTTTGATCGTAACAGATAGCCCAGTTTGAACGGCAAAACGCTCCTCTTCTAAAACCAATCACGTACTTTCTCATTTGTTCATTTACTACCACTTCCACAACTATTTGCACCAGTGAAAATAATTCAGTAACTCCATAACAGATTGAATCTGTAGTAGAATTAGTTTGTAACCATATAATCATTGAAGCTGAACACACACCTTGGCTGAGAAGGCTTTCACTAGATCAGAAGAGGTAGACACCGGAACACGTAATCGTGGTGACATTAATCAGCCTTGCAGCCATGGTCACTCCATATGACCTCCTAGATTTTATATTAAATATAATATACTATACCCAAAACAAGTGTGTTCTTCAGAGACTCAAACGAAAGAAGGTTAACAAGATCGAAGAGAACAGGTAGAACAGGTAGTGATTAGTGTGGAAAAGTAGAATCAGTCAAATCTGAGGCAGTTGATTCACATCTTGCAACTGAAGAATTTACTGTGTGGTTCTCAGATTTTGTTGAGAAATTCTGTAATTTTGGTTGTCCCCACTTCTGTTCTCGTTCACTACAATACAAATCTCTTTTGTTCCCTTCACTGAAGATCAAAGAATGTGCTATCTTTCCACTGGCTAAGGAGTTTTCAGGTTTTTGCAGAGTGCTAAACTGGTTGATTATCTTCGCACACTACCTCAAAACCATCTGACGGATTTCATGACAATCTGATGGCCTTACATTTCACAGTAGTATTTAGATATTTGGGTAGGTTCTGAACCATTAACATGTTCATTTTGTACAAGTGATTCATCAAGTTGTGTAGCTGAGTGGCCAACAAGGTTCGCGTTATTTCCTATTTAAACTGGTCATCGTTATTACTTTGTTTAATGGCACCAACACCCTGAATTTAGGTTTCATCTGAGTAGTCAGCCAACAGAGTTATTTTATGTGGATTTGCGTTTTATTGTTTAACTCGACCTGACAGAACCTCTTTTTCCCATTCTTTAAAAATCAGCATGCGTTACAAGTTTGTAGATTTCAGGTGCTATGTTGATGCCTTTGAAATCATCAGAAATAAACAGTTGCGTTTACAGTTAGAACTCCTGATGAAGTCCGTTCCATGATAAGTTACAGAATATAAAGTTGGAACGGCAGTATTATTAGTGATATGATTCTCTGATAAATAACAACTGGTATCTCGTTTCCGTGAGGAAATCCATTGTTTTTCAAATTTGAACTAGGTCAAATTTGATAGCCTAATTAATCGCTGGTTTGCCATACGGAACATGAATACACAACTAATCGTAACCTCAGGATAACGACGAAATTGATAGATGATATAGTCTCAGATAAGGATGATTGTTTTCTTACTTATTTATTTACTTATTGAGACGCAGAGATTCGTAATTTACCTAAGCGTTTTCCTGAGCGCACACCGACAATGAGAACACTAAACTTGAAAACCTGTGTTGATTATTTATGGTAATACATGCCCAATATACGAAGTTTGAAGAAAGTTTGTGATTTTCCTCAGTCATGTAAAAATTTGCAGCTTTCTTCAAAGTCTGTCGTACACCTCAAACCCGATTTAACACAGTTGTGTGGACAAGAATTTGTTATGAAGGGCATTACTCAAGCTTTTTAAGATATGACTACAATTAGTGATATTGTTTTTTATATGATCAACAAGTCTATTTCATATTCTACCACCAATGTTTCGGTATTGGTTTAGTATTTCATCTACGTACAGGCCATAAGTGTTTATACCATTTCTTTGTTCAAAAACCTTACGCCATGCGGATGAGTTTCGTTGCTGTTGCGAACTTCGATAAAGCTTACAGATGCTAACTCCTGAAACTATTTCCGGGAGTAGCTTGCTTATTAAGGATTTAATGTGGCTGAGGTCGTGTTCAAAACTAGCTTTTGGTCCCTTTTCGGAAGACTCTCCTTACGTATAAAAATGACTGATCTGTCAGTGAGGTCCGTCTTAACACGCTTTCGAATTTTAATTCCAGAAATCTTCTCTTCCTTGCAATCCAATTTCGCGTTAAACGCAGGGGTCTCACTCTATTTTCTTACTATCATTTTTCTGAGTGTGATTCAAGCCAATCCCTCGTCTTATTGTGTCTCTTAATCACGTCATCTACATCGCTCAGGCCTTGCTCCACCATAGTGAGTTATGCGTTGTCATGTGAACGCGGAACTGAAACCGTAGATTCACATAATAATGCCTTAACACATTTGGATACAGACAGTACTAGATCGTACAATAATTTATTCTCAAATAACAGTCTGTTACATGAGGCATGCCGGTTTACAGGCAAGATCAAATTATTACAGAAGATACAGTTTTCGCTGTAGTAAGTTACTCAGGTTGATATTATAAGGTACATTGGTAATAGAGTTATAGAGAATAACACTTCTCACATATGAATGTATTATAATTATTATTGATAAACAGATTATGGATACATAAATGTTGTGAAGATACCATTTCGGGTTTCTTCAGACGCGCAATAACACACAAGTTTCAATAATGTTAGCATAATATTTGCCATATTTGAAAACATACGAGGTTCTGTGTAATTGGGAGGAATATTGAGTTGACTCTAAGGAAGGAAAAAGAGAAAATCGAAATACGTAAATAGTCGAATGAGTGTGTTTGTGAACACGGAACATGAATAAACGATTATGTATGTATCGCCAAACGAATAACAAAAAGAATATAGAGGAATAAAAATGAATCAATTAATCGGGAAATAACTTACAATTGCAGTAATATGTGTCGGTAGAATAAGTGTTCGTGCAGTCATAGTTTGAAGCGATGCTCTGAAAGTCCCATTAAATTGTAAATGATAATCGAATATCAATATGTGTGAGCCATAAACACGTGGTGAATATGAAATACATTTGAGAAGTTAGTCTATCTAAATGTAACAAAAGATATTGTCTTAATTGCAAACGTCGGATACTTGAGAATAGAATTTATTTGGACAGAAAAGAGTGGGTGAGAAATGAAATGCACAACTAGTGACATGGTTCAACCGTGATAACAAGAGTGTAATGAATATCGGACCCTGAAGTGAACCATCGATTTTTTTGAATTTTTCAGTGCAGTTGGGTAAATACACGTAGACTTATGTAATAACATACGGAGTAAAACTCGATATTAGTATAAACGTTTGTGCAATATTAATTTAGAATGATGCTATAACAGTCGCAATTAATTCCAAAGGATAATCGAATATCGATTTTTATGTGTTAAATATATTTGGTGAAGATGTAGTGAACAGGACACGAGTAGGGACAGTCGAATGTATTTGACACAAAATTACAGGACTTGTTAATAAAATCTAACAATCATACAGTAAATGCCTAATTTGCAAAATGTCCATCGATTGTCTCGAAATTACTCAGACTTCATTGTTCTTGCATTTTCATACAAATTGCATTCTGTTTTCATTCTTTACCGTTTTATCTTCTTGCCAGACATTCTGTTCCTGACTAACGTCATATACTAGTTATGTCGAATTGAGTAGTACACACTACAATGATAAAACGAGCCTGAGAAGCTGATTTATTTAAGCATAACATAAGGTAATTTGTTTTTATTTATAAACGTTGGATGTTTAGGAATATAATATGTTCAGAAGGAAAATTAGGGACGAAAAGAATACATACTATATCGAGGGAACAATCGTGATAGTAATAATAATAAATGTACATATTGTTGATGTTACATCCTCAGAACTCACTTGGTAAATCCCTTTATTTTTGTAACTTTATTTCGAAAGTTTGAATTTCTTGTTTTCGTGTCATGTTTCCCACTTGGGAGAATTTTAAACGCTATTGGTTCGTTGTATCTTTTAGTATGTTATTTTGTAACGCTTCACAAGTGCAATTTTATACTGTATATAAACGTCTGATTTGTGCCTGTTATTATTGCTCGTGTTTCTGGATGCTTACGGAACATACTTTCCCGCTTTGAACTTGGACTTCTCTTTCTAGTTAATGGGGCTGGGACGCATCAGAATAGCTAGCTCATTGGTCTTTGGTCACAGAGTCTTATTTCCGTTCTCAGACTAGGTGAACTCGTAATTGGTCCAAATGTTGTAAGTATCAACATAAGCAGACTTCAGACATTAAGATGAGTGTAACGGAAACAAAATAAAATAAACGAGAAAAACTTCAAAGGTTTCGCTTTGTTTTTCAATCAATCTGGTAGATGACGGACGTTGTTCGTATAAATCATTTGTAATCACATTGATATTTGGTGGGTGACACAGACCATTTTCGGAAAGAAAGTCATCAAGTAGTCTTCTGATTAGGGTTAACGTTTTACTACAACAGACGTTTGCTGAGAGTCTGTTCCACATAGTTAGGTAGCAAATAACTAAAAAATTATATCGTAATTTGTGTTGGTCCTCGGAAGCATTGGTTGTGGGATTATAAGACAGAGTACGAAGAGGTGGATGCCGAAGAATAAAAACCATTTGTAAGTCTGTAGATAAAAAGAATGTTTAATTTGATACGCCTGAACCAGGAAGGTTCTAATTTGAGTTGTTGACATCTTTGGTGATAATTCTTGTTGTCGCAATACCCCGAAATCGCTTTGGTGAATCTTCTTTGAACGCCTTCAATTTTAACCAGGTCATTATGCCTGCAATTACTGTAAACTAAAATACCATATTCAAGAATGGGTAAGATACATTTTCTGTACAATAATAATAATTTATTCTCAAATAACATTTTGTTACATGAGGCATGCCAGTTTACAGGCAAGATCAAGTTGTTACAAATGATACAGTTTCCAACCGTAGTAAATTAATCAGCTGAGTCGATAATTTATAAGACATGAATTTAGAATGGTTGTAGACAGTATCACATTTGGCGCGCTCCATGAAAGTTGTGTTGCGACGTGCAACTGAGGGTCGAGGATAGATTCATGTGCAGTTGAGGGCTTCTAGAAATCGCAATCTTATATCCCTTTGAAATATTTGAGGCTTTAAGGATGGTGCAAGACCAGGTCACCCGTTTCGTATCTCAAGGTGGCTGAAAAATGGTGCAAGAAAAAACAAGAAAAGGACGAGAAGCAGAGCAGTCAATGTTCATGAAGAAATAGTTAAGGTATGACTACTCAGTCTGATTCTCTTTTATTAAAGTATTTAGTAAGCAGGAGCATCCTAATAAGTTAAAGAAAATAAGTGTAAACAAGGTGTGAGTGGATAAATAACTGATAAATGGAGGTGATTCAGAAAGAAACTGAGAGTATGGAGATATGTGTAGTTATAAAATAAAGTGTTAAAAACAGTGTTATGATACACAAATGACTGTCTCCCTTTTTTACATCGACGCTATTTGAGCCTCTTTTAGATTTTATAGAGTCTTGATAAGCTTCGTTTTTTTATCGAATTGTCTAGTTTGCTTGTAATAGGATTACTGGGTAGGAAGTGAAACCAATTCAACGTTCGAAACACGATTCAATGAAGTATTTAGCATGATAGATCAGCATCAATACCACTAGTTCGTGATATTCCACTAGACCATAAGGAGCCGTAATTTAATAAAATGTTCTGCCCTACAGACATGGGTGGATTGAAGTTATCTCCTCGCCATCATGTTTGCTGGTCAGTAACGCCACCCTCCCTCCTTTTGTGATGTTAGGCTCTCTTACGTTGGTGGTAAGTATACATACTGCTTTAATCAAAGCACATGGTTGGAATACACTGTCTCTACTAGTTCCATATTACAAGCAAATCAGATAGTTAAAGCGTTTGTATTACGGGATAGATGTCCATTTAGTATATCACACTGCTATGAAAATAACTAATGGTGAAAGATGAAAAAACAGGTTAGATTATATGTGGTTTAAAGATAGTAGGACTAACAGCAGATCAAATGATATGAAAGAGTATAAAATTGTAGAATTTTTAGGGTAAGAAAAATAAACCATTGAACAACTCACAAGACTTTATGATCAATTTTGAGCTTTGTATGATCAGTCATAGTAGATCAGCATCCATAAGATTAGTGAGTTATCTGTCTACTTGCAATAATAAAAAAAGACATGAAACTTAGGAAGAAAAATGTATATTTAACCATTAGAGGGATTTGGGAACTGAAAGTGAGGGTTAGGATCATTAGGCCTTGATTAATGGACAATGAATAATAGGAAACGGCAAACCATATGTCCTGTAATTTAGTTGCATTCATATTAGTAATAGTCGGGCTCGTTATATTCTTGTTCAGTTTAGATATTAATAATAATAATAATTTATTCTCAAATAACATTTTGTTACATGAGTCATGCCAGTTTACAGGCAAGATCAAATTGTTACAAATGATACAGTTTCCAACCGTAGTAAATTAATCAGCTGAGTCGATAATTTATAAGACATGAATTTAGAATGGTTGTAGACAGTATCACAGTTAGCGCGCTTCATGAGAGTTGCGTTGCGACGTGCAACTGACGGTCGATACTAGATTCATGTGCAGTTGAGGGCTTCTAGAAATCGTAATCTTATATCCCTTTGGAATATTTGAGTCTTTACGCGGCCCATAATAAAGTGCTTCATTGGTGGACGGGAGTTCAAGGAAAGATTGAAGCTCTTTAGAGTCTAGAATCAGGGCTGTTAGCCTTTTGAATCTGGTAAATGTGTCACAGTTACGGATAGGCAATGGCAACTTGTTCCACAATAAAGTATACCGTACTGTAAGAAACGTTTTGGTGTTTTACGGTGTGTAGTCTATATGCGTTGTTTCTTAGTCTATAGGCTGGGTAGTGAATCATAGTTGGACAGGAGGTTAGAAATGGGAGTCCATATATCGCTTTAAAGAGAAATATTAAATTATTCTTTAACCTACGGTGCCATAAAGGTTCTAAATAGAGGTGCTTACATCTATCTGTGTAGTTGGCGTGTGAAGCGTTTTTGGACGTCTTCTCTTATCTTGTCGGTGGCATTCATATTAGAGAAGATAAAAGAGCAGTACTCTAGGGAAGGTCGTACACATATTTTATAGAGAGTAAGCTTAGCTTCTGTTGTGAAGAAATTTCTCATTATGAAACCAATTTGCCGTCTACATTTAAAAATAATAGATGAGGCATGTTCTTCAAAGTTCAGACTTTTTGTGTAATTAATACCTAGATCGTGTACTGATTTGAGTGTCTGGACTCTACTTTTATTTAAATCAGGTTGTAGTTCATAGGGATGCTTTCCAAACTGCATGATCCCGCATTTGTTGAGGTTAAATGGTAGTTGCCATTTCTTAATCCAGATATTTAAGTTATTGAGGAAATTTTGGATCAGGGGTACACTTTCGTTTAGAGTCTCAGGCTTATAACTGTATACTATCTTGAGATCATCAGCATATAAGTAGGGTTTCCCAAATGTTATGGTGTTACATATATCGTTTATATACATAAGAAACAAGAGTGGGCCTAATACGCTTCCCTGAATGACTCCACTAGTTATTGGTCTAGGTGATGTGAGACAGTCATTGTACTTTAGAATCTGTTTACGTTCGGTTAAGAACGAATCAAATCATGAGTACAGTGGGTCGTTTATTCCGAAGGACTTCAGTTTGACGAGAAGCCTTTTATGTGGGACCTTATCGAAGGCTTTTTTAAAGTCTAAGAATAGGACTGATACAAGGAGTCCGTTGTCTCTTTTCAGAGTTATATCATTCAGGTAGTCTACTAGGCATGTACCGCATGATCTTGACTTAAGAAATCCATGCTGGGAGGTCGAGATGAGATTATTAGTAAGTAGATGCTGGACTACAGCCGCTTTAACTACTTTTTCCATCACTCTGGATACCACTGAAGCTATGTTTATGGGTCGGTAATTGTCAACATTTGCTTCAGGTCCTGTTTTAATTTTCGGAATGATATGTGTAGTTTTCCAGGCAGTAGGGTAACACGCTGTAGAGAGTGATATCGCAAATAGTTTGAGAAGCAAAACACACATATCATCACCTCCACGTTTTAGCATGCTAGCTGTAATACCATCTGGTCCATCAGTGTATGAGTGTTTCAATGTACTAATTGCCTTGGAGATATTTTGTACATTGAAGTCTACATTAGTAATTTCACAGTAAGGTATTGGGATTGGTTCTGAATTGTCTAAAGGTCTTTCGTTACTTAGGGAGAAACAAAAGTGTTCACTAAAGAGTTCCCTAACAAGTTTAGGGTCTTCATATACTTGTTTGTCTTTAATGAATATGCTCCCTCTCGATTTGGAACGTTTAAGTTTACTTTGAAGGAGTATGGTGAGTACAGAGGAGTTAATGTTAAGTTCGACTGCACGTTTTTCCTGTGCGACTGCTTTTTGTGTACTTATTGCCTCTGTTCGGATAAATATTTCTGTCATCGTCACTAAAAAGGAAAAGTCATTAATGTTGTGAAATCTAGTACAATGTCTTTGAAGACTTCTTCGTGTACCGACCGGTATATAAAGATCTTTGGAGACCGTAGGTCCACAGTATTCTAAAGGTGCGATTTTGTTGATGAGACTTCTGATGTTGAGATAAAATGTATTGGTTAGTGTGTCGGTATCGTTTGCAGTAAAGTAAGTTCCCCAACCAGTACTTCTTAAGTGATTGTGAAAGTTATTCCAATCAACCTTGTGATAGTTTCTACGAAGTGTTGTGGTTTTTATATTAAGGCTGCATATGACAATGTTATGATCACTACCTGGAAACCGTTTTCCAATATACACAGCAGTGGGGGTGAGGCCACTGGTAAAGACTAAGTCTAAGATATTTTGATTTCTGGTAGGGCTATTGAAATACTGAGTCCATTGTCCGAGCTCTAGACATTCTATAAATGATTCATAACGTTTCGGCGCCTTGACTGGAAACCAGGAAATTTCGGGCATGTTGAAGTCACCACAAATAAGCTTGCCTGTGAATGGAAGGGATGAAGCTAGTGTGAATACCTCCGATAGTACTGCTATGTCATCTATTGATGCGTAAGGTTGACGGTAAACACAGCCGAACAGTAAGGTAACAGAATTCGACGGCTTTAATACAATCCACACCGAATCCTTCAGTTTGTTTAGTTCAGGCATATCACATAGTAGTGAGTTTAGGCTAGAGTGAGCGTAAATCAGGCATCGTCCGCCTCGTCCATTCAATCTATCACTTCTATTAGGAAATAGTGATCAAGAGATATACTTATGTCGGAAATATTACTGTTAGTCTATGCTTCCGATATCATTATAAGTGATGGTTGATATATGGATACAAACATGGCTAAATCCGTTCTTTTATTGCAGATCGACCTAGTGTTGATGAGACATATTGAACAAATGACCTGCTAGGTTAAAATGAGTGAGAGTACCTCGAAAAAAGTCGTTGTAACCCTCGTGGGTGTGAGATGAGTCAGAAGTAATGGATTGAATGTTCTTCAATAGCTCGGTATTTTTATAGCTAGACTTAGCGGGGGATGTATCAAATGAGCTAGTGAAGTTGATTGGGGAGTTTACCCAGGAGGAAAGGGTGAGAGCACTCTCTGATGGAAACTGTACGGGGGAAACGCGTTTATGTTTTGCATGTGGTTTGAAATAACTTGAACTATATGCTTCAACAGAGGTGTCACTAGAGGTCGTATACCAAAAAAAATCTTGTACAGGCTGTAAGATCCATTTTGAATGATTTGTGTGTGAAAATCCCTCCATGTATACACTTGTAGTTTATTCTTATTGATACCTTTGGTTGTACATTTTTATTAGTCTTTTTCATTCCATTTGAGTTAATAGCATTTGTATTTTATTATAGCTTTTATTTTCGTTACGCCTTCACTAAGTTTAAGTGTTTCTTTCTGAACTGCATTTATGTTGTTTGACTTGATACCTATTCTTGGCGGCAGCTATATTGGGTTGTTCCTCCCTTTGATTGTGTTGCGTGCATTGACTGGAATTGTGCATTTTTGATTGTGAGTTGAAGCACTCTTCCAGAATTGAAAACACTTGGTGTTATAAAGCAACCAAACATTATCTTTTGAACGAATCTGTGTGTGGTCTATCCAGACAGGATAGAATAACATTTATTTGTTGTGATTGGTAATTTTCTAGCATCCTTTTTCAACTTTCTTATTTATTGTAATTTAGATTTGATTAAATGAACTATTGTTGGTTGGATAGCTGGGTGGTTATATTTGTTTAGGTAACGATATACATTTAAATTTATGATGAATTATAGAACCGTCATTTTACCCGATTGCTTTGTTTTGGTTTCAAGCGGGGAAGGGCGCGTATCTGACCCACCTATACATCTATTCTTTAATCCAAACCCTAGTTTGGATCTTACACAGGCCTATTGTGACGTGTATGGTTGTTTGCAAAATATTCTTGGTGGTTAGGCGCGTAACCTCCGTTATAACTATTTACGCTAGCGTGAGAGGGGTCTGCTGCGCGTAATTGGAAGGAGTTGCGACTATTGTTGTACGTGGGAGTCGTTTCTATGTGGTGGGTTGGTACTAATGGGTGTGAAAAGTTTTCTTTCTGAGGGTAGTTACAATTATGATCCTGGGGAATGTAGATAGGGTGTGAAGTGAGAAACCTATTATTACCATTCTTATTGATGGTTTTAAGCATGTAAAAAGGCTTGTTACGCTGTAGCCCACTACCCATTTTGCAACTTAGTGGTGATGAAGGAAAGATATATGGTATCAGCCGGGAGAACCTGTTCACTGTTGCTGGGATACATATAGAGCAGTTGGATTCAACCTTATGTGTTCCTCTGCTCGGCATCGTGAGTCTTGTCATCCCACCCTTTTTAGTCAGAGCTGGAGTCTTCCGTTGTTGCTGTGAGATGAATTTAGGTTTATTCGAGTCAACCTGTGAAGTATCTTTAGGAGGACTAACTTTTAAGTGTATAGGTTTAGTTGGGTGCGTGTTGTCGCCCGACTCACATCTTAGTACATTACTGAGCGAGCAGCTGGGATTAGACATGTCGTTATGTTTTTTGATGACAGTTGGTGTCCGTATCTTATCTAAAGGTTTCTGATCAGCAGACTCATCTAGATCAACAGAGTGATCGACCGTTCGTGGAGTGATGTCATGCTTATTGTTGCAAACTGATTCTGGCTGTTTATTCAATGTAATACTACCATGCGATCCTATCGCTTCACGTCTTCTTACACGACGTTGACAGGGCGTAAGGTCTGGAGTGACTTTTATACTTTTGTATGGAATGAGTGAGCTAATATTTTTGCTCGAATCGATAAACTGTTTAGCATCGTTACAACAGCCAAACATAAACAGGAGGGGGCAAGTAGATCTGTCTGACTTTTTTCTAAGGCGTTTGACTTTGCAGTTAACGTTCAGCATACCGCATGCTCTAAGGCAAATATCCGTCAACTTAGAAGGGTGTATGCGGTAGGGGAGGTTATGCGCAACTGCATTGAAGGAGGACATCACTCTTTTCGTCACTTCTTCAGCCACAAACTCCAAAATACACTCAGCTTTAGTGAGTTGCTCAAGATTCCTATCAGTGTCAAGGCCCCATATGTGCGTGAGGGGTGCTAGTTGCTCAAGTCTGCTTTTTATTTAGGCTAGAGAGTTTTGTAGTTGACGGATGTCAGTAATATATCTATCAGTATTTTCATGTGTATGAGACGAACTATTGGATTCTTTAGTTTTTGAAATTTTGGATTTAAGCTTTGGTAGAACTTACTGTCTGGTAGACTGTGCTGACGTTTCGATGCACATGGGTATAGTGTCTTGTATATCAACCAGTCTTACCGTTGGCATGCTGCACGCAGAGATGGAGGGGGCAGTAGCATGGAAATTCAGGTGATGTTAGTGACATTTGTGTACAATGAACATATTGTTCACTTGCTAAAGGTCTGACATTGTCAGATACTGAGTCATCAGTCATATGTTCTACAGATTTGGACCTTTTATTTGGCTTAGAAGTTGGTGAAATTTCTCTTTTACTGGATTTATTGACCATGATTTCAAACTGGGCACAGAGCTCGTTAAATCAAATATAATATCAGAGTATTAGTAGTTGTTAAGTATTAACCTGGTTAATACAAGGTTCGGAGACTATGGGTATATAATAAATTTTAGATTTAAGTCTAATATCGGAATAATAGGAGCTGATAAGTATCCGTTAAAGACTTTTTTGTTTTTCAGGTAAAATGTACCCGAAATACAAGATAGAATGATAGTCCCCGTATAATACACCCTACAAATGAACAAGTCGAAGAATTTCAAAACAGTTACCACTTTCAAACTTCGCGGTGTTGGAATAACGCCGAAGACGATCTGATATTAAGACGATTTGATATTATTGAAGTTTATCATTATGAATCCAGTGTGCTTTCTAGTTTTGAATACTTAAGATGAAATGTACTTGGGAAGTTCAAAGTGTTGCTCTATCTACAACCCGAGTCACAAACAGTGTTAAGAGGTTGCAGTGCATGTTTATGTATAGCGAGATCTAGGTTAAGGCAGCGGTCAATGTGAATAAACCCACTTTTGTCAACATTCAGTGACATATCTCACGAAATAGCCCATCCGTATAACCTGTTTATTTCTTCTTGGATTGCCACGGAAATATAGTTTTGTTTGATGAGAGAAGCGAATCAGTAACTATTTTCAGGTTTGAAAGTGCGAGCGCAAGTCACTGATGGAAAGGAGAAGGAGTAATGGGCCAATCGCACTTTGTTACGTTCACGTTTTTGCTTGTTCCGGTTATCGAAGTACGGTATATCGATCTATTTGTAATTTACCAACCCAAAGTAACAGTAGAACCAAACTCCAATTTAGGTACCAAAGTTTATTCGCAATTTACAAGTAGTCGACCCAAATGCCGTTCTTCAATTTTGTAGGTTCCCGGAGCCAAAACTCCCGAATACCAAACCAAAGACAAAAAGAAACCAAAATGTACGAAAATAATGATATAAACAAACAAGTTCAGAAGTTGAGTAAAACAAAAACACAGTGAAATGAAGAATATTTAATCAGCCAAATGTCTTCAGTTCTCCCGTAACACACTTCTTTTTATAACCTAACTGGATACGTTCATAGGCTTAGAGTAGTTAGATCCGAAGTGGACGGTTCGGCTACGTTCTGCTAAAACAAGTTTTGAACCACGATGAAAGGGGATTCCGTATTCCGAACGTAGAAGACTTTAGAAGACTTTTGTGTGAGACACTGTCGAAGGACTTACTAAAGTCGGTGTACACAATTATCACTGACTGACTAATATCTCTTCTCGGGATAAATTGATCAAAACAGTCCAGTTGCAATGTGGAGCATCAGCGTTTAGTCATAAAACCGTGTTGGCATAGACTAATCAAGCTAGCCGAAAGTAAGAATGATAATAAATGTTCGTCAACGTTTCTTTCCATGATTCCTGATAGCATGGATTTCACGTTAATGGGCCTATAGTTAGTAATATCATTACGCGATCTCGTTTCAAAATTAAGGGTGATAAACGGTGTTTTCCATAAAGATTGAAAAGCTCCATATTTCATAGACAGGTTGATCAGTCTTAGACAAAATAATGGGAATTCTCTACCACCATATTTGAGAAATGGTGAGGGGATCTGGCCAAGCCCAATGTTTGATGTTGGTAGATATGAAGCCAATTGTTGATATATGTCTAGATGTCAGCATCGGAAGCGTATTGATATAGGTTTCAGTCTCAATGTTGTAGCATTGCGAGAAAATCTGGCTGAGCTGTTCATGAATAATATCAGCGTCATCAAAAATTCTTTCGTTAACTATGAATAATTTGGTTGTGCCATGAGAATCCGATTTCACACGGGATCTGAAAGGCAGAATTATTGATAATTCTGGGCTTTTGCTACCTAGGGCTTTATTTTCCACAGTCATAAGATCCTTGCGTTAAGGTAGGCCGTATACTCTGAAGTGCATACATGTCATGATGTTTCTGTTGACGCTTTTCAGTCTTATCAGCTTTTTCTTAAAAGTTTCAAGGGTATTCTGGCCCTTATTGTCGTTATACGTCACATGGCCGATAATTGGAGCAGTTCAGTAAAGGCAATATGTCAGGTTGTGACATAAGTCGAAATATGTAGTGTCAGTATTGCCTGCGCTGCAGTAAGATTTCTATGGTAAGCATCAAATAAGAGTTTCAGTGTGTTTCCAGGTTTGTCGCAGCTTCAGAGTTTCATGGTTAAGTGTATAGAGAATGAATAATACTAAATACGACTGTGATCACGCATAAAACATTCATGACTGACGTGCACTGAAATAGAGTCTGTGTCGATTCTAAATAATAAATAAAGTATATTGCTCCTCCTAGTCAGCCTCCGGATTAATTGGATCCATGCACAAATTTCTGTTGTTTTAACTAACTTGTTATATAGACCTGGTATTGAATTTGAATTCCATGAAATGTTCGACAGATTCAAATCATCTCCGATAAATCTAAACGCATGCGGTTTGTGCGAAGCAGCGAAGGATATGTTTGTTAGTCATTAATTTTAGTATCGGCATGGGGTCGTCTGCATGTGCATCCTATCAGTAGATAAGTTTACATTTCAGAACTTACAGCAAATCGAATGGCGTCATCTATAGCATCAAGACATTGATTCTCAAATCTAAACGCTTGGGTGTTCCAACAAACATAGATAATTGTACTACATTTTATTCCATAACGTCAATCGGTTCTAAAGAAAACGTGGTTATCCATGTGTAAGCAGTGACCATACGTGGATCGTTTTAACAACGTTTCAGTAAAATGTACGGTGGTTTGATCTACAGGGAATAAGAGAGATTTAAGGTGACTAATTTTACTGGAGAGAGAGGGTACTGAATGAAAGATGAAAAAACTGAAAGGTATCATGACGAAGCAGGCTAGGGAGGAGATCGCAAGTTGTAGTTCCATGAATAATCATGGGATTGTCTGAGGTAAGAATTGTGATGTGAGGGGTAGTAAATTCAACAATTTCGTTATCATTTGTAGAATATTTACCGCTGCCGACAGAGATGCCGACGGAAATGCAAAAAGTCTCCTAATTGTCGTTAACTCTAACATCTGACTGAGGCATACTGTACATCTTAGGAACCTTACCAAGGAAGCTATCAAGTTTACATATGAGGCTAACTGGCCGTTTATAAATCGAATTGATTTTTATACTTGATTTATGTGTAACATGTTCTAGACATTTATTTCAAAGGTTTTCGGTTTATTTTAGCTTTTTTGTAATTCGAGTAGAATCTAGTGTTAGTAAATATACTTGTGGTGGTTTGCATGGTTAGAATATATCGACGTTCAGTGCGCGGCCAGTTATATAATTATTGTGATTTTTCCCGTTAGTTGTTTCACAGTTACTGAAAATGGGTGATGCACTGACGGAATGATGAACTGTATTATCTTATTAGTTACTAAAAAAACTATTTGTGGTCAGATGCAAATCAACATTTTCAGGAGAACGGGCACAATTTACACTAGGGCTACATCCTTCTGGGTTCTAAACTTCAAGAGATTCAGGAGACTTCTTTAGGGGTGGCACATGTGTAATGTCAGAGGTTCTCTCAGCGTCAGACATAATTTTATAACCGTTAGGACTATAATGAGTTCGGAATCTTAACGCTAGCGGTCTGCAACTGGCTATTCCTGCTTTTCGATGACATGGTGTTCTGTTTTAACACCCTTGAAAATCTGTTTTTGTCTTATTAGAGAAAGTTGAAGACTAACTGGCGTCTACAGATATGTTGAGCTTGAGTATGATTAGTACGTGTATAACAGGGTAACTTCGTTTTAATCTTGCGCACGCATATGGTGCATGTGTCATATTGCTTGTTTTATGCAGATTATACATGATATTTTTTATGGCATGTTCTTAGTTGCATTTCTAGTTCGCCTTATTCTTTCAGACACCACCAATGCAACACGTTCCAGAAAATTATTTGTTTCGTTTATTTGATCGGAAATTTCTGCGAGGTTGGGGTTTATAACACACTTAAGGTAATTATGAATGTTCATGTCCACTTGCAACATTTTTATGTCATATGGTTGCAGAAGTCATCATTATCATTGTTTACCAAAATAGTCTTCAACATGTTTCAAGTGGTAAGAAGTCGAATAAGCTTATCCACTGCTGGATAGACAAAGTAGCTCGACTCTAAACTGCCGGAAATCGTGTCGGTAATAGTACTAGATCGCGTCATTTTCCTACGTTTCACTGAACGCCTAAAGGAAGGGGCTTTTGAGTTTTTTGAACCATGATTTAAAAGGGATTAGTAGAGTACGAATGGAAAAAAGTGTTGAAATTGAAACATAGGCGCAAAAATCAATATGTAGTGTTCATGGTCGTTTAGAACTCAAAGCCTATGTTTTAAACAAGTGTGAGAGTGTCATGAGCGTTAATAAAGATGACAAATGCAAGAGGGGAAATGGCAGGAAGATCTTAGTAGAGATGTGGTATGTAAGTGTATGTATAAAGGTGAAATAATATAAAAATGTGCGCACGGGATGAATTTTAACCTCGATTTCGCGGAAAAATAGTTTTCTATAATAAAGCAATCTAGAACTTTCAATATTCAGTATCAACCGACCAAAAAGAGTAATATATGTAACACATTTATAAACTTAAAGCTCGCATTAGTTGAATTTAGGAAGTGCAGTAATATTTAGTTCTAAAAAAGATTAATACCATCTAGAAATAATTAGATACGTTAGAGAAAAATATTTGAAGCGGTTATTCAGGTAAAATTACCGACCAAAATCTAGGACTGACTCAGCAAATTGAACAGGTGATTCCGGAAATTAAACGAGTTTCAGCACCCGAGCACAATTTGAAGGACAGTGCATAAAAAGTTGTATAAAGTCTAAAGTATAATGTCTCATCATGTATGATCAGATATTTTCGAATACTAGATAGAGGTCTGAATTGAAGAAGTGAATCCAGTAAGTATGTGGGTTATAGCATCCAAACACAGCATAACATAGCATGCAAAATGTGAGATACGACTCTTCGTTATATATGATTATATATGGTTTGAAAGTGATAAGTTATGGTTCTGTCACATAGTAATAATGGACATGTAATTACGTGCATATGATCATATATGCTATGCATATGTTAAACTGAGATCTTATCATGCAGTAAGAAATATACAGTTTATAAGAAGATGATTGTTTATGGAGTTGTCTTTCTTTATTTCAAGAGAAAATAAACCGCCCTGCTCTGAGAGAATCCTAGCATGTGGTGTGTCGTCTGCAATTGTGAGATTTCTGCTTTAGCTACTCGTTGACGATCTTTGAAACACATTCGAATTCCTCACGACTGGAGAAACTTCGGTCGACCAATCACAGTAAAAAATAGAATAAAGGTCTACAGAAGTCGTCGTGAAACTGGTTTTTGCGATAGTACTTCTGTGAGCCATGTGCGAGAAACACAAAAATAACATGGAAATCTTATTCACCTACAGAACACATAGCAATTAAAAACTATTAAGGTTGTCTATTAATAAGAATGTTTTAAAATTTATCTAGTGGTTTCAAACACACACACCAGAAAGTCAAGGCAGGCTGCAATCTTGAGAACCACTTCGTTCCAGTCAAGTAAAGAATCTCTGCCTTCATTTGATTCATTCAAAGTCATGTAATTAAAAGTGAGGTAATCTTCAACGAAGGACGTTTGTCAACTGATGTCCGCTTACTTAATATTTTAGTCGTTGTAGAGATATTATATCAAGCTTTCGCCACATTTTGGCCCCTATAAAATGTTATAGATAATTCTCAGTCTCAAGGTGAGTCATTTGGGTTCCAGCTTACTCAACATTGGTTCCTTTGGGAGTTCAAGTAAACTCTGCTGAAGAACATCAAATAGTCCGAAATCTTGGTCCGATACTTCCTGTCGACTACTTTCAACTGCCACCTTACAACGAATTTCCACTTTACAGGCGAAGCCAGTTGAACCTTAAGTCAAGAACGCAGACGTTTGGACCAATGCTTGGTAGATGTTCAGTGTGTGGAAAACTTCATGATCTAACCTGACTAACCGCCCACAATGGTATACAGAAAAATATACGCAACCGTGATCTGTTTTTGAATGGTTTGCCAGCCACCCCCTTATAAACACCATGATAAACAACTTTGTTTATTGGCCTGATCATCAGAGTAACGGCGAAATCGACGGATGACATGAAGTCTTTGATGAATATAAATGTTTTTATTGTTTTTGTCGAAACTGGTATTATGATTAAAAATTCGTCTTTAGTTGCACGACCATACAGCCTAAATGGAAAGATCAGTTCTTCCGTTTACCTTATACCAGTTCTTGTATTGAATGTCGCTGTTAATGTTCAATAAAGCGTTTGACCGGACCAACTTTGAAGTTTAATTTTCATGTGATCGTGTCATGTTAGACTGCGAATTTTGCCTCCTCACTAAATTGGTGTTTTCAGGAGAACGTACACGATAGTTTAATCAGCTAACCTTGTTTTTTTATATTGAATTCTTGACAGTACCTGCAAGTGAATTTAGAATTGACGTCTCTAAACTTTTTCGCCCTCAAGAGCAGCAATCTACAAGAACGCAAAATGTATGCTGCTAGCCAACTACTTGCATATGGTCACTCAGTCGCTTAAAAATGAAGTTCAGCTTAAGCTTATAGTCATAGAGTTCCTTAATATACACTAAATGCTAACCGAGAATCCAGTAGGCAAAATTTACGAAGAACATCTGTTCACAAAGACGTAGACTAGTCATGAAGATATGTTAAGCGTCATGAACAAAACTGAAGGCTTTTTATGCTGAAAGTGGTCAATATATTAAAACCACTGCATTTAATGTACATTATATACGTAAAGATATAATGAATCATTAATTTTGACCAAACAGTGATCTATTGAGAACCAATAACAAACTCAGTGATAACAATCACAAGAAATATATGTGAAATATTTAAAAGATCATGATAACTAATGTTAGTTTTTTGTACTTCTACATCTAAATTTTTGACTAAACTATCTGCGGCGTAAAAAATCGAGGTATCCTTTGAAATAATATACATCACTCAAAGCCTTCAGTCCGTAAAATGAGTCAAAACGAATACAGTAAGGTAATTTTCAGTAATCCAAGATGTAGCATCTAATTTATGGTAATGGACTTCGTGTTCTGATTAGTTCTGTCGTGACTCCAAGTCCGGCTAGTTATCACGCAATTTACTCGCTAATCGAAATACGACTTATTTATTCTTGTACTATACCAAACCAATGACGGTCTGACCAGCCTAGCGTCCTTATTGATCCTATGTTCATCTGGCCCGTCCAGTTGAGTCCAGAATGCCAATGACAGTTTTTAATATGCGAATCGTTTAATTCAAACATACTAGGTATATATACTAGCCAAACAGACCGCACCGCACCACAAAATAGGAAATAACGTTTACACAAGATCAGGCCCAAAAGTGGCTGGGAACGTGGGAGACAGTAATTAATAAACTGAGTATAAAATAAGAACAGTCAATCGTATAATAATAAATTATATGTCAAAATGAAGCTTACAATAGGAGAAATATGAATATACACAGTTGAGATGTTGGACAGTTATACAATAGGAGTATATATAATATTAGACCACTAATAGTTCTATGAAGTTACACGTAATGTAATCTTCTACAGGATACAACAAGTTCTATATTAGAAGTATATCAAAAAACTTGGTCTTTTTTATAATGCAATTCAAAATAAAGTGCTTGCAATCTCTTATTAGAGACGCGACTGACCAGACGTCTGAGAACATACTGTTAACCACATAGGGTTAACGCCGCAAAAATTAATAAACCCATAGTGGCTTGGCAATAATTTGTTATGAGCATCAGTTAGCGACACCAGCCTAACTTCCTATGCAGCCGCAAGTAGGAAAAGAAGCCAATTTTTGGCGAATAGTCTTTTATAAATAGTTCTTAGTAGAATACGCTGATCTGGTTCAAAGTTATTGTAAACCGAAGTCAAATAGCTGATTTGGCTGTTATTTTGCAAAATGAAGTCTTGTTTTTTCGAGACACTGATGTATTCTAACTGACACAACTGCGACGATGTCTGATAACTAGTGGAATTACTTCCACATCAACTTTTTTATAAGTTATATTTACATGGTACACATACACCCTCTTCATGCACTTGTGTTATGCGTTTGGTTTCACCGGACATCACAATTTGACAAGTACGTGACTTTAGTTAGATTTTAATGTAATTTTCTGATGCTGAAGCTAATCTCTTATCGCTCTTTTGTAACCGTTCCTAACTTGTTTGAGTTGCGTGTTATCGTCACTTGCTCGTTTGTATTACGCCCAGTAGCCTCTTTTTAGTATTAACAATCGATGAGGGTGATTCTTTACGACCGTACATTGCTTATAACATTTGGGGGACATTTGTGGGACAAAGTGTTTTGTAGCATATAAGATAGTGTGCAATAGGAAGTCCCAGTTGGCGTCCACATCAAGATGTGAGAAATTTTCTGAATCTACCCGCTGTAGAGTTACCTACGTAGCTGAAACAACTAGCCTTTTGAAATTCCAACGCTTGCTCTAATATCTCACTTTGCTAAAAAAATTAAAATCTATTACGGCATGCTCACTCTTTCTGAAGGCGGCCATGACTGATTGGTTGTTAATTAAGTTATTCCTTTGTGAATATGCAGTCTAGACGTGACGGCGTCTGACGGTTTATCCAGCGAGACACCAGCTTTGAGTAAAACGGGTTAATCTCCCTAACGCATATTCGTAGTACTCTGTGTAATCAGTGGGCTTCCATTAGGCGAATCCAACTAGATACCCCGATGTCTTAAGCAGTCTTACTAAACAACACCACTGGGCACCAACATCTGCTAAGCGTAAATTTTGACTTAGCTTCTGTGACGGCAGAAATTTTACTGACATTCTAGAGACTATCAGTTAAACAATCCTCTCAAGTCCTAGTTATAATTGACAAACTGTGGGGCTTTATAGATATCTCCAGATCAGAAAAACTTAGGGACCAACTGTTATGGTGGTTCACAGAGTAGCTGAGCTGGAAATCGATAGTCGGTATGAAACCCACAAACAGGATATGCAGCAGCGGCGTCGGCTACCACGTAAAAGAGGACTTCAAACCATTACGATAATTCGCGTGTTTCACATTCCTCGTCTCTCAAAACTTACAGCCATTGTATGCGCTTCTGGTTTTTGCAAAAGTCAAATACTGAGAGAACCTGACTGAGGCTCTTCATGCCCGTTATAGCTCGAAGGATTACTTTTGCAGCCACATCAAATGTCATGAGAGTCGGATTGCATCGGTAAGACGGCAGCAGAAAACCCGACTAAAACATACCATAGTTTCAGTTGACGTCGATCACTAACAAACAGTACAGGACACCAAGGTACAGGCGAAAAACCACGACGACCTGGTCTCACAGAAATGGCCAATACAAAGTGAACATGGAGTAGTCTAATAACCAGAAGATATACTGTTGTACAGGAGCACCAGGTGATGTGACAAACCTTTAAGATTCTCTTCAACAACGTAAGAAGACTAATAGGTTCGTTAGAAGTGTTCAATAGCATGTGCTTTTAGTTGGATCTCAAGATCATAGTTCTAAATGACACATGGATCTAATCTGACATCATGGATAACGAAGTGAACATTCAAGGAATGACACTTCCGATGTGATAGGGCACACAAAACGGGAGGTGGGGTGGCGAAATATATTAACACCTAGTTCAATGCCCCTAAAAAACATGGTACGAAATTAAACGAGATGGCAGAATCATACTGTTTTTGCTTCTGCGTGAACGGCACAAAATATTTGGTGTAAGACTACACTGGCATTTCACAGGTTCTGACCACCGAAGAGATGGGATATTACAGATGATACCACAACCACCAGCTGAAGACTTCAACACGCTGTCCCAAAATTTTGGCAAACAATATAAAACCCTTAAGGGTGGTTACATAGGCGGCGTGACACAGCCATTAAATTTCAAGACTGATTGAACACATTGGTGGTGCACTATAGTAAAAAAACTTTGAAATTAGATTATTTGTTGAAAAATGATCAGCTTGTAGATGAGGATATACATGTTTATGAAACAATGGAGGTAGTGACCATGGTAGAATTATCTTTAACCTGAGGCACCTTACTGATGTCAAATCCCTCTTAGTAAGCAAGATGATTTCACTTTAAAACTCTGCTCGAACCGACGAATCTGGCAAAGAAGAATCCAATAAAAAGTGAGTACTAGCCATTATAGCTCGGTTGAATACTCAGGATAGGCAAGCCCAACCATAGCGCCAATTTAACAGCAGTAGTCGAAACAGACAAATAACAACGAAACTGTCTGCAATCAGTGCATTTGAGAAGGTAGACTACCGCCCAATAGACTTTAACGAAGGCCTGGACTGCATCGAGATGACAAGAAGTGAGCGCAGACAAATCAGTCGGTTTATATCAGCTCACATTGAAGATATTGAATATAAAATTTACGGCATTACCTGACGGCAAGTTATAAGGCATATCATCCATACCAAGTAGGTGGTGGTGTTTGTCCTATTGTTGCCCATCGAAAAACTCCTTGGTTCATAGCAAACTGCACTAAGAAAAATCCTATTGGCATCGAATTCCCCAGGTTATTTCATGTCCATGTTACATTTCACTTGTTTAGTTCAACTTTATCATAGCAACGAGGAGTGTTAATTTAAGCAGCAACACTGTAGCTAGTTTCAAACGTACTAAAGGATAAACATTGTGGTTATTTTATTCTTGGATTTATATATTAGTTGTGAATCTTATAGTGCTTCCAGCTAAAAATTGTAGGTAGATGATATGTTGTTACTTAGTCGTCGTTTCGTAGCTTCTTCTACTTCCTCTAGTTTGAACCATTTAGTTTATTGTACTCGTTAACTCAGGTAACACTTAAATCTCGTGTTTACACACTACAACCAAACGTAGTAACAACTATTCGTTGCGATTTTACTGTGCAAACTTTAAAATTTGTTCAGATGAGCCTCGAAATAATTAACACTGTGGACAAACTAACACTTTCAGATCAAATAGAACAAGAGAAAATAAGCTTGTAACATTTTTTTTTGAAAAGTCACATTTCAGAAATCTTCTCAGACAGACAAACTGCAAATTAGAAGAATCCATCGACATTTTAGAGGATCAGCTGGCTTCAATTGAAGATGAAGGTAATTAAGAAGATTATTCCAAATCCGTTCAGATAATGAATGGAAGACGAGATATTTAATTCAGAAAGAGATGAACGATTACTACAAAAGGGCATTCTTCTACTGCGATCAGCAAATACCGAAGGCGAAAGCACTTCAACGAACAAGTATACTTATTTCTTTATGTCTATGTCACTTTAAAGTAAACCGTGCTGTTAGAAGGGGCTCAAAATTATCTAGCTACATGGATCTTGACGAAGATTCGGTTCAAGAACTTGAGGATTATCGTACGTACATAATTAAATTATGTCGCGAGCTGGAATCGAGGATCGATCAGGAGGGAAAGGTGAGTGCTCTCGTGCAAAAGTATCAAATTGATATGTCTTTGAATACTTCACTAGCGATTCCTTTTTATTCGCTTCAAAAGCCTATTTATTCCCTCAGTGATCGTAAAAAAATAGGGAACTCGCACTTTATGACTGCTTTCCATCCGTTTTCTTATCAAGGTATTTTGATGAGTTCGTCTTGAGATATCTGAGCGAAGATTAGTTTTTACTTATTTTAAATGCAATTTGGAAATCAGTCACCGTAAATGTGCTACGAGTTAAAGTAAAGTAATGTGATTTCCACTGGTTAGGATCATATTGTTTCCATAAACTTCAAAGAGACAGCAGTTGATGACACCCAACGAATTGAGTGCTAGTTTTAGAGCAAATTGGAAAACCGAAACAGTAATTTATGACCGTAATTTTACCCATAAAGCTGATTCTCAACTAGTCATTAGGGTGACTCAAAGTATAGTTTCTCCTTCATTAACTTTTGAGTAATTTTGGGTTTAGAAAAATCTGTAACGAAATTCACTTTGAAGGACATTTGCTTGCGTTGGGGTACAAGACGGTCCCAAACATTGGGACGAAAGATTATATAAACCCACGGATAGTTATGCAAACCTACTTAGTGCTCCTTTCCATTGTAACCATGTAGCTGAAAATGCTGTTTCGATAAGCAGGGATGGATTTTTCCAACAGTTTAAAAAATGGTGATTTTACTTGGTTGTCAAGAGCTTGAACAGTTTCTTTATTCAAAATTTAATAACCACTGCAGTGATTTTGCGTTCGTTGTCTTGAAGTCAGTGACCGGTGACAACTAGATTAAATACCAATGATTCTAACATAAGGCTTCCATCAACACGGCATGTTGTATCTGGTATCTTTTTCTAGCGGTCGTCCTATGATTTCTGACTGGCACAATTATCTAACAACACTGAGTTTTAACTGTATGCACCCATACTCACGCGCAGAAGACAGCGGGAAATCAAAAGTTATTGAGCATACTTACAAATTTTTTGTAAAAGAAACTTGGTTGAGAGATGGACATCTCACATATTTCATAGGTGAGATAAGATCACTGAACGAAGTGGTATTTGTATACCTTTCAACCACACCAAGTTGAATAACAGATTCCACAGACATATGGAGTGCACTGACCGAAATATGGAAAGATGTATTTACTGTACATGAGCTCTGAAATCAGCAGATTCTGTAATTCCAAGAAGTTATGTGTCTCGTTACGTATTTTTCATCTTTGAGTGAGAAAGTATAGAAACGAATCTTCGTCGTCAAACAACTACTAGATTGAGCCGACTGTGTCGCATTACAGACTGCCATTATCATCATGATATACCTTCTATTTATCTTATAAAATAGAGTGATTTATGTTCGACTTATATTAATCAGTGAATAACAGCAACCCGCGATGCTACAAACTTCTATTACCACTTAAGAGTAGTTCGAGTGACCCTGAAATGGCCAATTACAGTCTAGTTTTCTGCAGTTTACATATACTGGACTGAAAGTTGTGAAGTATTTTTGATAAATGATAGCAAAACGAAGGCCAAAGGGTACTATATTTGTTGACTGTGCACCAAACGTTCCGCACGGAAACATTCCTGCCAATGTTAACATGGCACGAATAACTAAAAAAATAGAGTCAATACACAACTTATATGTAAGCACCTTTATCACAATAAGGAGATGTAAAATTGATGACAAAGGAAGTGGTAGATAATTGAACGGTAGAATCTATAACCTAGAAGACAATATGATTTCACAGAATCGTACTAAAACTCAGTGACTAGCTGTTGTTATGTGTTTGACATAGTTCTTTAGAGTCAAGAAACAAAAAATCGTCCATGTAAAATCTTATCAAGTTTTTCGAATCTCAGATAAAAAATAACCGCGTCATTACTCATTCAAGGAATGAAATGAGTACACGCACAAACCTACCAATTACTACAAATATTTTCCTATCAAATATTAAACTGGTGATAGTGAACGACAGGGTCAAAATTTACCAAACATTTCGAATAACAACGGTGTACTAAGCAGCGAAGGACAAACTCAATATTGTTGTGAGAAAACGAATAATACTATTTCCTGACCGTAGAAAAGATGTAGTCATACAAATAAATAGGATTAGAGTATTTTAATTTTCAAGTATTATAGCCCATGAAAACAAAGGACAAACCCTTAACTCTACAAACCTCTTAAAGTCATCTCCAGGAGACTTATGATTTCTAAAGGTAAATTAAATTTACTTAATTTCTACTATAAATTCCGTAATACGGATGAATAACAACAATAGAGTTTGATTTGCTAACGTATTTTAGGCTTATTACTGGGCTACGGAAATTCGAAAACGCGCACTCATTGAATTAAACTATACATATATACCAGCACCAGTAAGTAAGCATCCTGTGGAGAAGAAAGAAGATGAAAGTGATAAACTAGTGAGGAAGACACAGTAGGTTTAGTTTGTGCTAAGATTACGGCGACATGATATACATTTCACTGTATTTTTTTATGTTTCTGTAAAAATATGATATTCTTTGAATTTATTATTCAATGAACTGATATTTGGTCTAAAATCATAGCGTAGTAAACACAAGACTAGTATCGACATCAATAAAGAAGATTATGAAATAGTGTATCGATTGAAATAAGACTGCTAAGTGGTGATATTCTTAACTGTATCAACAGTATATGCAAGTAACAAGTGGAAGCTAATTACACAAAAAAAAATGCATTTTTACTTTATTCCTGCGATAAGTACGGAAAAATACTATGATTTCGCTTTATAATGGAAGTCTTTATATGCCCATGAGAGTAAAAAGTGAAGTCAATGTATGTATTGAGAGCTCCGACAACTTCCACAGTCACACTTATTTACGAGAGTATAAATGAAAACAGCATTAATCACAGGATATAGCAGTACCAATAACATATACTCTCATTACACAACTGTAACTTTTATGACATTGAATGAGATACACCCGATGAGCTGGTGGACACCAGATAATTTGGAATGCTCATTGAGAATTTTAAATAGATATGCGATGCGGTCAACCCTCACACATTAGGTAGGGTTATATGTGTAACTGTTAACTACTATAGAATAAAACTGCAACCACAGGAAAAAAGTGAAATGGTATAATAAAGACTACATTATTCAACATTTAGTCTGAATTTTCCAAGGAACAAAACAGCAAAGTTGTCCCAATTATTATGGATGTATTCAAGAGTTGCTTTAATTACGCTTACCAGTAAATCATATCCAGCTTTCAGCTATATATATATATATATATATATATATATATATATATATATATATATATATATATATATATACAATTTTGTCTAGTGAATTGGCAAGCCGAGACTGTGCTTACAATTATAATACTGCCATTTCATCATCCAATCAAAAGCTACGTAAAGTATTAGAACGTACAAAATAGTGAGTGGGAGTCAAGTATCTTGACTACCTAGACATATATATGCATGATTACAAGTTACTTTGCTATATTTACAGAACACACTGGGCACATAGTTAATAATATATTTTGTGATTTCGTAATGTTTTAAAATATCTTATTAACCATTGACAATTAATTTTTCTTTACGCAGAAATCGAACATTTAATTCTAAATATGGTCTGGGAAGTAAAACAAGTGGAGTGAAGAAACTGCCTCCAATGCATTTCTGACTATCATCACTGAAAACAATTATAAAACTGTGTATGTTCGATTAAGTAGAAATTAAATAAATCTTAAGCTTTTTATTAAATCAAACATGATGTCTAAAACGAAAATGAGTTGTCCTTTACGTGTAACAAATGCTGAAAGTTGGCTGATAGTAATTACTGACTTTTACGATACACAACATACGCTGCAGATTTTGTCTGTTTGCAAGAATTATACAAATATAGAATCGAAGCACACAAATTCAACTTGGTAAAACAATTGTTTCTGCTGCAATTTTTAATAAATCTTTTGTTTTTAGTCGCCAGTTCTTAGGATCTTTACTGATTTGGCACCATACTTCACCATGATGAGGTTCTGCAGTAACACAACGTCGGTATACTTCTTTCTGTTGATCCTAAACAAAATGAAATCAAGATAAAGTCCCGAAGTTATTGATACTGTATCAACTATAGAACATTAATTATGTACACAATCATATCCTATACTATAAGCTATGCTTGGCGTCCAGTCTGAACTTATGATGTTGATTAACAGAAAAATTAATGCCTCAATGTATAACTAGCCTTTAAGCTTATCAAACGTTTTGATACACAAGTTGACATGATTAGTGCTAATCTGTTTGTAAACACAAAATCCAAACTAATTAAATGTAGTGTAACTCTGACACAGTCCAAATTTATCTACTCAGCTTTGAGTTATACCTTTTGCTTGAGGTATGGCGATATTATCAGGAGGAAGACGATGTAGGATTTTAACCTAAAACTTCATTCTTAAAGCTGAGTATTTCGATTACTAAGCACTTAATCTAGTTTATTGTTTATGTAAGTGTAATTATAAGACAGTATTAATGAAATATAAAAATACTTATTGAACTCACTTCCGTCCCATGTTGTAATTCAAATTTGTAAAAGTAAGCCCATGCGTCGCCAAGATCTGGTTCTAGTTTCACTGTTCTTGTAAACCAATTACGAGCTTTCATGACCAGTCGTTCACACCAAAACATTCTAAAACAGCAGAGTATAACAATCCTTAGAAAAAAACTAAGTTTGTGATGGGGTGAAATATTGATCGAAGTTTATGGATTATTGACATCCTCTTCTCATAAGACCTTGTTCATCTAAAAATAACTTTGATGGAGAGGGAAGCCACCCGATTACAACCATTTGTCCTGATCACTTTTTCAATTGCTTTTCTCTGTACAATCACTAAGTCTGATTGTTTTCCTCTGAGTTTTAACTATGACATGATTATCAAACTGGAAACTACCGTTATTAGTGTGAATATGACAGGTTCAACAAATAGTTTCGTCCCATAAAAATAGAACAAATACCAATTCAAGTAATTAGTTTCTTTCAAGCAGTTTCTGTACATAAAAGTTGATATACCGCTGGATTTCGAATGCAGCTGAGGTGTTGCTTAAGGTCAAACGGGTAAACAGTTGAACTTTAAACTAATAATAGGCTTGATTTCTAAACGTTTCTGAAATGTCCTATGAGTAACAGCATTTTAGAATAGCTAGGAATCATTAGGCTTTCAATATTCCATGATACCTTAAGTTTCTATATTAAGGACATAACTCAGTAACTTGAATTCACTGGTAAATTATGAAATGCAGTAATGTTCTGTTATGAAACTAAAAGCCAAGCCCTGTTAATTATACGATAGTTTTAGGTCAGAGTCTATACTAGACAGAGAAATATCAGTATATATATATATATATATATATATATATATATATATATGGATAGATAGATAGATACATTCAATGAGAACGTTAATCTCAACATCACCATACTCTGTGAGTTCTAGGTTCCAACCAGTTCTTTAAACCAATAGGGGATTGTGGACAGTCTCCATTGATCTATGGACAAGAGTGTTATCTACTTTCATTTTTAAGTTATACCTACATATGCCCTTACATCTTAATTAATCATCAGATAGAACTTTAAGTCATTGGTTTCAGGATAAGTGATATTCTAGAACTTAACAACGAGTTGAAACAGTTGAAAACACCTAAGGTTATCCAAGTTAGACAAAAAGAAGTCAGAACTGAGGATAATATGTTTTTCTTACTTAATACAAGTGGTGAGAAATAAAATGGGATTGTCAAATGTAATTCAAAATGTATTTTTTTTATGATTACATTACTGGTTATTAAAACGTACTAACACTTTATTTGTCCCAAATATATTGACAAATTATCTATGTACGAAAAATCTTTGAGTACTATAAAAGGTAGTAATTCGAGTTTTGATTGTTTCATTTTCTCAGCTGGATCCAGCTCACAGAAACTGCAAAAATTGTTCGCCTGAGCAACAAACCTTCACTATCTAAATAGTTCAAATACTGACTACTTTGTAAACTTGACAATGATGAGGGAAAGTTGATAACATACCATTATGATAATGATCAGTACAGTTTAATCATACTACCCGAAAGATAAAACTTTATGGAGAATTCAATCTATCACCAACATGTTCCTTACAGTTAGAGAAAAAGTAATACATTGAAAATTCTTCCTATTCAAACCAGTATATACATTGAGGTTAAGTCTTTTAGTATATGAAAACGCAGTAACTACAAACAAACAATAACTTTTAGTGCGGCAGATTTAGAGACAGACTACTTTAAGAAGGATAACAACGTTAGACAGAAATTAAAACCGTGGCTGGAAGTGAGAATATATTTGGCCTTGAAACTGTGTGGTTTAATAGAGAAAATAATTTAAAATGCGTGATATGCAATGAGTACTGTAGCAATACTACGATTTCAAATCAAAGGTGTGATATAATCAGGCCACAGCAACGAGAAGAAATTTACTTTGCAACTTAATTATGATTCATCCCATCAATCAAACTGTATGATTTCGACACAGAATACCGTATTTACACAATGGTGAATTCCAGACAAGTTTTCGCATTATGCCATTACTGATATAAGAACTGTTAATGAAAATATTCAAGTTCTTTTATAGTTAGTTTGTCACAGACACTAAGAAACTTCATAGAATAGAAGACAATAATTATCAGGTTATCAGAAAAACCAACACCATTGATAAAATGACAGAAACTAAACCACCCTAGGGCTACAAGTAGTCTGAAAAATTTTTATCACAGAAACTAACTTGGATACAGCTAGAAGAACCAGTGGATCATGTTCACACTTCTTTAAAGCATCCACTGATTTGCTTTTACGCTGAGCTCTAGGAGTCATAAATATTGCCTCAGCCCATAAACAACCAGATGTTGGGCATTCTTGAAGTGCTTTTGAAAGAAGTGAATCAGCTACAGGTTTCAAATTAGCTCTTACTTCTAATCTGATAGCCTCCAACCTAATAAAATCAAAAATATTTCGAGCATTACATAACCAGTGAACAGTCTAATACAGTATCAAGAAAGATGTCAACAAATTCAACTGAGCAGCATGATTTGAGTTTTTATGAAGGAGTGATTTCCATTGACGAATTGCTGAAAACGTAAAAAAAGCCATAGTACCGTCTAGCTAAAAAAAACCTGTCAAGGAATCTCCATAATACAAATTGAAATGATGGTTTTCATAACCAAATGGGTATCTAAGTATGAATTCAGCTAATTAGCATTTTCTAAACTCATGTTACTGAAATAAGTACATACTGAAGATTCAGAAAGAACTAAGAAATATTGATATGAAATACTACTGTAGGACTTAGATTCTACAGTCTATATGTAGATTAATCCTTAACATACGTAAATTTAATTTAGTACACCTTATAAAGATGTTTATCACCTAAAGTTCGGATGGTCATTTCGAAAAATTGATTGCTAGTTTGGTATTATAATAGTTTTCGTGTTCCTTCTATTTCTTTTTGGTTTTTTAATTGTGGTACATGTATGGTACCTTGGAACGAAACACTGTCATTGTACGGTATTTCTGTCTATCAGTCTGTAAAAATATTGTGTACTGTTTACACTGTAGGACCAGAGAAATGTCACTGAGTCCTAGCCAAATCGCTCCTCCAGTTAAGTCACTGAATGTCGAACAGATCACCGGTCCTCGTCAAGGTCAGGAACAACCAACGCGCATCCGCTAATCGCACGTCGTGGAGCGGTACGTGAGGTGGTGGTCACACTCGCTTCTATGCACCTACTCTTACTAATATATCTATGTAATAAAGTCGTTTGTGTTGTACAGCCATCAAACAGCAGACAACGTACCTGGATACGACAAAGGAGTAATTCACATTAGGTACTAACCGCGACGTTAGCTGGCCGCTAATCATTCGACACAGATCATTTACATTATTCACCTACAACATCTTACGAATGATGAAATGTATTTTATCTGTTCAGTGTTGTTCAGGTAAGAAAAAATATTCTATGTCTAATTTGTTTTTTATCTACAAATTTGTACCTTAAAATCGTAAGGTAATTCTTATGTACCTCTTTCGGATGCATGAAGGTAGGAATCGTAATTTAGATAGCTTTTTGAAGAAATTAATACTATCTGCTAGTAAAGAAATAAATATATGATCATCCAACCCGATTTTAGAAAATGAAGTCAGTTCTATAAAACCTTGGACCTAGATGCATTGAAAAGTTAAGTGAATGGTATTTTTATAATGTAAGTCAACAAATAAATATATAATACAGTACTATGTTTAGGCTGCACAACTTCATGTTGTGTAACAGTTAGAGGCATTAATCAATTACCTAAATCTGACTGAGTAGAGTGAGCTTCGAACTTGAGAACAAATGGTCGTAATTTGTCTATTAAGTGAAATGAATTATGAATGTAATCGAATTTTCAGATAAATATCGTTTGTAAAAATAATTAAATACGTAATTATTGTGAGCATTATTTGAGATTTGTGTTGGTTGAATACTACTTACCACAGTTCTGGTGTTTTAGGATTTTGTGAACGGGCCTTCTCCAAAATGGAACGTGCTTTAGTTAAGTTACCTTGTCGTTCTTCAAATCTGGCCAACTGCAACCACAGAGCAGTATAATGTGGGTTATGATTCAGCTTTTTATGAAAAATACGTGAAAAGGAATGTTAGAAATATCAGTTATCATAACTTAGTACAATAGTTCTTGTCGTATAGAAAGAAACATGTTCGCAATAATAGATAGAAGTATACAATAAAATTTTAACAACAATTCAACTGTTACCAAAAGGAACTTTTGTTATGCTATCTTTTAACATTATGAAATATCACTTGACGAAAGGAAACAAACAAATATTTAACAAACCTAAGTATGAATTGATAATAAGCACTAGAATGTTGTCAGAAGTAGTAATAAAGCATGTTATTTGTTCACATAAAATCTAGCATATGGGTTGAAATTGTAATCACATGAATTGTGTTTACTTTATTTCCATATCCTAACGAATAGTTTCGAAATAACCAATATAATTTGTGATCAATTTATCGATTCCCAAATTGCCACATTGATATAGGAAACAGTTTACGGTATCGTCTTGATACATAATCTTCATTTGAAAAAAAATTCTTGAAATTGTCGCAAGATTGCCTAAAAATAAACTGGTGCTATTACGGAAGCTAAAAAATTTTGGGTGTGACATTTTCCATATTCTCGAGTTGATTAACATGCCGCGGACAGATGTTTGGAACTGATCCTAAGTGACAATTTTACAGATGATCAATTATGAAGGGATGCAAAGCGAAGCATTTAATCGAGGAAACAAAATCCTATGATAGATATGTAGATGATGCTCAATGCATTTCATCTACAAAAATTTTTAGACAAATCTTATTCTAACATAGAATTCACGATAAGACACGAACTAGATTACCTGTTTAAAGTCCTAGATCTTGGTTATCGATAAATTCAATTAGAACAGATGATTTAAAAATAACAAATTCATGAAGCTACATGGAATGGAACTCCAACAACGTTTGTAGTATAGTTTAGCAAAAGGAAGATTGTACAGGCGCTTTCGATGAAAAACAGAAACGTAATTTTACACGAAACTATTTTTAAAGCAGTAAACACACAATGACGTACAAACATTAAACGAAACCAGTACTTACTCCTTCGCGATAGGTGTTTCTAGCACGTTCTTTTAATGATTCAACCTCATTCGGTTTTAAGCCTTCTTCTGACAACTGTTCATAAACTTGACTAAGCATTAACCACAGCTTTGGTGCCTGATTATATGTTGATGTAGCTTTTTCTAACATTTCTAAAGCTTTATTTAATTCACCCAAACACCATTCCAATCTAGCCGCTTTCATCCATACACGAGCTGTAGAAGCAGAAGCACAAGCTTTATCTAGTAAACGACGTGCACGTGCATATTCTTTATTTTCTGATTCAAGTTTTACAGCAGCTAACCATATCTCCTCTGAATTGGGATTAGCTTCAAATGCACGAGCTAGAATAGAACGAGCTGCTGGAACATCACCCTATGACGCAAACAGATAAAACAATTTGATTAGGCGGGTGATAAAAAAACATAAACCATAACATGGATACGGACAACAAAATTACAGGAAAATGTAAAGAGAACATTCACTTAGTCTTAATTGACTCTAACAGTATATTAAGGGTCAAAGTCTTTAAATAAAACATATGTTATTAATTGTCTTTAGTAACATATTAACGTTAGCCCATCTCGAAAAGTCGAATATACAAAGTGCTAGTACAAGTATTCTTGTGTTCCATCAGTGTTCTGTTTGAATAATTATTCATATGCCATAGAAACACTGTGTAAGCAATAGTGCGACTCGACAAAATGTATTCGCAGTTAATAATCATAATATAACTCACAACGCAATTGTGAAGCACTGACCTAAACGAATGTCTTTCTAGATGCTTCCATGTCGGGGATCATTAATCAAAATCAATACTTTTATATCCGAAGAATAAATGAATAGTAACTGCTAAGACTTATTTATGAACTATCATTATATATATATATATATATATATATATATATATATATATATATATATATATATATATATATTCGTTTTCTCTTTATCATAAGCTTTCATTTGGCTTATTGGCCACCGTCATACGATTTACCATTCTAAACTTATTCCCAATTTATTGATTACAATATCCCGTACTCACAGTCAATGTCGAGGCAATCCGCACAGAATGGATATATGCCAAAGAGAGAATGATCGACTCCAGTCCATAACATTAACGATGGGACAATTTAAACAAACGTTACCAATATACTATTCTTGTTTATTTATTTAAACAATAAAAGTTGAAAAATCAAAGATATTTTAATGTACGATTATGATTATGGTTAATCCCGACCGTTGTTGCTACCTTGATGAGATGGTCGGGATTGCCTATCGTGATGAAGCAACCGAACTATACTGGCTGGAACAACCGTTCCTCAAGGTCCTACCATGCCAGACAGGTCGGTTGAAGAGCGGTAAGACTAAAAGCAACAAATCCAAGGTCCGAAGGCGAAATCGTACTGCTGACTGTACAGAGATGTGACAACAGTAAGGTTTTTCCTTCAGACAACCAGCATGGCAGCGATGCTGCCTTCCCACAAGCAGGGGTGGGGTTAGAAAAGGTCGACCCTAAAAATTCACACCTCGCCTTAACCCAAGGATATCCGTCTCCGGCGGTAAGGTCTCAACAAGTACGAAGCTAACACAAAAACTACTCCTAAAGAGGTCGTGTGTGACCGAGCTCAAGCAGCTGTCCCTTGGGCGCTGCGGTCACGCCCTCAGGTCACTATGACCACCTTTAATCCAATTTTCTTTTCAGGTCCCTCCAAGAGAACCCTTCCACGGTGTGGGCAATTGGGAAGTGATAACTACCCTCATACCTCTAACAGTACTCAAGATCACTGTAGTGATTTAAACCAAATGGCTACAAAGAACTAATGGATTTCTTCAAGGTCTATTGCACTGATGGATTCGCGTAAACTCATCCCATCAGGCTCTGAACACGATGAAGAGCGTAAACAAATCAGATATAGGTTAACCAATAGTCTAAGGAACGATCGTGAGCAGTGGTGGGCAACGAAAACAAAAGAGATGAAAAAAGGAGTGGTTATAGGAAACACCAGACAGCTCTTCAGACTCATAAAAGAAACGAACTAAAAAGTCAGGTGTAAGTAAAACTATCTCATAAAAAGACGACACTCTTATCTGCTCCCAGTCCAGACGTTTAAAACGATGGGCGGAACACTTTAAGGAACAGTTCAGTTGGCCTTCAGCTACTCTACAACTACCCACCATTCCCAGACAGTGTGAATGGAACATTGAAGTAGGTCCTCCAACTCTAGCTGAAGTTCAAAAGGCTATATTTAATCTAGAACGAGGAAGGGCAGCTGGTCCAGATGGATTGACCCCAGAGGTCTTTAAGAATGGTGGACTAGTTTTAGCGATTAGGTTGACTAATATTTTAGCTAGAATCTGGGAGTTAGACGTAATTCCATCTGACTGGTACAATCACTGATTGTTCTAATATATAAGAAGGGATCAAAATCATCCTGTGGCAACCATAGAGAGATTAGTTTGACAAATATAACATCATAAATACTAGCCTTAATAATTATCGGACACCTAACTAAGACTCGTGAACCGCAAACACGAGAGAATCAAGCTGGCTTCAGACCTGGTCGTGGATGCATAGACCACATATTCACCATTCGTCAGGTTCTAGAACACAGACATACTTATCGACGTCCCACAATGGTGGTCCTCCTTGACTTAAAAGCAGCATTTGACTCTGTCGACCGAGAGGTTCTGTGGCAGTGTCTGTCTTTGAAAGGCGTACCTCAGAAGTAAATAAACCTTGTGAAGGCTCTTTACTCGAACACTACTAGTCGAGTCAGAGCTTATGGCGAACTGGCATCTGCTTTTGAAACCTCAAGTGGTGTCCGTCAAGGCTGTCCTTTTCTTCATTTTTGTTTAACTTCGTCATAGATCTACTGATGGAAATAACACTCTCATCGACTGAATTCTCGGGCATTGATCTCATACCAGGAGGTCCACTTATCGATTTAGAATACGCAGATGACATAGTCCTGTTTGGTGAAGACGCTGATGAAATGCAGAGTGCTCTGATAGCACTGAGCAACAATGTTAGGATGTTCGGGATGCATTTCTCTCCCTCTAAATGCAAGTTGTTGCTTCAGGACTGGTCTGCGTCAACACCTGAACTAAGGATAGGGGGTGAAGTAGTCGAACACGTTGACAAATGCACTTATCTTGGAAGTCTGATCAGCCCTAATGGGTTGGTGTCTGACGAAATCTCAGCACGGATTCGAAAAGCCTGTTTTGCCTTTGCCAACTTACGTCACCTATGGCGAAGGCGAAATATCCGTCTATCAATTAAGGGCTGAGTATACTGCGCGGCAGTTCGTTCTGTTCTACTTTACGGCTGCAAAACATGGTCATTAAGAGCAGAAGATACTCGTAAGTTACTAGTATTTGACAACAGATTCCTTAGAATATTGCTCGCATCTGCTGGGATCACCGGGTAAGTAATAGTGAGATCAGACACAAGGTATTAGGGAATGATGGTACATCAGTTAATGAGGTTGAGAATCTTCATCAACTGAGATGGTTGAGTCACGTGTTACGTATGCCTGAACACCGATCACTACGACGCGCAATGCTGAATAGTGTAGGGGATTGTTGGAAGAAAGTTAGGGGCGGCCAAACTAAAACGTGACATCAGTGCTTGAAGTCACTAACTTCTGGTCTGAGCCATGTTGGTAGATGCAGACTGCCTGGTTGCGGTCCGCGTGACTATCGTAACCAATGGTTGGAGACTCTTGGTGACATGGCTCAGAATCGATCACAATGGCGTCGGTGTATACACTCTCTGTCTTCCTTTAAACTACGAGATTAAAATTGCTTCATATCTTTATTTCAACGAACTAATTCTTTCTTCCTGTACTATCTGCTTATATGCGATCTTTCTTTTATATATTACCACCACTGAATTAACTACTTGTATGAATCCGGTGTTCGTCTTATTGTGCTAATGCGGTATGGCAACTTGGACCGATGCATATATGTGCCTGGTCCTAAGTTGCAGCTGACTGATTATGGTTAATTCGAATCTCCAAAATATAGGTTTCGACTGTCCAACAATTTTCTGATAACATTACGGTCCTTTTGAACCAACTGACCAAGTATGTATGTGTATTAATTCTGCTCTTTAACTATCATTGCTTAATTTGTCCAAAAAACTTAAATAACATTAGACTGGAACAAACTCATGCATCTAACTAAATTTAGATTAATTTCGGGTCACTTTTTAAAATTCAGGAAATAGAAAAACGATATCATACCAAGTATATGTCAGTTACGTTACAAATAGCACTCTATCTTATTTATTTATTTTAACACGTAGGAATTGGTACACGGAGGCACAAAATACATATACACCACACGAATCTCAATTGATTTGCGTGAGTACTGTGATACTGCTCGGGTGCCCAAACCGAAGCAGGTGGTTTTCATAGGGAGCCACACCCCGAGCCTTCGACCTGAAGATCTGATCTACAAGGCAGTGGAGCATCGTAAGGAGATGCAGTCCCATAGTGGCCGGTGACCAACGATTGGTTCATACGCCATTTGTTCCTTCAAGATACTGGAGCCCATGTGCACCATTGGTTTGGGATCCGGTTAAAGCGCCGGACATTCGCTTTTCGTCCTCTCATTTTCGTAAACAACACCCCCGCCACGAGAAGGCAGTGAGTAGGACTTTCCTGGCAGAGGCTATATACGCATGGCTATGTGAGAGCATTTCGAGGAGAGCGGACTCTCTCCACTCTCGGTCGTACCAGGGCATTTGGGGGCTTTATCATGTTACGTGGAATATGCAGTCTATATAACTTTAACAACAGGCGATAAGCATGTTTAAAATCATCACATTACGTAGTAAGAAAGATGTGGTATTACAAATGAAATCCAATCAGTAATTTTAATCTACATATCAGTTTTCTATAAGTTATCCATAATAACGAAACGATAGTGCAAAGGATAAATAAATATACTTACTGCAAGCCAGCGTGTCTTTGCTGCCATAAGCCAAAGCACTTCTGCTTGAGGACAATGACTAACAGCTTGACGCAAAAGTTCTTCTAAAGTTTCTCTGTTTAATAATTAGAGATATAGTAAAAAATCTGTGCAGTATATAGGGAAAAAACACTAACGATAATAATAATAACAATAATAATGATAACAATAATAATAATAATAATAACAATAACAATAATGATAATAACAATAGTAATAACAATAATAATAATAACAATAATAGTAATAATAATAATAATAATAATAATAATAAAGCGAACCAATTATAAATATGACTCAATAACTAAACATATGTATGTATACTAAAATTGACTTAGTAATCATAACCTGATACTTGATTACCTAAACTAAAATCGAGTGGACTAGGTTCGAGTCTACAATTCTCTACACTGCTGATTGTTCTGTCCTAGTCATCGCTTTTAACAGACGAATCAGTTTCGAAAAAAACAAGAGGTTAACAGTGGATATTTAAATAGAACTAGAGAATAAGAAAACTCCATTCAAAAAAGTTATCAAACCATGATTCCGAAAGTGTTCTACATAAGCAACAACATTCTGAAGTAACAGGCTATGTATAAATCTACGATGTTTAACCAAACACGAGTCATAGGACGTTGCAAATCTGCTAAATTGAGAGTAGCAGCTATATCTGATAACTATAAGAAATTCTTCGAGCTGAAAACCTATGAGCGAGCATAATTTACTACACTACTTCCTCGCTGTTATTTTATTGGTTAACTAAAATCGCTTTTTATTGATTGATGTAATTATTATTTATACGGTCATATGTTCATACTTGTATTTAACATAGACTATTGGCTTTACCATTATGAATGTACTTTGTAGCTGAAACTACATTTTATTTACTGGACGACCGCACACATATATAACCCTATATTTTGAGAAGCTAGCACAATCTTCTGACTTTATTCCAGCTTGCGTGCACATTTACGACGGTAGTACAACCAGTCCAAATAATAAATACTCTTTGGTATGTAATACCTAGCTGGTACTGAAGTTTATTCTGACGAAATTAATTGCATAATTTCACTTACTTTCGGAGAAAAAATATTATTTACATAAAATAAAATAATTCGATTAGTAATATTAGAGACTATTTACCTTGTTCCATGATTTCGTTCAAAATACGCAGCACGTAGCCAAATACTTTTTTTTGTAGGAAAATGAGCCAATGCTACAGCATAAATAGCACGAGCACATTCTATTGCACCGCTAGTAGCACAATTCTCTGCATCCGACAACCATGTATGCTTTTTATCTTGTTCTTCTAAGCCATATCCTATAATAGCTTTACTAAAAACAACAACAAAGATAATAGAATACATACAAATTTTTGTTCAAAGAGTAAGATGTATAAACTTTATCAAATCATAATTAAGTTGAGGCGGATTTTTTGAAAATACTTTTTCTAATTAGCAGGAAACCCAGTACATCCCCTTGGAGATGTGCCGGGAGAAGACAGTAAGTAGGACTTCCCTGATAGTGGCTGTATACGTGTGGCCATGTGAGGGTATTTCAACAAAGAGCATTTAAAGTAGTGGGCGTTGTTTACGAAATCGAGAAAATGAAAAGCGAATGTCCGAGTCTTTAACGGCGTTAGTGAGCACGGAGGATCCACCTGGGGGGAGTTGAAAAACCCTGATTCTAAAGTAATGGTGAACATGGGTTCCATGATCTAAAGTAAGAGAACGGAGTATGAAACTATTCTCAATCACCGCTTACCATGGGACTGCATCTCCTAACGTTGTTCCACTGCCATGTGGATGAGACTTTTGGGCTAAAGGTCGGGGGAGAGGGCCTCAAAAAACCTCCTGCTTTGATCTGGACAGTAGGGTAGTATCCAAGTCCACACGCAACTTCAGTGATTTGTGTGGGGCATACATATTTTGATGGCCATTTGTACGAATGTTTATGTGTGTAAATAAATAAATAGTACTAATAACTAATGTCTTACTTCAGTGACTGTCTGACGATTGGTTTACTTATTACTCCCCAATAAGTAATGCTGCCCCAAGTAATTAAGGAAACGAAGAATACTAAATTCCTCATTGATGGTTGAAAAAGAAATAAGGATGATAAATGTTACTAAATAGGGTCCCCCTGAAAACGACAAAATTGAGCGAAGGTCACGAATCAAAGCTGTAATAATTGGTCTTATACAAAAGTGAATATCTGTATTATCTCATTCACTTAACTAAGAATCACATACTAATTCAAAACTAACGAATAACCATAACAAGATAAAGTTTACTAAGTTTTATAATTCAGGATTAAGAAAGCTAGTTGTGTACAAAAATCAGTTAAAAAACCTACATTATAGCTTGAGCGGTAAGAACACTTTTAGCTTTTTCACATTCCTCTGCATCTTTAATCCACTGGTCACGATTAATTTCAACCATATTTGCCTGTAAAGATGCGACACCACGATCAACAATTTTCTGTACCATATTCTGGTTTCCTTGAGCCTCCTCTAAACGAGTGGCTGCAAACCAAATTTGTCTGTCTGTAGGAATGCTTTCGCGAGCTTTATTCAAAACAACTCTAGCTTGTTCATAAGTTTCCAGACGAGCTAATGCAAGCCATAATTCAACAGACGTTGGACAACATTCAACGGCTAAAGATAACATTAGTCGGGCATCATCTTCATCCTCTAATTCAACTGCCAATTTCCACAACCTTACAGAGTTCGGAACTTGTTCTAATGCTGAATTGAAAATGTGAAGAAAAACAAATCCACCAATTTTAAAATGGATGCTTATGAAAATTTCGCACAACGATTTAGTAAAACGAGTCCATAGCTGCTGTGTTCATGTAAAAAAAAGCTGAAAGTGTGACTAATCCTTCATTAATCCCTTATATTTAAAAACTTTAACTTTGAATTCGAAAGAAACATGGAGCTTGTAAGTAGAATTTATGATCTACGGTTAGTTTTTGAGCAACAACCATGAATAGTTTTCGCGTTATTTCTGGTTTAGTAGAATAGTTAAAATACTTTTTCGGATTAAATTTCATAAACAAATTACGCTTGTTTTGTGCAATGTATTTGTCACCGGTGAAAACGTATATAATTATCCAAATAGTTAGATAGATTCTCGTGTACTATTGTTTTTATAACTGATAAACTTAACATTAAGATACTTACATTATTTACTTATTACAAAGCTCCACAATTTCACAATATTTTTTATATAAGAGGTTTTGTGGAAGCTACGTGCACAGTGAGAGCCATATTCCTTACGAAATGACAATAAATGGAGTACCACTGAAAATCAGGAAGTACGGAACAATCATTTGCCCTAGTTTGAGACTCCTTGCACACTGGCAACCTTACAAATATTAGGGCCTGAAACATTCACGTATTATGGTGAAAACGATACCATTCGGGTACTGGGTTGAAATCCAATGGGACATAGTTTTAACTTTATTCTATTTTTGATATGACTAAACCTTCACCCGCCATTAGTGAGTTAGTGACATTATAGATGACGGCTTAACTGCTATATAGTGTGGACTGTTGTATTATATCTTAGTGGCTAAACGATAACGCGCAAACAGCAAGATCTGAACGTCCTTAGTGTTTTATACAGCATGATATCGTAATCGGATACGTCAAAGAAGTCTCCAATTATAATGTAACAACTATCAAGTCGTTTACTTTTTCCTGACTCGCTAGCTGGTAACAATTCGTGACGGTAGCCAGTCATATTTTCTCAAAAAATTGCAGTTATTTCCTCAGGAGTCAGTCAAACACAACGTAGAACCTGGAACATGCGTACATCGGTCCAAGTTACCACACGCCGTTAGAACGGTGAAATGAAACTGTCAGACCGAATCCCAAAATAGTAGATATAATAGCAGTATTAATAATGGTAGAAAAGATTAGGCATAGACGATATCATAAGAGAAAATATAGATTAGTGTGATGGTGAAAAAGATCTACAAAGTAGTTTAGAAACTTAGAATCAAAGAGAAAGCACCTGTGTCATTACGATTGATTCTGAGCCATTTCACACACAGTCTTCAACCATTGGTTACAATATTCATGCAGACACCAACCAAGTAGTCTGCACCTACTTACATGGGTCAGCCCAACAGTTAATATCTTCATGGGATGATGCCATACCTTGGTTTGGTCGCTTCTAACTTTCTGCCAGTCACCATCCCGTATCGAAGTAGGCGTTGGACGGTCGTATGTAATGTATATCCTAACCATCTGTGTCGATAAAGTTTCACTACTTCATAAACGAATTTGCCATCCTTACCCAGTACTCTGCCTCTAACGTCAGAATTTCCGACTTGGTGGTCCCAAAATATACAAACAATGGTCCGAGGACATCTATGGTAGGATACCAGTAACCTACAAATATTCTATTTTTAAAGGCCATTCTTCTTGGCCATAAAGTATAAGAGAGTGGATTGGTGCTCAGCCTACTCATTTTTAGTTGGCAAACGGTTGTCTCTCTTAGGACACACGTGATATAATTAGGGAAAGTCCAACTGAGCTTTCTGAACTCGTGCTCAGACTTCGTCAGACATTAACATACTAAGGATGATGAGACTTCCAATATAAGTGAAGTGATCTACACGCCGAACTACTTCACGTCCTATCATTAGTTTAGGGACTGAGGGACCAGTCCTAAGACACCATCGAAATGGACAGAAAATTCCGATTGTTGTAATGAATCCATTGATTATTTTTTCACCAAACAAATGGTGCTTTATGATTTAAACATCTATAGGATTGGATCCTGTATAACTTATCTCACTTTCAATAGGCGGGTAATCTTCTAGCATTTGTACAAGTGTAGCTCGAAGCCAAACATACAAAAATAAAACTGACTACTCAATTTTATTATAGTTTAAAAAACAAAAGCTGTTTATAGTAACAAAATATCTGGAAACCTACCCTTTTTAAATACAACTTTTTTGGCTTTATGCTCTGTTTCTAAGTCGGCTGCTTTTACCCATAAGCGGACCGACTGAGGTAAATGGCGTATAGCTTGAGCTACAACAGATTTTGCTTGTTCGGGTGGTACTAAGCGTGCTGCTTCTAGCCAAATATCTTCGGATTTAGGGCATTCTTCACACCCACTAAGAATTAAGTTGCGCGCAACCTTTATTTCACAGAAAATTAAAGAGGTTTATAAGCTATACAGACAGGATAAAAGTTACCAGTACATAGTTTTAATCGCACAATTAAATAATGTGAAATCAATACGATGAGTTTAGAAAATCGCGCTTGTTAAGGAAAATAATATACCGGTACAAATAATTATGTATGAATAAAGTAGTAGTTGTGTATGTATGTAAATAATATTAATATATAATTACTAAGTGCTTATTATGTTTGCAGTTTTGAACGCGAAGCATTTATTAGATTAACTTGTTTTCACAGTTGAATTTCGGCGGACAGACGTGTTTCGATATAAACTTACATGTAATCAGTCATGAAACTATAGATATCGTGTGAACGACTCTTATAGCTGTAGGATCAAGCGAGTTTATAAGGTAACTTAACCGGATTCAGCTACATTATGAGCTTCATCTAATTTCAATTATTACCTATCTTTAATTAACGTAATGTAAGTTCCAGGTTTATTTGTGAAGGTATCCTCAGATAGTTGATTATATAAAAAAAAAGAAATAAACTAATGACCTGAAATTAGTTTCAATTAAAAGTACACTTAAAAAGTGGAATTATGAGGGGCCCCGCCTAGAGCCCCTTTGAGGCTACTGCCTGTCCCAAGCCCGGATAAAGGAGCAGGGTCGGGCATGGATTTAGCGACCCCATCCCGTAGAAAACTAACTCGCTAAAAAACGCTAACCAGGAAAAATTATTCAAACCATTTAAACTCTGCCCTGGGAGTCAGGAGGTCTTCGTTTAGAACAGTTATGACGCCTCATAATGAAAGCCGAGTTCCTTCGGAAGTAACGAGGCCGATGCCCCTTCTGACAACCAGAGCAACCATTTATTTAGGTACATGGAATGCTCGTACAATGTGGGAAACTGGGAGATTCTTCCAAATTGCTGCAGAAATAAGGAGATACAACATAGAGGTGCTTGGGATCAGTGAAGCACATTGGACGCAAGTTGGACAACAACGACTAGCTTCAGGCGAGCTTCTGTTATACTTCGGACATGAAGAAGAAAATGCCCCACATACACAAGGAGTTGCATTGATGCTGTCCAAACAAACACAAAATGCACTTATAGGATAGGAATCTCATGGACCAAGGATCATCAAAGCCTCCTTCAAAACAAAGAAAACGGGGATTACAATGAACGTCATCCAATGCTACGCGCCTACCAAAGACTACAATGAAGACGCTAAAGATCCATTCTACGATAGGCTGCAGTCAATCGTCGAGAAGTGCCCAACAAAGGACCCTACCATTCTGATGGGAGATTCAAATGCCAAGGTTGGAATGGACAACACCGGATATGAAGAGATCATGGAACGACACGGACTGGGAGAAAGGAACGAAAATGGTGAGAGATTTGCGAACCTATGTGCCTTCAATAAACTGGTCATAGGCGGCACTATATTCCCAAATAAACGCGTACACAAAGCCACATGGATTTCACTGGGTCACACTACACAGGATCAAATCGAGCATAGCTGCATCAATAAAACGTTCAAGAAGACAATGGAGGATGTGAGAATCAAGAGAAGAGCTGATATAGCCTCAGATCATCACGTGCTGTTCGCCAAGATGAAATTGAAACTCAAGAAACACTGAACAACGGGGAGGACAACATCACAAAAGTTTAAAACGACTCTTATTCGGGATACTAACAAACTCAACGAATTCAAGATAGCTATCAGCAATAGGTTCCAGAACTTTCACGATCTACTCAAATGAGAGCAACTGGAAGGGGATCTAGGAGGCAATCACTTCAACATGTCATGGGGTTCTGGGCCAAAAGAAGCACCATCACAAATAATGGATCACTGTTGATACACTGGATATGATTCAAGAAAGGAGGAACAGGAATGCAGCAATCAATACCAGCCGACCAAGAGCAGAGAAGGCCAATGCACAAGCTGAATACACACAAGTAAACAAGCAAGTGAAGAGGAGCATCAGAACTGACAAACGTAAATATATGGAAGATTTAGTAGTGACGGCGGAAAAGGCTGCAAGAGAAGGAAACATGAGAATTGTATGATACAACAACGGAACTCGCCGAAAATTATCGTAAATCAGAATGGCCAGTGGAAATCAAGGAAGGCAAAGTAATCACCAACATTGAAGAACAACGAAACAGGTGAGTAGAACACTTCAAAGAACTCTTGAATCGACTAGCTCTACTGAACCCACCCAACATCGAAGCAGCATCCACAGACCTCCCAATCGATGTTGGCCCACCAACAATTGAAGAGATCAGACAAATCAATTGTGGCAAAGCAGCAGGACCAGACGACATTCCAGCAGAGGCACTGAAAGCGGATGTAGCAGTAACTGAAAAGATACTTCATATTCTCTTCAGAAAGATTTGAGATGAAGAACAAGGACCAACAGACTGGAAAGAAGGACACTTGATCAAGATACCAAAGAAGGGCGATCTCAGCAAGGGTGATAATTACAAGGGCATCACTCTTCTCTCAATACCAGGAAAAGTCTTCAACAGGGTATTGTTAAACAGAATGAAGGACTCCGTAGATGCCCAACTTCGAGACCAACAGGCAAGATTCCGTAAGGATCGATCATGTACAAACCAAATCGCAACATTACGGATCATTGTGGTACGATCAATTGAGTGGAATTCATCACTCTATATCAACTTCATCGACTACGAAAAAGCATTTGATAGCGTGGACAGGGCAACACTATAGAGGCTCCTTCGACATTACGTGTGCCTGAGATAATTAACATCATACAGAATTCCTATGATGGATTAAACTGCAAAATCGTTCATGGAGGACAGTTGACAAACTCGTTCGAAGTAAAGACCAGTATCAGGCAAGGTTGCTTACTCTCACCCTTTCTCTTTCTCCTAGTGATCGACTAGATCATGAAGACGTCAACATCTGGGGGTTAAAATGGGATACAGTGGATAGCTAGGATGCAGCTGGACGATAAAGACTTCACATATGATCTGGCTCTTCTATCGCCCACGCAACAACAAATGCAGGAAAAGACGACCAGTGTAGCAGCAGCCTCAGCAGCAATAGGTCTCAACATACACTAAGGGAAAAGCAAGATTCTCCAATACAACACAGTATGCACCAATCGAATCACACTGGACGGAGAAGCTTTGGGAGATGTAAAAACCTTTACATATCTGGGCAGCATCATTGATGAACACGGTGGATTTGATGCAGATGTGAAGGTGCGGATCGACAAAGCAAGAGCAGCATATTAACAATTGAAGAACATCTGGAACTCAAAACAACTATCGACCAACACCAGAGTCAGAATTTTCAATACAAATGTCAAGATAGTACTACTGTATGGGGTGGAAACTTGGAGAATCACGAAAGCCATCATCCAGAAGATATGTGTTTATTAACAGTTATCTACGCGAAATACTTCAGACCCGTTGGCCAGGCTCTATCAGCAACAGCCTACTGTGGGAGAGAACAAACCAGATCCCAGTGGAGGAAGAAATCAGGAAGAAGCTCTAGAAGTGGATAGAACACACATTTAGGAAATCACCCAACCACGTCACAAGCCAAGCCCTCACTTAGAATCCTTAAGGCCAAAAGAGAAGAGGAAGACTAAAGAACACAGATTTGAGAAGAACGAACAAAAATCGAATAAAACTAGAAAGGAAGGCTCAGGACAAGGTTGCTTAAAGAATGCTGGTCAGCGGCCTATGTTCCATGAAGGGTAACAGGCTGACGTAAGTAATTAATGAAAATAGTTACTACATAATGGTCGACTGACAAAAATGTTTGGTGCTAGGTAAGATCCGTTGGGGACTAAACAGCTCAGTGATTAAATTTATATTTTTGATGTTGGATAAATTGGGCTCAAGCTCATGTGGTATCGTACAGAAGACTACATGGACATCACACTGAAAACTGCCAACAAATATATCTCAATTGTACAGCTTCTTAATAAGTTTTCAGGTCAACTTGAATATATTTCAGCATTCATATTTTTTTATTAAATTCATTCTAGCTAACGCTTGTTATCAGTATTTTTGCTTGAAATAAACCAATGCTTCGTTAAAATACCCTGTTATCTAGTTTAAAATATGGATCATACACCAAGGATTACAGAATGTAGTACAGACTTCTTTGATGTCAAGTTTCCTATAATGAACAATGTAATTTCGGGATTTCCAAAGACATTAGAGATGGCATCAGCAGAGACTATTTGAATGAAAGCTCTCAAAAATTGGAGAGGTGGTTTGGTGCTACAGGTTTGAACCCGGCTCCGTTTACTTTGTTTTGGGGAAACAAGTAGTACCACTAACCACATAAAAATCTTCCTTGAAACTGAATACAAAACTTACACTCGATTAATGTGTTATGTTCTTCATCAAATACAGGATGACAGAATATGAGTTAAAACGTGATCTGGTCAGTATACCATCTGATGAATTACTGAAATTGTCCACTGACCAAGTATCTATAGAATATACCACATTAATTACATGACGAAATGATAAACCTAATAAGTTGAGTATATGAAAGTTTATAAAATGGCTAAATATTAGATCAGTTTATGACTAAACTAACCTGGAGTTTACCAGCTATTTCTTCTAAACGAGCAGATGCAATCCAAGCAGGAGCATGTTTAGGATTAGTTTCGCGTACCGATTTTAATAAGAGTCGAGCTTTTTTCATGTCGTTTATATCACCACCATGTTGAGGAATCATAGACTGTAGGTCAGTTAAATACCCTTTAGGATCAACAACAGTTTGTCCTGATACACTATCAGAAACCTAGTTACAAATGGATTGAAATAATTTATAAGGCATCACAACAAGTCGTAATCAGCATAGAGCCTAGCAAATGCCCTGGTACGGCCGAGAGTGGGGAGAGTCCGCTCTCCTCGAAATGCTCTCACATAGCCATGCGTATATAGCCTCTGCCAGGAAAGTCCTACTCACTGCCTTCTCGTGGCGGGGGTGTTGTTTACGAAAATGAGAGGACGAAAAGCGAATGTCCGGCGCTTTAACCGGACCCCAAAGGCTCGAGGTGTGGCCCCCTAAGAAAATCACCTGCTTTGGTCTGGGCACCCGGGCAGTATCACAGCCCTCACACAAATCAAATGAGATTTGTGTGGCGCATATGTATTTGGTGCCTCCCTGTACCTATACTTATGTGTTAAAATAAAAAAAAAACAATAATAATAATAAACTAGCAAAATTGTGTATGATTCTAAGTACCTATATCACATCACCACAGTGAAGGGAAATCAACAAAATGAAAAGCGATGACGTCTAAGTAAAGGTAAGAAGGATCAAACATTGGAGAATACGGTTCAAAAAAGATCTGTATCCGAGAAATGGAAAGCGTGAAATAATATTGAAGTTCATGATCTAAGAGGAGATAAAGGGTGATTGTATCTAGGCCACTGTGACTAATTGTGAGCTACTTTATTTAACGTCTCAAATAGCTGATTGCGATTATCGCGCAAACCCTAGCCGGATAGTCCTTACCTACCAATATTTCTTAGATCAACATTGAATGACTTCATGGACGAGTGACATGCTTTGGTTTAGTCGCCTCTGGTTTTCTTCCAACTCCGACACCAGCTAATACTAGGTGGCGATGTAGTCGGTTGCTGAGGTTACGTAACACAACCCAAAAACATCAGTCACTCAAGACTTCCAGTCTCATCAACTGGTTTTCCCTATTCGCCTACTAACTGTCTATAATAGATTCAAAGCATTACTTAAGACTGTTAATCAATGTCTGCAAAGAACGAAGATCAATGGGAAGTACAATAACGATTCTTCGTTTTGGGTACCCGGGCAGTATCACAGCCTACACACAAATCAAGTGACTTGTGTGGCGCATATGTATTCGGTGCCCTTTTGTACCAATATTTACGTGTTCAAGCGAATAAATAAAATTCCTAAAACATTTCTTTATAAATTATTTCTATAAAGTATGCAACCATACGCAGACATATAGAACTTACGTAATATGTTTAAAAAAACTAGTGGTGATATTTTCTTACCGGTGTAACGGCCACAATAACCTTATTATTGATGACATAAATACATGAATATTAGTACTCGCGAGTAAGCGCAACTGTTTTTGACGTGTAAAGTTATGTGCTTTACGGAAAGGTTGTAGTTTTGTGTTCATTTTTGTGGAACTTATTTGCTGATATACCCAGCTAATGCACTCAGTGGTAAGTAATGTGTATTTCGGACTCCATTATAGATTACACGGCTATAATTTGGTATTGCTGGATATTTTAAAATAGATAAAGTTAAGAATGAAATGAGACTTTTTAGTATTTAATAGAAAGAAATGTACCTGTGTCAGCTTTATATCCATCAAAGAAGTACGCGCTTCACCAATTTTCTTCATATCAATGTCCATTTGAGCTGTTTGTGAAGTAAACGGTGTAGTTAAGCCTCCTAAACTTTGTTCAATTACATCTACAGAAACATTGGTCTAAAACAGAAGAGTTGAAATAGAATTATAAGATGACTTACTTGACCATCAGACAAGCCTTTTGCAATTATGCTATCTGGGATCGGAGTGAAACGTTCATATCTAGGGTTTCTCTGCTTCCTATTTCGTGAATCACCAACTTCCGGTAGAGCATTCCATTCACTTTCAGATACACTCGCTAAATCACGCTTCAAATCCATGAACTGTTGTTGAATCTTCGGTCTTTCGCGACGATACTTTTCGATCTCTTCGCGAAAACGTTTTTCTCTGTACTCCCGCCGTCTTTCATCCATCCTATCATCAATAGAAGCATAGATAGCATCTGCTTCCTGATCATCCTTCTCATAAGGATCCTTAGCGCACAAACTACCACCATAGCCTGTAAACTAAATGTAAAATAATAAAAAAGATACTGTTTAACCTAAAGACGGATACATAAGTATGGAGTATTAGGCTGGTAGACAGGTTTCACCTAGTGTTACACTAGTAACTAAACGTGTGTGGCTCAGGAACAGGTGAAATGGGAGTGTCGAATATACGATCTGTTAACATCTTACCATATCAAAAGTGTAATCACTTACCTAATAGATGAATTGTATTTCATGGCATTATTTTGCACTTTTTACTACTGAGAATTAGTTAGATTGAGTCAGGCAAACTAGGTCGTCAACACCATTTTATCATTATTATACATCCAACCCTTTATTATTTATTACAAAAAACTCATTATTCCTCGGGAACTTTGAAATTTTGAATAAAGGAAGACTTGGAAAAGTTTTGAATAAACGTGCACATTAATCTATCTTTTATTCGACAAGTCGTTTAACTTCAAAGTTGACTTCGATAACTCCAAAAGATATTCAGTGAAATAATTTATTGCATTGTAAACTACATAGTTGTTTTCGCTCAAAAAGCTCTCACCTGGCCACGCGTATATAGCTTCTGTGTTAGCGGGAAATAGATTGGATTAAAGCATGCTCAATGCATGATTGCTTTGGCTCACGCTGATTGGCTAATTCTTGTCCAGTCAGAGCTAGTCGATACTTGGAGAATACTCTAGAAATATTTTCATGTAAAAACTATAAATATACTAACGGTTTTCCTATTGTGCTTTTCACTTCCATCTAACCTTGTTATTTGGAATATCATCTCTTTCCTGTTCAACCGTGTTCTGATTTGGGGACTTGTCGAGTGAATTGGTGTCCGTGAATACTAAGAAATACGAATAGCTAGGTTATAACTGTAAGAGAGAAATATAACAATCTGCCAGGGAAGCCTTACTAACTTCCTTCTCGTCGTGGGGGTGTTGTTCACGAAATTGGGAGGACGAAAAGCTAATGTCCGGCACTCTAACCGTGTTGGTGGACACAGTCCACCTAGAGCAACTGGAAAACCATGATTCAAAATCAATGGTGTACATGGGCTCCAGGATCCTGAGGGAACAAATGACGTATGGACAAATCGTTGGTCACCGGCTACCATGGGACTGCATCTACTTACGATGCCCCACTGCCTTGTGGATCAGACCTTTAGGTCGAAGGCTCCGGGTGTGGCCCAAGAAAACCACCCGCTTAGGTTTGGGCACCCGGGCAGCATCACACGAATCAGATGAGATTTTTGTGGTACATATGTATCTAGTGACCCCTTGTACCAGCGTTTATGTGTTCAAATAAATAAATAAGTTATTTTTTCCGCGTAATTACGTTAGAAATACACAAATTTCCTATGAGCCGAAAAGTACAGAAAGCAGTTGAGGGGATTCCAAATAAACAGAGGTGACAGTGAAATAGGGTATAAGAATACAAACTAAATTTATTGCCCACAAAAAAACACTTTTCTCCTGTGGAGTGCAGTTATAATGTAAAAATTGATAGTGCTACATTTTCCAAAGCTTCAGCAAATGGAATGAATATAAATAATTAAACAGGATTAAAAACCGAGTGCCCAGGCCAATTAACTGTAGAAAATGAAAGTGGGATTAATGTGAGACAGCGAAAAGTAGGTTAGAAAGGACCAATTGATAAACACCGGATTTTCAATGGGTATCGTTTGGTTTTATTTTTTTATCTTATTTTAATTAGTAAACCTAGTACAAGTGTCGAGTTTTTGTTTACTTGACATTTTGAAGGACTTCAGTGTCTAACTCTTACCTTATAATAGTGATAATAAACATTCTCCTAAATTTCAATAACTCCTTAAAGCCAAACATCCGGGAGATGTTAAAACTTGACATGTTCAACACCTACATTTTGGCCAACAAAATAATTCATAAAATAGCATTACCAAACAATTATTTAATGCAAGTTAAAATTCAATCATAAGCGGAGGCAAAATATTTGATATTTTCTGCTGTGTACAGATATTCATATAGCTACAAATTGTTCATATGTTTCTTACGTATAGAAATAATGACGGAAACAACCATGTGTAGAACAGTACAAAAAGTATTCCAAAAGTATAACCGACAGATCTTTACCTCATCATAATTTGAATCGTTCAGGTCCTCCTCTTCCTCTTCCTGCTCCTTTCGACGTTTAGATGGAGCGACATGTCGTTCATCTGAAACATCATTAGCTTCACGGGCTGGACCAATATCAGATCTTGTAGTAAACGCTACAGCACCACGTCCTATACCAGCAGCATATCCCAAGGGTGCTGGGAGTCCAATAAACTCCTTTCGCTTTTTAGTCACTAGAGTTTGGACTGACATCACCTAGTGTTCCGGAATCTGTCATAAAACATAGAAAACTCGAATGTTCTACAATTTTAAATGTTACTGAAATAAACCAGAATGGTGTGTCAAAAGATGTGGTTGTCCAATGAGCGAAATTGGACGTCCAGCTATACTAAATCAAATCATTTTATCTAAAGAAGTGATCCTACTCTGATCTTACTAGTTTCTAACTGCTTGTATATCGTGTTTATAAAATCTCAGTAGACCAAATCTAGTTCTTAATTATTGGTCGGATAATTGACCAATTTATGTACTACGTGATCTGGTATCGTGTTCCAGCATTAGATTCCTTCCGTTATCAAAAAACAACCAACTCTACTGTTAACAAGGTACATAGCAAAACTAGGCAGATACGTCTACTCATATAATCATAAGGATAAAACTTCATTACAATTAATTACTCAAACTAAGTAGTACCATGAAGGTGAAGAAATAGGTTCTTATCTTGAACCCAAGCATTGTAACTCTTATCCGATCGATGTGAATTACATACTAGTGACAATGTCCTGACAAAAACCGTCCATATCTCGCACATCAATATTGTACTGCAACGCTTGAATGAATAGCTAACTTAGGAGTTCGTTAGACAGTCCTAAACATAGCAGAAGAGAACAACGAATACGATGAGAGCTCGAGAAGGGAACTTTGGAGGCTCTGTTTTCTAGGGTGAGTGATACAAGCGCTAGACTTCCACTGTTCTCCTAGATAACAGAAGTACATAATTTAAACAGAAGTGAGTTATTGTATTTTACCATAAGTAATTGTTAAACCCTATTAACATGGAATCTAATTGATTACTGTTCATAACTTTGCTGTCACTGATTATAAACAAAGCACCTCGGTACTGTGTATATGCAAAGTGAGTTGTAAACATACATTTACACAGGAAGTTGTGAATTTGCACTCAGGTTTCCCTTAAATGTTAAGAATCTTTTAGCAAAACATCCACTTATCTTATTCCTGTCTATTCTTTAAGTTTGTTTTGACTAAACTTATTTGGGTTGAGGTATAGTGCCCTAAGTGCCTTTTCGAAGCCGTTCTGGGAATATGATTTACATAATTTAATTCAGATAGGAACAACGAGCAATTTGAATGTTGGGATACATATACTTTAAGATTGTTTTATTTTTCACTAGCATAAGAAAACGAGAACAGTTAACAGGAATACTTAGTTACTGAGAACTAAGGAAGCGACAAAAAGACGGATGAAAATGTAGAAACTAATGTATAAAACATTACTTTGATTAAAAATTAACTCAAGACAAATATACATTAAACACATCTTGTTATACTGAGACATTTGACGCATAATAGCACATACTGGACCAGAATTCTGGGGAATGGCTTAAACTAGACTGGAGTTTTAACGCTTCTAAAATGAAATACGTAAGGGGAAATAGTTTGTGGGAAATTCAACTACGATTAAAAATGAAGACAAGTTAAGCATATATGAGCAATAGAAAGTCAGTTAAGTGGGAACATTACTGTTTAAGTAAAAGCAGGAAATAAAGAACTTTGTTTAAGCATTTGATAGCGTGGACAGAACAACCCTATGGAAGCTTCTTCGACACTACGGCGTGCCTCAGAAGATAGTCAATATCATACAGAATTCCTATGATGGATTAAACTGCAAAATCGTTCATGGAGGACAGTTGACAAAGTCGTTCGAAGTAAAGACCGGTGTCAGGCAAGGTTGCTTACTCTCACCCTTTCTCTTTCTCCTGGTGATCGACTGGATCATGAAGACATCAACATCTGAAGGGAAGCACGGGATACAGAGGATAGCTAGGAAGCAATTGGATGATCTAGCTCTTCTATCGCATACGCAACAACAAATGCAGGAGAAGACAACCAGTGTAGCTGCAGCCTCAGCAGCAATAGGTCTCAATATACACAAAGGGAAAAGCAAGATTCTTCGATACAACACAGCATGTACCAATCCAATCACAATTGACGGAGAAGCTTTGGAAGATGTAAAAACCTTTACATATTTGGGCAGTATCATCGATGAACACGGTGGATCTGATGCAGATGTGAAGGCACGGATTGGCAAAGCAAGAGCAGCATATTTACAACTGAACAACTTCTGGAACTCATAACAACTGTCTGTCAACCAACACCAAAGTCTGAATTTTCAATACAAATGTCAAGACAGTTCTACTGTATGGGGCCGAAACCTGGAAAACTACGAAATCCATCGTCCAAAATATACAGGTGTTTATTAACAGTTGTCTACGCAAAATACTTCAGATCCGTTGGCCGGACACTATAAGCAACAACCTACTGTGGGAGAGAACAAATCAGATCCCAGTGGAGGAAGAAATCAGGAAGAAGCGCTGGAAGTGGATAGGACACACATTGAGGAAAGCACCGAACTGCGTCACAAGACAAGCCCTCATATGGAATCCTCAAAGTCGAAGGAGGAGAGGAAGACCAAAGAATACATTACGCCGAGAAATGGAGATAGATATGAGAAAAATGAACAAGAATTGGATGGAACTAGAAAAGAAGGCCCAGGACAGAGTGGGTTGGAGAATGCTGGTCGGCGGCCTATGCTCCATTGGGAGTAACAGGCGTAAGTAAGTAAAGAACTTTGTTTAGACCCTCGTCTACATACTAATGAATTATATAGTATTTGTCCCTCAACAATTTACAAGTCTAAATCTTTTCTACCATATGTGCCGAATATACACTGAGATGACTAGACATGTAAAACATAGATGTTCAATTACGGTATATTAAAATTTCTAAGAGAGAATCGACATACCTTAAGAACACTATCGCGACTGACAGTGAGTCCCACGTAACGTTCCTTTCTGATCAAAGCGCCTATAAAGGCGTTTGCTCAGTGCTGATACAAATGGTTCTGAACGTAATAGAAGAAGCTTTCGCTTAACGGGCTTCCGTATCTAGTAGCAGTGTTTCGCTGATGCCTCCAAGTAGGAACCTAGGTATATTAGCAATAAAAGAGGAAAAAGAAAAACGTTGGTAAATCATAGTGAGATACTGTCCTCAATCCTTAAGAACATGTCAAGTTTTCTCTTAAAGGACTCCTTGGAAGTAGCTTAGAATAACTCAACCGGCAATGAATTCCAACATTTGTCTACTCTTAAGGAGTAGAAGGTGTGTCTACAGTTCGTTCTTCTGTGTTGTATCTCTAATTTCTGGGTGTTACCATTTAGGTTTGTGTTGAAATTAGACTAGCTGTTGAAGTTTGTTGATTATATATATATATATATATATGTAATTGACCCTATTAAAAGCTTTGGAGAAGCCAAGGTATATGACATCCACCTTCCCCTTGCGATCAAGGATGCTTTTCTGTCCACCGCGGTCAGTAGATTGGTTATACAAGAGTGACCTATTCTGAAATTGTGCTTTTTGGGGGGGGAAGAGGTTTATGGATATTAAGTAGTCACGTAGACCGTTGCATATCAGAGAACATCACGCTGAGCGGTGTACTATACAGCAGAATCACCCACATTGCCAGCTAGAATAGAGCAAATGAATTTTTTCCTGTATCTTAATGGTACAGAATGATCGCAAGTCTTTCTTAGCTGAAATATGATGGTCAACTTTTCTGCGTTAATGTTTCACTAATGAATGCATTTCAAACGATTTAAATGGTTGTGGATAGAATAGGAAAGGCTTACATTTACCGAGCTTTCGTATTAAGTAGCATTCAATCAGGACCTAGTCACATTGAACGAGAGAATTACAGATGTTGAGAAATTAAAATGAAATAATGTGCAAAGCCCTTATGAATGTAGTAAATTTCCTTCTTAAACACTCCTGAAACCTGACTTCATCTCTTCCTCACTGGCAAATTTCAAGACTTGACAGATCCAATGAATAGAAGGCGAGACTTTATCCCAGTTTGTTGAGTTGTACTTCTCATTTCTGAGTGCTTTCCTGTAAGACCATATTGCAAATGAACGTGAGAATGTATGTCAAATGCCCACGAGAGCTTAAGACACTGTAAGTCGTCAAAAGGTCGCCCCTGAATTGGAATTATTTTAGTGGATGAAGATCTACAGATTGAAGGGGTTCTCTACATCTTAACATCCTCCGAAAAAACTAGTATTTCAGAGGGCACGTGGCGAGGAAATTAATTCAAGAGGATTAATCGAGGAAAGATCCTAATAATTAACCCTTCGAGAACACACCGATGCATTTTATTGCCTGTGAAAATTTGAAGCTTATTAATACTTTATAAAGACGATTACAAAGATAAGATTCAAATCAATCTTTTGATCCTGACTTAATGTCTATCAACTCAAGCCAAATTATAAGACTTGATTCTGTTAAGAGTTTTTGAGAGGCCAGAATATCTGACATCCAACTTGCCTATATGATTGAGGATCGTGGCTCATTTCCCATCATAGTCTGACGATTCATGATCCTGTAGTACCCATTCCTGAAACGTTACTGTCGCTGATAATAAAACCTTTAGCTTTGTACACGGTCACCTAGGCCACAGTAAACCAGGGGTTCCCCAAACTTTGGGTATATTCAAACAGAAGCCTCCACCCAGTAATTTGAAAGATCATTGCGTCGACATCCCTCGAAAATTGGTGTGATGTCTGCCTTCCATCATTTGTTTGGGACGACACTCCTCCAGGCGGTGGGAACAATAAATTAGGACATGCCTTTAAATCCGAAGCTGACTTCCTCAATGTGGTAGACCAAACCATTCTCTGAATAAGCCTTTTGGATTAGAGAAAAACATGTCAGTCAGCTTACTGACTGTGCTACTCAACGCTCTATCTGCAGTGTATGATATTTCCAAGCCCTGTCCGACCACCAGGTACATTCTCACCTGCCACTCGAGCAATCGTAAGGCTAAAATCAGATGAGGGACTATCTTGAGGACGAACTAAGTAAAAAGCAGCCAAACAAGCCTGAGGCGTTACGTCACTGCTCTCATCAGATAACCAGATACAAGAACGGGCATGGTTGGATGAACATGATGTTCCGTTTTTTCATAAGTGTCCAGTCTCAGTAAACATACTAGCAATCCGGAAAGAAACGCTTGAGTTATAGGCACTTCGTGAACAGAGGTTTATCAAAGTAGTATCCCACAAGAAATAGTACTATAAGCCATCTAGAATTTATATTCATCAATTAAATTTGTCAATTCCCACCTTGAGTTTGAGTGGTGATCACTTCGAAACCATTGGCGAGAGATGAAAACCAAATATCGGTGAACGAAACCGGCATGCATATTCTCCAAAGTCAGTCGGAAACTAGGTCAATCTCTAAGTTACAGGTTATATATATATATCTGTAGCTGCTTTCAGAACAAGTCTGTTGTAACTTGACAATACCCTTGTGTTCCAGGACAATATTCATCGACATAATATTCGCTTACTTGCTGTGTTAATCTATTCCTTCTGGTAAAAGTATGATACACGCAGATATGTTGTGTCTAACAGGAACAGTCTGCATAGAATATTTGTTTCGGATAAGTGGTTTCACTATGTAGTAGTTATAAACTTAGTTAACCGCGGCATTAGCTCTCTTCTACGTACGATGTGTTCCCTTAGTTGCCTCTGAGTATCTTTATTACTCTTCATAAAATACACCCGAATGGTTTGACAGGATAGTTATCTGATCAATGAGATATGGAGGATTTAGTTATGAAATTAGTTAGCTTATTGCTAACAAAGTATTGAATTTATATGGAATACCCCAGGATTCTGGCGTTCATTTGAGCTTCAGAAGGATCTCACAAAAATGGCCTGTCGAAATATCACGTCATTAACGCCAAGAAAAATACAATCTTTCACTTCATGCAAAGACAACTTGGACAAAGCACTCCAGAACTTCTCCCGACATTGTCAAGAACATACTCAAAGATTCAACTTGATGTCTAAAATGCTGTTGTGCCCTGTCTCTTCAAAATAAACGTAACTCTCGCGGATCAAGTACAGAAAAGAACAACTAAATGGGTTGAGTTGTTAAAAAATGAATCTTGAGAAGATAGATTACGACACGCGATTATTCCCTCTGAGCAAGAATAAGAAATGATGTGATAATGTCAGGTGAAATATTAGGTACGCCAAGTCACCCCGACTTGAGCATACAATCAAAACATAAATACCATGCTCTTTGAAGCAATCCTCAAATGATTGCAAATCAGAGAGCGCAAAACCCAGGTACTTTCCCAAACTTTAGTGTCAGTTGGCGTCGATCACCAACAAACAGTACAGGACACCAAGGTCGCGCAAATGATACATGCTGTACAGGCAAAAACCCGCGATGACCTGGTCTCAAAGAAATGGCCAATACACAGTGAACATCGACTAGTGCAATAACCAGAAGTTATGTAACAGCTTAGGTTGATTGGTTAAGAGTTGATCTGAGGCAACTAAGCATATGTCAAAACAGCATAGTTCAGATATTTATTCACTTCTTTATTTTGTTTAGGTGTTATATTTCTAATTATCTTATATTGTATGTTGTGAGGTCTGTTTTGCATGCTACAAAATAAGATGGCAAGCTGGCAAATGAAGAGAAATCCACGGACTATCGTCGACTACCGAAGGAGTTAGTCGTCATTGATTTGAAGTCATAGTGAGCAAGTTGATAATTCTACCTTGGGCTGCGGAAACAGAACTAAAATGCTTTTGTTAATAGGTTCCTACGGAAGTTTTGTTTGTCTGAATAAGGAATCCCACGCTCTACTGTGACTGCGCGAAGATCATAATAAAGACCTATTTTCCTACGAGTCTGGTTTCTTCTATTAATAACACGAGGGCTACCTATAGGCACGAAAGATATACTGTTGTACAGGAGCACCAGGTGATGTGACAAACCTTTAAGATTCTCTTCAACAACGTAAGAAGACTAATAGGTTCGTTAGAAGTGTTCAATAGCATGTGCTTTTAGTTGGATCTCAAGATCATAGTTCTAAATGACACATGGATCTAATCTGACATCATGGATAACGAAGTGAACATTCAAGGAATGACACTTCCGATGTGATAGGGCACACAAAACGGGAGGTGGGGTGGCGAAATATATTAACACCTAGTTCAATGCCCCTAAAAAACATGGTACGAAATTAAACGAGATGGCAGAATCATACTGTTTTTGCTTCTGCGTGAACGGCACAAAATATTTGGTGTAAGACTACACTGGCATTTCACAGGTTCTGACCACCGAAGAGATGGGATATTACAGATGATACCACAACCACCAGCTGAAGACTTCAACACGCCGTCCCAGAATCTCAGCAAACCGTCACAGAAGACAGCTGGAAACCAAAAGCAACCTGATGGTTATTGGGCATACTTACAAATTTTTTGTAAAAGAAACTTGTTTGAGAGATGGACATCTCACATATTTCATAGGTGAGATAAGATCACTGAACGAAGTGGTATTTGTATACCTTTCAACCACACCAAGTTGAATAACAGATTCCACAGACATATGGAGTGCACTGACCGAAATATGGAAAGATGTATTTACTGTACATGAGCTCTGAAATCAGCAGATTCTGTAATTCCAAGAAGTTATGTGTCTCGTTACGTATTTTTCATCTTTGAGTGAGAAAGTATAGAAACGAATCTTCGTCGTCAAACAACTACTAGATTGAGCCGACTGTGTCGCATTACAGACTGCCATTATCATCATGATATACCTTCTATTTATCTTATAAAATAGAGTGATTTATGTCCGACTTAAATTTCAAGATATAAAAGTCCACAAATAACTACCAAACTGACTATTATCAGTACAGTAAAGCAGTTCGGCTACCACTTATTGAATATATTTATGGATTTGTAAACGTACTGAAGCACCAAGTGGTGGGCCAACGGAAAACAATCGGTTTATGAGAGCCCGTGATCGAATATTGATTATCGGATTGTGAAACGCCGGATCTTTTGCTAAATATTGAACGGATATTATACTTCAGGACCTGAATTTAAAGAAAAGTATTTTTCAATTCTAACATTTCTGCAAAATATGTTTAATTGATAGTATTTGTTTCAGTGATACGCAGTCTGATTGACCAACTCAAGGTCTTTCATTATCATTCTTGTGTTTTATTCGAATTTAACGGTTGGCTGTCATCTTCGGGGCTGTGAGTTATAGAATACATTTTCACTATGAATTCATTTGAAAACCAATATTTAAGAGTTCTTATAAATTTCAGAAATTTTTGTACATCGCTTTGACGTTTTCATCACTCAATTTGTTCAAAGCGTGTTGACTTTCTCATGCCAGCGGTTTCCGAAACGGCCTATGGATACGTTATCCGTAATCTATATTTACTTTTATCATATGATTGTAGCTGTCTTAGCACTTTAAAATCGTGGATTCGTGCAAAATAACAGACAGCGTGGCGCGAACGCAAATAATAGCTGCTAGATTAACGTCGACGTGACAATTGTCAAAAGATTGTAGGTTACCAAGCAGAAAGATACATGGGACATGTTTACGCTAATGCGTAGAAACACCATATGGTTTTGACACTTAGCTCGTGTTAATAATTACTGAAATAGGATAAAATCGACTTTACACTCATTTTTTTGTCTTCGAATTCCATTAAGCTTTTCCATGTCAAAAGAGACTAACTGCTCAATCGTTATGGACGCGAAGCATTGCGTTGTGGCCACATAAGCAAAAAACTGGTGATATGTTGGCGAAATGGAGAGAAATGTAGGGGAAAGACTATTATATTTTAACTTAGCTTGAGGTTCTCAGGACTCGAGTATAAGTTGGAACTTATATCCATTAAATTGTTATAATAAAGGATAGTTGCAAAAAATGGTATAAAGAAACAGAATTTCTACTATATATATATATATATATATATATATATATATATATGCATTTGTAGTAAGAGGGCGTAGTAATTTGTTGAATTTTTTTATTCATTATTCGCACTGCGTGTTTTGGTAGGACTAGTTTATGGACTACCTTTAAGTGACTCTGAAGTGGCTTTGAGACAACTCACTGACTTACTAGGGTTCAAAGAGAGTTATAAATTAATGTAAGGAATAGGAATGTATAGACTAGGACAGAGTTAAAATTCAAGGTTATGAAATAATATAGTTTTCATCACTTACTAACAGCAATCATAATGCCAAAATGCTGTTAAATCATATGGATGGAGGAGTTTCGCGCCAAAATCCAAATTTTGGTATCCTTAATTTCATTTGTACGTCCATAGAGTTTGGGATTCTCAGTGGACTCTTCAAATTTTTAGATATCTATGTACAATGTAACAGACGGTTTGTGACGGTAAACAAATCCCCAAAATAAATAGTTTTGTAAGTCTTCGACACTGATACTGATTTCCTTAGCTTTTCTGGGCACACCTAGCAAAGGCGCTCGGTCATGCATCCTCACCAGATCACTAGTGGGAACGCTGTGCTCAACATCCCCTGCAATCGCTAGTTAGATTAGATCAGAAGATCCTCCATATATTGATAGCCTATCAAGTATATCTTCGAACCTCCTTGCTTCTGTCTTTCGATTTTACTTGGTGGGTACGATTCATATTAGGTGTTACTGGTCAAAGCGTTGTAAAACCCCAAATATCTTCGAACCTCTCCATTTCCGACTTCTGACTGGGTAGGTATACTTTGATTATGGTGTTACGTGTAAAGCTGTTGTCAAACTCCGAGTACCTTTGGCATACTTAGGTTTCATTATTCGGTTATTTAACTAAAGCTCGAATTCTGAAGGGAAATGAACAGCTACTAAAACTAGTCTCTCTGCCTGTTTATTCTACAGTATGTAGTTATCTATATAAGTTCGTCTCAATTAGCTTTCTATTATCGATTCAGATAACGATTACTTACTTTCGCCCGTTACTCCTCGTGAAGGAGCATAGGCTGCTTACCAGCATTCTCCATCCAACCCTGTCCTGGGCAATCCTTTCAAGCTCTTTCCAGTTCTTATTCATCTTTTTCATATCTGCTTCTATTTCCCGACGTAATGTGTTCTTTGGCCTTCCTCTTTTCCGCTTTCGTTCAGGATTCCAAGTTAGCGCTTGCCTCGTAGTGCAGTCTGATGATTTCCTCAATGTATGTCCTATCCATTTCCAGCGTCTTTTCCTAATCTCCTCTTCAGCTGGAAGCTGGTTGGTTCTCTCCCACAAAAGGCTGTTGCTGATGGTATCCGGCCAATGGATGTTGAGTATCATGCGTAGACAGCTATTAATAAATACCTGTACCTTCTTGATGGTGGTTGTTGTAGTTCTCCAAGTTTCAGCTCCGTACAGTAGAACTGCCTCGACGTTCGTATTGAAGATTCTGACTTTGATATTGGTTGAAAATTGTTTTGAGTTCCATATGTTCTTTAATTGAAGGAATGCTGTCCTTGCTTTGCCAATCCTCGCTTTTACGTCTGCATCTGAACCTCTTTGTTTATCGACGATGCTTCCCAGATATGTGAAGGATTCCACATCTTCCAGAGTTTCGCCATCAAGAGTGTTGTGTTTGAGGACCTTGGTTTTCCCTTTGTGTATTTTGAGGCCTACTGATGCAGAGACTGCTGCTATGCTGGCTGTCTTTGTCTGCATTTGTTCGTGTAAATTGGATCGGAGCGCTAGGTCATCTGTGAAGTCCAAGTCGTCTAATTGGTTCTGAGCTGTCCATCGTATGCCGTAGTTTCTCTCAGATGTCGAGGTCTTCATAATCCAGTCGACCACCACAAGAAACAGGAAGGGAGAGAGTAGACAGCCTTGTCTTACTCCGGTCCTTACTTGGAATGCGTCTGTCAACTGTCCTTCATGCACTACTTTGCACTGTAGTCCATCGTATGAGTTCCGGATAATATTGACAATCTTCTCAGGTACTCCGTAGTGTCAAAGAATTTTCCATAACGTTCTCCTATCTACACTGTCAAATGCCTTCTCATAATCAATGAAGTTGACGTACAGTGATGAGTTCTACTCAATTGATTGTTCGACGATGATCCGTAGTGTCGCAATCTGGTCTGTGCACGACCGATCCTTGCGGAATCCAGCTTGTTGATCTCGAAGTTGAGCGTCAACTGCGTCTTTCATCCTGTTCAGTAACACTCTGTTAAAGACTTTTCCTGGTACTGACAGTAGTGTAATGCCTCTGTAATTTTCACACTTGCTCAGATCTCCTTTCTTTGGAATCTTGATGAGGTGTCCTTCTTTCCAGTTCATCGGCACTTGTTCCTACTCCCAAATATTCTTGAATAGAAGATGAAGCTTGTTTGTAATTACTTCGATGTCTGACTTCAGCGCTTCCGCTGGTATATTGTCGGGTCCTGTTGCTTTCCCGCTCTTGATTTGTCTGACGGCCATTCTGATTTCTTCCGTCGTTGGTGGATTGACATTTATAGGAAGATCTGTGTGTGATGCTTCGATGTCCGGTGGATTCATTGGAGCCGGCCTATTCAGGAGTTTCTCGAAGTACTCTGCCCATCTGTTCCGCTGTTGTTGAGTCTCAGTGATCAGTCTTCCTTCTTGGTCTTTGACTGGTCTTTCTGGTTTACTATATTCCCCTGCTAGTTTCTTTGCTGTATCAAAAAGCTGTTTCCTATTCCCTTATCCTGCAGCTTTCTCCGCCGTCGTTGCTAGTTCTTCCACGTATTTCTGCTTGTCGGCTCTAATGCTCCTCTTCACTTGCTTATTTGCTTCTATATATTCAGCTTGTGCTTGGACTTTCTCTGCTCTTGTTCGACTGTTGTTAATTGCTGTCTTCTTGTTCTTTCTTTGATCCTGTCCAGTGTTTCTATAAAGATCCATTCCTTGTGATGTTTCTTGGAGCCCAGAACCTCTTGACACGTTGAAGTTAATGTTTCTTTGATACCTTTCCAGCTATCCTCCATAGTAGTTTCTTCTTCCTTCAGTAGATCCTGTAGGGCTTGGAACCTGTTGTTGCGAGCTATCTTGAATTCATTGAGTTTGTCAGTATCTCGAAGGAAGGCTGTATTGAACCTTTGCAGCGCTGTTTGTCCAGTTGTCCAGTTCTTCTTTAGCTTCAGTTTTAAATTGGCCACAACCAGGTGGTGATCTGAAGCTATATCCGCTCCTCTCCTGGTTCTCACATCTTCCATTGTCCTTCGGAACTTTTTATTGATGCAAATATGATCTATCTGATTCTCTGTCTTGTGGTCCGGTGAGGTCCATGTAGCTTTGTGTATACGTTTGTGTGGAAATATTGTGCCGCCTATGACCAATTCGTTGAATGCACACAGATTTACAAATCTTTCCCCGTTTTCGTTTCTCTCTCCCAGTCCATGCAGTCCCATGATGTCTTCATATCCGGTGTTGTCTATTCCGACTTTGGCGTTTAGATCTCCCATCAGAATGGTGAGGTCCTTTCTTGGGCACCTCTCTATGAATGATTGCAGCCTCTCATAGAATCGATCTTTAATGTCGTCGTTGCTATGATTGGTGGGTGCATAACATTGGATAACGTTCATTGTGATCCTCTCCTTCTTTGTTTTGAATGATGCTTTGATGATTCTGGATCCGTGAGATTCCCATCCTACAAGTGCATTTTGTGCTACTTTGGACAGCATTAGAGCAACTCCCTGAGTGTGTGGGGCATTTTCCTCTTCTTGACCGGAGTATAACAGCATCTCTTTCGTATTTAGCCTTTGTTGTTCAGCTTGGGTCCAATGGGTTTCGCTGATTCCCAGTACTGCCAAGTTGTATCTCCTCATTTCTGTTGCTATTTGACTGGTCTTCCCGGTCTCCAACATTGTCCGGACGTTCCATGTACCTATAAAAATTGTTGCTCTGGTTGTTAGAAGGGGCATCGGCCTCATGGCTTCCGAAGGAACTCGGCTTTCATCATGAGGTGTCATAACTCTTCTAAATGAAGACCTTCTAACTCCCAGGACAGAGTTTAAATGGTTTGAGTTATTTTTTCTGGTTAGCGTTTTTTTAGCGAGTTAGTTTTCTACGGGATGGGGACACTAACCCCATGCCCAACCCTCCTCCTTTATCCGGGCTCGGGACCGGCAGTAACTCTAGGAGAGCTACAGGCGGAGTTAGATAACGATTAGGCTAACTATATTGAATATTCTCTTCATATCCTACCAGTCGTTTGTGCATAACTATACGTATATTTCCTCAAGCTTTTAACGGTTTCTGATGCTAACTGTTATAATTGGAGCTTGATTTCTTAAAGAACTCTTGACGAAATAAAAAGATTTTTGGAATGCAAAGGAATTGTAGAAATGATTCAAATGTATGTGGTACATAAAGATTTACATCAATAGACATCACATCTGTAGCTACACTTGAGGTTTTTCTGAATGAGAAATAATGTCATTTCCCCATTGGTCAATATTCTTCCAACGTGTCATTTCCCTATTGGTCAGTGTATTTGTGTCATTCTCTGGAGGTCAAATCTTGTACAAATGTTACTTTCTATTTTATGGTACGATGTAGTCTGTTTGTTTGGTATATAAACAGTGTATGTTTGAAATATAATTATTCATATCACCGAGGCTGAGACTTGCGTTCTGGACTCAACTGGCTGGGCTAGACAGGGAAGCAGGACCAATCAGAACTCTAGGCTGTTCTTACGTGTTTTACGCGTCTTTGGTCCGATCAATAATCCTCTCTCCCTCTCACAGTTATAACAGAGTCGAAAAATTGTATTCCTGATGTCTCATGACTTGATGTAAGCCCTTTCTTCGGAGTAAATAAGCAACCGACGTAAATTAACACAAGTTTAAATATGTACTATTTACATCAAGTCATGAAACGTCAGGAATACAATTTTTCTACTCTTTGGGATATAACAAAAAATATATTTATTATTACGTAGATCTTCCAGTTTGTGGAGAATGCAATGCATGCTGCTCGCCGCTCTTTGGTTTCAGTAGTTACTTCTTAGTCATTGTTTTACTTTAAGTTTTCTAATAAATTCGTGTACACTACAATTTTACCATCATTTCTTTGAGTAATTTGATTGACTGATTGTCATAGCAATGGTTGTTTTAAGATTAACTAGTTTCATTTGATGACTATCCGGTTCACATATAGGTTCATTCAACTATTGATTAACTTCACTGTCGTATGTACATTACTATTTCTTGGTTTATTAATTTCTTAGCTGTTTTGCGGATTGATTCCCGTGTTTAGCCATAAAATACTAATCATGATAAACTCCGTCGTGTTTCGAATACCACTCTGGACCGAATAAAAGGATTACATAAATCATGTAGGTAACCCTTTTGGCGTATATACTTATTGTCAATCGGGAACATATCTAGTAATCCAAAGTAACTATTACTTCTTCCTCATAATTTCTATTGACCCGATTCTTTATCCTCCGGTTTTGCTATACGAAGATCTCAACAGTTGGGTTATTTCACTGCCGCTTCACACATGAAGATCCTCTCTTAAAATCACAGTCCTGTATTACAGTCGTTGTACATTTAATGTATCTGACAATAAATCTTATCATTGGGTGGCTCAAAACTTTATTTTATTGCAATGTAAACTAAATAAGTCGAAAGGTCTATACGTATGCTACCATGTGTACTGGTACTTTTCAAGATGATTTTGATATCGTATTTTCCATTTCAATGACTAGAGGTCTGAAACTCTAGATATTTTCAAAGTGACGTATGAGTAAAGAGCCAAATTGTATGTATTTTAAAGTACAGACGAGTGACTATGTTTTATGATTTAGAATGTTTATGATTGCTAAATAGGGATTTTAATATCTAGACACCCCTTATAGATGGTGGTGTCACACCGATTCCCTGTCTTTTCGTCTGGAATGAAGAAAACCCTACCTATGGGGTGGATTAGTGATGCTAGTTCTCCTCTTTTATGCATCGTTAAAATGTTTACTCCATAGGATTTACTTGTTCCATATATACGAGGTTAATATCTATTAACTACTGTGCTATAACGTCGTTAGAAATATGTTATCACTACTCACACTTTACTGAACAATGCACACTAAATTGAAATATGTTGCAGTATTTCACAAACCACTGTAGGAAACAATTTCCTACAGGTTAACTAAGCTATTCTCTGAACTGTCGAATACAGAGTCTTGCTTTAGCCAAAGTCAGAACAAGTAAGCTATTTGGCCTGATAAACTTTATCTGTTTCTAAAACATAAATTACACACCGTTAGTATACAAAATAAACAGTACAGTCTATTAACGTAGGGAAAACAGAGACATGATTAACATACCGAACAGTAATCAGAGAATAGGAAAAATGAGTCAGCAAAGCGAATATTGTTTCATAATGAACATAAAATTATGATTGGTGGATAAAAATAAAAAAAAAGGTATAGTCATACAAGGTCAAAGAAAGTTAACGTGGTGGTGGGCGTTTCACCTTATCATTGGTGTGTTCATTTATCGATCACATTTTACACTCCCCCCGAAACGCGCACCACGTCCATTGTTCTGGGTCGTCGTCGCCGTTAGATAGCCGGCTTTTTCCAGTAGACATAAGCTTCGTACGTCTCGAACAATTTCTTCGTTTGCGGTTCTCAACTTCGCCGTACGAACTCGACCGTCAGAACCATAGCTTACTTGTTCAACAATAGCTTTAGGCCATAGACCTCTACTCGTTTCGACGCTACTAACAAGAACTGGGCCACCCGGTTGTAAGTTTTTGTGTACGTTCAACCATTTCTCTTGTTTGGAGAGTCGGTAAATATTCTCTCATCCATCTATTCCAGAATGCGGTAGCTAATCTTTGAGCTTCTTTCCATCTTTTATTATATAATAACGTCTTATCCACCGAAGCACCGTCGAATGATAATCCTTTATAAATCAACAACTTATTCCAAGTAAGAGCCTCTAGGATACCGGGATCGTCTGTTATTTTAACTAGAGGTCTATTATTTAGTATCCTTCCTGCCTCGGTCAAGAACGTTTGTAGACCTCCATCGATCAACACGTTTCGAAATAAAGGCACTCTTGGAATTCTTCTAATTGATCTTATGATGTGTTCCCGCACACCACAACCTCTCTCAAAAAGGACATTTGCTATCTTATTCTGATTGCAACTACACTTGATCTGTCTGAGAATAGTATTGGTTCCTGTAAAGCTACCAGATGAACCCTTAGTCTTATTCACAACTCGTACAAGAGCGCCTTTCTCGACACCATCCTCGATACCACGGCGAATATGTGCTGTATGCTTCTTCAGAGTCTTAGTTACTGGTTTCTTTGTTACAGTGGCCTTCGGTCTTTTTGTAGTCTTGACTTTCAGTTTGGTGTCCGTCTCTTCCTTAGGCTTAAAAACCTTGTACTTGGTTAATAAAAAGGAGCAATGAACTTGACGAGAGACATTTTCGGAACGAGCATACTCCGCAACACCACATGCAGATTCTGAGGCATCGGTGGAGCAATGAATCTGACTAGCCAGTGGTTTGTACGATTCTGGTGACGCTATGCGATCTTCCACAGATATCGATGAAGTACGACTAAATGGGTCTTTGAATTCAGTTGAATGCAATTGTTCAAACTTATCTTCTAATTCCTCCTTAGCCGAGAGGTAATTCGGTACACAGTTGCTTGCACGGGGTTCTCTGTATGGGCCGAACAGCGTCCAACCCAATATAGTCCTCACAGCAGACGGTTCATTCGTCTTTCCGGTTCTTATCTCTTTCATCTCATGTATGCCCGGTGCATTGCACCCAATCAACAGTTTGACGTTCTCATCTTCTACTCTCGGAAAACTTATGTCTTTTAGATGGGGCCAGGATGCCATTTGATGCGCCGTTGGTACAGTCCTGTAAACTGCCGGCAATTTGTTGACTGTCAATACTTTCTGGACCTTAACGGATGAAGAAAAATCCATCGAGTGCAACTCTATATCGACTTCTTTGGATACCAACGACGATTCATCACTAAGAGTCTTTAAAGATACCGTTTTCGGTTTCCCTTCGAGGCCTAACTTATCAGCTAGATCACCAACTATGAGGGAGGTGTCTGACCCGCTCTCTAGAAAGGCGCAAGTCTGAATAATCTTCTCACCATTTTTTATCCACACAGGCACTACTGCAAATGCTACTGGTCTCTGTATACACTTAACGCCTTCCTCCGTACAAAGCTGAGTATTAATGTAGGCATCACCATTAGTATTTCTTTGTTCTTCCCGTTTCTCGTGTAACAGAGTATGGTGTCTCCAGCCACACCCTTCAACATCACACGACTTTGGTGATCGACAATTTTTCGCTACGTGGTTTGCCTTCAGACAAACATTACATAACTTGTGTCTAAGGACGAATTCTTTCCTTTCTCTAACATTCTTGTCTTTAAACTTTTGACATTGATCTAAAGAATGATTACTTGAGCACTCCAAACAGGAAAAACTACGTAAGGCAACATTGTCATCACTAGTACTCGCGTAAGATATCCTTGCTGCATTGTAATCTCCGCTAATTCTCCCTTTTAAAACACCAACATCTCTATTGTCACTATTACTACCGCGGTTGACAAGTAGGCCGTATCTAGTATTAGCTATATCAGCTTGTTCCTTTACAAACTCAACAAGATCGACAAACACAGGTTCTCGACCTCCTCTGATAATCTTATAAGCTACCTTTAGCCACTCTTGTTGAATGTGCGTTGGTAATTTCAGAACCATAGTTTCGATAGTTCTAGAAGAGTTCAAATCAGAAACGTAATTTATCTGTTCGAGAGTCAAACCACATGCTTGCATTTCTCGAGACAGTCTTCCCAAACCATCTGGTTGATTCCTTCTTATAATGGGAAAGTTTAGCAAGTTGTCGATAAACGTGCGTGCTATAACGTGTTTTTAGCCAAACGTTTCCTCTAAAAGTTTTAGGGCTTGACGATAACCTATCTCTGGTTCTAGTATAGTACAATGAAGTATAGCGGCTTTCGCTTCTCCGTCGCAATATTGAATCAAGTAATTTAGCTTAGTGAGATACCTATCCTACAAGTGCATTTCGTGCTACTTCGGATAGCATTAGAGCAACTCCCTGAGTGTGTGGAGCATTTTCCTCTTCGTGACCAGAGTATAGCAGCATCTCTCCCGTATTTAGCCTTTGTTGTCCAGCTTGGGTCCAATGGGTTTCACTGATTCCCAGTACTGCCAAGTTGTATCTCCTCATTTCCGTTGCTATTTGACTGGTCTTCCCGGTCTCCAACATTGTCCGGACGTTCCATGTACCTATAAAAATTGTTGCTCTGGTTGTTAGAAGGGGCATCGGCCTCATGGCTTCCGAAGGAACTCGGCTTTCATCATGAGGTGTCATAACTCTTCTAAATGAAGACCTTCTAACTCCCAGGACAGAGTTTAAATGGTTTGAGTTATTTTTTCTGGTTAGCGTTTTTTTAGCGAGTTAGGTTTCTACGGGATGGGGACGCTAACCCCATGCCCAACCCTCCTCCTTTACCCGGGCTTGGGACCGGCAGTAACTCTGGAAGAGCTACAGGCGGAGTTTTGGTAAATACAGGTTTTTTAATATTGTATTCTCACTGTTGCTTACTGATTGGCCAGAACCTTCACATCCCTGGCGACGTAACTTTTCTAGTTCAATATCCTTTTCTAACTGGGTTATGCGTAACCTAGCTAACTCTAGTTCTATCATACTATTGTCTTTGGGTTCGTTCTTTTCAAGTTGATCCTCGTCATAAACTCCCAAATGATGGCGTGATAACTCTGGAATCTCATCGGAATCGTAGTATTTAATGGAGGTCATTTCAGTAGGTATATTGAAAATTACTGTTCAAAACTTTGTAGGAAACAATTTCCTACAGGTTAACTAAGCTATTCTCTGAACTGTCGAATACAGAGTCTTGCTTTAGCCAAAGTCAGAACAAGTAAGCTATTTGGCCTGATAAACTTTATCTGTTTCTAAAACATAAATTACACACCGTTAGTATACAAAATAAACAGTACAGTCTATTAACGTAGGGAAAACAGAGACATGATTAACATACCGAACAGTAATCAGAGAATAGGAAAAATGAGTCAGCAAAGCGAATATTGTTTCATAATGAACATAAAATTATGATTGGTGGATAAAAATAAAAAAAGGTATAGTCATACAAGGTCAAAGAAAGTTAACGTGGTGGTGGGCGTTTCACCTTATCATTGGTGTGTTCATTTATCGATCACATTTTACAACCACTTACCTTATACCTATATCCCCATTCGTGGTGATTACAGCTATAATCATATGGTAAGATTCAATATTTCGTTAGATTTCGAGTTAACCATGTTTTAGTGATGAAGTAATAATAACTCTTACTGGTCAGTTAACTAATGGTTAAAATAACAATTGTTTTGATTCAATGTACAGGATCTGTATTGAGCAATATGAATTTTTAACTTTGACTCAGTTAGGCAGTCCAGTTCGCTGTTTCACGATCACAAAGATACCTGTGCATTGGCTGTTGGGACCAACCTAACTAAATAGTTTAGCTGTTCAAACGTCATGGTTTGCTCATAGTTTCAAGTCATTGATTACTATCATCTCAAAAGTCATGAGTAACTAGCCTCCAAATGCCCTGGTACGGCCGAGAGTGGGGCGAGTCCGCTCTCCCTCTAGAAATGCTCTCACATGGCCACGCGTATATAGCCTCTGCCAGGAAAGTCCTACTCACTGCCTTCTCGTGGCGGGGGTGTTGTTTACGAAAATGAGAGGACGAAAAGCGAATGTCCGGCGCTTTAACCGGCTTCCAAACCAAAGGCGCACATGGGCTCTAGTACCCTGAAGGAACAAATGGCATATGAACCAATCGTTGGTCACCGGCTACCATGGGACTGCATCTCCTCACGATGCTCCACTGCCTTGTGGGTTAGACCTTTAGGTCGAAGGCTCGGGGTGTGGCTCCCTATGAAAACCACCTGCTTCGGTTTGGGCACCCGGACGGTATCAAAGTCCTCACACATATCACCGGGCCCAGATGACTTACCTCCGGCTCTTTTTAAAGATGGTGGTGACTTTCTGACTAAGGGACTGACGTTGTGTTTACAAAGGTCTGAGAACTAGAGAGCGTACCAACGTCATGGAATAAGTCGATAGTTGTCCCTATCTTTAAAAAGGGTTCACGTCGTTCCTGTAACAACTATCGGGGGATAAGTCTACTTCCGATTGCGTCCAAGCTATTGGCTTCCGTCATACTTCGTAGGTTGTTCAGAACCCGAGAAGGATTGACTCGCGAGGAGCAGGCTGGGTTTCGTTCTGGTCGAGGATGTATTGATCATATCTTCACCCTCCGCCAAGTGTTAGAACACCGCCATACTTATCAAAGGCCAACAATCGTAGTGTTTCTTGATATCAGGGCTGCCTTCGATTCGTTGGACAGAACTGTTCTCTGGGATTGTCTATTGAAGAAGGGTGTGCCTGAGAAGTTCATTAACATCCTAAAAGCTTTATACACAAACACCTCAGGCAGAGTGAGGGCATACAACCACCTTTCTCCACTATTCCATTCGAGCAGTGGGGTTAGGCAGGGTTGCCCAATCTCACCATTCCTTTTCAACTTTGCCATCGATGACATTCAGGAAACAGCTCTGACGGATGTAAGTAATGGTGGTGTGGATCTGTTGCCTGGAGAAAGACTTCTCGACCTTGAGTATGCGGATGATATTGTCTTACTGTGCGAGAATGCCCAAGCCATGCAATCCGCACTTAATCAGTTGGCAATCAGTGTCCGTAGGTATGGTATGTGCTTTGCACCTTCGAAGTGCAAAGTACTTCTACAAGACTGGCAGGATTCTAATCCTGTACTCACTCTGGATGGTGAGCAGATAGAAGTAGTCGAGAAGTTCGTGTATCTAGGTAGCTGCATAAGTGCTGGTGGTGGCATGAGTGATGAGATCAATGCACGTATAGTGAAAGCCAGAGCGGCTAATGCCAATCTGGGCCATCTTTGGCGCCTTCGTGATGTTAGTCTGGCTGTAAAAGGTCGGATCTACAACGCGACGGTGAGAGCAGTTTTGCTCTATGCTTGTGAAACCTGGCCTCTCCGAGTTGAGGATGTTAGACTACTCTCTGTGTTTGATCATCGTTGTCTCCGAAGGATTGCTGGCATCCAGTGGCAACACCATGTCAGTAATGCAGAGGTCCGGCATCGTGTGTTCGGTCACAGAGACGATAATGAAATTGGAGTCACCATCTTGAAACACCGACTTCGGTGGCTTGGACATGTTCTACGAATGTCGTCCCAGAGAATTCCACGTCGTGCATTATTTGCCGACTCTGGGACTGGTTGGAAAAAGCGGAGAGGTGGTCAGTATATGACATGGTGTCGTAATATGAAAGAAAACTGCAATGGGCTAGCTTCTGTTGGTCCTTCACGACTCCCTGGCTGGGGTCCGAAAGACGGTGTAACGCAGTGGCTAGAGACGTTATCAGATATGGCTCAGAATAGAAGCCAGTGGCGATCGTGCTGTAACCTTCTTTTACTTTCTTCATAAAAAGTGGTTGTATCTTCCTTAACTGAAAGATCTCTTCTGATTGTACCTTTCCGTTTCCCCTACCATTGTTCTCTCTCTCTTCCTTTTTTTTTATAATTCCCCACGTTCATTACTTTTTTTTTCTTTTCTCTTTTCTCCTTCTCTTCAAATTATCATTGTTTTGTGTGGCGCATATATATTTGGTGCCCCTCTGTACCAATATTTATGTGTTCAAATAAATAAAATGAGATCTGTGTGACGCATATGTACTTGGTGCCTCCTTGTACCAATATCTATGTGTTAAAATAAATAAATACATGGGTAACTAGTTCAGGTGTATTTGTGTTCTTCAAACTACTAGTCAGTGATTCCTAAGTGTTTTTGACACAACTGATCCAAACTCATAATCGTATAAACAGAATCCATTGCCCTAATTGAACATTACTCGGCTGTTTTATCCGGTCAGCTGCATTTAGTACCACCGGTACATTAATAGTCAAATATTTAGAGACTTTTGTTGTCAATTTCCAACATTTGTACTCCAATCGTATGTGGAAACTATGTACATAGTTCCACTTTATATCGCTCTGTTATTGAGTTATTAGTTGAGAATTACCATTGGCTAGATAAACCTAGATAAATGATCAGGTCTGGGTTTTGCGCCTTATTAATACAACCGGGATGCCTATATGGAAAGATGTGTTATTATAATGAGTGAATTTGAGAAGTAGCTCTATCAAGCCATGAAAACTTCTGAGAGCCTAACCTATTTGGCGGGATATTAGTTTCAAAACGAAATTTGGCTACCACCAAAGTCCTATAACTGAACTTTGTCACTAAGATACAATATTACATTAGCCATTAAGTCGCTTAGTTACCGTTTACTATCAACCATCTAAGATGTATAAACAAGAGTCTTAAGTTCTTGTTTTTCCGTTAATTCTAACGTTTGTCACATCGCATCATTTGGTATGTTCCTACCCACTATGTTGAACGAAACTGAAAATTCTATTAGTTTACCTATATAATCTAGGAAAGTCCCTAAATTTATCAAACTAAAAGAAACAAATTTATACATAGCGTTTTCTTGCATCGTTCTCATCCCATTCACTGATAAAAGAAAAGGACTTATTCACACTACTTTTACTTTGCTCACCTAAGTTATCTGTTATTTATGGTAATCGAATGCTGTATTGCTAGCGTCGCCAGTAGTATGTAATTTTCAACTATGGTTTGATTATAGGTCTGAATGTTATACACTGTGTTTTGCTTTTTGATGATAAAATTTCTTATGATCGAATAAATATAACATAGGGATGGTGTTTTTGTTGGCTTATTAGGTTGCCAGTTAGTCATATAAATATCCGAAATAATTTCCTTCCCTTATGTAAATTTCTTTTTATGGACTTCTTTGTATATTGCCGTCTATCGTGACATCTTAGTTCGATAAAAGTTTACAGTGTTTAGCTAATCAGGTATTTGATGGGTATTTACCTATCTTTCTAAAGCCGTTTTCTACAAATTTTAGTTAGGATATTTTCGAAACTAATATTCTCATTTTTTCATATAAGTAATAAATCTAGGCACTCAAATCACAACCATTTGTTCTATGGTACAACCTTTTTCCGATTTCCGAAATTCTGGTAACAGTTTAGGTTTCAGTAACCCAATTTAAACACATAACCTAGTACACATATTCGTCCAGGACTAATGATGCCTAAATATTACTACTTTTCGAGGTTCTGAATAAACCATATTAACTCTTTTAGTGATATGAGGATTACGTTTGTTACTCGTTATCAACGAGCAATGAATAAATAAACATTGGCCTAATTTGTTATGCTAAATTGGGACATCAAGGTAAAAATAACAAGATGAATGGCATTAACGATCTAAATAATTTAGTATTATCCAGTTTTGAAATTTGCTGTAACCTTCAGCTTATTAGTTCGAATATCTTTTACAGAGATTAAAATCCAATCATAAAGCTTTCTCAAAATTATATTTCGTAATAATAAAGATATCTTACTTTTCTATGTGTTCCAAAGGTTGAAAATGAGTGATAGTGATTTAATTCCTGAATATAAACCAACCGATATCGCCATTAGGTTATCTGATGAATTTCATCACACTTTTGGTAAAAAATGCAGTTTTGTAGTTCGAGCTCCTGGTCGAGTAAATCTTATTGGTAAGTTAACAATTTGAATTTTAGACATATATATGTACACTTAGAAGGAGGTATAGAATGCTCACTTTAATCACTTGGTTATATTGGATGAAGAGTTGAGTATATACTATGACAACAATCCATTAGCGTTCAATGTAAGGTGGTTTGGATTCTTCCAACTTTTTTGTTTAGCGTTATTCTTCATAAATATTGGTTTAGAGATGATACGTTGTTTGAAATCTGAAAATAATAGTTGGGATGTTAGAAACAAACAGTAGCACAAGAAATAATTGGATAAACATCATAATTCAAGCGTTTTAACAAAACAGAATTTGAGGAAAGAAGCGTGTATGCATAATAGCAAATAATAACTCGTAAAGCCTTTATCAAGTAAGGCTGATTGGTAAACATCAGGTGTTTGGTTTTAATTAAGCTTTCGTTAGGTATTTTTAAGATATTAATGGCTTTGTTAGGTCAGTAGACTTTCAAATATTCGAATTTGATTCATTCCTTTGTCTACATTATATTTTATGGTCTCATGTCTGGTTTTAACAATATGGTTTTAAACAATACTTTCTTGATAATCAGCAACTTCCGATTTCAGTCTGTCAACTTTGTAGTCTTGATTTTTTCGCAAATAAGCTTCACAAATAAATTGTATTCAAACACTTTTAAAGTAACTTTTGCAGTTTCAAGAAATTATAATTAAACATAGTGCAACCAGATATGATTGTCTCACTAACTAGTATTACGAGAGGTTTTTGTACTCAAATCGTTTCTTCCATTATGAGGCGTAATTTTTGTAAAATAATGTAGGATTTCGAACGTCACTTTCTCTTGTGGTTGTTTTACTTGACAATTGTTCGGTCAACAGAGTCAAATGCTGCTTTTAAGTCAAGGAGGACCACCATTGTGGGACGTCGATAAGTATGCCTGTGTTCTAGAACCTGACGAATGGTGAATATGTGGTCTATGCATCCACGACCAGGTCTGAAGCCAGCTTGATTCTCTCGTGTTTGTAGTTCACGAGTCTTGGTCAACAGAGTCAAATGCTGATTGTCTTAAGGAAACACTTTACTGCTGTCACTCTTCTGTACAGTCAGCAGTACGACATCGCCTTGGGTTTGTTGCTTTTAGTCTTGCCGTTCTTCAACCGAACTGTCTGGCATGATAGGACCTTGAGGAACGGTTGTTCCAGCCAGTATAGTTCGGTTGCTTCATCACGATAGGCAAGTCCGACCACCTCGTCAAGGTATCAACAACGGTCGTGTCCCGATCTTTACATCTGTGAATATTCCATACCTTTCGTCTTTAACTGCATTTCACTGGTAAACGTATGTGAAGTTTTTTTCCGCTTAGGGTGGAAACCTCAGAGAAATATATTCGGTAATAATAGCGATCGCAGTTTTGATAAGCTTGCAACAAGTCTTACTATTTGTAGTTATGTAGTTATTGGTATTGATGACTTGTTTCAGGTACTTTTCTTTAATGTATGAAAAATCATTTATTATGATGAAAGTTTATAAATTATGCCCTGTGGTATTAAAAATTTAATGTGTTACTGATATTCATCTTTTTTGCCTTTCCTAATGTGTTAATTATCCTACAAATCACTTGGAATAAATAAGTCAGAAGAGGGCGAGTCTATTTGTTAATGTTACGTGATTGGAGTTTTAAGGTTTAACTGTATTTGCTAACATTCAGTGACAATACAGAATCTGCATTGTTAGATTAACAACCAATTGAAAGTATTATTTATTTATTTTGTGTTTGTGGCCTTTAATATCAGACCTTCCTTTTTTAGTAATTTTTGTTAACGGATTTTTATATAATTTATATAAACATGTATTTTTGTGGCGGAAGTGCAGCTGATATGTATCTTGTGTACATACGTTTAAATGACTGAAAATAATTTGGTTAGCTCTAGAAGTTGAGTTGATTTGAAATATTGAAATAAATGAAGATAAGTGACAAAGAAATCAAAACAAGCTTAAAGTTGTTCAAAAAGAATTTTTATTCTGTGTGTAATTTGTTAATGATCAGTACTCTTCAAATATCAACAAAATTGTCTTTTTTATATAACTGGAGTAGAAGATGAGTCTTAATTATATTCCTCAGTTGGATTAGTGATTTTAATCACACCATTACATTATTTTTTATAATCATTGTAAGTTCATTGGGTTTGAAGCACGTAGGACAGATGTTTTTCCCTTAGAGTTTACGTAGTAAACAAGTTCTTTTCTAGATTCCTTTTTTAACTTAATTTTGTAGTTCTTGACTTTATTTTATACTGACTTCATTCATTTTCATGTCTACGTCTCAAATATATGTATTGTGATCGTGGGTTACACTTGATATCTGTCACTGGCTGATCACAATTAATTCTGACTTCAATTTTCCAAAACATTATAGAAAGAAATCAACTCTGAATGATTATGGTGACTATTTCCTTTAGTAAACAAGTAAATTTCCGATTACTAAATACTATCGATCATTAATTATGATTTTAGACATTTTGTAACAAGTTTGTTTTATACCTCTCTTTTTGTTTCCTTTAATAACTAGGTGAACATATTGATTATAATGGTTATCCTGTACTACCAATGGCGTTAGAACAAGCAGTTTATATATCTGTAGGTCCAACATCTGGATCTGATTTGGATAAAATCGTCCTTAGAAGCACAGATACTCAATACAGGTAGTCTTGGTCATCATTTTAATTCTGCTTCTGTGCTGCTCTGTGGTACTAGAAAATTAAGAAAGACCTGACATACATGACATTGATCACCACCCAGTGATCAATCAATTGTAAATACATTTCAGTCCTACAGGAGGTCAGTCACGGCCCTGATAGCCCAGTGGTAATGTCTCTAACAGTGAATCTGGGTGACGCGGGATCGAATCCGTCTGTGAGCAACAGTTCCCTTAGGGTTACAGATACACCTTGGTGATGAGTGCCTAGGTTCAGGGTTTCCTGTTGACTACCTCCGACCACCATCATATCTCAACCTAGTGCACTCAATGTCGAGTAACCTAGACAGGTGGCCACATTACAACCTGGTCGATAGGATTCGATCTGCACTAGAAAGGACCTGACATACATGACATTAGTCACCATCCAGTGATCAATCAATTTTAAAGAAAATTAAGTATTGAAGTTTACAGGTTGTTTTGGTTTACTAGAAAGAAATCTATTTACTCTCAGCTTGAGATGCTGTATCGTTTTAGATGGTTAGACCATTCATTGTACACAGCGATTAATCGTTGAACTTTTGTGATATATATATTGTCGTTGTTTTCAAAATCATGCCTTAAAATGTTTTATTTTGGATTTTCAACTACTAAGAGATTATAAGTAATATATGTAGTGTATAAAATTATTTAGTATTATTGTAATGGGTGGGTGTTTGAGTTGAAATGTGTTTTGAGATTGTTATTATGATGAATAAGATGAGTTCAATGCATGATAAACAATCATACAATGGTGTTTATAAAACCGAATAATCAACAAGGTACCTCTAACAAATTGATATCACAAACAAAAGAACTATCCAATAGAATGTTTTAGTTCTCTAGGGAAACATAATACCTTTATATACAAAATATTAGGCGTGTAAAAAGACATCGGCGGATGTCGTAAGGGATTGAAGGATATATTTTTCTTGTAGGCCTTCGTGTTTATCAAACGACCCTTGTCTCTATTTATTTTTAATATTCAGTAATTTTTATTGATGTTTTGTTGTTATGGCTTGTCAATAGAAAATGACAATTATACAATATCAGGTCCAAAGTGGCTGTGAGTGTGAGATACTGTAACTAATTTCGATGGAGTTTTGTTCTCTGAGCTGGATGGTTTGCTCGTGGAGCTTTCGTTGTTATTTGCTAAAATTCAGGTAGAAGTGAAGTGTTCGAATTTATCCATATATGGCTCACAGCTTGTTCTGTAAACCTCGATCTTGATTGGTTATTGTTGATCCTTAACCTGTCATAGTTTACCTCTTTATTTTGATTATATCGCCCATTGATTTTATTCCGATATACTTGAGTCTCTAATTTTCTTGTGTTGGTTCGGGTCCCATATTTGTCCATAATTTTTCTGATTGATTGATAAGTTAGATCGATTTCAATGTGTTTGTTAATTGCTGATTGACGTGAGTGCCAAGCTTCTAAAATTCTCTGGGGTTTTTAGAATTGCCTCTATGCAAGATCTGAACATTTTCCCAGTCGAATGTATGTCCACAGTTGTTCCTCTCTTTCAAAACTGTTTGGGATTATATTACAGTGAAGTATCTACACCGTTTATAAACTCCCATTACTTCATAAGCCCACTGTTTATGCATACTAAAGACTAATAGTTCTTATGTGAGAACACGTGAACAAATTATTTCCCAGACTAAGTTTAAAATTACGGTGTTTTCACACAGTTCTAACCAACGTTTGTAGTTAAAATATTCTATTCCTCAATCCTTGTACCCAATATAGGCCTATTAAAATTTCGATTACAGAAGCCATTACATTTGGTTGTGAAGGATCGCCTGACTCACCTGAGTGGTTTCATTATTTTCAGTGCGCGTATCGAGGAATAAAAGACTATGTAGACAAGTTGAATTTGGTACGTTCATATATCCGTTTGTCTTTTTCTAATGACAGCACATCTCTTGTCAGATTTGTTTCAGCATTTTAGGTCATCATTATCCATAACAAGCTTATGTATGCCTCTAAAAGCCAAACCTGTTGTGTGAGGGCTTGTGGTAATACTTCGCTGCTCAAGTATATAGTATGTGTGTAAACTGATCATCTGATAAGAAATTCAATAACAGTGGTCGTAGTAGAAATCCCAAACATATCCTTACAGATATTCGTGTAACTAATTGTTCTAAGTTAGTACATCAGATCGGCAGACTAACTTTTAAAGTTTTGACACGGAGGTTATGATAATCTTTGAATTCTACTGCCACTGTTTAAATCTTAAAAACTTAACTTTATCTTTACTCACCTGCTGTTTATTTACACAAAGGACATTCTGTTGTGGCAGTATATTAACCTGTTTCCGTTCACTTTTGTCGACTGCTAATGTTGGCTGTACGTGTAACTGCTTCACTAACCTCTGCGTTAAATCATCACATTTAGAAAAAACTCTTTTCTCTAATATACAGTAATATTTATACGAAAATGTTAAACCAATCAAGGCAATTTTGGATCAGTAATTACAATGAAATAGGATAAGTCATCACACATAATAGATAAAAGTACAAGTTGATAGTAGGAAGACAGGTGTACTGATAGTAGGTAGGAATAATAAAATACGATAACAAAAGTCTTATCAATAGTTAAACATTGGAAATAGTAGGTCAAACATGGGTAAATGGAGTAGTTATCACAAAACATTAAAATCTACGGTAGATAAATCGAAATCATTTCGAGTGATCTATCGTATACCCCCATCATTTCCCAATGGAGTTCGTTCCCGTCTCCTACATATAGCTGAAGCCATAGGAATCCGTACATATAACCCCAATCTATGTGTACAGAAGAAATTTGTAACCCCCCTATCCCTTCCATGGCGAGTGATAACTTAACTAACGATTAATTTAAAGAGAAAAAATGTATTTGTAAAATCTCAGCGAATGAATTTTAAGTAAATCCAACGTTTCGCCTGGCAATCTGGTCCAAGCTTTTTCAAGGAAAATATAATATTGTTGTTTGATTATATTTTCCTTGAAAAAGCTTGGACCAGATTGCCAGGCGAAACGTTGGATTTACTTAAAATTCATTCGCTGAGATTTTACAAATACATTTTTTCTCTTTAATGTCTCACATTAACTCGGCGCCCAAATATTGTGAAACTATTCGTTCAAATTTAGACGAAAGTTCTTATTTATTAACGATTAATTTTTATTTCTTTATTATTACTATTATTATTAATATTCTATCATTAACCTTATTTACTTATCCATTATTTGTTTGGAATTATTCGCCTCTTTACATTTGCATTCTTCACTATCTAATTATTTACACACTTCTTATTACGTAATGATTTTAATGTTTTGTGATAACTACTCCATTTACCCATGTTTGACCTACTATTTCCAATGTTTAACTATTGATAAGACTTTTGTTATCGTATTTTATTATTCCTACCTACTATCAGTACACCTGTCTTCCTACTATCAACTTGTACTTTTATCTATTATGTGTGATGACTTATCTTATTTCATTGTAATTACTGATCCAAAATTGCCTTGATTGGTTTAACATTTTCGTATAAATATTACTGTATATTAGAGTAAAGCCTGATGATGATCTAATTGAAAACAATTGTTCGCTTATATGTGTTGTTCTAATTTTCACAATGGGAATTTTCAATTTACTAAAAACTCTTTTGTTCTTGCTGTGCATGGTGAGTTTGTAACATTTAGATCACATAAGCACTTGATTTAAAACAAAATGAAGGCCACCTAACTTCAAGTATTTTTTTCACACATTCTTCATAACGTGCTTATCTTAAACCAAGTGGTTTTTCTGAGGTCTGATTAGTATCATTCTTCTAGATTAATATAATCTGATCTAATGTAAGGTAAAAGGAAAAAAATACTGAAATGTTAATCAGTCAAATTCGGTGGAAGTGAAGCGAATGCTTTTGCCTAAATGATTATAGTGTAGCTATGACAACGTGATAGTTTTGTCGAAAATTTAAACAAAGTGAGTTATTGACAATATGTTTGTGCGGTTTTTATAAACCAGCTATTGTGTTGTTTAGTTAATTGGTGAGTTCTTATCATAGTTATCGTTGATTTACTCTTACACACTGAATGCACTTTTGAATTGTGAATTGAAAATCTTATTCATTGTTTATTTTTAATAGGATTGGACTCCTCCTAGTATAAATGTACTAGTTGGTGATGTTCAATATGGTGGCTTATGGCCAGCTGCTGGTCTTTCAAGCAGTAGCGCTTTCGTAGTTGCTTCTGCCATAGCAATTATGCGAATATCTGGTTTACAAATAAGTAGAGTAAGTGTAAAGTAGAAAAGTTATAAATAAAAAGAACAAAGTATTCTTTTGTGCTTCCATGTTAAATATTATGTCTACGATTATTTTCCTTTTTCCCTAAAAGAACTAGAACTTACTGCTTTCTACATATGTAATGGTAGCGATAACAATATATTTGTTCGATATAATAAAACTCCGCCTGTAGCCTTTCTGGGGTTACTCTCGGTCCCAAGCCTTGATGAAGGAGGAGGGTTTAGTATGGGATCGGCAACCACATCGTATTGAAAAAAACCGTGCTAAAAATGCTCAAACCAGAGAAAATTGAAACCATTTAAGTTTTGACATGAGAGTTGAAGAATTATGACGCCTCACGGTAATAGCCAAGGTTGTTCGGAAATCACGAGATCGATCCCCTTTCGATGACGATTAATGTAGGTACATAAAATGTCCGAACAATGCGGGAGACTGGGACGACCAGTTAAACAGCTGCGGAAATGAGGAAACACAATTTGGCGGTCCTTAGATTAGGTGAAACCAATTAGACCCAAGCTGGACAGGAAAGACATTCACAAGACAAGAAGATCCTGAAATATAACACAGTGAGCACCAGCTAAATCACAATTGATGGAGATGCTTTGGAAGGTGTGGAAACTTTTAGCATACCTGGGAGCATTATTGACAAACAAAGGGGATCTGATGCGGATATGAAAGCATGGATAGGCAAAGCAAGCGGAGCATTTCTACGACTGAAGAACACATGGAACTCGAAACAACTGTCAACCAATATCAAACTCATAATCTTCAGTACGAACGTCAAGACAATTAGTTATATTGTACGGAGCTGAAACTCAGAGAACTACTACAACCATCATCAAAATGGTACAATTATTTGTAAACAATTGTTTACGTAAGATACTTAATGTCTGTTGACTGGATACCATCAGTAACAACCTATTGTGACAGAGGACAAACCAGCTTCCAACTGAAGAGAAAATTAGGGAAAGACGTTGGAGGTAGATTCGGCATACATTGTGGAAATCAAACTGTATCATGAGGGAAGCACTAACTTGGAATCCTGAAGGGAGTCGGGAAAAATGAATACCAAGGGACACTATGTCAGGAAGTGTAGAGAGATATCAAGAAAATGAGTGGCAATCTGAAGCAGCTTATTTTTTAGCGATTGTCATATACCGTAAAGGCAATCCTTTAAAGTACAAGTCGAAAATTCATAAAACAGTTTAAGTCATAATAATTTTTGAATACTCTGAAGTTTTGTGAAAAATGTTAACTGAAATATTCCGATGCGGCGGTTAAATGACAGGATGTCTTTTATATATGTAATTAGCAATCACGATTACTACTTATCTACCTTATAATGCGATTAAAAAGTTACACATTGCTGCCCTAGTTTTCAATGTATCTTTGATTAATATTCATTTGTTACGTAAATAATCTTGCGATTAAATTTGTTCTTTATTAAATTATTTGTTCGTTTCAATCCTTAATTGTTTCGCTGTAGTTAGATCCTCAAAGTTTTCTCTGATTTCGATTTTCCTCTAGCATGAATTAGCAAGTTTATGTGCGAAATGTGAGCAATATATTGGTATGCAAGGTGGTGGAATGGATCAAGCTGCAAGTGTTCTTGCAGTTGAAAATAATGTAAGATCATTGCTTATTTGCCTATTTATTGAATAATATCAAAACTTAAAATAAAACTTTCGTTTATTCCTTAGTGCCCCTCTTACGTATTCCTTTTTCTTGTATTTTTTTCTTGTAGGCTTTAATGATTGAGTTTACCAAACCATTTGTCACAGTCAGTCCTATTCAATTACCATCTGATATGGCTTTTGTGATAGCTCATTCTGGTGTACACGCTCGCAAAGCTGCTACATCATATTATAACGAACGTGTGGCAGAATGTCGATTAGCTGCTAAAGTAAGCTTACAGTTGTGATGTTTAATAATGTGATACTTGAAAAAAGTCTTTTCTTGGCTTATGTGTATGACAGATAATTCCCATTTAAACATTAAAATTAAAACACGAAGTTCAGCGAAGGGATCTCTTTTCAACGAACGGGAACATATTCCAGCTTGGTTCTATAAGGGTGAAAGGAAAGCAGTTAGGAGTTCTATACTTGAACACCTTATCGACTGTAACCATTCTACAGATCCACAAATTGATTTTAAGGTTGTTTATATGATTAGTCCAAATCTACCTAGATTTCTTCGTATCCAACTCTTAAAAATAGCCGAAGCTCTTACCATTCAGGAGCTTAAACCAGAACTATGCGTACAAAAGAAGTACGTCTTATCGCTATCGTTACCTTGGCCTTAATTATTTTGATTATTTTATTATTATTATTATTATTATTATTATTATTATTATTATTATTATTATTAATGTTGCATTCCCCCCTTTACTAATGTCTTATATTCTCATTGTTTTTATTCGTAAATACTCATCATATTACCTTATTTATTTATTTTTCACACCTCTATGACCTTTAAGTATTATAACAAAAAAAAAAAACATTTTAATCATCTTATTATATTCACTAAATCTATTGTTATTATTCGTATTACGTAATCTAGTATTATAACCCCTTTTTATTATGTCATGGTTAACTGTGTTCACATTTCCTCACGGAATTAGTACTTTTACAAAATTTTATATATATACGATTGTACAGCTTGATAATAAATTCGTTGAAAAGAGATCCCTTCGCTGAACTTCGTGTTTTAATTTTATGTGTATGAAGCTTTAAACATTTTTAGGTTACAATATACTTTATCCAAATCCCAACAATTACTGCACACAGCCTATGGTGAACATTAAATTTGATTCGTATTTGATTTAGTAATTAGTGCACTTAGTTTTTAACCGTATGTTTGCATATTAGAATCCCGTCATATGTTTGATCTGTATGATTAAGTGGTATTAATAGCCTTCACTTAATTCGTATGGCTCGAAGACACACACACAACTTTGTACTTCGTCGTTCAGTTATATTGTGTTAGGTTAGTTAATCATATTTTATATATCATGGCATCAGTCCATGATGCCATTGATTGTGGGATTGAGGTGTATTGGTAGATGCACATTACTTGGTTGGAGTCCACATAAGATGACATTGTGTCGATGTGTTCGTTCTTTATCTTCCTCCAAGTATTATCTAGTTTTTTATTCTATTAATCTACTAATCTATTAATATTCGGTCTTTCTCACTTTCACTGATGGTACTGTAAAATAGACCCTACTAATATTCATCTTATCGACTTCATCTCATCTTGATGTGGTAGGGCACTTTGGGGTAACATTTGTGTGCATCAAGATTTATGCTAATTGTAACTAACTGACATATTTCACGTACTTATCTCTGGTTATATAGATTAATGGTTGACTAAATTTCTGTTAGAAATGTAGTTAATTTTACGAAATCGCTAAAAAAGTAACATCGTCTTATATATTTTGAAAAATAATTTGATATCATCTAGTGACGAAATTACAAAGATCGAAATATAATTTCAATCTTACTCGAGTCGTCTATGAATAACATAGAAAGTCAGCCATCTAACGGCATATATGACTGATAAACAATCCTGTCAGCTGTCAGATAAAATACGAGAGATAAGGATACCTAAAATGTAAGACGAATTCAAGATTACCTCAATAATAACCCGGGAATAGGTAGGTGTTTATATTCATTAAACTCCCTCACCTCCACTATAATAGTCAACGTGGGACTATCAATATACACTTGTAAATTTGTTATTTTTATGGTAGAGGTCGACTCTTATAATCCATCCTATACCATAAGATTTATATTTCAGTCAAACAGATATATAGATAGTATACTGGTAATGATCTTGGTTACATTTTCTTGGTACTTCGGTGTTAATTAATTACTTATTATTATTATTATTATTATTTTCTGAGATTAGGTATCGTTTTTATCTTTTAAAATGTACAAGGATAAATTTATAAATACAAAGGAATTGTCTGTTAATTTTGATACCATGTGTTCGTAACATAATCTATCTTTATCGTTCGTCAGAATTAATTTATGGTTGACTTTGTACACAATGACTATACATATATAAAGTTCATGTGTTTTCTCCGCATTTAATAACAGATAACTTCTGTTCTCATTTTCAGGACATACATCTGTTCATTTTAGTAGTACACTACCAATAGTAGCATTGGTTGTTATTGTTGTAGTAGAATTAGTAGTAGCACTAATAACTGCATGGGATAACTGGCACACATCTGTTTTCTTCCTTACTTTTCTTGTAAAACACCGAAAAAAATGATAAATGGCACCGTTTCTTGATTTACGTAGTCTGAAATTGTAAAAACAACACATGTAAATTATGTTGTGCATTTCATAAAATCTAAACTACCTTAATGGCTTCTACGTAAAAAACAAACCCTAAGTAAAGAAAACAGAAAGATTCCTTGTAGTTTCTTCTGCAATGTTCCTTTTAGACCTAACCAGTACCAGGAATCGTCTTAGTTATAATTTCAGTTCGTTTTCCTTTACCAGTTATATTTGTATGTATATGTGTACATAGTTGTGAAGTGCATCGGTTTATTAAAAATGTTATTTAACCCTGAAATTTGGTTTGCTCACTTACCTATAATTTCATTGCGCCCACGACACTAGTACATATGCACAAAATATCCTTCATCTATTTCCGTATCTGGTATCAAACGGTTCAGGTTATAAGTAGAGGAAAAGCAGGTGACGTTCTGTAATTCAGCGCTATCAAGTATTTAATATTTTTCGAGGAGCAATCATAGATGTAATTTATTACACAGAATAACAAACTCATTATTATCACTATTACTTTAAATAGTATATTGTAAGTTCGTTTTTGTATTAGTTGTTCGAATCTTCCGATTGATCAGTCTCTTAATGACATATGTGTTCATTTTGTGCGGATTTCGTCGATATCACTTTAAGTCACAAGCATTATAAGCAGAGATAGATGGTGGTCTTCAATCTAATTCATTTTAACACGAGGTTATATGACTTCGCAAATCGTTATTTAAAGATAAATAAGGATATGTCTTAGGCTAATTCATTTAATTATTCGAATTGTGTCATGGGGATTAAAAACAATTGTCCTCATTATCCTTAAGTTTTATTTTCAAAAAACTGCTTTGTTTTCTAGATATTGGTTCGAAATAACCCGCATATAACTGAACCTTCTAATTATTCATCCATTGCACCCTTATGTCTCAGTGATGCACAAAAGTTATGGAAAGCAGTTTCACCTGATGAAATGATACGCATTCAAAAGGATGGATTGTCAATTGTAACTAGATATCTACCAAGTGGTATTACTAGTCGAGAAAATCTCTGTAATTTAGGTTTGACTAATCCTGTTATTGAAGGGTGCTTAACAGAAAATACTAAAACAAGTATGTTTATTGTACAATAGGTTATAATTTTTCAAACGTCACGTAATTTTTCTTTTTTGATAAACTAAAATACATTTTAATTTCCAATCTTTTTAATATCAGATAATCATTAGTGGGTGTACATTTTAACGTTTTTGCAGTAAATCTAAATTAATGGTACAGCGGTAAAACTTGCGGTTAATTTGTTTATGATTGGTGCTATCATTTGAAACAACAATCACAAGAATTGATAAACAAGTTTCATGGTTTTATGAAAAGTTTTGAAAATTTTTGCTATGGTCATCATCATAAATAGACTTCTAAATATTTTCTTTGGGAATCAGTGTCATAGCTCTCTCTTCGAAATGTGGAGGTCCTGTGCTTGATCTCATGTGGAGTCGTTTGTCTACATTGTCAAGCAGTCTCAATCAAAAACAAAGAAACTATATCAACGACTCTAGCAATTTTCAACGTCAGTTATCATGCTTCGGTATAGCAAACTAGGTGTTACTCTAAGGAGAGTATGCAAACCTTTACTTAATTATTAAGTTCTACTTAATTGTATCATGATATCCTAGTACATTTTTTTCTTGGTGTTATATTGGAAAAGTTTTTCGAAATGAACAGTTTATTTCTTATCATATCTCATTACTTTTATTTACATTTAAATTTAGTGAACCACTTCTATTTGAGAGATCGTGCAGAACATGTATACTCTGAGGCTGAACGGGTTTTTAAATTTTATAATATATGCAAAAATATATTTGGTATTAATGATTCACAAAGGAATTCTATTAACTATATGCAGTTGTTAGGAGATTTAATGAATCAAAGTCAATTATCTTGTGCTAATCTTTATCAGTGTTCTTGTCGCGAATTGGATAAATTAATAAGTGTTTGCAGGTTAGTGGTTTGCCAAAATTAACTCTCAGTCCAATCATTTAGAAAATAATAGTAGTGAATTACTGATCAGTTTCAAGTTATGAGATTTTTGTTTGTTTGTGTGTAGTGGTTGTTTCGATAGTTTACTGTGTGATTCAAACAGTTTAATTCAATAATGTAATTGAGTACCCAAACTAAGGTTTATGGATTCGACTGTGAGAGTGACAGCTAAGTGTACTACTTGACTACTATAATCAAAATAAATAAAGATCAATTCAAAGCTCTAATTTTCATGGTTCGTATTCGATCATCTCTTACTTTGTAATACAGGTAAACTGAATAAGTGATTCGAGAAAATGCTGATAGAAACCTTAAGATATAGGTGTCAGAACATCCTGTACTAACATTTTTTTGGTCCTTTTGGTACTAACGTGTACTGAAACATTTGTAGCTGCAGTTCTTCTGAGGATATATGTACATGTGTTGTAAAAACTTAAGGTTTTGATTTATACCAATTTTTCAGTGATATTCAGGTAATATTTATGTGCCTTGACTTTTTTCTTTCCTGCACCATTTATTCTTTTGTTTAGTCAACCCTTCTTTTACATTCGTGATCTTGGTTGTTCGATTCCTTTCATCTCTCTTTATCATATAACTATTTTTATGTATTTTCATCTAATTTGAATATTTTCGTATGGCTTATGACGTATTTCCATTGCCCTTATTAACACAAATTCCTTGTCTTGCTATTATTATTATTATTATTAATTAATTAATTAATTAATTAATTAATTAATTTATTTATTTATTTATTTATTTATTTATTTATTATGATTATTATTATTATTGCTCATTTACTTACCGCCAACTTATCACTGTGTATTTGGTGTCTAGTATGCATTTTATAACTACATATATTCAATTCATAAGTATCAGACTGAAAGCCATTGTTGTTTGGTTAGTTGTTTTTTGTTCTACCCCTCACAATAGATTTTGCTAGTTTCCTTTTCAGCCAAAATATTTCGTTAAGAGTTCACTTATTTATATGTTTGATAATTTAGATTATAGATAACAGTGTTCCTCCGATTTATTTTCATTCTAATCCGCGAAAAGTGGATTCATCTAACTTAGGTGTTAAAAGGAGTTAATTAGTATTTTTTTTAACCGAACAGGTTATTGTGTTCTTTTTATATTATTAAGGGTGAGCTGGAACTCTGTCTTAGGTACCGAATTTTCAAACGTTCGGTCGTGAATTAGTGGCTTAGTTATATGTTAATCTTTAGTTAGTAAGATTATAATGTCATGTTACTCATTGACAATTCATTTCCTGTTCATTTTCTTTGATATCTAGTTTCATAAGTGTAGTTTTCCTTATTTTTACCATACTGAGCCCTTATTCTTGATTCATCCTAATTTAGTATTTTTCATTCGAAGCATTCCACTTGTAAATTCAAAGTAAATTAGTAGACCTGATTAGTAAGCTGTATAAAATAATAGAATTTCGCTTCCTATTCACTTTCAGTTTATTCGAAATCACAATCTCACTCAACCAGTCTAGATATGTATAAGTTCAAACTCACTTCGTTTACATGAACCTTAGAAGTTGGATAGTATTGTTTTTGAAGTTTCACGAGATGTATAATCTATAGAGTCAGTTAGAGTATATCTGCTGAATTTGAAAATTTAAAATCCATGTGCAGTTGAAATTTATTTTGTTATTCATTATTAGTCTTTAGGTGAGTACTTCCAAAACAGCTTTTAATTGAAGTGTAAGTTGTAGGTTAATCAAACTTTCTGTTGATGTTATCTGTGAAGTAGGATTTGTATAGTATGCGTTTAAGTAGTCTATTCAACCACTAGCCACTATATTAAAATGAAGATTCATTTATTTTTATAAGCAGACGATTTGTCTTCAATAAACATATTTTACAGATCAGCTGGTGCTTTTGGTAGTCGTCTAACTGGAGCAGGTTGGGGTGGTTGCACTGTATCATTAGTGAAAAAATCTAATGCGGAACAATTCATTGCAAAAGTACGCGAAGAATTCTATAATGTGATTGGTGGTGGCAGCAACAATGACTTGATATTCGTTAGTCAACCAGGTTGTCCAGCTGGAATAATGGTTATTCAGTGAATAAAGTGATTCCTTTTGCTAACGCTTCATTATTTAAAAAAACTTTTCATTTACTTTTGTAATTGATTTATTCTGTTAATTTTTTGCTGTGATTTGAACTTTTCTTTATAAATTATTTGATTTATGTCCACTTAAATTATACAATAAAATATTTGTTTGTTTATCTGAGAAGAGATTGTCCAGCTTATTTTGGTTGGGTGTATATGTAGGTTCATGGATCATTGTTTGATCTGTTCAGTGCGAGAAGCATTTCCCTATTGAACTAATCTCTATAAACCAATGAATCAAAACATCGTTTAATCTATATGGTCAGAATGCTAAAAATTGATTGTTGGACTATTTGTGCAATAAACCCACTGTTTATCACATTAAAGCACATTTATCTGCTGAATCTAAGGTATCATTCAGAAGTGTTTTTTCTTTCTCTTTCCTGAATTTTTTAATGAACTAAGATTATTTTCGCTTGTTCTTGAAGCCTGTTTATATCCTACTGTTGTTATGTAAGATTTGTAGAGGGTAATTCCTCGACATGATTCGAAAATCGGATGTCCCATCAGCTGTGTATTTTAGTAGACAAGCGTTCAATCAGACTCCTAAATGTCCAAATTACAGTAAGTAGGTAATAAAAAATATAACAGCCGTACTATAGATTTAACACCATGTACTGAGCCAATAGTTCAGGTAGAACATTGTAGATTTTTTAAGTATTTTTCTGCAATAATATATGACAGTGGACGTTCTATAGCCAGATGACATTGTCATCAACACGGAGTACACATAAGAGTCAATCACACCTGTGTTGTATAATCAATAATACAATAATTCTTGTCGATCTCGAGAATTATGATTTTATCAGTAATCATTATTAAATAATACCAGGAAAGAATATGTTGTTATGTGGACGTAATTCTTTATTTTTTAAAATCAAATTTCCAGTCTAGTTGGAATCGACATTAGTATTTATTTATATTAATTTTAATGATCATATCCATGTCTAAGTTAATGCTCCAGGTATATGCTCAGAATAAGGGCAAATAAATCTAACACCAGCTACACTGAACAGTGCGACAAAAATATTTAAACTTACAAAAATTGCTACTCATATTCAATGGTTGGATTCAAACTGTCGTAAAAAGTAAGTAGCGAATAATAATTATGGATTTATTCTCTAATTAGTCCCTATGATATTCTGAATTCATCTTTGATTCCGTCTCTAAATACAAATAGTTTTTGTACAATAAAGCTAAAAATGTTCTTATTCACTTTCCGAACCTAATCTAATCTAGAATGTGAAGGTAAATTTTTGTCGGAAGATCTATTCTATTCAACAGAGAAAACTTATTAAGTGTTGTTAATATGCTGTCCTAAACATAAGGTTCTTGCTAGTTGGCACTCATCAGCAAGGCATATCTGTATTGTATGCATTAATTATAACAACATAATATACTATTTACTCTTGTTTAGTAATGGTTCTGATCCCATAGACATCATTTTTACAATATATTTAAACGTACTGCAGATAGGTAATTAATGAACCACAATTTCAATCTCACAAACTGAAATCGTTGATTAAACCTGTTCACCTTTACCTCAGGTTAGATCGATCAAGGAATCTCTAGTTTGACTGATTCCGTAATAACTATTGGTATGTAGTAATTTCAGTTGTATAAAATTGTTACTATTCGGTTTATCACTTTATAACTTACCTCCACCTATTGAATTCTTAATTGGCATAATATAGACAGCAATAACTATTGTACTTTTGAACAGATATATTTTAGAATCAGTTTGTTTTTCTAATCTTAGCTAAACAAACGACATCTTAGGAAATTGTTAGGATTTGAAAGCTAACGAGTTCACTTAGTTTGCGAACGAGAACGAGGTTCGATGATCGAGGTCCAGTGAGCTAGCTATTGCTGCGCCCCAGCCCCGCTATCAAGAGGGAGAAGTCCAAGCTTGAAATAAGAAGTGTATTCTGCAGCAACCAGAGAAAAGAGCGAAGTCGTTTATATATTGATTGTACACCCGTTTTGATTAATAATTAGAATAAAATCACATACATGAAAAATACTCACAGTTATAACAAATGCTGAGTATAGTTCATAGTCAATGGAATACAAGAATATTGTATATTATACAGAATAAATATCATACGAGAAAAGAAAAGAAATATTACATTGCGTAATCATTACATTGAATCAAAAGAATGTAATGATGAATAAAACTCATATTAAGTAAATCAATCGAATATTGATTTTTCCTCTCATCATATCAGAAATATTGAAAATATCTTGGACAAGCCATTTAAACTTTATGATTTTACTAGGTTCGCAATCGGGAAAGCTTGCCAGCTAACTAATGAAACATGATTTTAAATATAAACTAAATGAGCACAAGGATATACCAGTATTTCATTTTCGTGATATTGTAAAAAGTTTATTACTACTGTTGCGTCCCATAAAGAAGGATTTATATTTGGATAATGATAAATTAGTATTTTAAAGTGTTAGATTTGTGTTAAAACGAATATGTTAGTATTAAGAATGCCGTACAGTGCAGAAAGCAGTTTGTAATTGAATCATAATCCAAAGGTGGAAAGCTGCTTATCGTTACATTACATTTTGAGTTTTCTAGATATAGGTGGAGTAAAACCGAGAGAAATTCAAAATTTCACTTTATTGCCAATGTAAATCCTAGCATTACTCACATTTTTTGAATACAGTTGTAAATTTCCACCGCTTTCCAAATCTATGCTTCTCTTATTGAAATTTCAACAATCTATTCGGATTTCGTTAAAGGAAAAATCTTCAAGAATCACATGAGTGTACTGTTTATAAAATTTTCAACAATAAAGATGGATAGTGATCGAAGTTTTTTCATTAATCACGTACAACTAACAGGTGGACGGATATTTTGAACAATGGATTTGTGTCCATCCAACTATGGTGCTTGTAGCCACATAGTGAAGTAATCTGAATGGCTAAATTGTTTTTCGTCTATCAACTTAGCATATGTGGAAATGATTCTATTTGATGATTTTGATAGATTTATAAGATATTTTTTATAGCAATATCACTTGTTATGTCAGTGTTCACATTTAATGCCTTCTGTGAGGTTAGCCTACAGTTTGTCTTTCAATTTTCGATGCGTGCATCTAGATGAAAAGGTATTACCTAACAAAGCTGCATACGAAATTTGAAGCACTATTTTGTTATCATTGTATTCCTAATAAAGACCAACATTCTGGCTTACAATTGCTTTCTCTTTATTGGTTCTTTCTGAGATCCATGAAAGTTAGAACCACACATTTAATCTTGGACCGACTTCATCTATTTACAAAGGATTGATAAGAGTTTACCCAACTGACATATAGGAGAATTCCCTCTTTGGGCTGCCTTCAATGTCCATATAAGATTGGACAAAGAAGTTGAAGTATTTTTTTAAGGAAACTTATTTTAAGTGTAAGTATTTATGAACGGAGATTCTGTTGCTGATTTACCATCTCCGAAGAATCCTAAAAGAATTTTCATGCAGTCGTTTCTATGTAGCTCAAATGCTAATATACATTATTTTATGTAGTATTTCTCTTACTACTTGAATCCACTAGGTAGTTTGTAAAAATAACATATTTCTAGTAAAAGTATTAAAGACAGCTTCAGTCCTAAGACTGGTTTATTCTTAGTCGAAATGATGAGTTATTACTATTAGAAACTTTGAAATATTTAAATCTCAAAATTAACAAGGTTCATCACCAAAACCAATGGCAGTTTCATCTAGACAAATTCCATAGTCCATAGTTCTTCTGGTCAGTTACTTAGTAAAGTTACAATGCAAACACATCGGTAAAAGTTTCGGTCTAATGAAGTGCCTTCTCAGTTATATGTATAACGTATTCGATCTTGTTTTACAGGGTTCTTTTTTCGTACATTTCATCAATTATACATGAAGTGGTAGATTTAAAAGAATTTTACATGAGTTCCCTAATATATCTTGTGATTTGTGAAGTCTAGCTATGATGTAAAGCAGACGAAAAGACAGTTGGATTACACATTATGATCGTGACGTTGGTCTTTGACTAAAACCTCTCATTTGCAAAATTATCCTTAAAATAGATCTTTACGAACATAAGATATTGATATTCTATCTTTTAATCCATCATACTGCTATAATGGCTAACTTTTGAAGATAGTCGCATAATGAAGCATCAGTTATTCGTTTAACAGTACTCCGTTTAACAAATTTACTTGGTGAAGATGAATTAATTGATGTAACTGAAATGTGCTTCTTTCCATACTTGTAATAAGTTCACTTATTTTGATAAATGGTACAGAATGCAATGCCTGTAGATTGAACAGTATTTTACAGCGGTTAGATGGATTCATGCATGATGGGAATTTTAAAGCTTACAACATCCATCTGAAATGTAAAACACCAAAGTGCCTTACGAGTTTCTTACGCGGCGGGGTGGTGGGGAACAAAATTCATAAATTCCTACCCTTTTTATTTTTCCTAAAATTCATGTGATTGGTTCGATCTAGCTTTAGTACTATGTGGTCCAGACCAATTATGTAGTCAGCGTTTAATTAATATCCACCCTTTTTTAGTGTAATTTGATTGGTTAAGTCCCATGGATAGTGCTTCATTTTTATTGGATGGTTCTGATCATAGACTCATCTATTCGGAAAAGTAAATTCTCGAAGTAACCAACTTTAATTAATAATGAATTATGACAATTAACTGTATTTAGATGCTATGTTAGTGGGCCAGCTGCTCAATAATGGAAATGTTAATCATCAACAATGTATAAGTCTTCAAACATGTTAATGCTGAAACCTTGTCCAGACATGTCCAACAGTCAGTTCTTTGTATAACGAGAATTAAAGTCATTTGATGCGGAATGTCAACTAAATTCTAAATGTAAAAAGTGTATACCGGTATATTATTACGATTAAGAGTAGCGAATAAATTGGATGCCGAAATAACATTCGTTTTGCTTATTATCAAAACAATAGTGCATACGATGTAATTAATCATATAGAACCATACAGTGATACTCAATAGCAGGGTAGTGTGTTGTAATTTCATTTAAAACGAATTGGCGATATAGACATTGTTTACCTATCTAAATAGTTCATCTGACCCATCGCTTTTCACGGTCTGACTCAACTGAACAGCAACTTTTGGACGCATTTGTACAGGCGAGTATTTCAAACAAAAGTCTCATCACCATTACCAATCAATATCGAAGGTTATATTGTCAATATGATTAAAATCTTTAAATTTTGAGAACTAACTTGGCGTTATTTTATTGATTAATGACATAAAGGTTTTATGGATTTACAGACTTATTAATGAGCATTATTAAACTGTGAAGGAAATACTGATCGTCGTACTAGACTTTGGAAGAAGTGATACAGGGAAATAAATACTTAAATAAATAGTAACTTTTATTACCAACAATTATGTAGACACGGGACTAAGTTTTTTTTTCAGTTATTTGTAGTCAATTTTAGATTATACCTCTAAGAATACATTCGAATATCACTTAAATGTCAACTGAGTCACAAGTTGTATAAATGAAATAAAAATAAAAGACAGTTAAAACTACCCATTTATCAACTATTGCACAGATGAAATACGTATGATGCCAAAATTGTTTAGTATAGGATCTCAATAGTAAATACACTGTACATGTGAACGAATCAAACGAAATTGGAAAGCTCACTACTAATAAAAAACAAATTTATCGTTATCATAGTTATTAATTGATCTGAAAACAAATTAGCCTGATCAATAAGGAGAAATCACCACCTAAATAAGAGAGTTATGATAGACATATCCTTTACCTATAGCATTCAAGCATGGAAATATTAAAACGATAAAAAGAATGTCGACGTTTCAGTGAAGAACATATTCTTTCTGATAATGACATTTTCCTCAACTTACAGTCGTAATTACATATAATTTCACCGTTTGTACTCTGTGGTGAAATATAATATTCACCTGTAATTTATTAGTTTCACCACAAATTTAATATACGATTTTCATTTCGTTACGGTGTTGAACGGATCGTGTAATCATGTAATGTGTGTACAATTATACACCCATATTACGTTGACGTCACTAGACTGAATTTAGTAGTGAAATGCCGACCGTTGTTGCTACCTTGACGAGATGGTCGGGATTGCCTATCGTGATGAAGCAACCGAACTATACTGGCTGGAACAACCGTTCCTCAAGGTCCTACCATGCCAGACAGGTCGGTTGAAGAGCGGTAAGACTAAAAGCAACAAATCCAAGGTCCGAAGGCGAAATCGTACTGCTGACTGTACAGAGGTGTGAAAACAGTTAGGTTTTTCCTTCCCACAAGCAGGGGTGGGGTTAGAAAAGGTCGACCCTAAAAATTCACACCTCGCCTTAACCCAAGGATATCCGTCTCCGGCGGTAAGGTCTCAACAAGTACGAAGCTAACACAAAAACTACTCCTAAAGAGGTCGTGTGTGACCGAGCTCAAGCAGCTGTCCCTTGGGCGCTGCGGTCACGCCCTCAGGTCACTATGACCACCTCTAATCCAATTTTCTTTTCAGGTGCCTCCAAGAGAACCCTTCCACTGTGTGGGCAACTGGGAAGTGATAACCCCCCATCATACCTCTAACAGCATTCAAGACTATTGTATTCATAATCAACCTACCTCTTCAATTCCTATTATTCCTCCTACATCTACTTTCAAATCTAAACTTCCTCTTTTGGCTTCCCTCTCAAGTGTCACCATAGCCAACGATTCTATTGCGCAAAACACTGTCCCAGGTCTACTGAAACCTCGCTCCAAACTACACATTGGAACCTTCAACGTACGCACACTATGCCAAATCGGTCAGCAGGCTTCCTTGGCTAAAACCTTAGAATCTCGTACGATTGATGTATGCTGTGTCTCCGAAACACGCATACAGGATCCTAGTGTGGTCATTCACTTGACCTCACCTCGGCAAAACGGAGAGCCGACGAGATACACCCTCCGTGTATCTGGCGAGTAAAGGCATGGCACTAAGCATGAGGGCGGAACATGCGTTATTATAGTGGATCCCCGTAAACAGTCGTCTATATAATGTTCTGCTAAACGGCTACGTAAGAACTCGGAAGGATAGGGACACACGTCGTTGCCTTTATTTCGTTCCTGCTTACGCTCCCACTGACTGCAGTTCGGATGAAGTGAAAGATGAAATTTACAGAAAACTCTCTGAACTTCTTCAGAAAGTTAAACGTTCAGACATAGTACTCGTAGCAGGCGACTTTAATGCCTCAGTAGGTAGCTTAAACGAAACAGAAAGACATTTAGGTGGGTATTTTAGTATTCCGGCACAGCGAACAGATAATGGTGATCGTCTGCTGAAACAGTGCTCAGACAACCGTTTACTTTTAGCAAACACTAATTTTAAGCATAAGGAGAGACATCGTCTAACATGGAGACCCCCTGCACCAAACCAACGATGGACTCAAATAGACCATATTGCCATCAGTCATCGTTGAAGAGGGTCGATAGAAGATTGTCGCTCATTCTGGAATACCTGTTTGAACTTTGACCATGCCCTAATTTGAGCACGCATCCGCTTGCGCCTCACTGGACGCAAAAAAAGCCACACAAAAAAGACTCATTAAAACTGAACTGAGTAACGAGAAAACCAAAAGTATGTTCCAGGAACAACTGAGCTCACACTTATGTTGTTCTGAAAACGAGGCTGACCCAGATTTTTCTTGGAAAGATATACAATCAGCTGTGGAAACAGCAGTGACATCTATTAGTGATTTAAACCAAATGGCTACAAAGAACTAATGGATTTCTTCAAGGTCTATTGCACTGATGGATTCGCGTAAACTCAACCCATCAGGTTCTGAACACGATGAAGAGCGTAAAGAAATCAGATCTAGGTTAAGCAAAAGTCTAAGGAACGATCGTGAGCAGTGGTGGGCAACGAAAACAAAAGAGATGAAAAAAGGAGTGGTTATAGGAAACACCAGACAGCTCTTCAGACTCATAAAAGAAACGAACTAAAAAGTCAGGTGTAAGTAAGACTATCTCATAAAAAGACGACACTCTTATCTGCTCCCAGTCCAGACGTTTAAAACGATGGGCGGAACACTTTAAGGAACAGTTCAGTTGGCCTTCAGCTACTCTACAACTACCCACCATTCCCAGACAGTGTGAATGGAACATTGAAGCAGGTCCTCCAACTCTAGCTGAAGTTCAAAAGGCTATATTTAATCTAGAACGAGGAAGGGCAGCTGGTCCAGATGGATTGACCCCAGAGGTCTTTAAGAATGGTGGACTAGTTTTAGCGATTAGGTTGACTAATATTTTAGCTAGAATCTGGGAGTTAGACGTAATTCCATCTGACTGGTACAATCACTGATTGTTCTAATATATAAGAAGGGATCAAAATCATCCTGTGGCAACCATAGAGAGATTAGTTTGACAAATATAACATCATAAATACTAGCCTTAATAATTATCGGACACCTAACTAAGACTCGTGAACCGCAAACACGAGAGAATCAAGCTGGCTTCAGACCTGGTCGTGGATGCATAGACCACATATTCACCATTCGTCAGGTTCTAGAACACAGACATACTTATCGACGTCCCACAATGGTGGTCTTCCTTGACTTAAAAGCAGCATTTGACTCTGTTGACCGAGAGGTTCTGTGGCAGTGTCTGTCATTGAAAGGCGTACCTCAGAAGTAAATAAACCTTGTGAAGGCTCTTTACTCGAACACTACTAGTCGAGTCAGAGCTTATGGCGAACTGGCATCTGCTTTTGAAACCTCAAGTGGTGTCCGTCAAGGCTGTCCTTTTCTTCATTTTTGTTTAACTTCGTCATAGATCTACTGATGGAAATAACACTCTCATCGACTGAATTCTCGGGCATTGATCTCATACCAGGAGGTCCACTTATCGACTTAGAATACGCAGATGACATAGTCCTGTTTGGTGAAGACGCTGATGAAATGCAGAGTGCTCTGATAGCACTGAGCAACAATGCTAGGATGTTCGGGATGCATTTCTCTCCCTCTAAATGCAAGTTGTTGCTTCAGGACTGGTCTGCGTCAACACCTGAACTAAGGATAGGGGGTGAAGTAGTCGAACACGTTGACAAATGCACTTATCTTGGAAGTCTGATCAGCCCTAATGGGTTGGTGTCTGACGAAATCTCAGCACGGATTCGAAAAGCCTGTTTTGCCTTTGCCAACTTACGTCACCTATGGCGAAGGCGAAATATCCGTCTATCAATTAAGGGCTGAGTATACTGCGCGGCAGTTCGTTCTGTTCTACTTTACGGCTGCAAAACATGGTCATTAAGAGCAGAAGATACTCGTAAGTTACTAGTATTTGACAACAGATTCCTTAGAATATTGCTCGCATCTGCTGGGATCACCGGGTAAGTAATAGTGAGATCAGACACAAGGTATTAGGGAATGATGGTACATCAGTTAATGAGGTTGAGAATCTTCATCAACTGAGATGGTTGAGTCACGTGTTACGTATGCCTGAACACCGATCACTACGACGCGCAATGCTGAATAGTGTAGGGGATGGTTGGAAGAAAGTTAGGGGTGGTCAAACCAAAACGCGGCATCAGTGCTTGAAGTCACTAACTTCTGGTCTGAGCCATGTTGGTAGATGCAGACTGCCTGGTTGCGGTCCGCGTGACTATCGTAACCAATGGTTGGAGACTCTTGGTGACATGGCTCAGAATCGATCACAATGGCGTCGGTGTATACACTCTCTGTCTTCCTTTAAACTACGAGATTAAAATTGCTTCATATCTTTATTTCAACGAACTAATTCTTTCTTCCTGTACTATCTGCTTATATGCGATCTTTCTTTTATATATTACCACCACTGAATTAACTACTTGTATGAATCCGATGTTCGTCTTGTTGTGCTAATGCGGTATGGCAACTTGGACCGATGCATATATGTGCCTGGTCCTAAGTTGCAGTTGACTGAAATGACCCAATAAGTGTAGATGATAAACATCCATCATCCTCTGTTGCCATATACATAGTTGAAATAGGTCATAAGATTGATCTTAACTCGGATTTTGTGGTGTTGTAAAAAAAGTGTAAAAGGGAGTATACTAAGGTTTATTAAAGCCTTATCCATACGAAAATCCAAACATTCTTTATGTCCTACAATAGGACGAGACGATGTACAGTGCTTCCAGGTTTTCTATGGTGGTCTAGCTTCAAATGACTCATGATCTCAACCATTGAAATTACTATAATATCAACAAAACCCCTTCCGACATTCTTTATGTATTCAAAAACGATTTGTTCTCATCTTAATAACAGTAAACATGACTTATTTTAGACAGCGATCTATAAATAACGGTAGATTAGGATTTATTGTATTTTCAGCAAACATTGTTGTTATCAGTGAAGATCAAATTCTTCAAAGATTATTAATGTTAACTGTATTACATTTCCTATCAATCGTTTCTATCTATAAAAAGAGAGTTAGCAACTTCAAATATGATTCTTGTTAGCTTAAATATGAGAACTAAGAGTTTCGTCGTATTATAGAAACGTCGTCTTAGTGGTTGTTGACACGATAAAGTATTTGGTGACTCAGGACCAAGTATAAAGGAGTATGATTAGCAAAGATTGAATGAATTGATTGTAGAAACAAACTCCTCAAGATATCTGAGTACATTATATTAGTTTCTAAGATATCACAGTAAATGATAGCTTAAAACTTATTTTGTATTACTATTTTCTTAGTGTAATAAACTACATTATAGGAGTGCAAGAATTAAAACTAGCAGAGTTTAACTCATAACATTAGTAATTTCCTAAACTATCCAATGCGTCCCCTAGTTTTCAAGAGTAGGAAAGCATTCAAATCAAAGGAAAAGTATTGAGCACACTTGGATGTTCTGCATTCCGTACTTGAAATCAGGCAGGAGATAATCTGCTAAACAAGTATCATTATATCCAGACATCACAAAGATCCAGGCTGCGTTTATGTGACTGTCATGCTCATTGTGTTACTTCTGCTTCCCATAATAGATGTGGTTAACTTCGACATTCATTTTTCGCTAAGCTAAAACAATTCATTAAGACTAAGAGGAGAAATTTCATTTTCGCAATGACTCAAAGCTGAACAGCATGATTATGAAAACTGCTTAATTGTTAACACTAAGTTCAGTTTAAATTCCAAAACTACAGTAGTAGAACAGATTCTAAGAAATAAATAGATTAGTTTTTACGAAATAGTAGGATTTTATTGTGCTGCTTATGATAATTAGTAAGTGGGATAATGTACGTTTTTAATGAAAAACGTATAGCAAAGTATTCTAGAGGCCTTTAGATTATATATATATATATATATATATATATATATATATATATATATATATATATATATATATATATATATATATATTGTAAGAGCACAATTCCGTTTGTCTGATGATACTTGTTCACTGCAGAAACATTGTATTTGGATCACTGGACTCACAACAGCAAAGGGATTTGTATGCACCTCGCAGAAACTAGTATTACGAATATATTTTTATTTGAGAGTATTTGCAAAGCTATCGTATGACTGCTTGTTAAAAGCTGAATAAAATAATCCCATGTGTAAGCGTGAAAACGATTAGAATTTTTATCATCTGAAGTATAGGTTTATGTGTAGTAAATAATTTTAGCATTAAATTTCCGTATTCGAAATCTACACTCAATAGTTAAAAGTCAGTGGGTTTCATGTAGAACATTGTATGGCTGTGTTTTATACAAACTGTTGTACATAATCAGGGATGAATATTAGCCTGAAATATTGTGTAATTCAAATGTTTAAAGAACAACTCATATCTGATAAAGTAATTCCAGTGTTTCGAAAATCTTTTTTCTTCCTGGTTATCATTCCAATAGAATTTTCGGTGGTAATGAGTTAAGATGTTTGTTAAGCCTGAAAAATACTACAGACTGAAAATGAGCGAACAATTAGTCAAATAAACGTGAAAATAAGTCAACACAGTCAAGGAGTACCGAAAAGTGTTGTACCGATTTAAGGATTTGTTGCACTCATCTATCACAAGTTTTACAGGTGTACCTAGATTGCATAGGATTAATGTGATGCGCAGATTAAACTATCTGATTTGATTTGTTGAGGGACAAAAGTCTTTCTAGTTTTTCTAGACATTGTTCCCTTTTTCAAACGTAGAAAATGTCATTGTCATCATAGAATATTTAATTTTTCACTTTAGGATTCATAATGTTTGTTTTGACGAATTATTATTTTTTTCATTTATATTAATGAAACATTTGTTTAATTAAATTAGTTTCTAGTTTATATTAAGTAGGTAGTAGTTATGTTTTATATTGAGTTACAATGCTACTAAAAATCAAAACATGTTAATAACTTGCGATGTCATAAAACTTATATGGACTTGATAAAAGTCATTACCACAGACTACAGCTAATCGGAAGATATTGAGAGACAAGTTCAATTTTAGCTCGTGACTTTGCATTAAAAGCTAACAAGAAAAATACTTCCCTCTTTATCTTGATGTGATTTTATTGGATTGCTGTTCACTAATTTTCACTTATTCGAAAATGGTCAAAATATAGCATTGTTAAAATGTAGGATAAGAATTTTTAAAATAGTCTGTAGTAAGCGTCAATCTTCTTTATCAAAAATGAACTAATTTTAAAACAATATTCATCAGGGACTTTAACCAGGTGACAATGAAAGTACATAAATAAAAGATAGTTTATATACCTTTTAAAAAACACTTGACAGTTTATTAAACTTTAATGAATGAATTTCACAATTAAAAACCCATAAATCTGTTCAATTCCACTCATGTGATAAAAAACTATGAAATTAGATTTTGTAAATTTTAGTTATCATAAGGTTAACAAGGTAAATCAATTACAAACGGTTCATTTATCCAGTGAGCATTTTAGGGAAATAAATAGACGATTAAATATCATAATGATTCGGTAGATAATATTGACGTAAACGGCCGCATAATTTCTTTATTTTCAAGTATGCATTGATGAAATCCCATTAATTCTTGATCACTTGTTTAGTAAATCACCTTTCTAACAACCCATTTTGCTATTCAATCAGCGCAAACGTTTATGTGTATATGAACGATAACTTCTAATGGAATTCATAACTCGTGTTTTGTCCCATTTGGGACTTGTTGTCTGAATACGTCTATATCCCAGTATTGATGTTCACACTGAGACTCGAATCCAATAACTGTTTTTTCAAAACGCCAGTATTTTGGTCAATAAGCCACTGAGTTTAGCTAACTGCTAACTTGTTCAATGAGTACGATGTTAATTATCCTTAAAGGTTCGTATTATTTTGTGATTATGTTGAGGGTTATGATTGATTAGTCTCTTACAAATTATATGAAAATTCATCCAAAGTATCTTCTTGGCTTTATTTAATGTAATTTAATACAGAGATACGTGTATTTTAATTAACACTAGACAAAATATCGTCTAATTCCAAATTACGCCTATTGAACATTTGTTCAAATAACTGTTTGAAGCATTCCATTTGTTGAAATTGTGTAACCTTTATTTCCCTTTTATCATTATATATTTGTATTTTTTACACGAGATATAACTTTTGTAGTAAATCAGTTTGGTGAATTAAGGAATGTTAGTCGGCTTTTCCATTTTTGGCCGTCCTATTTCTATTACAAGTTATTAGTCACCCGATGGATTTTACCTATATTCCATGCTTTGTTTGAAATACTCCAATTAAAATCGAGGAATAAAAGTTAACTTACTGATTGTGAATAATCACTATGGGTGCAAAAATTATTTTGCATTATTGATAATGTACGAACTTGCTAGTTTGTTACTGAACTATAACTATTGTCATATTGACTAAGATCTGTGAACCACCTTTCTAACGTGACATGCGATTTTTGGTTCTGATTAGTTGGTTATCAACGAAACGTTATCCTACATCGGATAGGATCTAGTTTCAAATCTAAAGTTATATTAGCTGTGACTCTGGCCTAATGCTCCGGCAACATCGGTCAGACTGTCCTGCCCTCCATGGCTGGTGACGACTGATCCACCAAATGAGGCGGAAGTCCGCAAGGAACTCCAACTCTTGAAACGTTACAAATCACCGGGCCCAGACGACTTACCTCCGGCTCTTTTTAAAGATGGTGGTGACTGTCTGACTAAGGGACTGACGTTGTGTTTACAAAGGTCTGAGAACTAGAGAGCGTACCAACGTCATGGAATAAGTCGATAGTTGTCCCTATCTTTAAAAAGGGTTCACGTCGTTCCTGTAACAACTATCGGGGGATAAGTCTACTTCCGATTGCGTCCAAGCTATTGGCTTCCGTCATACTTCGTAGGTTGTTCAGAACCCGAGAAGGATTGACTCGCGAGGAGCAGGCTGGGTTTCGTTCTGGTCGAGGATGTATTGATCATATCTTCACCCTCCGCCAAGTGTTAGAACACCGCCATACTTATCAAAGGCCAACAATCGTAGTGTTTCTTGATATCAGGGCTGCCTTCGATTCGTTGGACAGAACTGTTCTCTGGGATTGTCTATTGAAGAAGGGTGTGCCTGAGAAGTTCATTAACATCCTAAAAGCTTTATACACAAACACCTCAGGCAGAGTGAGGGCATACAACCACCTTTCTCCACTATTCCATTCAAGAAGTGGAGTTAGGCAGGGTTGCCCAATCTCACCACTTCTCTCGATGACATTCTGGAAATAGCTCTGGTGGATGTAGGTAATGGTGGTGTGGATCTGTTGCCTGGAGAAAGACTTCTCGACCTTGAATATGCGGATGATATTGTCTTACTGTGCGAGAATGTTCAAGCCATGCAATCCGCACTTAATCAGTTGGCAATCAATGTCCGTAGGCATGGTATGTGCTTCGCACCTTCGAAGTGCAAAGTACTCCTTCAAGACTGGCAGGATTCTAATCCTGTACTCACTCTGGACGGTGAGCAGATAGAAGTGGTCGAGAAGTTCGTGTATCTAGGTAGCTGCATAAGTGCTGGTGGTGGCGTGAGTGATGAGATCAATGCACGTATAATGAAAGCCAGAGTGGCCTGTGCCAATCTAGGCCATCTTTGGTGCCTTCATGATGTTAGTCTGGCAGTAAAAGGTCGGATCTACAACGCGTCGGTGAGAGCAGTTTTGCTCTATGCTTGTGAAACCTGGCCTCTCCGAGTTGAGGATGTTAGACGACTCTCTGTGTTTGATCATCGTTGTCTCCGAAGGATTGCTGGCATCCAGTGGCAACACCATGTCAGTAATGCAGAGGTCCGGCATCGTGTGTTCGGTCACAGAGACGATAATGAAATTGGAGTCACCATCTTGAAACACCGACTTCGGTGGCTTGGACATGTTCTACGAATGTCGTCCCAGAGAATTCTACGTCGTGCACTATTTGCCGACTCTGGGACTGGTTGGAAAAAGCGGAGAGGTGGTCAGTATATGACATGGTGTCGTGGTATGAAAGAAAACTGCAATGGGCTAGCTTCTGTTGGTCCTTCACGACTCCCTGGTTGGGGTCCGAGAGACGGTGTAACGCAGTGGCTAGAGACGTTATCAGATATGGCTCAGAATAGAAGCCAATGGCGATCCTGCTGTAACCTTGTTTTACTTTCTTCATAAAAAGTGGTTGTATCTTCCTTAACTGAAAGAATTCTTCTGATTGTACATTTCCGTTTCCCCATTATTATTATTATTATTATTATTATTATTATTATTATTATTATTATTATTATTACACTACCATACACTAAGCTGTGGCCGTTCTTGTTCTTTCTTCTTATACACACCTCACCTTCTTTTTCTCTTCCCATTCTAATTGTTTTGTGTGGCGCATATATATCTGGTGCCCCCTTGTACCAGTATTTATGTGTTGAAATAAAATCAATAATAATTAGCTGTGACTGTGATATCTGAAAAAGAAAACTTAGATGAAACCAAATAAAATGCAAAACCTTTCTTTAAATAAACATAAGGAAAAACGAATATCACTCACTTTACAATTGCTAACACAAGTATTCATACAGAAATGACTCTCAGGTCTTCTCAATCAAACAATCGAAAATTATATCCTAACTAAGCTAAACCTGCAGAGTGCTAGCTGACAAGCACCATAGACACATAGAATATATCTTTGGATCTTCATGGTTTGTTAATAACAAAATTATTTTAAGCTGCAGTAACAATTAAGTGATGAACATATTTAATCTAAGTAAATTGTCACATAAAGCGACACGCAACCATAATATTTGGTGAATTACGGTTACATTTGACTCTCGATTGAACTCATAGGTTATGAATTCTCACTAAAATGTTGAAAAATGTATTTTAGAGTTAACAAAATGGTGAGGATATAACTGCTACTCATTGTGACTTGAGATACGATATTCATACGTTCCATAAACTGACTAAAGTTAAAAATGTTAATTATGAAGTTCAGATAGAATAACCTTATATCTCCATAATCCAAAAGGCTTTGGTTTGACACAGTCAAACTAAGAACTTAGATACCTCCTAGCACAAAATGAAATGAAGATTATGTACATAATAATTTTCATTAGGAAGATACAGTATGCAAGTACAGAAAACAACCCATATGTGTAAACTGATTAGTCATATTTATCAGGTATGTGAAACAATTAATGGACATTCCATTAAAACACAGACAAGTAATCTTTTCGCACTTTTCTAGTTAGTTTTCTTTTCATATTTTCCTCTTTCTCCTTTTTAGAGTTTGTTAAATGTTTCTAATTTATAGTTTGCTTCTTATATTCATCAATCCTAGCGATTTAAGGGGAAACAGACCAACCGCAAATTATAATTGACCAAACATTTTCTCACTTCGAAATATGCAAAACACCTGTTCATTTCTTATTCTTAGACAGTGTAGGAAAACACTAACTGTTTTGCTATCTTTCACATGAAGTATTCTCTTTTATTTATCGTTAAAAGGTTTACCTACAGGCTTCTTCGTATACTCAAGGTATACATGGTGACTGAATTACTGATTCATTATGTTATTTAATCACAGTTAAGATACTGGAACATTTACAGTATAAAAATCGAAATTGCTACCAAGCTGGTAATCATTTGTGCCATTATTTTAAACATTAAGAAGAAATCACAAAGAGATAAAGACCAAGATAGTGAGTCTACAGCTTTTTTAGCATCCAAATGGATGACGAGAAAAATAGTAATGACTGATTAGATAATTTTTTATATGAATAAACTTGCGTTTACCATAATTACCAAGGAATTCAATCAATACATTAATAACAAACTGTAGGGGTTTAAACAAAAATGAACTTGATTCAGAATAGCACATTCCTTTACAAAATGGTATATAGGTCATATTTTGATTGACCAAAAGTAATGATTTTCCAAGTATGAATTACGGTCAGTGAGTGTATCATTATCAAGCTGGACATAATCGTCTTAAAATACTTTATCAAAAATGACCAACAGTTTTGATTTATGTTCTTTCTAAAAAAGGTTATTTTCAAAATATCTGGATATTCAATTTTCAGATAGTTTAAACACCTATTGTCTTATGTCTACGAAGTTGATCCATTCTGTTTTATGTTAACTCATCATAAAATAACTAACATTTCTCATGAGTTATATCTTAGTGATGTCAAGCCGTGTGACAAAAATGATAATCTTCAAGTCATGAGATTTGTTTCCATTTACTTTTCAACAAAATCGCATGACACTTGTGTAGCCCCGAAATACGAAGGCATCAATTTTTCTCTACACAAACAATGCTGACTAAGTCTAGTTGGGATAAGTCATAATGATTGGTTTAAATCGCTTAATCTAATGGGATCAAAACACCAATTTATTTTTCGTTCTGTGTATATGATCATAGACCAATTGTGGTAGGTGTTTCTTTAAGTGAGACATTTAGAGGTAGCATTAATCCAGTACTTACTTATTTATGATATTCGATAATCAAGTGTGAAAGCTCTATGTAGTTCGATTTCGAAAACCTCTTAACTGTTAAAAGTCCCAAGAATTTTATTATTATTTTCTGTTACGATGTCCATGAATAACTACTGAATTTTATCAACGCGTTAAAGACCAGAAATGATGTTCATTCAAAGGGATATAGTTGTTGGACATCATATTAAAGCGCTAAATATTGATTGTCGAAATTTACTGTCGATTATGTATGACGTTATAAAAGTAGTAAATAATGATAGCCTGTTTATGTTATCGGTGTATAAGTCCTATTCAAATCCGAAAGCTATTTATTTTAGTTATCAGACCGTATTTTTAGTTTCAAAAGTTCGATTCAAGTTTCTTTTATTTTTGTTATTGTATGGTACTTTCAGACCAACTTGATGTTTCCTATTTCAACACCATGTGGGGTGGGATGTGGGTATTAATCTAAAGTCTTGAACTGGGAAGAACGTATCTGTTTATTACATCTTTCATTTCATTGCTTTTCTAGCAGAGGACAGTTAATGAATAAACCTACCGTCAAAAATATTAACACTGTATTGTTAATATAAAAAAGGAGAAATATATAAATATTATTCTATTAATATATGTAACTCATTGATTTTGCCTAGTATCTACCTTTAGAATTTCTATGTTATATTTTGTTTTATCCGGAAACGCCTATCCATTAATTGTCTATACACGATGTTTTTAGTTAGTACCTTTTCTATCTGTACACAAATCTTTCGGTCAGGCATCAATCTTAAGATTCATTTTGTCAACTGAATGTTTAACATATTTTCATTTAAATTATAACTCATCGACGAACCATGTTGATTAAAACGTAAAAATGATTGCATAGAAAAATATAAAACAAAACACTACTGAAATTTTACAGCACTTACCCTATACACGTTGCATTTTAATGGAAATATTCACTGATGTGAATGGTGACCTTTCATGAAATTTGATGATATATTAATTAACAAGTTGAATTTATGGAATTAAAGCCAAACAACTTAGGTCAACTTAACAATTAGATTGTTAAAATAAACTAACGTAAAGCATTCAATTAAAACTTGGGTAATCCGTAATTTTAAAATTCATTTGAAAAATGGTTTATTATTTTCAAACTAGTATTCTACAATAATAAACCGTAAACATGTTATACTGAATTGAATATTCTTGCATTTGCTTAAACGTTAGAAGTGTACAATTTACTATTCTTGTAAATAGTTGCTAGGATGTACCTGAAAAAATCATGGGTCTTTTCTGAAGATTAGTAATCGTTTTGATTAGAAAAACTGAGTTTTCTTAAGACTTCATAAGAATTTTCTGATAATTAGCCGTTATCACAAAATACTTTTATAAAATAGTCTCAAACTACTCAAATAGAGTGCATTTCTTTGGAATGCTAAGTCATTTAATAGAATATTTATATTCCACCTTATGAATAACAGATGTCATTTATGACTGACAAATAAAGAAAAACGTTATGACTAACTTTCATATGTATAAATCTTAAGTGGAATAATGTTCATATCAGATGCGTGATCGATATCCTATATTATTGATTGATAACATCGCATTCAAATTCAGTGATTTATTTTCTAGAAGGCGATTATATGAAGCGTATCGATTATGTTAAAAACTTTTTGTCTTATTCAGTTACAGAACGAAGATCTAATGTCATTCTGCGAAGCTTCATTTAGAGTTACCGTTTCTCAGCAACACAATGAACGTTAAACAGTAAAATTGTATGTAGGAACCAGTATTTCTGACTTTTGTAGCCATACGAATACTGATTTAGGTATTTGTAAGTAAATTTAGTTACCCATCAGTGTTAACATATTTCAGCAAGAATATTCATTAACTTAATCTAGAAAATAATTTTTCAATCAAAAGGAATAACCTCATTTCATAATATCAGTCATTTGAAGTAAATACAATCATAATTCAAAATACAAGAAATCAAGTTACATATTTTACACACAGCCTACAAATATACATTTACATCTGTTTTTAACCTGAAAAATAGTGAACAACTGATCGTAAATAAAAAATTAACATTCACTTAATAGTGCTTGCAACAATAACAACAACAATAAAAAAATCACAGCAATGATTCACTTAGTCTGACTTTGTAGTAAAATATTTTAGTCTGTTTACTTTACTAAAAAAAGAATACAGCTTTTTAAGTGTAAGACAAATCAAATGATTTTATATTAGATTACTTTATTTGAGTTTTTGTATGAAGGTCAAAGTGATCACAGGCAATAAAGTTTGAAGATTATAGTAATGATTATGACAATGATGGATTGCATTCTCTGTATTCAAAATAATGTGTGTTGTGCGGGAAGTGTAAATACGTTTATTTACCATTCAATAACAACGTCAATAGTAATATAAATGATTCGTGTACAATATGGAAACCAATTCATACGTACTTATTGTTACCTGTGAGGGCTTGAATTATTGTATTCTATTGGGTCCTTGAACTATTGCCTTGACACTGTCTGCATTTAAAAGTTGATTAAACTTTAAATGGTGACTTATTGTAAAATTCCGTTCATGATTAAGTTGACGGTTGCAAAATATGATTGAAACTGAATTATAAGGTTTAAAATGACAAAAAAGAATAAAAGGTGAAGTGAATATTTATTGAGTGATAAAAAGTACATCACAGTGTTAGGTGGTTGCCAATTTTATTGTTCTGAATGTTCTTTTAATCCTGGCTTAATATTATTTGCCTTAAGTAAAGCATGAGCAACCGTGTAGACATCCTTTAAAATTATTTCTTACTTATTGATATTTTAATTATTCTTCATGGATGAGAAATTTTCTGAAATATTATGTAATGTTTATGCATAAATGTCTTTGGAAATAACCAATACTATCATTTTAAGACTGTAAGCAGCTCAAGAAAAGCCGAAAAAATTAATAAATTTATCATATCCTGGTACATTCGTTCTCGATTTACTAAAATTTACCAACTGGGAAAATTGTACCAATTGATATTCTTGACACGGTTAACGTTCTTAAGAATCAATATATATGTATGATAAAGTGCGCTTTTTATTATATGTAAATATGAATTTCTGTACTGTTCTGTTATTTTATTCTTGATTCTAATGCTTTGTATTGAAGTGCTAATGTTAGGTTGTTCAAGTTACAATGTGACAAATGGATGTTTGTTATCCAGTTCTATTGATATATTAGCCCATTTGGTTGAAATCTCTATCACATGTTCACATTTTACTTGACAAATAAATTTTCACAATATTTTTCAGTTACTGATTTCGCATTTTCATATTTACCGTTCATCTACTTAACCTGTTAATATAATGCTTCTTAGACTATTATCACTCAATCTCTGATTATATATTAATTTTTGCTGATTACAATAGTACAAGTAGAAATAAAAAGAATGAATTGCATATGAATAGTGAAACTATTATTCCGATAGAATTTAGTACTCTTGATTGAATTCAGTCATATCATAGAAGATCAATACTATCAACTGAATACTAAGTGTCTTATGGAATTCTTAAGTAGATCTTTCAGAGTAAAACGTTAAAATTAAACAAACCTGATCCCTCTATTTAAACTACCATGAATTATATTTTGTTCTTAATTAAAAACGAAGTCATTATCCTCTTAGGGTGCAAACTATCGTAGAATAATTCTTTTTTATAGAATTCACAGGTTAACTTGTGATAGTCACGTATTTATCAGTAAGTGAGCTGAAAAATCTTCAGCCTAAAAGGGAGTTCATCGTACATGGTTGACAAACTTCAGTGATGTAATTTATTAAGGTTTTGTTACAGACAACCATTTGTACAACAAGAGTAGATAACTGAAGATTACATTAAAGATTAAGCTTCAGAAAAATGATGCTTATTTAATTTGATTCTTTGGTACAATACCCTATCAATAATTTTGACTAATAAGCGTATTAAAAATCATTGCACTCGTTTGTAATTCCACAGCTTTCAGAATAGATTTTTTTTAAAATGAATGTTTCCCTTAAATCACCATGTCTTTATATGTAAATTGATATCATGGAAGGGATTCAAGTTAAGAGTTTAACATAATAAACTTAAGGACTTAACTCTAATAAAACTAGGTCTAAACATGGTTACGGATGTTTTTGTATTATATGATATGAATTTGAATTGTTAATATTTTTATTCTTAGCAGTTAAAAAGTTGTTTTCTCACAATAATGTACATCTATCTGTCAGTCAATCATTGTTATCATACATAAACAAAGACCTCGACTTTATAAACCTATTTTTGAAAAAAAAAAACGAACTGAAATATTCAATTTCTACCATATGATAACATTTTAAAGTTGAAATATAATCGCACTATACATTTCGAGCGTGATACTGTTCACAGAAAGGATCTATTTACGATATTTTATACGACTATACAGCTTGATAATAAATCCGTTGAAGAGATCCTTTCTCTGAACTTCTTGATTTGAAGTTTTATAAATTTAATAAAAATAACAGCCACTATTCTCTTCTTTCAAGATTTCAGTCGATAATCTCACAAGCTCATTTCGTATCAATTTCAAATGTTTATTATGTTTATTAACTGGTTACATTTACTTAAAATTAAAGTAAAATGTTATTCTTGATTAGAAATATCATTTGGAACAGCTTAAATGTTATCAAGTTAAATGTAGTACGACTAGTGTATTCTGCTTTTCTAATAATAAAGACTGCTTAACATTTCTGTGAAATGAATTTTTGTAAGATTTAAGTTCATCGCAAGCTATACTTATAATAAGAATGAATATAAATTGTGAGGATCGTGTGAAAATTACATTTTTCTTTGGACAATATTTCAAATTCATCTGATCAATGTTCATTGTCCTTTACAAATATCAGTTTTGCTTACGATTATGACTTTATTTATACAAAAATCATAGCTTTATATTTCGCATTGACTAAATTTGAAAATGTGAACCACTATTGTGAATACCGTTTCGAAAGTTGATGTCAAAATACTGGTTTCAATTATTCTTCTATATGTTAGTACATTTTGAGCTAGTTGATTAAGATGTTCATTTGCATTTTACCTTGAGGTATAAATTTAAATTGACCTTCATTGGTTTCAATGAACATTATAAAATCATAAAAATCAAATACCATACATATACATTAGACTGATATTTCCAACACTATCCTGTAGAAGGCTTATGGTATGCTTTATCAACTAAACTAGCAACCAACTATTAATCTGATTATTTCTTGTTCCTCAATTATTTAGAAAAATTAATTTTGATACATTCAACGAGAAGTATTCTGTTATTTGAATTCAGTGAACGTTAGGATTTATTGAGGATCACTTCAGCTCAGTATTATTTTTAAAATTTAACGTTTTACTAGAATTTTTAGTTCTGAATATTGAGTAGTAAACAGTGTCCATCTTTTTACTAAGTTTTTCTAAAATATTCACAAAATGTTTATTTGTAAAATATTTTATTCTGCGTTTTGATTATTGCGAAACAAATCAATGTATTATTAAATAATTAATGATATATATATATATATATATATATATATATATATATATATATATATATATATATGTTAATACTTACGGATATACTTCAAGAAGACAGACCCTCTAGATCTGAAGCTAGTCAGAAATGACTGGTAAAACGAACAACTTATGACCAAGTAAGGTAGAGAGAAACTTCATTTTCAAATGCATGAAATTTGAGAGTTTCCTTGCATTTGTAGAAGTTTAAAAGTACCTTGATATGCCAGATAGTCGAGTCTTATACATCCACATTTAAGGCGACGGATCTAATAAACCTAGTGACTATAATCTAATGAGTAATAACTGTTAAGCGTTGCTTAGTGGTCTTTGTTCCTTTTCAGCTATTTCAGTTCATAAGATTAACTTTCCCATTAATCTGGTTACCAGAACTATTCCATCAAAATTAGTCAATCTTTTGCAAATCGGTTTAAATAAGGTTTGATTTGATAAATAAATTACTAAACATATGGGTCTGTTAAGTAATTAGATTAAATAACTTAATCAACAGTTAATTTATCCACTCAGGTATATCAAAATGAAATTATAAACACACGTATAAAGACATACTTGAATAAAATAAGTGTTAATACAATTTTTTATTGATTTAGTTATATAATGTTTGAGGTATAATTTAATGTTCTGTTGGGAAACAGATAGACAAAACTGTTCTAAAATTAAACATAAAACTCTTTGAAAAGGATCGAATAATGAAACATGATGAAGAAAGCCTCGTTAGCATTTCTATGGAACAAAGCTTTGAATACCACGGTTCTTGCCACCACTAGAGAAGATTTTAGATAAATGTAGAATATTTATTTGATTTTCTTAACACTACTGAATATATAACAACTACAAGTACCACACAACAGAATGCAGAAAAAACACTAGTTAACAAGTAATCATTCTACCCTTTACAAATAAATGAGATCAAATGTGGGTTTTGTCAAAATAAAATGCTGAGTTGTTGTCGCTATTCAAGATTGAATGATGTCTTGAATAAAGTGAACAAAATGTTTAGCTCAAAGATAAAGATTAGTGTATATTCAACAGATAAGTAGAATGTTTGTGGCATTGAATATGACGTTATTTCCTTTAAGATGATCACAAAAATTCACAACTCAAGCTATATTTATATTACAACAAAATATTCCTATAAATTGAAAGGAGTCCCAAATTAGACAAAAAGTGGATTTCCCTGTTAATCCCAGTCTAACTTTATTAAAAAATTGTAACTAAAAGCAATATCGAGACAATCTGCTTAGGAAACACATATGACGGTCGAGACTGACCAATTGCATTCCTTAATATCAACGACGGTAAGGCTCAGACGCTTATATACATAAAATATCTTGATAATTAGTGTGTTAGTGATATGAAATCAGAGTCTGACTTATCCCTTTCTTGGGGTTCATACGCGTAAAAATTTAAGTGACACGCTCATGCTAGTTTTATGGACATTGTTCAACAAGGTAATATGTAGTCAATGAATGAATAAAGATAAGATCTTCAGAAGACATAGGTTTCTTGACGGAATGCATTTTTTCACAAATGTTCATTTATAATACAAATGTGTAGAGCAGCTAGTGCATAGAGCCCGCTATTTCACTTACCAAACGAACATGGAATTTCATCGACAGAAATGTGCTAATTTTACTTAATGATATAACCCAATGCTATTTAGAGACGCTTGTTCAAACAATCCTCAAGTTACAGGCTTTATATTAAAAATTTGTAATCTAATAAAAATTATTATGTTCTCAAAGACTTAGTAATTAATGGTAGATAATTTTATTAGCTTTTGAAAATATTTTGTAGTCCTACAAAACTTTTGACTTATTTACTGATATAATTGAAATGTGACATTACTTATCACAATGTTTATCATAGAGAAATTCTGAACTGTCAATTGTTATATATGAAAAGCTTAAAATAAAAAATAACCGAGCTTTGACTTCATGACCGATCTCCGATTAAATATTTTCTTTTATGCATGTTATTATTATTACTATTTGGCAATTAAGATGAATTTACTATGAATAGCTAAATGAAAACTACTCTGTATGTGAGTATGAGTTTGATCATCAGTAAGCATCAACTAAACAACCACTGAAGTGAGCTATTCAACAACAAAAGAACTTAAGATCATAGGAAATCAAACCTGACTATTTTATTTTATACGATAGACACGTTATTATTCAATCAGTGGGATCAAATCTGTTAGTTTACATTTTTATCATTGGTCGATTGTCGTTATGATGTGACCATCGATCATTGACAGCGGTGAGGATTCCTCCTTACATTCAGGTTCCATTAACCTGTATCTCTAGTTTCAACAGTTAGAACATTGCATAATCCAAATCAAGGCAGATCAATAATTATTTTCTTATCATTACTCAACAAGATAGCGTTCAAAAAATAACTAGCCAAAATCTTCAGAACGTCGTGAAATGGTTTTTTATTTTCAAATTTACATTTAAGAGAGAAATTAACCTAAAATATTGTGTGACAAGATGAGTCCTAACAAATAACCTACTACTTGTTTATGTAAATAATTCTTGATGCCTATTTATACCTTTAAATTAAGAAATTTTATCCTTCACATTATTCATTACTTGTCATTTCATAAGTTTAAACCCTAAAAAGTATTATTTGTGCAAACAATTATCCTTAAACGGTTGTTGCAACAATTTTCTGATACTTGTTTGATTGCATGGGGATCTTCATCACAGGATTAACTAAACTGTTGATAAACATTTTGATGTGTTGTTTTCCATGACTCCGTTGTGCAGAGTGATATAAAGAGTATCTGTAGTCATCAGAACCAATAAATTTTAAACTAGATAATTGACTAGTGCTTTAACACAAACAGAAGATAAACCAACTAAACTGTTGTCTGGTTTGATTAAGTTCCTCCCTGCATTACATTATTCACCCGGATGCTGATGCTGTATTTAGACTAAGGCTAAACTATAACTTACTTTAATCACGTTTCATTATTCAATCTGTCGAGCTTTTTACTAGCTATAGTCCCTTTTCATGCATATATAAACAGATATATTAACCAAAGATTCTAAACGATGCATTATTTAAGTGGGAGAAAATGTGTTAAACTCATAATTTGTGTAAAATCAGTTTGCATTGATTTATAATAATTATCTATAATTCATAATCTAAGTGGACTATCGGGTTATATTATTCAGGTTTTTAATATACATTTTATTCCTTCCTTTATAGTTAACAAACAGGCTTGAGTACATTTAGTACTGACATGTGTATACATTCAGCTGATAAGTCTCAAGTAAAATAAGGTTCATGAATTTTGTTATTAATTATTACTATACAAAATATTTGATTTCACTGGTAAATTCTATCACATGAAACAAAATTTATTTTCAATATTCTTAGTTTAACAATTTAAAAAAATGTACAACACATCCTAACGAATAATATAAATGATGGTCCTGATAAAAGCCAACAATAAAGAAAACATAACATTGAAATGACCTTATTACATTAGTTCAACATGTTCTCATGATCAAGATAATGATTACGTGTAACTGGTAAAGTTGAAAATTATTTCTGAAATAATCCTAGTCTAAACTCAGTGTATACATTTAAGTTGTAAGCTTTCAGTTATACAACAGTGAATTTGTATGATGCATAGAGAAAAAAATTATCAGGATATACAAACATTAATCAACAAATTTTGCAATAAACAATTCAAAAATACCTTATATTTTATCATATTATTTATTTTTAGCTTGCTTGAGAGGTGAATAATAAGAGAAGGAATACACAGTTTATACGCGATCGTATACATATATTACAGTTAACGGGTCATTTATATGCCATGCATAACTGACCTAATCATACAAGATTTATTTTGATTGTTTAGCTTACATAGTGAAATATAAGCAACTTTGGCATTAAGCAATCATTGAAACCTAATGTAAAACTTGAAAATGTGACTAATATTTATCGTTCAATCCTTAGCAGAACTTGGGATGAGATTTGAGTACACAAACTAGCTTAAATTTAATAAATTCACAATTTCATAAAATCTAAAAGTTACAATCACAAAAATAGACTGATCAGTTTCTGAGTTGGAATCATTTATCATGCGCATTTTTTTAGGTGATCATCAACATTAAGGAACCAATTCAAGGTTGAAGTACCAATTTTCGTACTTGATACATGCGCACTAGATGTATATATTTATCACCAAAAACATATCAAATTAATAAACAGAAAATTAACTTGTCATAAAGGATAATTTTTGTTGACGACCGTTTTACTATGAAATATAACGAAAGTCCATGATGAACACCTTCGAATACTCAGGTGGGGGACAATGTATTCTTAAAATAAAATTACAGAATCTTTTGGTAAAATATGAGAACCATACACTGAATGTTACATTTGCGAATTTCCATCATTTGTCCTTCACACTCTATATGATTCTTCCAGTTCACAATTCCGTTCTATTTCCCCTTCCATTCTCTTAAACTCGATCTGCTTAGCCTTCTGCTGCCAGCCATTCAACCTTTGATTAGTGTTACATTCTACACATATCTGTTGACATAAGTAGCATACACCACATGGTTATCACTGAAAGTCTCAGCCTACTGAATTCATAAGTTTATATTTTGAAGAGCACACTGTATGATAATGATATGGACGTAATTATACAAATAAATACTGTAGTATTCATATGAAACGGTTTTAAATGATTAAATGTCTGCATAAAATTATTTTAAAAATATTAATATGCGACTACTGAAATATGTTAAACCTTAACAAAGTGCATGAAGTTTCCATTACATGGAAACTTTTTTATTTTATTTTATTTGAACATATAGATATTGGTACAAGGAGGCACCAAATACATATGTGCCACACAAATCTCACTTGATTTGTGTGAGGGCTATGATACTGCTCAGGTGCCCAAACCGAAACAGGTGGTTTTCTTAGGGAGCCACACCCAAAACCTTTGACCTAAAGGTCTAATCCACAAGGCAGTGGAGCTTCGTAAGTAGATGCAGTCCCATGGAAGCCGGTGACCAACGATTGGTTCATACACCATTTGTTCCCTCAGGATACTGCAGCCCATGTACACCATTGGTTTGGAATTAGGGTTTTCCAACTCCTCTAGGTGGACTCTCCGTGTCCATCAACCCGGTTAAAGCTCCGGACATTCGGTTTTTGTCCTCTCAATTTCGTGAACAACACCCCAGCCACGAGAAGGCAGTGAGTAGGACTTCCCTGGCAGAGGCTATATACGTGTGGCCATGTGAGAACATTTCGAGAGGGTGAGCGGACTCTCACCACTCTCGGCCGTACCAGGGCATTTGGGGGCATCGCTCCTAGCTATTGCATACTAAATATATATCCTTAGTTAAGATTATCTTCATCTTATGATTGAGAGTCACTTTATAGTAAAAATAAACTAGTGTGCCATGCAAATATTGATTAACAGCATAAATAATTTTATTTTTGTTGTTTGAATCATAGACGGACTTTAACAAAACAACCATTAAAATCTAGGAAGTACTCAAAGGTTACATAATATTTTCTTACTTTTAATTAGAAGCATAATCAATAAATTAAAGAGCGTACTACCAACACTAATGCTTTGCGGTTGCATTGTCCTCTATAATATTTGAAATTTGATTACTACTGAATTAACAAAAGTAGCCAAGGCGTCACTCAGTTGGTGAATAGGTATTTTGTGAATTGTATCTAGAAAAGCCCTTCCTCATGGATTTACTCACCGCAGGTCGTTTGATATAAAGAGGTATCAAATTAATGGACTAAGCTTAAAATTTGTTAGGATATTCGATTGACTGGAATAATTACCTAGTCCAAGATATCACATTGTTAAGCTGCCAAGACTATGTGGCTGTGTAATCTATTAAGGAATAGGAACAGTATGTGAATTGTATCATCTTTTCAGTATTTTATTCTGAACTGTAGTCTAAACGTTATCTTATTACATATAGGGTTACAGTCGTTCACTATATATTACGATGGGTTCAATTATCTGCTCCGATTAATGTATAGCTATATGACAGATTGGTTTTTTATCCCAAGAAATTAAGTATAATTTTCCATAATGTTTCAGAGCTATTCATACCATTTATGGAGGTTTGTCTTTTATTAGCGTTGATGTCCAAGATTGTATTTGAACGGTTTCTGTTGGTTAAATAAGATTTTGAATGAATGCAAGGATAATTTATGCAAGCACAAGCTTTGGGTATATTTTTCTAATTTACACTACTTACTTACTTACTTGTTTACTCCTCGTTGTCAGGTCTCGCTGAGTTCCTAATCTTGACTTGTCTGATGGCTATCCTAATTTCTTTGATCGTTGTTGGAGTGACATCTATAGGAAGATCTGTTTGTGCTGCTTTGATGTTCAATGGCTTCAGCGGGGCTGTTCTATCCAAGAGTTCCTCGAAGTATTCTACCCATCTGTTCTTGAATATCAGTGATTGTCTTGCCTTTTTTGTCCTTGACCAATCTCCCTGGTTTAGTATATTTCCATGTCAGTTTCTTTGTTATGTCACATAGTTGTTTCGTATTTCCTTCTCTCGTGGCTTTCTCCGCTCTCGTTTCTAGATCGTCCACATGTTTCTGCATGATATCTTTATAACTGCAGTTGCCTGTTCCGACTTTGTCGTTTATGTGTCTCATTAGGATGGTCAGGTCCTCTCCTGGGCACTTCGCTATGATGGATTTCCAGCCCACACAATTTATAATTATTGTAGGACATAGAAATTCTTTTTTTACTAATAATAACAGAGTATTTAGATACACCATGGTTAGATAAACTGAATTATTTGATGTTATTATTCAACCGGTGCAAGTGACGTAACAACTGAAACAGTAGTCTTTAATTAAACAAAAAATAGCCTAGAACGAATAAACCATTTGTTAAAGTACAGTGTTCGCTTTTTATAGAAAATAGACATGATGACAAACTTTTTCATCTAAATGTCCTCGACACAATTCTTTTTCAAAATGGATCACATTTGTTTTGGGTTATTTGTAACCAAATGGATACTAAATAGAACAACGCTTCGTTATTATCATGTATTGACTAATAGAGAGTAGTAAGCTTTTAACTCTCGAGTTTCGGTTTGTTATTATAGAATAAATAAAGATATTGAATGATTTTTCCCCCTTATTAATAACATAATAATTATTGTCACTGTTATTTAATTAGCATCTACTTATTGACTACTTTCGTCTTATTTCAAGTTGATTTTTTAAGTTTGCGACACATATCAAGTAATAAGTTATTTCTTTCTCATATGAACTAAAGTTATTAGTTTAAATTAGTGCTTCGAATTCATTACTGATTTACTCAGCTTGTTTACTTGAATGAACACAATGAATAAACTTTAATTAATTTTAATCATGAAATACATTCCATTTCTGTCAATTGGTTACAAACTTTATGGAAATTGAGATTAAAAGCTTATTTAAAATCGATATCAGATTGAAATATTTCCTAAACATGTGCTTCAAATAGCTAACATCATATCTAAGATACATGTGTACAACATCATTACCGTACAAAACTTATTTTTAAATTACTTAAGTCTCTATAAACCATTGGTTCACTTGATTTAACGTACTGCTGAACTAACTGAAATGATCACGCTTCACCTTAGCTCAGTGAACCAAAACGTTAATCCTAAAACACTTAAGCTCCTGGGGACTAAACAATTATTCGACTGACTTAGTTTATGAATTTCTGTTTGGATATTTGTACTAAAATCGTCAGATTAACACGGGTGATCACTCAGAACTAAATATTATTCTATTTGTCTAGTGTTTTGTTTAGGTTAAAAATGATATTAGTTGCTTTACAGCCTTCAATCAGGCCGAATACTTCAGCCAATCAAGCGAATAGTAGCTACCCGATTAGTTCTAATTATAACACTAATTAACATGCACTCTAATACCAAGGCAACCAACAGTCCACTTAAAATGACAAGTATGCATTAGCATGAAATTTATGTTTCGAGTTCCTTAAAGACTGAATTCATTTACCAATATATTTTAAACGAGTTAGTTATCCTATGACAAATCAATAATAATCAATAAAATTTACATAAATAGATGTAGTCAATAATCTTTCAATTCTTCCTGTCTATGCAAACCATTACTGATTTAGTCCATAAGACCCATTTTAATATGCAAAACCTGAATCTGGATTTCTAGTGTTTGACAGGTTGAATGTTTTCATTATCATCAAAATAATACCATTCTAGACAGAGAAGGAAAGTCATGGGAGTTTAGTGAAAAGACAAATCGTGTGAATAACACACAATCCAGTGAATTTTTCTTACTACAAAATGTTATCCGGAGAAAATGTCTAGAGCGACGATAATTAACGAAACCATATATACCTCTTCGTTCGAACAAGCCTAGTAGAACTATTTTTCTGCGAAATTCCTTAATGGGATCGAAGTAGAGTTCTGATTTTATTTTACCTGAAAGATTAGGTTTTATGCGATACGACATAATACTACTTGCACACCATGTACTATAATATCATATTACATATTTAACAAAATGAAAATTTGGCAATATTAATTCATACTCCTAAATAAATTTAATCAGTGCTGGTCTTCGAATTCATAACTCACAAAATGTGCTGAATGGTATCAATTTGTTTAAAAATGTTTCGATAAACTGTCTGTTACTTGAAAATTACACCATTTATTCACAGTTTTTGATTGTCGCTTTTTTCCTGCTTACTTTAATTAAAAAAAACTTTTACTGTATTCACACCATGCATTGATTTCAAATTATAATATTTCTCACTTGCTTTTATCTGTTAGTTGTCTAAATTTCTAAGGTAAAAAATAAACAAACTTTTAAGGAAATAAAATTTGCTATTAAATTACTTTTATATTTGATTGTCATTCTTGAAACTTGTGTCAACACTTGATATATTTACTATTTGGTGTGAAAACAATATTAAATTAATTGTTTGATCAAGATTATTGATTTATTTGGTTGTTTTTTGGAAATCTTGGAAATCATTACGAATTAACTATCGAAAACTAAAAGACAAATATAGTTGTTTCATTCTGGTTTAAAACCACTTAAAATCGTGCATCTACGATTTCCAGTATAGGGTTGTGGAGATTGTTGAGTTATTGATTAAGATCTTGAACCGATTGATGTTAGACTACCATTGAAAACCTATAAATATAACTATGTAGAGCTGAAGGTCTCATATGAGGCTGGAGGTTCGCCATTGGTAATTTGAATGGTTCGGCATTGCTTTGAAAAGTTTTGCTGACTGTTTATGCATAAAATTGGTTTGCTTGTTAACCGATTTCATTCATACCGGTGGTTGCTTTTTAGTGTTCTCAAGGGCCATTGTCATTGGGGCATTGTAAGGCATGTCGCCATTGCTAACACTAATGAGTTTGACTGTCGTGTAAGCGGAATAGGTCAACTTTGGCCTGTTCGTGCTGTGCATAATTGATTCACGCGATCATTGATCGAAATAACTATACATATGACGTGAATGTGTATATGAATGGTGAAAATGGTCCACCAGAGTGCTTGGTACCTGTGTGGTTGCGCAACAGGATTGAGCTGTACTATTCAGATTGTGGCATCAAAGCCCATACGGTGTCTGGTTCTCTCGTGAAGCGGGAATAAGCTGTGCTGCTCGGGTTATAAAATGTAAGCCTGGGCGGTGTCTGGCTGTCCTGTTAAACGGGAATGAGCTGTACTGTTCGGGTTGTCACATGAAAGTCTTGATGGTGTCTGGTTCTCCTGAAAATTAATGTAAAATTACCCTGGCCCACAAGGGTATATTATATAACTATACCTATGAAAACCTTATTGTGGTACTCAGCAGTGTGCATCCACGAACCCGCTCACGGGATTCGGTCCCAGGGCCTTCAGTTTCATGCGCGAACTCTTAACCTCTAGATCACTGAGTCAGCATCCAACGGTTCAAGATCTCAACCATCTACGATTCGACGCGAGACATAATCCAGGATTTATAATTATTAAGTAGATCATGAAATCATTAAAGCTGGGAGCTATTGGATCGTGTTGGGAGACCTGAGGCTTCTGCGTTAGGACATTTATGGAAATTGAGATATGCATTGTTGAAGTACTCCAATCTTTATTTTGTCAGTCTGGTGAAATTTCCCGTTTAACCAACAAACTCTAATAGTTATCTCACTTTGTCGAGAGCATCTATCTTTCACTGTTTTCTTTCGACAATTCTGTATCACCAAAACATAGATTCTTTTTGAATGAAAATGTACATGTACTCTGAATTTCCCAGTATTACGATTCTAAATTTCATTCACTAAATGAATTTTTATAAAAAAAACCCACGGAAAATAAACCTTTATTTGTTGATTTCTTGAAAACCTCAGTGCTAGAAACATTAAATTTAAAAAAATACAATCTTGACCCAAAATTTGGCACGGAACTTCAGTAAATCAGTTTCATTTCCTCATGATAATAGTCCTATCATTCCAATATGCTCAAATAATTAAATTTATAACTCAGTTGACCTCCAGGTAATTGTTTTGTTTGTAACAAGTACTTTATAAAATTTTGTATAAAGTTTATATTATACCCTGATTAAAACGAATTCGTTCCATACTTTAGATTCTGAACGTTGTCCTGAATTAAGTCAGCAGCCCTTCTATCAATCACTCAATTTCATAGCTACATAAAATAACGGTAAAACAGAAAACTGTTTTGTTGAACCTCTACTATCTGTTCTGTGAATGAACTAATGCTGAGAAATACATCGGACAGTTCGGTCAGAATTGATCTCAAAGTTTAAGTTATTGAGACTATCAAAAGGCGTTGATTAATCAGAAAGACTATTTGGTTATTTTGAACAGCATGTATATTATAATTAATTAAAGCAAGTTTAGCTAGGTTGATTATATACATCGTTACCTCTCATAATTGTAGAAGCATAGTTGATAAACGAATTTCTAGACAATTTATCAGAATATAAATACTGACAATTCGAAGGTTAGTTTTAACTTAGTACGAAGTGTAATCCCAATTATGGTTCGTTATAATATTACACTACTCACTGGTAAAAAAACGATAAATATAACGTATCTGAATTGCTGATTAAGATTTATAGTAAAGGTTCTTTTTGTTTATGTTCATTCAATGAATAATGATTGTAAATTATATCTTGTTTAATTAGATGTATTATTTATTTTAATTTGTAATTGTATAGTAAACATCACGTGATAATTTTTGATCAATATTAAATAAAATCGAAATCTTGATTATAACAATTACTAGTCGCAAAGCTTGTTGAAATCTATTGCTTACATAAAGAAAACAATGGACTTTATGGTTTATAAGTAATCATGTGAAAATCTATATTATGTATATCTTAACAACGGGAACAATACACAATTGATATACATTCCAATAATACATTCAATCTGTTACACAGGGTTAAGTAACATTGACAATTTGATGTGTTTACAATTGAGTCATGTCATTTGTCCTTATACGTAAGAATGGCTTGACACTTTTGGATGAGAGACCAAATGAATAGCTGTTGTGAATGATACCAAGCCTAAATAAATTTAAAAGGTTATTTTCATGAAGAACAAATAGCTTTCAAAAATGAAAATATAGACTACTAAAGAATGTATGGTAATACACTTCTTCCTATCGTACCAGAAATGATTACCTTATATTTTTGTTTGAATGCACATCAGATTGTAAGAATTTCAATAGTTGGTTAAATGAAAACATTAAATCTTAAAGCGATTTCAACCCTACATGTCGGTGAGATGTAACAGAGAAATGATCAATTAATAACCTGTGTATGAAGCTTGTTTGTGTCCAGTAACGTATGAAACTTCTAAATTCAAGTAAAATGGATTACATGTTCAAACATCTAGTTTTATTCACTGTTCACTAGAATTTCAGAAAATTCACTGAAATGTCTAAAAATGAACAATTCACATCTCATAATGGGGATGATGGACTAGTGCGTTGTGTAGGTAGTTGTATTACAAAATAGTTTTCATGATCGAGTGGCATCAATCATACAAGAAAACATTATACACCTGTTTCGTTCTAGTAAAAGACTTACCAGCATGTACTATTTACGATTCGCTATTTATAATCTGTTTGTGAGAAAACTTAACCTTAATGTAATATGAACCTCTCCATGAACCACTAAAGCAAATCTATTCAACTCAAAACTTTAATGTTTTAGTTATACACAATATATATATATATATATATATATATATATATATATATATATATATATATATATATATATATATATATATATATATATATTCAAAATGCTGTTAGCTACTTGAATATTATTGAATCCCTACACATCAACATACACATACACATTTATATATGTTTACACTCATGCATACAGTCCATTGTAACGCAACAGTGTGACGCAACTGCTAACTTTTTCTATTACGAATAGTTTAAATGACATGCTGTTTTGTGAACAAATACATTGAGGTTAGTTTTTGCCTTTCTTAATTTAGTCGATTGGTCAAAATAAAATCAATATGTGAAAATACTGTAAATCAATATTAATCTCCTTAAACTTATAATACACGATGACATTTTATTGGTTTCATTTCAGACTTGTTCTAAAAACATTTTTAACTAAACAAGTAGTTTTGTGAAAATTCTTACTTAAAGAATAACTTTTGTAAGTTTTAGTAAGATTTATATCAAGAATTAAAATCACTGTAGCGTGAATTAACTGACATTTAAAGAATTTCATTTACTGTATCATGTTATTGAGAAAAGACTGTTAAACCCAGAATATAAGAGTTGTCAGTTCAACCTGAGGTTTTGAAATGTAGTATGTGATTTCATGAAAATCTATGAAAACTTGATATAATATTTACTAATTAGTTCTTTTTTGTTTTCCCTACGAATATCTCGTTGATTTCGAAAAGTATATAAGACCACTGGTTATTTACCCAATGAAACGGTTCATAATATCCTCGCAAAAGAATACACTTTAATATTGTATTTCCTCGATATCGGTTCAAGGACTTGAATATTTTTCTTCAACCAAGACCGATTTCACATTTTAAACTTTTGTTAGTTTTTTATGTAGCGTGCCCTTGACTAATATAATCAGTAAATTACAGTCTCAGTTCCAACTACATTGATAACACAATCTACGAGTTCCTACTGGAATCTTGACAAACCTATATCAAATGTGATCAGTAGTGGGTATGTAGTTTATAATAACTTAGGTATTAGGTTGTGATTTAAAAATGAGACTTAGTCTTAGCTATCTCTACTTTATGATGGTTATCCAACTGATTCCAGATATTAACGACGAATGTCTTCACACCATGAAAACATTTTTCAAACATGTTTTATATTTGTTAAGATACTACATAGGTTGTCTCAAGATGTCAGAAGATGGTAAATTCTGAATTTTGAGGGTACCATGGTTGTAAGTGTTATGGGGTTCATTTCCTGGTCGAAGAAAACAATATTCCCACCATACATCGTGAAACTACACTGTGTACACATATTTCTTATCATATTTCAAATGATAAGTTTAAGCAACATAACAAGTTTATTTACTATTGGGATGATCCAGAAAAGTTCTCGCAAAAAACACGCAAGGATCAGGAAACATTAAGAAGCATTTTCATCCAATCAGCGTTCACTTGAAGTTTAGCCAGAAACATCAAGGATGTGAAACGTCACATGTAGAGGTTCTGATTGGTTGATTGTTATACCGCCTCTATGTTTAGTAACATTCCAGAATCTTCGAGCAACCCAAGGACATTTAGAATATTATAAAAACCCTCTGTTTTCTTTATTAAAATGAACCTTGGAGTAAAGTACTTTTCGCATACTTTGCGCCTTCTCTCTCGTGTTCAGGACGCTGTATAGTTCTAGCTTGGGGGTTTCAGAATAGCTTAGGAATCGAGTATAGCGTTCAAAATCGCAAGACTTATCATTTACGAAATATCATTCAATACTGAATTGGATGTTTAATATCAAACAGTGACTTTAGTTAACATGAAATGATGATCACTGTATTCATATGAGTTACCAACATTCATAATCTGTCATAAATCAATCATCAGGAAATTGGTCATGTATTTAACTTATACTATCAGATTAATTCGACTAGGGAGTTCACTGTCTAGAGATGGTTGATGAGAAGTTTTTATCTGTAACTAAAGGCACTTTCCAGTAAAACTTAATGAGACTTTTCCATATTTTGTCATGAGACTTAAACTATAGTTAGTCGACCTACTTTAAAAGATGCTATCATAAATAAGCTCAGATTGTACTTGAAAAATTGTGGTTATTAACTAATTTCCTACTGACAAATATTCAAACTAATATGATAATGAGGTCGATAAAAGTAAATATTCTAGAATTTATACAATTATTTCTTCTGAAATTCGTCTTATAAACATATATGGTGAAGTGTTGTAATAAGTAAAAATGATTGCCATAATTTATTAACGCTTTTCTGTAAATAACACATTTTGAAAACCCGAGAAAATGTTCCTCAATTTCTCTGTAATTCAATTTCTTTTTTCTAAATCAACCGAAACCTCATGTTACATCACACTTGGATTAACATTTATGGTTCACAGCAGGTATAGTATAAATATCTACATTATTTCTGATATTCTCACGTTTCAGTTTATTTATTGTAAGTTATATACATGGAATGTATTGATTAAAGGTTCAGATGATCAGTATATTCTCTCCACCATTAAGTGATCTTTAGACAGAAGTAACATATGGATACTTCGTTGCTATCACTACACAATCAGTGTACGAGGATGCGTTTCACAGATTATTCATTGAAATATTGCTTAAAATATCATATGAGTGGATTTTAACTAATCACTTAATAATTTGAACCCTAACTCTTAGTTGATGGTGCCAAAATACTCGTAAGATGACATATTAAAGGTATACATTTGGGTTCAGTATAATCTATGTGTGGAGAAATATTGGTTTTGTAAACAATAAGTGTATAAAACAGGCGTCCAACTCTTTGAAATGTGTACATCTAGATGGCCCTTTGTTCAATGTTATCAAATCTGTTCTTTGAAGATCAGTCTTTTGAAGAAATTAATAATCCAATATCTTCAGGCATTTCAGTAGTTTATCACATCATTTATAGTGTTTTAATATTACTCAATATTTAAAAAGTATTATTCAGCCTAAACAAAACAAATCACTAGACATGGTTTGTCATCAGCCCAAGAGCTATAATAAACTTAGGAGTATCTGATAACTGTTAGTATAAGGCATACATTTCCTCACTCTCCGCATCAAACATGACTGAACCTAGGATATCCATTCCTAACATCTAGTACGTTACTTCTGAAATACTTTACCGAATTTAGGTGCACTTACTTTGTAATGAAACTCCGCCTGTAGCTCTTCCAGAGTTACTGCCGGTCCCAAGCCCGGGTAAAGGAGGAGGGTTGGGCATGGGGTTAGCGTCCCCATCCCGTAGAAAACTAACTCGCTAAAAAAACGCTAACCAGAAAAAATAACTCAAACCATTTAAACTCTGCCCTGGGATTAGAGGTAATATGACGCTTCATGGTGAAAGCCGAGTTCCTTCGGAAGCCACGAGGCCGATGCCCCTTCTAACAACCAGAGCAACAATTTTTATAGGTACATGGAACGTCCGGACAATGTGGGAGACCGGGAAGACCAGTCAAATAGCAACGGAAATGAGGAGATACAACTTGGCAGTACTGGGAATCAGTGAAACCCATTGGACCCAAGCTGGACAACAAAGGCTAAATACGGGAGAGATGCTGCTATACTCCGGTCACGAAGAGGACAATGCTCCACACACTCAGGGAGTTGCTCTAATGCTATCCGAAGTAGCACGAAATGCACTTGTAGGATGGGAATCTCACGGATCCAGAATCATCAAAGCATCATTCAAAACAAAGAAGGAGGGGATCACAATGAACGTTATCCAATGTTATGCACCTACCAATGATAGCAACGACGACGTTAAGGATCAATTCTATGAGAGGCTGCAATCAATCTTAGAGAAGTGCCCAAGAAAGGACCTCACCATTCTGATGGGAGATCTAAACGCCAAAGTCGGAATGGACAACACCGGATATGAAGACATCATGGGACTACATGGACTGGGAGAGAGAAACGAAAACGGGGAAAGATTTGCAAATCTGTGTGCATTCAATAAATTGGTCATAGGCGGTACAACATTTCCACACAAACGTATACACAAAGCTACGTGGATCTCACCGAACCACACCACAGAGAACCAGATAGATCACATTTGCATCAATAAAAAGTTCCGAAGGACAATGGAAGATGTGAGAACCAGGAGAGGAGCGGACATAGCTTCAGATCATCACCTCATTGTGGCCAAATTGAAACTGAAGCTAAAGAAGAACTGGACAACTGGACAAACAGCGCTGCAAAGGTTCAATACAGCCTTCCTTCGAGATACTGACAAACTCAATGAATTCAAGATAGCTCTCAACAACAGGTTCCAAGCCTTACAGTATCTACTGAAGGAAGAAGAAACTACTATGGAGGATAGCTGGAAAGGTATCAAAGAAACATTAACTTCAACGTGTCAAGAGGTTCTGGGCCCCAAGAAACATCATCACAAGGAATGGATCTCTACAGAAACACTGGACAGGATCAAAGAAAGAAAGAACAAGAAGACAGCAATTAACAACAGTCGAACAAGAGCAGAGAAAGTCCAAGCACAAGCAGAGTACATAGAAGCAAACAAGAAAGTGAAGAAGAGCATTAGAGCTGATAAGCAAAAATACGTGGAAGAACTAGCAACGACGGCGGAAAAAGCTGCAAGAGAAGGAAACATGAGACAGCTTTACGATACGACGAAGAAGCTTGCAGGGAAATACAGTAAACCAGAGAGACCAGTCAAAGACAAAGAAGGAAGACCAATCACTGAGATTCAACAACAGCGCAACAGATGGGCAGAGTACTTCGAGGAACTCCTGAACAGACCGGCTCCAATGAATCCACCGGACATCGAAGCAGCACACACAGATCTTCCTATAAATGTCAATCCACCAACGACAGAAGAAATCAGAATGGGCGTCAGACAAATCAAGAGCGGGAAAGCAGCAGGACCTGACAATATACCAGCTGAAGCGTTGAAGTCAGACATCGAAGTAACTACAAGCATGCTTCATCTTCTATTCAAGAAGATTTGGGAGGAGGAACAAGTGCCGATGGATTGGAAAGAAGGACACCTCATCAAGATTCCAAAGAAAGGAGATCTGAGCAAGTGTGAAAACTACAGAGGCATTACACTACTGTCAATACCGGGTAAAGTCTTCAACAGAGTGTTACTGAACAGGATGAAAGACGCAGTTGACGCTCAACTTCGAGATCAACAAGCTGGATTCCGTAAGGACCGGTCGTGCACAGACCAGATTGCGACACTACGGATCATCGTCGAACAATCAATTGAGTGGAACTCGTCACTCTACATCAACTTCATTGATTATGAGAAGGCATTTGACAGTGTAGATAGGAGGACGTTATGGAAACTTCTTCGACACTACGGAGTTCCTGAGAAGATTGTCAACATTATCCGGAACTCATACGACGGACTACAGTGCAAAGTAGTGCATGGAGGACAGCTGACTGACGCATTCCAAGTAAAGACCGGAGTAAGACAAGGCTGTCTACTCTCTCCCTTCCTGTTTCTTGTGGTGGTCGACTGGATTATGAAGACCTCGACATCTGAGGGAAACTACGGCATACGATGGACAGCTCAGAACCAATTAGACGACTTGAACTTCGCAGATGACCTAGCCCTCCTATCACATACACACGAACAAATGCAGATAAAGACAGCCAGCATAGCAGCAGTCTCTGCATCAGTAGGCCTCAACATACACAAAGGGAAAACCAAGGTCCTCAAACACAACACGGAGAACAGAAATCCAATCACTCTTGATGGCGAAACTCTGGAAGACGTGGAATCCTTCACATACCTGGGAAGCATCGTCGATAAACAAGGAGGTTCAGATGCAGACGTCAAGGCGAGGATTGGCAAAGCTAGAGCGGCATTCCTTCAACTGAAGAACATATGGAACTCAAAACAACTTTCAACCAATATCAAAGTCAGAATCTTCAATACGAACGTCAAGGCAGTTCTACTGTACGGAGCTGAAACTTGGAGAACTACAACAACCACCATCAAGAAGGTACAGGTATTTATTAATAGCTGTCTACGCATGATACTCAACATCCATTGGCCGGATACCATCAGCAACAGCCTTTTGTGGGAGAGAACCAACCAGCTTCCAGCTGAAGAGGAAATTAGGAAAAGACGATGGAAATGGATAGGACATACATTGAGGAAATCATCAAACTGCATTACGAGACAAGCGCTAACTTGGAATCCTGAAGGGAAGCGGAAAAGAGGAAGGCCAAAGAACACATTACGTCGGGAAATAGAAGCAGATATGAAAAAGATGAATAAGAACTGGGAAGAGCTTGAAAGAATTGCCCAGGACAGGGTTGGATGGAGAATGCTGGTGAGCGGCCTATGCTCCTTCACGAGGAGTAACAGGCGTAAGTAAGTAAGTAAGTAAGTAAGTACTTTGTAATGAAAGCTAATTTTATAGGTTATTCATCATATAAATTTAAAAAAAACATATAAATTGAACCACATAATGTTTGTTCTGATGAATAGCATCTTATTCTTTCATTTTATATAGCTTTGGATAACAAAATAATCACCAAAGACGATCAGATTGAAGCATGTGTAAAATGAGTTTCTGTCGTAACCTTGATAAAACAAGTACAGTTTTCATAACTGCACAGTGGTAATCATCTGTAAATTTATGTTGTGAGTTGCATAAATAATATAAGGTATGCAAACTTCCTTTATATTGATACACGTGAATCATCTGCACATGTACTTTGGAAAATAATGTTCAATAAATCCTTACTCATCTGATATCATGAGGAATTTGGTATTATTTAGAACATGGTATTCCGATTAAAAAATGGTATAATTCTGTAATAATTATTACTATTTATTGAAATTAAGTCTTATTTAATGTAGTGTTTTAGATATTCTGGTTTTAAAAGTTTCTAGATGAAAAAGTGGATTCACTTAATATTTTCTTCAAACATTTCACTGTTTCTGTTAATTATAGTTAAATAGTAGCAAATAATAAAATATGTGACGCATGTCTGTTTTAACTAAACATCAAAATGACATTCAATAAAATATAATGATAATAATAATAATAATAATAATAATAATAATAATAATAATATGTACGCCATTCTTCAAACATTATGGGCCAAATTATATTGACAGTTGTTAGGTCAAATAATTTAGAAGTATACCCGTTTTTTAAGATGTTTTCAAATTAGTCAATTTCTACAGGAATTTGCTATACCGGAGGCGAGATTAAATTTCTATGAACTCATCAATTCTCTAGAGATCACAACTACACATTTTAGACGAGTGTCAAAACGATGTTAAGTGTAGACCTGAGATCCTGACCAAACTAATGAATTATTGTTACGAGATTATGAAAAATCGGTGAAGGCATTATGAATTCCATAGACAAAAAAAATAATTTCAAAGTTTGATGTACATTACCGGTGAGAGTACTCTACTGTTCTGTAGAATTTAAGTTTTATGTAGAAATTTGTTGCAAGTTATTCGTCGAGTTATTCGACATCGAAACTGATATTTCAGGAATTCAGTAAGCTATTGACCATATTTGTTTATCTATACATCATTTAATATATATTGCAGATGTCTAGTTATCGCTTATTTTAGTAAAGGGCTAATTACGGAAAAGAAATGTCAGATAAAATAAACTAAAGTATAAAAAGATGACAGCTGCGTTAAAACCTGACCATAACTATGAATATTAAATTTACCGTTTCAAACAGATTTTAAAACATTATATTTAAAACATGTATGTATCAATACGCATGCACTTCCTAGTGATCAATTTTGGAAATTTACAACACATTGTACACTGAAAACCATTTGCCGCTTCGCCATTCGCTACAGATTTCCCCTATTTTTATTTAACAACCCATTAATGAAGTTTCCTATCTGGAACAAATTCATCAAAGGTTCTCTTGCATATTAGCACTGAGTGAAAATTCCTCAGAACTATACCATTTACTTATCAAGTAACTCGGGTTATGTATTCATTTGGAAGTTATGTTACAAATTTTAAGTTTGAAATGCTTCCCAAAATAGTTTTCAGATGAGATCGGAATCTAATATGCTCTTAAATTACATGACAAGTGTATATTGAATTGAACAGGTTTTTATAAATTTTAACACCTAGGATAAAATTCTGTTCTAAACGAACGTGTTTATTAATTTCAGGAATATTGAATGTTGGCGTGAGAACGAAAAGCTAGTTTACACAAACGTAAGTGATGAGAAGTGATCCAAAGTGCAAAGTATTATTTCCAGTAATTCCTTAATCTGTCAATACTGACGTAATTTTATGACTATACTTAGAAACTGTCTATTTAAAAATATATGAGTATTCAGAGTAAACATAAGAAGATATTACTTTCAGTTAATAACTCATATGTTATATTAAAGAGAGCAAGAACAAAGGTTGGTGCAGAATAATATGAATTCATTTTATTTCGTTAGGTTCTCATCAGCTGCTTACAACCTAAAATATTTGAAATTCAACGTTATTACAGATATTGACATACTTAGACATAAGAGGGTGATGAAGGATGAACATGATGTAGCAAAGATGCTGTTAGAGATAATGAGGTTATAAAATTTGTTTCGAATATATATAGTTTGGGAGGGAAGGTTTCATAACATAGAAATTGCGATTAGAACTCATGGAATTAAAACACATTAGATGATTATGTAATAAAGTAACTGAAATAGATTAATGGTAATAAAGAGAGATATGAATTGAAATCAGTTATGAATGATGTAATTATAAAAATTTTTGGAAAGAGTTGGAGTGACGCAATAAATAAAAGAGGGGTTAATGTTACCAGGGCAAAGAAAGATTTATTACTGTTTCTTTTTGTATACAAAGATTTGGTTTTAAACGTTTGATTGCTATCGCTTCGGCGAATTTTAAAAGGTTGGAATTTGATTGTTTGTTGATCACCTTGAAGGACTTCAGTATGTCGATTTCGTGTCCTGTGTCAAGGAGACGTCTTGCGATAGCGCTGCTGAATGTTTTTGGTCCGTTTGATCTCAAACCCTTCGGAATATGTTCTTTGAATCGGACGTAGGCTCTCCTTTCTGTTCTACCAATGTAACTGCTTTGGCAGATACATGTAAATTTGTATACACAGCTGGTGGTAACATGAAAGGGATACCTGTCGACCTTTGATTGTGTCAAAGAACATGTTGTTTTGGACAGGACAATCAATTTAGCTGCTGGATATGTTTTTGTCAATGCAGTGTTTAGCCTCATATTGATTGACCTTGTGACATTATCACCTTTGAATTTGAGTTCAATAAAAACAGGTTTTTCATTTACAGTAGTTTCTTTTGGTATTTTATCTTCACGTTTTCCGTATTTCTCAATAAATTTCAGAGGGTATCCGTTATAATGGGAGCCAATTAGTTATTTAAAATAAAATAGCTGAAAACGTGTGTAAAGTTGGCCTAACGATTGCATATGACCCTTTATGTTTACAAGATATAGATAATGATATTAAAAAGAATTGAAATTACAATATTTTGAAAGTTGTGACCATAAAATATGATGGCATGTAAACTCATCTAGCTGCTCAATAGATGGTGATTAATCCAGAAGAATCCATGTCAGAAAAATGGCTACTGTTGTAACCACTCGCAATGAAACGTATTTGGCAGATACGGCTAACCAGTAGTGCTAGATATATAGAGCACCGCACATCAATCAATAGCAACAACTATTCCGGAAATGTCAGAGATCAATAATTTCCATTCTGCCTCACTCACTAAAGAGTTCGACCAACAGAGTAACTCAGAAAATCTCACGATCTGGTGTTTAGTTAATCAAAGTCTACAATGTGTACTTAAAGAAAAAGTAGTTTCTTCAATAATTTCCAAGTTATTAATAACGCAACATACAATCGTCGAAGAACGTTCATTTCCTAACCATTTTTGATAATTCCTAAGAATAAATGTTAAATATTTTGTAGAAACAAATTAATAATCCGGAAAACAAAGTTTGACAAACATATATAAGAAATATACTGAGGTAACAGTGCACATTTATAAACATAAGTGAATTCTTCAGAGGGAATCCAGTTAATGTCCAGGATCCAAGATAACTTCAATGAACATTTTACGAATGATAATTATTATTTCATATGTGTATTCTAAAAACAATTACAGAATCTATACCAGTACACAGACTTGGCAACATTTAAAAAGTAAGGGTATATTATTCGAAAAAATGTGATTAATATATTTATTTAGATTGATCATTTGTCAAAAAGGTAGTAATTGTGTGAAAAAAGTGTAATCAGAGGTGATAATATTTAAGAGTACAGTTTGATATCTGAGTATACAACATAACAGATATAAATTTCGAAAGCAAAGAATTACTTTGATGACCGATGTAAGAAAACATATGTACTCCAAAAAAGTGCCATAGCTACAACATCATGATTGTTTTGGAATGATAAATGTTGGACAGGACACGGAAGTTAGGAACCAGTATTTTCTTCATAAGAAGACTGAGACATCACGTATGCGAAGTGTTATTCCAGTCTCAGCACAATATGAATAGGTTCATCTACAACTAAAAAAAAGAGAAAACGAAAACCAAGAGCACGGAACAACTACAAAAAATTACTGTGATAGGTCTTTGGTCAAATATGTTCATTATAACAAAATAGGCGGGTTATTGTTCCAGGAGCCACCTAGTATGTAACCCAGAAGTCGGGGCGACTTACATATCTGTGTTGTGTCCTCCTGCGAGAAAGTCAAATCTCAGAAATATTTGAGTATTAAATCTACTACGGAATGAAACCTGTAAATTTGCATTACATACACGGTAAAATCACCAAAGCAAATCCACCTAAATTTAGTAATGGTAAATTCCAGATTCCACGACGAGCAGTATAAGAATAACTTGTTGAGCTTCATACTGACACTATTTTGTATATGAGTGAGATGTTAAGTATAAAGCTAATACACTAGCTTAGGATTATTACCATTAAGTAAGGATCTATTTCATCCAAGATTCCAAATGATTAAAGTAATTTTGGGATCCCTCTAAAATTTTATTGAACTTATTGCTATTCACTGATTCCTGAAGATATATTGAAAAAACTTATTATACGAATAGCAAATTAAGGATACATATCTCGTTTCCTTCAATAACTCAACAGGATGTACTGATTACTTCTTCTTAGTTTAAAAGCAGTGGTCCTAAAAGCCTGTGTAATAGACCTGTCACGGGAGCTAGTATAAAACAACCAACTAAATAATAAATTAAAATTGTTCATCTTTATTTATTTATTTGTTTCTAGAGTGTACTTTTCATCTTAATGCAAAACATGTATGAAACACTATCTAGATTACAAGTTTCGAGGAACCATTCCTTAAAAGTTTACATGCATTACTGACATACAAATCTGTTGATAATATAAACAAATAGATAAATACATATATCATATAACATGGAATTGTATATTGCTACAAATGTCACCTGATTCATTTATAAGAAGAAGAATAGAATGGGCATATGTACGAATAGTAGTAGAACATTTATTCTTGGAAGAGAAAAGAAAAGCATTTCCTATGTTAAACACCGATGATCGATCTCCTGACTAGATCACTGAACCATTGGAAACTTCGTGATGCTTCCAGTCACCTTTCATGTATTCACCTTGATTATTTATTGGATTTGAAAGTTGACGAATAGGATTTGTATGAGGTAGATTACGTACAGATTTAGGTTTGTTATTAATCATTAAAATCAATACATCTGTGCCATTGTTAATTGGCCGTTTAGCAACTGAGGTATCGTTATAATTTTGAAAAGTCCTATTCACATTACTATCAGTATTATCATTATTCGCACTAGTATTATTATTCATAGTGATATTACTATGGCTAAACAAATTATTTGAATAAATACTTGACTTGGTAATGACTATTCCATCCATTTGGTTTAAATTATTGTTTCGAAAATAAGGCAAAATGTGATTACTGGCTGTGCGTTTTGATAAAAAGTTATCATTAATATTATTAGTAGTAGTATATGGATATCTCTTATGCTTTTGCATAATATATCTATCTAAAGTACAATATGCCTCCGCATTATCTGATTCAATATCAGTAAAGTCTGTCTGACTGCCAATACTACGTCTCTTAGATAAATATGTTTTTTTGTAAGGGTATTGATTATTTCGTTTATCAGGATGTTGTTGATTGTTATGTTTGTTTGACTGGAGGATGTTGCATAAAGCACCATACGTGTTTGAATTGGTTGGTTTTGAATCTTTAAGACTTATAACACTACAACGACATTGTATAGTCCTGGCATTTATAGAAGGATTGTTCGTTATTTGTAAACTGCTCCACGAACTACGTGTATCATTCGTACCATTTCGAGTATTTTTACTACTGATAATAAAATTGGTCATATTGTCACTCGTGTATGGGATTAATTCCTTTTTTTCACTGGTTACATATGTTTTAGGTTGTTGGGCAAAAAATCCGCTAGAAACTGAATTAGAACTGATTTCTTCCATATCACCGTCATCATTATCGTCATCATTACCATTCACTTCATCACCGTCAATCGATGAATTCTGTTGTCCACAAACATGGAACAAGCTGAATGGTGTTATTTGTGCAACTTTTGTTGACAATGGAATTTTAATGAAACGATTTTTTACACAATATAATACAATTAATATAACTACAATAAAACTAATTGTGATGATTGTGCACCATATTATTAATATAATTGAAAGAGATAGTGTATGTTTGCTTTCCGTTTGTATAGATGTCATTGTTTTCAATTGTTCAATAACTGAAATATTTAATAATGAGGATTCCGATCGTGATTCTGGTAATGGTTGCTTATTTGAAAGTGAATTCATTTTAGTTGAGTTATCGTGATCATTTTCAATTAGATCAGATTGTCTTAAACAACCGATTCCATCTTTGATTAATGGACAAGTATATGGAAATATCATACTTAACTTAAGTGAATTGTATTGTGATGTTGGCAGATCACGTTTGTTTGTAAATACTATAATAATTAAATTATCAGGTTTTGTTGGAGATCTATCATTCATATCATTACTGTTACTCACATCATTGTCATCAATTAGTGCACATTTATGACATTTTGTGTTTAAATTAAAAGTAATCGGTACTGTATTGTCTAGCGGGTTTAGACGAATAAATGCGGGTTTATTAATTTGTCCTATTGTTTCTTCTACATCCGATTGAAAGTATTTTCCATTCTCCACATAATCATCTGACAAATATAATGGCGTTTGTCCGCTCTCCATTTCAAATGATCTTAAATGTTGTAGGTCGATTAAACTATCTGGATGCATATATACCGTATTCAACAAACGTACATCAGTAACCAATCCACCCAAACCTTGAAAGCATCTTGCATCTAATCGAACCATATTCAAATTTAAATGAAATTCTAATTGACCACTGCGTGATAGCAGAGTGCTCGTTGTTGGTGATGATGTTTGCAATAAATGACTCAATGCACCAGGCACAATTCCTCGGACAGATTCCTTATGACCTAGAACAAGTACACCAGTTTCTGTATTTCGTTCACAAGATATCATCTTTAGTTTTAGTGACTTTTTATCTTCGTTTGAAATACAATTTACCATATCCTGAGAATCATGTTCTATAAAGCATTCTATGGGACACTGATGAATGAGAAGAGAATTATAATTTGAATCTTTTGTGTCCAACACATAATTGCTGATGGATTCATCATGAATATCCGAATTGTTTGCTATTAAACGTCCTGAGAAGTATTTGCTTGTTTGACAAAATCTAATGGTCAATAATATAAAGACACAATTAAAACTATGCAGGATATGATTCATTGCAATAATTCTGAAATCACGCAATAGATCTTAAATTTATTACTTAGTTGTGTTTATCCAATACGAATTTGTGAGCCTCCATATTTCCAAGCTGTTTTATAGATAAGTAATAAAAACGGTATTAAGCAAGAGCAGTTGCCATGGTTTTTGTCATCATATTATTATAACAATGTAGACGGATCCGATATATTTATAAGTACATGATTGCACAGGTGATTAGAGTTTAAATCGCAATTGGTTGATACTTTTCGACCAATCAAGCATTTGTAACCTTAAGGTGGACGACTGTAATTACAGTAAAGCATTGAATTGGACAATTCGTTATTTTTATCAGAAGGGATTGTGTGGAGATTTTAGAAATTTCACTGGTTGAAATCATGAATCCATTGAAGCTAGACCACCATGGAAAACCTGGAAGTTATTTGCCAAAATTCGACAGCCGAGTGAATGTGAAGTTATGAATCTTTAAAGTAACCCATAATGTTTTTGAATAAAGAAAATGAAGGGAAGAATTTTATTTATGAATATTGGCAGAAAGTAATTCAGGCAATTTTAAAAAACATTCTGCAAATAAAAGAAAAACAAAATCGGGTATTATAAAATAAAGTCCTAAGTCATATCTGAACATTTTTAAAGCCGTAACTTAATCAAACGCAAATCAGATACCATGATTCTATTACACAGTGCTAAAGAAACAACCACTACCATCATTGAAGAAAAATAACATATAAGAATAACGAATGGACGTGAATCTCACTAAAAAACAGCAATAATTAGGTCGTCATTCAAACTAAGATAACTCCTAACTTAGTTTGTATGTATAAATCAAGCTAGTTTTGATTTATAATAGTGAAATATTTCGAATTAACGTATCGTATCTATGTTATGAAGGGATTGTTTGATTTTAGACCAGACTAGTAATTTTACGTCATTTTGACCAGACGTATAAGTCAAATCCTGCGGACTGAAACTTATATTTGTAATAACTAGTTCTAAAAGAAACCTAAATAAAATCCCACGAATTTTACACCATCATCGGATCTACAATAAACCTTAACACTCTCTTCATGTTCTCAATTATTAGAGATTAGGTTGGTATTTAAATCAAAAACAGACAAAGTCACTGACTCCTTTTACACATTAGAGGCATCTAGAACATTATTACATCACAAGAAATTTTATATGGTAGTTAATCTGTTAATTAACGTTAGATTTCTAAATGTTCATGTCACTGAATCTGGAAAGTTCATGAATGTTTTTTTACATTATTACGCATACGTTAACGAAAGTATCTTAAATTTATTGCAATTTTAAATTGATTCAATTCAGCATTTAAATATAAATTCAGTTACTTGGTTTTTAATCTAATGTTTTTATTTGAATGATGGTAATAGTCATTTGCCTAAAATGAAGTAATGCAACATCGTTTTAGTCCAACAGTTAAGCCACGTTTTAAGTCAAAAGTTTACTGTACGAACACGATAATTCTTAAGAATACTTAACGACTCAAAAATTCATGACCTATCGTTTGTCAAATTATATAATATCACCCATTGAAGGTGATATTGAAAATTGTGTTATTAGTAACAAATAATTCCTAGTCATAATGAAGTCATGTAATTATCAGTATTACTTTAAGGTACATAAAGTGCAAAAAAGATACATCCACAACATCAAGGTATATATAATATACATAATGTATTTTATCACGTTTGAGATGTTAGAGTTAACCGAAGTTTTCTGTTATGTACAAATCCAGTGCTGAGTAATGAGAAATGTCTTATGAAAAACACAAATATGCCGAAAGTTTGGGCTCCTATGCAAATCACATGTTTCTATGTTAAATACACCTAGAAGAGAAATGAAAAAGTCTTAGATGGAAAAATGTTACGTATAACATCAGCCGTTCAAGATAGTCGAAATTCAAGAAATACCATAAAAACAGCTATGAATACCACTGTGGTTTTCGTAAAAACCCTATGAGTAGTTGAAAAAATATACATCTAATTGTCTTTCAATTCAGTGTTGAACTTATCAATACAATATGAAGTAAATAGTTTAACATGATATCCTTTCTATACCCATCCATTTCGCGCTAGTGAAAAGTTGAAGTAGTAAAAACAGAATGAAAATGCAAATGGTGTATGTTACAAATAATTATCTCACTAGTATTATATATGTAAATTATATTTGAAATAATCTCAGCGATTGAAATTTAAATTTCAATCGCTGAGATTATTTCAAATATAATTTACATATATAATGACTTCTCTATACTCGGCGCCCAATATCTGTCAAACTATCCGTTCTAATCTTGACGAATATTCGTATAAAATATCTCACTAGTAATTTCTCAGATATTTATCTAACAAACAATAAAAGATAATCATTTAAAAAATAAAGATAAGTAAAAAATGATAAAAAGAAATTGAACTTCTGGCTGACAAGTGATTCGACTTCCTAGTCTATTTGATGCTGGATTCTGTGTCGTCAATTTTTAATATCCTTTTTAAGTTATTTAAAAACTATTTTGATTGACTATTCAATGAATGTGTCATTTACAAATTAGCCGACTTAATCCCAGCACTGTACTTCCATAGATACATAATCTTTTATAATAACTATTTCAATTAAACTAGTATTAACATTACACATCTCATATTATTTTTCTCTAAAAGGAAAACAATTTCACATCGTACACTGAATAAATGATCGCAAAGTAAAATAAAATTTGATCATTTATACTTTTGAATTAAATTCTTATGTGTCCATTAACAGGTCCATATATACAACTTTTTTTTTCAAAAAAGTTAGAAAACTTAGTTAAGACAAACATGTGTGTTAATACACTTTTTGTTCACTGTATTCTCTGAATAGATCTTGTTTGCTTTTGCTTTTTGAAAACGATTTACACATTCAAATTACACTCCAGAAGAGGGTGTTTTATGTCAACTGCAATCACCAGTAAATGCATATCGCTTCCAAGTTATTCGTTTTTTTCAAATCATTCAAGTAGAATGAAGTTACCTTAATAAGATTTAACTAAAACGTACAAAATTATATTTGACACAGAAATCCACGACTCCATCCTTTAAGTCAATAATGTCATTGAAATACAGAGTAATAATTGCATTTTTCTGCTTTAACATTTTTAGTCACATCACCTACTAAGCATATCCTTTCTTCGTTAAGCTACATTCTATTAGTACGGAGTAACTAAGTTTTATTTCTAACTAGTGTAGTAAAAAACTGTTATCACAACAACAGATAACTCTTTTGCTTTGCTTTACAATATTTTTGAAGGCATGGATAATTCATTTAGTACAAATGAACGGAGAATAGCTATAATACACCTCAGAAATATCTATATGATGCTGTATCGTTCTTCTGGATAACATATATTATCATACATATGTATACATATATATCATACCATATCGGAGATACTAAATAAAACTAGCAAACCTTGTGAGTCAAGTGCTTGTACTAAAAGATAACAAAATGAACTATTCAGGCTTCTCTTATGCAAAACAAATATCTTCAAATAGTCAAAATTGACAAATTAAAATGCGCTTATTAGTCAATATTAGGTAATTTATATATCAAGTATTAAGTCCATACAACACTTTACGGCTTGTTATTTCTTTTCACACAAAAAATCATCAGAAGGGGTTTTGTGGAGATTGTATTAATTTCAATAGTTGAAATCATGAGTCAATTGAAGCTAAACCATCATGGAAAACCCGGAATCACACTGCGGCCGTTTCGTCCTAGTATTGGACTCCTCAGCAGTACAAACCCACGATCCCACCAGTCTTTCCATAGCGGTCTAGCTTCAATTGACTCATGATCTCAAGTATTGAAAAAAAATTAATCAAAACTAAATTAGCAACTATCAGTTTTCACTTTTTTGAGTATTTCTGTTAACTGGTAACAGTGAACTACAGAACCTTCCTTATGATATTTTGATGTTGTTGACTGAATAAACCTGTCGCACAGTATAAATCTCTACACTGATACACGAACCTAGCTTAGACAACTTGAAATGTCAAAATATCATTCATAAGGTTAATTAATCATGTCGTTTGTTCGATTTTACTGATTAGATTTTGTATTTTTCTATCACTAATTCCTATGCAAATATTAGTCGACATAAAAACGAAGACCTTTGAGAAGTGTTTGCTCATACCGCTTATAAACCAATAGTGAGTAATCAACTCAGTCACGAGTATCAATAAATCTGACATGCAATCATGTACTGCTAACAAATTTAAATACGTAGTTGGGATCATGAATGAAGTGAAGTTAGACCACTATGGGAAACCTGGAAGCACTGGATAGCCGTTTCGTCCTGTTGCAGAACTCCTCAGCCGTGAGAAACCACGATTTCGCCTTGCGAGATTCGAACCCAGGACCTATCGGTCTCGAGCGCGAACGCTTGACCTCTAGATCACTGAGCCGGTATCCAACAGTGTTAATGTCTAACTTCAACTAATTCAAGAAACTGAGCGACACATCCACCAATGTCATTAGTGAGTTACTAACTGACAACAGACCCGGTTGAACTCCACTGGTCGCTGCTTCTCACTAGAACTCCATGATATACATCTCGCAGCCAGTCACTAGTGAGCATATGTTGATTAGTATCAGAAGAGGTAATACAAAGTTGTTTTTCAACGTATGGATTAAATTCTGTACATAATAATTGATTATTTGTAATTTGGTAACTTAGATATCTGAAGTTTTTATCCAACTGAAAATGTGGACATTTGGTCTATGGATTCTGAATAGTATCTTGATTTTAATCAGAATGTGTTCCGATCTCACTTATAAAACAAATTCGATAATATGCATTCATGAGGGGATGTTAACTGAAAAGAAATACTTTTCGTTTTTCTAATAAATTTGTAACATGAGAATCTGTTTATGCAGTATGATTAAGTGCATTCTGTAGAATCATGCTAATAGTGCGTTTTATTTTGTGTATGATTTTCATCATAATGATATACAAGTTATATTGTGCTTTCATACAAAAAATTGTCTAAACATTGACTGCCGCGAAGCTTAACACTTACATAATTTAATTTTTAGGAAAATATTTAGGAAATCCAACCTAAAATAAAATTTGTGACGTGTTTAATAACACTATCAACGTTAAGTTATTATATCGGTTAACTGGTGATGAAAACATCTGAGCAACATTATGATCACCGCTAGACTAGTAAGTTTAAGTTCTGATCTAATACTAAGCCTTCAGTAAATACTATTGATAGGTTTTAAGCATACGAAATATTTACCTAGGACCACCAAACCACTACTGTCCTTTCCAGTTAATGTCAGTCAGTGTATCACTGTAACTCTCTCTTTAACTAAAACCAATCTCTGTTTTAGATTTAATAAATTCTTCTTTTCATCAAAACCGACTTTATTTGCTACTATTTATATGACTTGAAATCATAAGAAATATCAAAACCTTGGTGAACTATCAACCATTTTTGTTAGTTATATAATTAATCTCAATTGGACGTGAGTTTCATCAAATTGATAATGGAAGAACTTAACTGTGTAATTGTAAACGCACTCGGTGTAATTTTTTATGCAAAGAACTTTTAAAACTTTCTATTTATTTGTTGACAAGTTAACCAGTTCTCATAAAGTAAGCACGTATTCACTGATTGAGAAAAGAGACTATTCCCTCTCATTTTTCTTAATTACTTCACTGAAATTATCCAAACATTTTATGGTTTGGACTATAGCTAGTTGGGATAATTATTTATCACTTTAATGTATCAATTTAATAGTTGAATTCATGAGTCAATTGAAGCTGGACCACCATGGAAAACCTGGAAGCACTGAACGGTAGTTTCATGGATGCTCGTTGCTGAAGAGTCCCATACTAGGACGAAACGGTGCATGTTACCTATATCGATAGACATAAGTAGTATGTAACACCAATCAGAAGTGAAATGCCTGGCAGCAAAAGGTTGAGAAGATCGAATTGAAGAGATCAAAAATGTAAACAGAGAGTATTTGTAATAACAACAGGAATGAAGGAACGATTAAGTTTGTCAGAGACAATTGATGTAAGATGTGCAAATGAAGTATTTAGTGTACGGTTTTCGCATTTTACGAAGAATTTCTAACAAACTGGTCTTTCCCAATATGTTTCTTCGTTCCCTACATGTTGATCGCGTTAAAAGAGTAACATCTAAATTTTAATTAACTGAAGATAATGAGTAAAGGTTGCTTTATCCAGTAAATAAGTTATATTACAAAACATCCGTAACATAAAAAATAGCTTACTAAACAAAAGAATGTTACCATACGCTATTTGATACTTTATAATAAAATAATTTGCTTTCATGCAGAATGGTGAAAAGCATTTAAAATCACTCTTGTGGGGAATAACGAACGCCATTTTTATTTCGATTCTTTTAAAAAGACTGTTTTGAAACCTTTTTATATTGAGATGAAAAAAATGAGCTCCTTCAGATCCAATGATGATAAAAATAACACCGTGATACGACGTTTCGTTCAATGAATTTTCTCAAACTCCAGATCGTTTTCGATTATTAAACAGAAGACATATCCTTATGTGATAAGTTAAATGTTCATAGCATCACAAAGTCTATATATATTAAAAAAGTGGAATGTATCTTGGTGGCTCCACAAGTTTTAATAGTCTCATTCAAGGAGACTATTTGTCAACTATCTTTTGGTTTTAAGCAGTACTACATACCAAAATGTATCTTTAAGTACCTGTTTGACATTTATCTTCTCAAGATCAAAGTTCATTAAGTATGGAGTAAATACAAATAAGTTCTACAGATATATCTTAAACTTCATATATATTCCTTACATAATCCCATAACATAATTGACCTGAATAATTTGGCAAGTTAAATGTTTACTGAAAAGATTTTCCCATTTTTACACAATAAGCTTTTCGCATGATTTTATTTGCATAATTATGAATCAAGTATATTCAATCTAAATTATTTATGTAAATGAATATTGATTGTTAATGAAAGGTCTGATCGACTCAAAAATAGTCCTTTTTATTCAATAAAATTAAAGTTTTTCTTAGAAATAGTTGTTTTTCTGGATAAAAGGTAGTTCAATTTATCTGAAATTTGGCAATAATACCGATCTCAATAAAAACCATTCCAAATAAAAGCCTGAGTACAAAACTAGGAAAACATGGATCCAGTGTTTGAACATTTTTAAGCAAAGTAAAGACTAGTGTGATTCAACTAGCTCATCGAAAGCTAGTCCCTGCTGAAACAACATCAAGATCGACTATCGAATGTCTGTTTTCACTTAAGAGACTTATTTGTGCTGCTCACTGTAGACAAGACTAGTTACATATTATCACATTTTTATAGTAATAGATTCACTCATTAACACAGATATTTTAACAGACAGTAATTCTCAGCACTCATTGTGCAATACTTCGATATATTCCTCATTAACATGGATAAAAGTTGTAATTATTTGAAAATTATATATTATATTTGTTTACTTAACGTTCGCTATCTACCACTCATCTCCAACACTGAGAGCTTTTCCATCAGTTTAGGTTTATTAACCATCTTTTTCGTCTGCAAGATATTGGATACATAAAATTCTATAAATTGATCTCTCAATTTTTCGAAAGTTTAGACAGGATGGAGAATATGTCAAAAAATTCATTTTTTCGGTCTGTGATTTTTAGTAGTTAGCGTAATGAAAGGTTTTCAGCCTTTTGTAATCCCATGTGATTACACATAGCAAAAGTTCAAAATTATTTAGTTCAAGCAAAACTAATCTAAAACAGGAAGGTTTATGACAATACTTGAACAGGTGGAAAACAGATAGCCCACTTGTCTGAGCAGGCCTCCGTATCCCATTCATAAACACATTAGATCTTCATCCATTTGTGCTGAAGTATGTATATACGTATGTCCATGAACAGATACATAAATATATACATGCATACATAAAAGGCATATGTTCATGCATACTTACATAGAAACATAAACAGACAGACAGATAGATGAATAGATTATGATAAAGTTAATTTCGTTCTAAAACCTAGAAATATTTAATGTTTCATAAACTAAATTTCAAAGTTTAGTGAAAAGTATACAGGAAACCTTTTATTAAAAGCTGACAATTCTGCCTAATTTTCAATAAAATAAAGCATTACATATTGTTCAGTGTAATCAACATCAGCATGAAGAAACAGTTGTTAACACTAATGATCAATAAACAGATTCATCAATACCAACCATTTTAATCTAAATATTAATAATAATGACAATAATAATAATAATAATTATTATTGTAATAACAATAATAAAGATACAAAATCCACCAATAGTAACAAGGATAACTAAGGATAAATATCACGTATCCGTAGTATTTTAATCGGAAAATGCCATTCTTTGCCAACCAGTCGTTAAGACAAAGTAAACATAGAAAAATGTACCAGCGTACATATTCGGATTATTGAGAATAAAATTAAAGGTTTCAGTTACTTAGTTTACACTTGAAAGAATGTTTTACACATTTCACATATCACAAAAACTAACTGAAATCTCTATGAAGTGTTTATCAGAATTAGACATCTAGAAAGATTCGTGACCAAAGATATAAGTTGAATTTCTGATCTTTTGAAACCTAGGAGTACGATAAAAATGAAGCTCTATAAGCAAGCCTTATATAACTGGATACACTATCAAAACGTCAAAGAATACATCAGTATAACGATGATTAGTAATTGCAGGTGATTAGAGTCTATGAAAACAAATTTAAAAAATAAAGTTTGATTTAATACTAAGTTTACTACTCCAAACTTTGCCTCAATCAATTATCATGAAATTACGGCTACTTAATGGATGGAATTGGGTGCGAGTACATATCCGACGTTTTCAAAATTATGAATATGGAACAAATATTGACAGTCGGTGAAATTTGAAGGAGTTGAGTAGTTCCATTTGTTAATGAAACATTGTACCAAAATATAATATTGAATAAAGCCACAAAATAAATTAAATTAAATTACATTGAGAAATGACACTTAACTAGTCATCTCTCATCGAAGTAGAGTGTATCTGGTCATCAAATAAGTCATCATTTACCACACTCTACGAAGATCAAGGAGTCATGATTGATAAACTACTCAACTAAATGGAGAATCTCTGGAATCCCTATCTGATAAGCAAAGTCGGTTGAAGCTTCTGCTTGGCATACTTCGGTGGCTAAATAAAACTATGAGGATGAGTTCATGGTTTTATTATGACATGGTGAAATTGCCGAAAGAATCCTATCATTTAAGAAATCTACTGAAGTTAATGAGATAAATGCTGTCACATAGTGATGCAACATGTTCTTTACTGTCTAGACGAATTGAATCTGACAAACTCAGAACACCAAGAAAAAAAGATAAAACTAATCAAACAGCAGTTAAGCCGCTTATTCTTGAGTATATACGTATTAACGGGTTATTAATTGCGAAAGAATACTGTGACTAAATCTCAAACACTGGTTAGAACAGAACAATGGTGAATAACAAGCAGTCGTGAAACGAGTTACACATCACTGTGGTGTATATTCTTTTAGCGACAAACAATAGGTCGTAATTTTATTTGAAATCGGTTTCTACTAACAGTGAGTAACTGGGAAATCTGTTTTTTTTTCAAACTTGAATTATTTATACTATACACATAGTTCCCTTTATCATCTTGAAGAAAGCAAAAGTAAAGATTTGAGCAGAATAACATGGAATCATTTTATTTCACCAAGTTCTCGTCAGTTGCTTACAATCTGTGATATTTAAAAATCATAATTACAAAATCGGTCTACATTACTTGCATAAAAGTGTTTAGTTGGGAGTCACTTTGAAGACACACCGGTATAGTATAACAAAGGTGTAAACAAATTTAATAAACTGAATAAAATATAGTAAATATATACTTTATGTAAATGAACATTCTACAACATTGATAGTAGCAAACGTCCAGAAGGCTGTAAACAAGTGTTTACATATTGGGTGAACGCTGATAATAAGTAAGAATAAAATGAGTAAAGTTCAGTTAATTAAAAATAAAATTACTAATCAAGAATGCAGTTGAAACGAAAAACGTAATGACGTTATTAATTGAAAGAGCCGAACAAAATTTATTGATGTAATTAAGAAATATTTATCACCAGAGCAAAGAGAGATACGTTGATAACATGTTTATTTTCAACAACAGTAAACATAATTCAACCCACGTGTTAGAACTATTCAACAGTGCTCATCCCAACATACAATTTACTATGGAACACGAAAAGAATGACGTGCTTCTTTTTCTTGGTATTGCCATACAACTGAGAGCAGACAGGACAGCTCAACGTATTGTTAATAGAAAAAAATAATTGAAGTGGTGTTTATCCGAATTTCTTCACTTTTTTCCAACCACTTGCAAGAAAGTTTTGGTCAAAATACTATTTTTTAGAGTAGAAAGGATATGTACCTCCGACAAAACAGAAGAATTGCGAACGTAGAAAAATCCCTAGGAGACAACTAATACTCACAGAAATCAATTGGCAAATGTATAAAAATAAAAAAACAAGACGGGAGTGACTCCAGTCAATAAAAAACCAGTATCTATAAATCATAACTTCAAACATGATTCTCAAGCACAGTCATTAAGAGGCTTAACACTGCACTAACCAGAACGTAACCGGCAGTCGAACTATTAATACTGTACAAAACGGCATATTCAATAACCCAGTCAAAGTTCGATAAGAACCCCTTCCATGTTATCGCTAATTATAGTTATAAATTTACATGTACCTACCAAATTAGCTATAATGGCCGAACACAAAGAAAAATAATTAATATTTTTCTATCAGCAAAACATCCTTGATGAACGCGAACACAATCCATACAATCGCTTCCATGAATTGTTTTTGCTACCTCATAAAGTCAATTGTTATAGCCAACTTCTTAGAAATACCTTCTCGACTTATTTTCCAGTATCTTCTCTCAGGTCATTCGTTTCGTTCATTTGACTGTTGACATTTATAATGATATTTCTAATCGTTACTCGGAACAGACAACCTAGTGAAGATAAGTGGGGGTAGGGAGAGAGGAAGAAAATCAATATCACCAAACAATCAACCTTTGAAAGGTACACTTATTTAAAGGTTTGTTAACTGAACTTTTAAAGTCTAGAAATTTGATTAGTCATCGATATGATACAAAATGGTTAATTTTGTTAATACTAAATGTTATCAGCACATTAACCAGGTCCCTTCATCTATCCTGGAGCTGAAAATGTCACTAAGTTAATCCAATGAACAGTGGTTAAATTTGTCACTGATTGCTTTATAGTACGATGTGTACATACTTCAGATATAATTTCCTACCATGTATTCAGTTTGAAAATAAATTTTGCGATGTAAAAGATAGATTTTTCATAGAACTTAATGAATTACTCCATGATATACTGGATAAAAAGTCTTAATGATTATAATTTTTTGAATGAACTTCAGCTCTGTTAGCAGGTAATTAAAGCATTTCAAAAAGTTTATTGAACCTAGTTTCAAGAGATTTTATGGAGAATCATTCTCTTACTCTTTTGAATCATACTGATTGGATAACCATTTTCCTTTTTGCTTGGATGAGATTCCAATTAGAGTTAAGTAGTTATTTTTGACTAGTTTACATCGCTTATAGCTACTTAAGGTTGTTAACGGTATTCCCTAAAATTAGTCAGCTAGATTTTAGCTAAATGCAATCAAACAAGGAATAAAATGATTCATAAAAATTTGTGTGGAATAACAGATAATGATTGATGCTGTTGGTCCCATAGATCACTCTTCATTTGGTAAAGGATTACTTTATCTATATTTTACGTAACAGAGCTGAGTATCAGTAGAGAATTTCACAGATACCATTATTGTTGCATTTAGTGAATATTTAAGTATTATGAAATAAGTGGATTGTGGTTATCAGTGAAGTCCAGGACACACGCTTCGTCCTATTTGGGAATTTTCAGCTAGATTTAACTGCATCTCAATGATGTTCACATAGGTTAGTGGGTAGAATTATTAGTTCAATGAATAACGCACAGCTATTTGAAGCGAAAAGTACTGTGATTGAGTCCCGTTGTGAATATCAATACTGAAATGTAGGTAAACCCAATTGACGAGTCTCAACTGGTGTGAAATCCATTTTCTGGTTACGATTACTTGCCGAAATTCCTCTATTCATTAAAACTTGTGATATATAGATGTATTACCACACTCTTTGTTTAACATGCAGATAAAAACAGTTGAACATTTTTTTACGTTACAGTTTACACTATGTTATATACCATCTTAAAGAGTTAGGACGACACTATAAACAATTTATCTATCATAATATGTAATCTAGCCTGTAAACTGTTAAGATTGTTTTTAATTAATCTACTGAATTCCCGGAATAAATTAGAATTATTTATTAGGTCGTATCGAAAAGTAATCATTTTAACTTTTACATCAGTTTTATGGTCTAAGTTTTAGTTTTATTAGAAAGAATTATCATAGCTTAATACTTAAATCATTTACACTTGTTTAACTTTTTAAACTTTTTTTAAGTGGTTTATAAACAAGAAAAATGTTTGACTTAGATCTTATTCTTTCAACAAAGAAAATTATATTTATGTATAGAGCATAACTTATGTTTATTGTCCATTCCTGTTACTTTGAATTCTAATCTGGATGACGTATAACCTGAAGAAGGATTGTAAACACATACAGTAGCTAATTTAGAGATAATGAATTTAAAGATCAGTGTTAAATGAAATTGAGGGTGTTAACTGGAAACAAAATAAATTTCAAATGATTTCTGAACTTTAAAGCTTTTAGCTATGATGATATTGCATGATAAATTATATGAGCACTTGAAAGATGTTTGTTCAAATCTCGTATGGTGCATTAATATGGTCAGTATTGCAGAAAGATCAGTCAAATAAATGCTCAAGAAGACAGTATATCTATTAAGTAAATGTTACGTACATTATTAGGACGCGTAAATCGTTGAAGGTGGAAAAAATCCATAGTATCAGCAGCTAAAATTTCCAGTTTAACTACAATCCAATAAACTTTAACCCAGGCCTCTTGACATTTTGTAAAAAGACATGATATTAAATTTTTTTTTAATCGTCACTTAAGTTTATAACAAATATTGCTCTAATTTATTCAATAAAAATCAAAACATCAATATTACTAGAAGTAGATTAACACAGTGATCATTAGAATTATAATTCAACTAACTGAGTACTTTTTTTCATAATAATAACAATGATAATATAATCATATTTACCTAATCTTTTTGAAATTTAGTTAAATTGTTAATAAAATTATAATAAATAACGACTTCTCAGATCCGTCGTAGAGCAAACCATACTATTAATTTATTAAATTCAGTGAGTAGATATGTTCATACATAAGTGTTTATGAATAGATAGAATGAATGAATACAATGTTTATTTTTACTTTGCAGTATCAACAGTATTGATCAGATTATTTACTTCAAAAACACAAATCTGGATGATCTATTCACATGTTTGTAAAAAATAGATAAATGTCAGAAAACTAGTACAATCCCCTCTTATCATTATAAATCTTACTGAAATGGAAATGACAGAGTTGCGATTCAGAATAAATTTCATTATCAATAAGATAATATTCAGTAATAATCTCCATTGTTCACTCACTATTTAAGCACTTTATTTATTAGACGATGGTAGATTATTAAGAAATGTTTTCTTTGATAAACATCTCACTTTTTAAAAGTTCACGTTGAATAATTTATTAAAGAGCTAATATTCTAGAATTTTTCTACCATTTCGTTTAGTTTGTTTATCAAGATGAGCTTTTTTTAATTCAACTGTTATTAATTAGTAAAACAAATAATGAAAATTGTTTCACTCAAACAACATCAAGTTTATTGATTATTTATTAAAATTTAATTTTAGAGGTGGTTTATTTTATAGTTTGATACCAGTTGATGAACTACTGAAAAGAGGGTATCAATCAATTGAAGCAGTTTTCTGCTTTACCATTAGTCAAAACGGTGAGACAATAATTTATGGACGATCTTTGAGCAACGTTAGATTGACCTTGAAAGTGTTCACCTGATAACTAGGACTAAATGAGGGTTGTAAATTAGTGTGAGGAATTCGAATTATGATTTACAGTTTATGGTTAATGTTAGGAATTAGATTTAGGGTTTTCGTCACCAACTAACATCAGCCATAATGCCAAGAATCTATTTAGCCAAGTGGTTGAGTGGAATTCGCTCCGAACTCCGAGACCTGTAATCTTATACCTGATTGGTTCGTCCATAAATTATAGTCTCGCCGTCGAAACCATTTACTTATGTATAAAATGAAATCGAACCCTATGTCATTAGGATTCCCATGAAATGCTATACTATCAACACAGTAATTCAAAATGCAATAGTTACTATCTGATAAATACTATATTACAATTAACATTTTACAGATTAATCGCAGTAAACATATTAAAGAATAATGTTATACCTGACAAAAATGTTGTGGAATGGCTCGAAGATTCTACCTTAAAACTACAATACATTTTACTCATTTTAACAAGATGAAGTGTTATATTGATTCTGTCAAATATAGCTTTGGTTTTTTTCCATTTGTCATTGAAAATTCATTGTCTACAGACATCAATGATCTTGAATTACTATTTATTTGCAATTATCAGAACATACTGTTTATAGACTCGAATAAGCTGGTGTTATTTAAACATTTATACAGGCAACTGTTCGTTTATAAGATTGATCAATGCATATAAGAAATGTACGCTATATTTGTTATATAATAAAAGTTTATTCATGTCTAGTGATCAAGTATATTTAACTAAATTAACAAATTCAGCCATTAGCTACAAATTTGAATTTTCAACTTACTACATCGCTTGGTTACGGCTTTCAATTTAATCTTAAGAAATTTAAGTATTAAAACATACACATAATGTATGACTATGTTTTTATTTATTATACATTTATTCACCAATAAAACAAATAAAAATCATAGTTCAATGTTGTATAAACAATTAGTGCATTAAAACACCACCTTGTACTCAAATAGAACAATTGTGACAATTGTTTGTGTGATTTTATTCACAAAACTGTGAAGTATAACAAATCTCCAGAATGAATTAATGTGTTCAGCTTTGAATCACAGTTCTCTGTGACGAATAACCACATCGTTTGACTCCACGATACAGAATATGGGAGTGATTTTCAATTTTTCAGCCTAGTGCTGTACATTGTATGCATTAACCTCTATTTGGGTATCTCAAAACTACAAAGCATAAGTTAAACTACTGATTTATGAGTATATCTCTTTTTAAATACATGTATCTTGACATACATTACTTAGAATATTAAAAAGCACTTAATAAGTACTGTTTGAATTATTCGGCTTCAAATCAAATTCCTTGATAACAATAAATTGAAGTCAGTGCAAAGAAATGTAAAGTGAGTGATGAACTATCGAATAGTTTACCTATTAAGCAACCCATCTCTCACGGTAATATACAGAACCAAACCTTTCACACAATCTCAGGTTGTTTCTTAAGGAATCAATTATCTACTCTCTATTACTCCTAATTATAATAAACATATCCATCAAACGGTTTAAATTAAAAACCTCATTTCGAGATCTGAAGTTCCTAATCTTATTGGCTATCAAGAACATTTATTTAATAAATATTCACATTGCCCATCACTTCTCTTGTATACTCTTATAATTCTTAATACATCACACTGGTTTATCACCAATCCCACCCACTGATTTATATTGTTTTAATCAAATAATGTTACATTTTAATTTTAATTTCAATCTTTGATTGTTATAGTTGGTAGGAGAATTTGTGTCATTTTTCGAAAGTTGTTATTTTTTAGACATCTGTTCATATATTAAAAAAAATTGTATTTCGGTTTTGTAGATGTATCTCTTATTAGATATTGTAAAAAGTCAAAGAAACTACTGTTGGGTTTTAAGGTTGATTTTGAAAAAACGGAGTAAAAGCTAATTGTTAGGATAGTTAAGTAAAGGGTAACACAGTTATTGACTAGTTATTCTGAGGTGAATGTTTTAAGTTTTATTGATTTAATAGTTCTTTCATATTATATTTTAAATTTTCCCAATATTCAACTCGTTGATTCATTAATAGGTATTATATTATTTCCTATTCGAAAATATCAATTGGTTTATTATAAATGGTAGAAAAAATCATGGTTTCCTATTATTTGGAATTTTTAATGACGTATACGCTATATCCGTGTATTTTACTAACGTAATGACGACATTTATCAATATTATAGCAACTCCCGTACAATCAATTTCGATTATGGTTATACTTTAGTTAAGCCCTTTTATTAACTTACTTAGCAGAAAATGCTATTGGAACAGTAACAAATCATCTATTTCTTTGTACTATTATGATCACTGTCTTGTCTGTATAAACGTGTACGCTTGATCACAGCCACTCATATCTAGCTTAGATAATAATATCTTAAATATCGTTCGATGTGTCATTATCTTCTCCACGTATACATATACTCCTTCCTATTATTAGCCTTGACCTTGCCTAGCTTCACCTTATTCAATTTGACTATCAATTTGTCTCTATGTTTGCTCACATACACACATTCGCCCATCTGCTTCAAATTCTCTCTATGTGCTTATAGATTTATGATCTGTGCTACCCGCTAGTAAGTTGCCGCTCCTTATTGCCTTCTGATTTCAAACACGATGGGATTCATATAAAAACGGTTATCAAAGTGATTGACTAACGAAGCCAAGTTGTCAAGATCGTTCATTTGCTTCTCTGAATAGTGGCTTGGGGGAGTGCAAATAAATTTGACCTATCACTCATGTAACAAAAGAAAGGAGGGGTTTATTGTTTATTATTACACTTAATCTGATCATTATAATCTACAAACTAAACAAGGGAAAAAACTAGGCACAAACATATCTTATTCCAGAAGGATAAATGTAACCAAAATAAAATCGATCCAACTTGATAAACCTTATTTTAAATACTTATCACTTTAATTTATATGTGTTACATCTGATGATCAAATTATGGGTAAATTATGGGAACTATATATATATATATATATATATATATATATATATATATATATATATATATATATATTCTAAAGTTACCCCCAAATTGTTAGTTACAGTATCTAACACCCAGATCCATTTTTGTCTTGATCTTATATAATTTTAATAGTTGAGATCATGAATGAAGTGAAGTTAGACCACTATGGGAAACCTGGAAGCACTGGATAGCCGTTTCGTCCTGTTGCAGAACTCCTCAGCCGTGAGAAACCACGATTTCGCCTTGCGAGATTCGAACCCAGGACCTATCGGTCTCGAGCGCGAACGCTTGACCTCTAGATCACTGAGCCGGTATCCAACAGTGTTAATGTCTAACTTCAACTAATTCAAGAAACTGAGCGACACATCCACCAATGTCATTAGTGAGTTACTAACTGACAACAGACCCGGTTGAACTCCACTGGTCGCTGCTTCTCACTAGAACTCCATGATATACATCTCGCAGCCAGTCACTAGTGAGCATATGTTGATTAGTATCAGAAGGGCTTTTCGTAGATTCCAATCTCGCAATGGGAGATCGTGGATGAGCACTGCTGAGGAGTCCCACAATAGGACGAAACGGCCGTCCAGTACTTCCAGGTTTTCCATGGTGGTCTAGCTTCAACTGACTCATTATCTCAACTGTTAAAATACTATAATATCCACAAAAACCCCTTCTTATATAATTTTTACTTTTTATTTTGTAGTATGTTGAGGTTTGTTTTGCATGTATATGAACGAAGTATGTCTGAAACATATGATTCATGTAGTAGAAGCTGAGATTGTGTTCTAGATATAACAGGCAGGTCAAGGCAAGATGAACAAATAAGGACTCTGATCTGACTCTAGGCTGCTCATACTGGTGAACGCGTTGTTGGTTTGGTACAGTGCTAAGGTGGTATAAGTCAGTGTTTCTAATTGGCGACTTAGTCACGTGATATTTGACGGGGTGTAGGACATAACAATACATAGCCTAATATAATGCATAATGCTTGTTTAACTGGCATTCAGTATTCAATTAATTGTGTTCAAATTAACTGCTCGCTTGACAGTTATACAAAGCCATTTTCCTTATTATATATATTTAACTAGAAAGAAATAACTGTATATTTCATTGGCTTTAAATTAACTTAATTGATGAAACTTGTCAAAGATGCCATTACCAAATAGTTGACAATTAATGACCCTAAATAATTACCTCAAGCCATACATCATTTTAATATTGTTTTTTGACATTAATGAGATGTTCAATTATCACTCAGAGTACGTATTTTATTTCATGCTTTTATGCTATAAAGGATTATTTTTAACTTGACATTATATATGTTACACATGCATATTATCCTATACAATAAACTATATTACAGCTTTCTAAATTTCTGTTTGATCAATTTCAAATACAGAATTAGATGCCATACACGATTATGGTCTATAAGACTATTTTTTTATGTACATAAATGAATTATCAATCAGAATCTATCCGATTCAAAGTGATTTACAACTATATTACGACATTAGTGTTAATATTATTAATAGAACTACTAATGGCTAACTCTATGGCGATATTTCGTTTGCGTTGGAAATATAATAAAGCACTCTTGTAAGAAACTTGAGAGTCAGTCAAACGGTTTGTGTCTTGTCATAAAAACAATATTATTTCTGTAAACCAACCAAATCTTGCAATGGTGGACAACTGTTGTTTAAATATTCCATTTAAGTATATAGTATTACTTTAATACGGAGGCAAAGTAATAAAATCAATTTATTCAACAAGGTATCATTTTTTCCCTCATGTTTTGTCTTCTTCTTGATTATTGTTTGTTTCTAATCTGGTTCATTGAAATATTTCTAGACAATAAACATTAGACTTTTGTTCAATTACTGAACATTGAAGTAATATCTCAGTCAAATAATAAAAATTATAAAATGAGACAGAAACGTGTATTATATATTTACAAAAGTGTGATAAGTTAGTATTCAGTGACTGCGTAGTAGTAACCAATACTTTCACTAGGTAGATACTACTTACCATTCACAATAAAGAATTGATGTGAAAAAATAATTCAGTCATCTACAAATTCTGTTTAATAATTGCAAACCCATTTGGATTTATTCCTATATGATTTTATGAACATGTTTATTTAACTATAGTCATGTGTGAGAGTATTATTTTAGAACGGGATTCTTTCAAATACTGATTTCTCATCAACCTGTTAATACATCAGTGCTAATTACTGTAAGCTAGATAATATGTTTAGATTTATTTCCCATAAGAATTAAAACAAATAGTCCCTGAGAAATGTTAGATTTGAAAGTAAAAGAAAATAGACCAATGAATCACTTTTTGAATTTACTAAATAGCTGTAAAAAAGATTGAAGCGAATTTTCAGTCTCTAGAACAAAATGGAGGCAGATCGCCTACGGTCAACAAATAGACAAACAATACGAAAAAGCTCTATTTTCCTTGCGAATTATCGTCCTTTTTTAACCACATCTATATCAATCCCAACCCTAATAATGATGTTCCTGATGTTAAGTATACATACTTACTTTGTTTTCTGTGATTGGCATTATTGTTTATAGATTGCAAACATATGAAAAAAGTTAACGAACTTACATTGCTTTCCTATGAGTTTTATTCTTCCCTTGTAAAAACATATATTGAGAAGAACTGCATGCCATTTTTCAAGAAAGATCACTCATCTTATTCTTTCAAGTCTTTCTAAGGACTCAGCATCGTTAATAGATAATAATTCATGAATACAATTGAAAGTTACCTCATAAGGTTACTAAATTACTTTCAATTAGTTTCGAAAGTATTTAGTATTATGAACGGAATCAGGTTAAGCTTCATAAAAGTTTATAATCATTACAGCTTTAATGGTGATGAAAGTATCTGTATATTTCTTAGGAAGTTCTAAAAATGACTTATGAGTCTACTGCCTTATTAAAGATTTTATAAGTGCTTTTATTTAAAGTTCAATCTCTGAGATTTCTGTAGATAAAATCTTCCGCCTCTGTGTCTCACATTAAATCGGCGCCAACCATCTGTGAAACTATTTGTCCAAATTTAGACGAAAGTTATGAGAAATTTCATATGCTTATGTCAACAGACATAAGTAACACCAATCGGAAGTGGAAACCTTGGCAGCAGAAAACTGAAAAGGTTAAGTTGAAGAGAATAGAAAAGGAATTAGAAAGGAATTGCAAAAAGCAAGAATTATACAGAATGTGAAGTACAAATGATGAAAGTTTGCAAATGAAGCATTCAGTGTATGGTTCTCATATTTTACCAAGAGACTCTGTAATTTTGTAATGACATTCATTGGTTGTCCCTACTTATGTTCTCGTTCACAACATGTATACTTCACACCTTATTTAACGTGTTATTGATGTAGTTTTCTGAAACAAAACAACAGTGATTATTCTCTTTTCCTTTGTAAATTACTAGACAGTTGAAAATCAACTTCAGTGAAAATCGACTACGCGTCTGTAAAACATTCTTGCATGAATCATGAAAAATTGGCGATCAACTGAAACAACACTATTTCCAACCTATTTTTATTTAGTGTAATCAAAATACACTTTTATTTTTATTTCCGCCACTTATCTTTTTTTGTTTTTATAACTTTGAATATTTCAGTTCAAATTTAAGTTACACATTTGTCTCATTAAAATAAGCCAACAGAAGGGAAGGTAGATCGACAGCATTCTAGTGAAAGTTTTAGGCATGTTAGATAAGTATCACCTTATCCATCAATTACTAAAACAAAACAACTTAGTAAATAACTTTAAAAAAATATGAACGAAACTCTTTTATTCTGTTTTGTTTCATATTTATATCTGATCTATGCTAATTAGTATTGAAATCGATTACGTGTCTTTTACCCACATACAATTATCAAATTGTAAAATGATTTGAATGCCAAACATTTTAAGTAAAAGTAAACTTGCACATAATGAGTTTTTCAGAAAACAAAATACTATAAAATTCTTACTACCTTAATGGTTAAAATCTCAACTACTGGATTTCGATTCAATGTACTCAAGACACCACACACACTGATAGATCTCAAGAACCCTGTCAAGATAGCGTGTAGAGTTTTAAACATGTACTGAAAAGTAGTTCCGATCAAGAAATAAAACAGTTTTTCATTCCTTCTGTATTTTTTGTGATCTATTGTCAGTTTATCAGGAATCATATATCATGTACACGTTTTTTTATCTAATAGATAAGGTTCTGTAATTTTATAAACTCGCTTATTTCAAAAGGGGATTAGTATTTGAGTTCATTCTCAGTCTTTTTTTTATCGAAAAACCAAGTGAGTACTGTTAAAGTTAACGTTCGTATAACCAACTTTAATGATTAACGAGCTGTAAGTACGTTTTTCCTAAGAATTCAATCAACTTCATCTGATAAATGTATTCGTGATTAGTCGATTGATTAGTTCAATATCTATGTTCTAAAGTTTCCTTAATCTAAAGTTCGCACAATTTCCTACCTGAGTAAGCGAAATACCAAAAATAATTCAGGAAAGTGGTTTATTTAAAGGATAATTGAACTGATTCTTATGCACTAGTAAACAGTTGTTCTACTTCCCTTTCAACTGATTTGCTTATCATTACTTCGATTAACTTATGACGACTCATAAAATTCCAACCAATCATTTGTATAATGCGATTTAGAAGCTAGATAAAAGTAAAGCTTATGGATTAACAAAGTTCATAAAATTCAAATGACAGAAATATTTCACTTGGATACTAAACAAATCACTGCAATTTTAGACATGTTCTTAATAGACAGTCTCATATTACGAGGATTAAATCTTGTGAATTACTTAAATATACGTTTATTCCAGGTTATTACGTAAGCTCTTAGTTCTGGTTGGAATTCATAAATGATGATATTTAAGACCACGACTATAATAACAAGAAAGAGTTGTAACCGTAGATACGAGTCCTATATTTACAATCAACTTAATTTATAATATCAATTTTCACTTACATTATGCGCAAAACAAAGTTAATAAATTAAATCATTTTATTATAAAGAAAGGATAACAATAATTGAATTCTATATTGTCAAAATTTGTGACACTGTTTTGTAAAGAATATCTTTATACTGATTAATAATTGATCAATATATTTCTGCATATTAGTGAGGCTATGTTTCTTTGCTACTTTAATATTCAAGACTGGAATCGATCAGTCTCTGCTACCATGCCTATATCTTGAGCGGATGGCTTCGATACTGTCACCCAGCCACACATTTTTGTATATTCTTGTTTCTATTTATCTTAATAAACATTTATTTCACTACATGTATTTGATTATAGATGCAAAAAAGTATAATCAAGAATAATAATTGATCAAATTATAAATCTAAAAAAATTTAATATGCCTTTAATACTGGAATGAAATAAAAAATATAATTTCTACTATTTATGTTACTGAAATAATGTATCATATATAAAACATAATGTGTGTTTTTGAATGACTTTCATGTGAATATCAATCGAACTCAAAATAATTTCTATGCAACACATGAAATAAAAGGTTCGATCATAACCACACTACAAATTTGACGTAAACCACAGTATAGATCTGTAATGCATATGTATCTGGTATTTAGCACTAATTTACCAAGGCATACTGAAATACGTTGATACTTTCATGTTTTAATTTGGTTTTACACTCGACACGTCTATATCTGAATGTAAAATCGGCTAAGCAACCTTTAAAATATTGTTATAATCAGAATTAAAAAGAGAACAAAGGCAGTTCTTTATTGTCAATCTATATAATGATAAGCCAACATGAACTAACATAAATTGAATACTAAACAGATGAGGAAAAAATCATTTCGCCTAGCTATTCAAACTCGTAGAACAGCGGTATTTCGGTTTTTTGACGTTTTGAATATGAATCCCAAAAATAGCCAAGCAGGATCAGATTAACCTATTCATCGTGTTTATGCGGTCGTAAAACACATTTTACAGAGCGACTCACTAACTGACATAAAACCTATTCTTTGTTTATAAAACTCTTCTAATTAATATGTAACATAAATTTAGTAAACTGATAGATTGCCTACTCTCGTTATTATATTTATTCTTGCATAATTATATCTTTTAAATATGAGGTTATAACAAGTGTATGAACATGAAATTTGTTTAAAAGTTAAACTGCCAATACCGAATTTCAAATCAGTTGTTAGGTGGAACAGATGTTATCAGTTCAACAGATGTTTAGATATTATTAAACTAGGTCTAAATTAATTATTGATTCTTTCTAAATTCTAGGGATTTCCCCATCAATTTAGTTACTGATATTAATTAGCTTATTACATAGATTTTTACAATGTTATACGAATTAAATCTGTAAGATTAAACTGTCGGGTAATTAGTTTTTGTTTATATTCACTAGCAGCCACAATTTCTTAGGACAATTGTGTCTATCTAATATTTTAAATAACCATTAGTTTTTTGAAAAATTATTGTTAAACAGTTAATAGTAAATTCCACTCTTTAGTTTGTTTTTAAATTAGTCAGGTTAAATTAGCTGTTTTAGAATCGAGATATAGGTCCTGACTATCCGCCTGCCGGTCCCAAGCCCGGATAAAGGAGGAGGGTTGGGCATGCGGTTAGCGACCCCATCCCGTAGAAATCTAACTCGCTAAAAAACGCTAACCAGGAAAAATAATTCAAACCATTTAAACTCTACTATGGGAGTTAGGTCTTCATTTAGAGCAGTTATGACGCCTCATAATGAAAGCCGAGTTCCTTCGGAAGTAACGAGGCCGATGCCCCTTCTGACAATCAGAGCAACCATTTATTTAGGTACATGGAATGCTCGTACAATGTGGGAGACTGAGAGAGTCTTCCAAATTGCTGCAGAATTGAGGAGATACAATTTAGAGGTGCTTGGGATCAGTGAAACACATTGGACGCAAGTTGGACAACAACGACTAACTTCAGGCGAGCTTCTGTTATACTTCGGACATGAAGAAGAAAATGCCCCACATACACAAGGAGTTGCATTGATGCTGTCTAAACAAGCACAAAATGCACTTATAGGATAGGAATCTCATGGACCAAGGATCATCAAAGTCTCCTGCAAAACAAAGAAAGAGGGCATTACAATGAAGGTCATCCAATGCTATGCGCCTAGCAACGAATACAATGAAGATGCTAAAGATCAATTCTACGATAGGCTGCAGTCAATCGTCGAGAAGTGCCCAAAGTTGGAATGGACAACACCGGATATGAAGAGATCATGGGACGACACGGACTGGGAGAAAGGAACGAAAATGGTGAGAGATTTGCGAACCTATGTGCCTTCAATAAACTGGTCATAGGCGGCACTATATTCCCACATAAACTCAAGAAACACTGAACAACGGGGCGGACAACATCACAAAAGTTTAAAACGACTCTTATTCGGGATACTAACAAACTCAACGAATTCAAGATAGCTATCAGCAATAGGTTCCAGAACTTTCACGATCTACTCAAATGAGAGCAACTGGAAGGGGATCTAGGAGGCAATCACTTCGACATGTCATGGGGTTCTGGGCCAAAAGAAGCACCATCACAAATAATGGATCACTGTTGATACACTGGATATGATTCAAGAAAGGAGGAACAGGAATGCAGCAATCAATACCAGCCGACCAAGAGCAGAGAAGGCCAATGCACAAGCTGAATACACACAAGTAAACAAGCAAGTGAAGAGGAGCATCAGGACTGACAAACGTAAATATATGGAAGATTTAGCAGTGACGGCGGAAAAGGCTGCAAGAGAAGGAAACATGAGAATTGTATGATACAACAACGGAACTCGCCGAAAATTATCGTAAATCAGAATGGCCAGTGGAAATCAAGGAAGGCAAAGTAATCACCAACATTGAAGAACAACAAAACAGGTGAGTAGAACACTTCAAAGAACTCTTGAATCGACCAGCCCCACTAAACCCACCCAACATCAAAGCAGCACTCACGGACCTCCCAATCGATGTTGTCCCAGTCAGTCAATCAGTCAGTCAGCTGCAACGTAGGACCAGGCACGTATATGCATCGGTCCAAGTTGCCATACCGCATTAGCACAACAAGATGAACACCGGATTCATAGGAGTAGTTAATTCAGTGGTGGTAATATATAGAAGAAAGATTGTGTATAAGGAGATAGTAAAGGAAGAAAGAATTAGTTCCTAGACAGATATGAAGCGATTTTAATCTCTTAATATAAGGAAGATAGAGAGTGTATACACCGACGCCATTGTGATCGATTCTGAGCCATGTCACCAAGAGTATCCAACCATTGGTTACGATAGTCGCGCGGAACGCAACCAGGCAGTCTGCATCTAACAACATGGCTCAGACCAGAAGTTAGTGACTTCAAGCACTGATGCCGCGTTTTGGTTTGGCCACCCCTAACTTTCTTCCAACCATCCCCAACACTGGTCAGCATTGCGCGTCGTGGTAATCGGTGTTCAGGCATACATAACACGTGGCCCAACCATCTCAGTCGATGAAGATTTACAATTTCATCAATTGACTTACCAACATTCCCTAAAACCCTGCGTCTAACCTCACTATTACTTACCCGGTGATCCCAGCAGATGCGAGCAATATTCTAAGGAATCTGTTGTCAAATACTAGTAACTTACGAGTATCTTCTGCTCTTAATGACCATGTTTTGCAGCCGTAAAGTAGAACGGAACGAACTGCCGCGCAGTATACTCGTCCCTTAATTGATAGGTGGATATCTCGCCTTCGCCATAGATGACGTAAGTTGGCAAAGGCCAAGCGAGCTTTTTGAAACCGTGCTGAGGTTTCATCAGACACCAACCCATTAGGGCTGATCAGACTTCCAAGATAAGTGAAGTTGTCAACGCGTTCAACTACTTCACCCCCTATCCTTAGTTCAGGTGTTGACGCAGACCAGTCCTGAAGCAACAACTTGCATTTAGAGGGAGAGAAGCGCATCCCAAATATTCTGGCATTGTTGCTCAGTGCTACCAAAAGACTCTGCATTTCATCAGCGTCTTCACCAAACAGGACTATGTCATCTGCGTATTCTAAGTCGATAAGTGGACCTCCTGGTATGAGATCAATGCCCGAGAATTCAGTCGATGAGAGCGTTATTTCCATCAGTAGATCTATGATGAAGTTAAATAAAAATGAAGAAAAGGACAGCCTTGACGGACACCACTTGAGGTTGCAAAAGCAGATGCCAGTTCGCCATAAGCTCTGACTCGACTAGTAGTGTTCGAGTAAAGAGCCTTCACAAGGTTTATTTACTTCTGAGGTACGCCTTTCAAAGACAGACACTGCCACAGAACCTCTCGGTCAACAGAGTCAAATGCTGCTTTTAAGTCAAGGAAGACCACCATTGTCGGACGTCGATAGTATGTCTGTGTTCTAGAACCTGACGAATGGTGAATATGTGGTCTATGCATCCACGACCAGGTCTGAAGCCAGCTTGATTCTCTCGTGTTTGCGGTTCACGGGTCTTAGTTAGGCGTCCAATAATTATCGAGGCCAGTATTTTAGATGCTATATTAGTTGATTGTGTCAAATTCAAAGGTGATAATGTCACAAGGTCAATCAATATGAGGCTAAACACTGCATTGACAAAAACATATCCAGCAGCTAAATTGATTGTCCTGTCCAAAACAACATGTTCTTTGACACAATCAAAGGTCGACAGGTATCCCTTTCATGTTACCACCAGCTGTGTATACAAATTTACATGTATCTGCCAAAGCAGTTACATTGGTAGAACAGAAAGGAGAGCCTACGTCCGATTCAAAGAACATATTCCGAAGGGTTTGAGATCAAACGGACCAAAAACATTCAGCAGCGCTATCGCAAGACGTCTCCTTGACACAGGACACGAAATCGACATACTGAAGTCCTTCAAGGTGATCAACAAACAATCAAATTCCAACCTTTTAAAATTCGCCGAAGCGATAGCAATCAAACGTTTAAAACCAAATCTTTGTATACAAAAAGAAACAGTAATAAATCTTTCTTTGCCCTGGTAACATTAACCCCTCTTTTATTTATTGCGTCACTCCAACTCTTTCCAAAAATTTTTATAATTACATCATTCATAACTGATTTCAATTCATATCTCTCTTTATTACCATTAATCTATTTCAGTTACTTTATTACATAATCATCTAATGTGTTTTAATTCCATGAGTTCTAATCGCAATTTCTATGTTATGAAACCTTCCCTCCCAAACTATATATATTCGAAACAAATTTTATAACCTCATTATCTCTAACAGCATCTTTGCTACATCATGTTCATCCTTCATCACCCTCTTATGTCTAAGTATGTCAATATCTGTAATAACGTTGAATTTCAAATATTTTAGGTTGTAAGCAGCTGATGAGAACCTAACGAAATAAAATGAATTCATATTATTCTGCACCAACCTTTGTTCTTGCTCTCTTCAAAATAATCTCTATATGGTTGTCACAGGATGATTTTGACCCTTTCTTATATAGTGGGACGATAAGTGATTGTGACCAGTTAGATGGGATAACGTCTAACTCCCAGATTCTAGCTAAAATATTAGTCAACCTAATCGCTAAAACTAGTCCACCATTCTTAAAGACCTCTGGGGTCAATCCATCTGGACCAGCTGCCCTTCCTCGTTCTAGATTAAATATAGCCTTTTGAACTTCAGCTAGAGTTGGAGGACCTACTTCAATGTTCCATTCACACTGTCTGGGAATGGTGGGTAGTTGTAGAGTAGCTGAAGGCCAACTGAACTGTTCCTTAAATTGTTCCGCCCATCGTTTTAAACGTCTGGACTGGGAGCAGACAAGAGCGTCGTCTTTTTATGAGATAGTCTTACTTACACTTGATTTATTAATTCCAGTTTCTTTTATTAGTCTGTAGAGTTGTCTTGTGTTCCCTATAGCCGCCGCCTTTTCCATCTCTTTTGTTTTCGTTGCCCACCACTGCTCATGATCGTTCCTCAGACTTTTGCTTAACCTAGATCTGATTTCTTTACGCTTTTCATCGTGTTCGGAACCTGATGGGATGAGTTTACGAGAATCTATCAGTGCAATAGACCTTGAAGAAATCCATTGGTTCTTTGTAACCCTGTGGTTTAAATCACGAGTAGATGTCACTGCTGTTTCCACAGCTGATTGTATATCTTTCCAAGCAAAATCTGGGTCAGCCTCGTTTTCAGAACAACATAAGTGTGAGCTCAGTTGTTCTTGGAACTTACTTTTGGTTTTCTCATTACTCAATTCGGTTCTGATGAGTCTTTTTTGTGTGGCTTTTTTGCGTCCAGAGCATGGTCAAAGTTCAAACAGGTACTCCAGAATGAGCGACAATCTTCTACCGACCCTCTCCAACGATGACTGATGGCAATATGGTCTATTTGAGTCCATCGTTGGTTTGGTGCAGGGGGTCTCCATGTTAGACGATGTCTCTCCTTAAGCTTAAAATTAGCGCCTGCTAAAAACAAACGATTGTCTGAGCATAGTTGCAGCAGACCATCACCATTATCTGTTCGCTGAGCCGGAATGCCAAAGTACCCACCTAAGTGTCTTTCTATTTGGTTTAAGCTAACTACTTGGGCATTAAAGTCACCTGCTACGAGTACTATGTGTGAGTGTTTAGCTTAATGAAGAAGTTCATAAAGCTTTCTGTAAACTTCATCACGCTGAAGTCAGTGGGAGCGTAGGCAGAAACGACGAAAAGGCAACGATGTGTGTCCCTATCCTTCGAGTTCTTACGGAGCCGTTTAGCCGAACAGCGCATAGACGACTATTAACGGGGATCCACTCTAATAGCTCTTGTTCCGCCCTCATTCTTAGTGCTATGCCTACACCTGCCAGTCCACGAGAACTAGTCATCGGGTCGCCAGATACACGGAGGGTGTATCTCGTCGGCTCTCCGTTTTGCCGAGGTGAGGTCAAGTGAATGACCACACTAGGATCCTGTATGCGTGTTTCGGAGACACAGCATACATCAATCGTACGAGATTCTAAGGTTTTAGCCAAGGAAGCCTGCTGACCGATTTGGCATAGTGTGCGTACGTTGAAGGTTCCAATGTGTAGTTTGGAGCGAGGTTTCAGTAGACCTGGGACAGTGTTTTGCGCGATAGAATCGTTGGCTATGGTGACACTTGAGAGGGAAGCCTAAAGAGGAAGTTTAGATTTGAAAGTTGATGTAGGAGGAATAATAGGAATTGAAGAGGTAGGTTGATTATGAATACAATAGTCTTGAATGCTGTTAGAGGTATGAGGGCGGTTATCACTTCCCAGTTGCCCACACAGTGGAAGGGTTCTGCTGGAGGTACCTGAAAAGGAAATTGGATTAGAGGTGGTCATAGTGACCTGAGAGCGTGACCGCAGCGCCCAAGGGACAGCTGCTTGAGTTCGGTCACACACAACCTTTTTATGAGTAAATTTTGTGCTAGCTCCGTACTTGTTGAGACCTTACCGCCGGAGACGGATATCCGTGGGATAAGGCGAGGTGTGCATTTTTAGGATCGACCTTTTCTAACCCCACCCTTCCTTTTGGGAAGGCAGCATCGCTGTTATGCTGGTTGTCTGAAGGAAACACCTTACTGTTGTCACACCTCTGTACAGTCAGCAGTACGACTTCGCCTTTGGACCTTGGTTTTGTTGCTTTTAGTCTTACCGCTCTTCAGCCGACCTGTCTGGCATGGTAGGACCTTGAGGAACGGTTGTTCCAGCCAGTATAGTTCGGCCTAGCTAGAATTTTGTCTGCTGTGAGGGCTACCTGTTTCAGTGGTGCGTCCTCGAGCAGGGCCGTAACTGTAGGTTGGATAAATGCTGGTAGAGATTCGAGCCACAGTTCTTTAACAATTTCAGAATCGGCTGCCGTGGGTCCTGCAAGAGATTGCAGGCGCGTGAGGTGGTGGCTCGGTTTAGCATCACCCAGGGGGTGACGTGCTAATAACGTCCTCAATCGTTCCTCCCTCGATGGAAGGAAATGTCTGAGGACCGCCTCCTTGAGACGATCGTAAACATTGGGCACATTGGAATTGAGGACAACCTCACGGACAGCTACTAAATGGTCTCCCGGTAAACATTCGAGAGCGTAAGTGTACTTCTGCCGTTGGCTTGTAATATGACGGGTCTCAAATTGAGACTCTATAGCAGCAAACCAAACTTCGGGATCGTGAGGAATAAAAGATACAGGTCGAAAGTGTATAACCTGTACGTCAGAGTCTATTACGTTAATACTATTCTTATCGTTATCCGTCATGTCAAATATATATATTAAAAATTAATATGAAAATATATGACAGACGTGGATAGATAAGCGATAGACTCACCAAAATTGACTTCTTTGGAAGGTTTGGTTGCGATTGCCAAGTGGTCGTAGATGTAGGTTCACCAGTTGCAGAAGATTTGACCGAAGTTGAGGCGTGTTCCAAAATTTGGCTCACCAAATGTAGCGTGGTGTCGAGTTGAGCTGAACTATGAACACCGCTACCAGACTACTTGCCAATAGACCAATAAAATTCCGATAGGCCAAAATATCAGAAGGCAGATGATTGTAGTAGTCGTATATATTTGTTGGCGATCTCGTGGTATCGAAAGAATACCGAGATCGTGCCAAAGGAGTACAGTTGCGATCGGCAAGATAAGATACGTGCGTAGTCCAAAAACCGCGTAAAAGCAATGGAATACAATGGAAGCCCAAAATGACTGTTATTAGCACAGTTAAACAAACGAGCACAGTAAAACAGTCACTGGTACAATTGGTTATAATAATAATTGTTTTCATCGAACCAATCGTGTTCTGTTGACAAAAGTAGGTCACTACAATTCTATCAAAGCGTCCGACTACATGATCAAAGTGCGCTTGAACCCGAAATTCGGAAAACACTGATTTCACGCAGGAATGTTTCTATTTTCAAGAAATAAACATAGAATGTTTACAAGCCTCAACTCGTGATGTATCTGCGTCTGTATTTTTGAACAAAGGTTCCACGCAATAATGACATAAACAGTATTTACGAAATACGTTAGAATGGCCGATATGTGCTAGGTGTGTTCAATTTTATAAACTTTGTCAGCTACTAAAATGATAACTGTAAGAACACAGGTATGGAAACCGTTGTGTTTTGACGAAGACTCTATCAATTTACAAAAATGTGCGTAAATGGTTTGGAATATTACACAACAAATAAAATTGTGTCACACTATATGCTTCGGAGTCATAGAAAACAGAACTGCTGGTTGAATATTAATAGTCGGCAAAAAGCGGTACACAAGAAACCGTTTGAATATGGACAAAAATGCGAATGGACTTTACACATATTTTTACAAACTCCTTTGAGCGACAACAAGTTACACACTGAGAGTTTCAAAGTTCCTTTCATTTCAACTGGCGTTTCACTACTTTTTGGTTGGAAGTCCATTCATAAGTCAAACTATTACCCCTAAAGTCAAGGTATCCAAGTTTTTATATGATTCCTACAGCTTTTGACCTTCCTATCAGACCAACCAAACGCTTTGCAACGAAAACCGAATGCTATCAAGGCACACATCATTCTAACATTAGAAATAGTCTTGGTCGGTATTAGCGATTTACAGCTGCAAAAGTTTTAATTTTAATGTTCACTAAAAGCCTTCAAATTCAAATGACTTTGAGATGTGCATTATCAGTGAAAACTGTGTCGTCGTTTCAATTAAATTATCTTGAAATCCTGATTCTTAATACGTACTGTTAAATTAATTCAGATTAAGTAAATAAGGTGCTGTATAATTTTCATGACCCTCTGTTATATCTATCGCTGCAAATAAATCTCAAAACTAAGTAGTTCTATAAGTCGTCGACATTGATTCTAACCTTACTGATTTCACTGTGCACACCTCAGCTGAAAGCGCTCGTTCACGTATCCGCACTATTTAACCAGTGGGTACGCTGTACTGGGCATTCCCTGCGACTAATAGCCAGCTTGGATCAAACGCTTCTCAACACATCGGCAGCCTTTCATACATATCTTTGGAATGATTCGTTCCTGGCACTTTGTTTACCTGGGTCGGTATACTTCGATTATAAGGGTGTTAAGAGCAAAAATGCTGGCAAACCTAGAATATCTGTGGCATCCTTGAAACCAACGCAGATTAGATAACAAAAATACTCATGCAGAACGCTGAAAGTGTAGACGGGAGTGAGTCAATCGACCCCACCAACGTTGTTGAAAACTCAGTACCAATTAGCGAACTCGTGACTTCCTCTTTAACAGTCTCTGAGTGAATAATAGCCTGTGATATTGATGCAATAGCAATGCACCTTACCCAAGTGGTCGCCTAAGCTGGACGAATTTCCAAACAAAAGAACTTACAATTGAAGGTTTGTGTGGTGTTTGAATGAATTAATGACTCCTTTGTACTTGTTGAATGTTTGATTTCGAATTCTAAATACAGTACATCCGTTAGTGCTTGTGTAGTACTTCTTGATTCAATTGCGTTATCCCTGGGATTCTTAGTTCATACTATAATTCAAATACTTCTAATTATCATATTGGCGTCGCGATGGGGCCTGCGATGGAACAGTTAGATATTCATTCGGATTTTGATGCTTATGAGGATTACTTTGAAAGGTTCGAAATCTGGGCTATGACCAAGAAAGATGATGAGGATATTAATATTGTGGCACATTTTCTCACATTCATTGGAAAAGAAGCATATGGCTTATTAAAAATTTTGGCTTCACCGGAAAAGCACATTTCTCTTCCTTATACAACTCTCAAGGAACTACTTCTAGACTATGCTAAGTATACAAATTTCGAATGCGGTAAAGGGAGATTTCGTAAAATAATTTATGAGGATATAAAAAATTCCACTATATTACGTCACCCCATCCCAGTGCATACTCAAGGTTGTGCAGTTCACGAAGATGGGCACAAGTTTAGTCAATGTTTTTCTTGTTGCAAGTTCCACCCTTTTAATTCATGTTAATTTCGTAATTGTAAGTGCTTTAAATGTGGTGATGTCGGACATAGTCAGTTTGTAATACTACTGTTCATCTTGCTGCAACTAATATTAAGTCTTGTGATTCTGATTCTATTAATTTAAATATTTATAATGATCATTTATCTTTATCGACGATTTCAAAAGACAGTTTAGAGTCATATAGCAGTTCAGAGTTAAATGAAACTCAAGATTCTTGCGAGACAACAATTTCTAATGAATCAACCTATCAGATTTCCCATGTTATTGTACCAGATATGATTTTTCCTAATGATTCACATATTTCTGGTGAAATTTCTTGCAAATCTGGTGAAAATATTTCGAATGAACCTAATGATGATAAAAAAACTGATGTAGTTTTGATTGATGCTGATTTTTCTAACGATCCTTTACTCTACAATGACATTCTTAATAAATTTGAGGAAACTTTTTCAGAAGAATCAAATCTTGATGTCATATCAAATATTATTTGTCCTCATAATGCATTTGTTTCTTGTGAAAAACTTGTTCGATGCGAAGCACGAGTATTAAATGATTTAAAGTTTGGTTACAATTCAGATAATTCCATATCAACTGTTGTTTGTCCTTATCATAAATTCACTTCCAATGTTTACTCTAGTCAAATTGAGAAAGGTGTTTTAAATGGAGCCACATTATTCATAACTTGGGGATATGAAGATCCGACATTATTTCGTGGAGGAGGATAGTCTATGGTTCATATCCTAGGTAGTAGTTCCAGTATTCAACCGGCATGGTGATTGTTTACAATCCCAGAAATCAAGTGAGTCTGTTCCGATTTCCGTTGTTAATTCTAATACTAATGAGTGCATCCTAGATAATACAGAGTCTTTATCGAATACACTTTTGGACAGACACAGGATGAACTTAGGAAGAAGACGTACAATCAATTACAGACACCTGGACTCCAATTTAAGCTGTGGCGGATGTGGTGTTTGAATGAACTAATGACTCCTTTGTACTTGTTGAATGTTTGATTTCGAATTCTAAATACAGTACATCCGTTAGTGCTTGTGTAGTACTTCTTGATTCAATTGCGTTATTTCTGGGATTCTTAGTTCATACTATAATTCAAATACTTCTTATTATCATAGTTTGTTCTCCGTTGAAGCGGTGTAAAATAATAAAGGCTGACTACAGACTGGGAAATAAGCCTCATGACTCGGTCCATGCGTTATCGCTTATGCTTTGTGCTCTCATCTTTGCACATTATATGCCACTTTACTCGTAAGACTTCGCATTATCTTCACGGGTTCATATGAAGTAGATAGTCTTCAGAAATGTCGTTGATATGCCAATTAACATTCATTACGCGGCCGCATCGTGTCCGATTAACCGTAATAGATCAGAACAGCCAACCTAGTAAAATAAATCATATTCCTTCTTCTTACAAGCCAGGATATCTACTTTTTAGACATTTAAATTGACTAAAGTATATACTCGTATATTAACAGCTACCCGGAATGCAGAAGTAAGAAATAATCACTTTCACTAGGGACATGCTTCTCACAACAATACTAAACTAACTTTCTAGTAAGTCTTTTGATGTTTATTTCTTCTGCGGTAAATTATAATGCCCCCATGAGACCAAGCAATTTAGGTCATCAACACTTGGAGACTGTTAAACGAAGATCGATTCATATCTCAGGAATACGTTTTAAATTTCATTGATTTTTCCACAGGTGTTTGTTCTGCTCTTCATAGAAAATGTTAATATCATTAGTAATAACCACACACTTTGTGAATCTCCGAATATTTGAATTTGGGCCTCAAGATCTCTTCGATATCACTGGAAATATTTTGATACTTATTATTCTGAAGATCGTAATGCGTTGTATGTAAGTTTCAAGGTCCTGAAGAAGTGAGTGTAGTAAAACTATTTCGATCACCTTTCTAAACTATCTTGTGGCGACAAACCCTTGGTCACTTTTGCGCCCAGGAAGTGCTTCTTCAAAAGAACCACCCGTATCTACATGAGTTCTCGCATAGCATCACAAACAACACAGAAATATCCCATTAATAAATAAAAGAAACCAACTGCTTTGTTTACTCAGCTTAGTTTGCCTCTGGCAGGATTGTTCTTACTGACGACCAACACCACTAATTTACAAAACCGTCGCAGCCACGTTTTGAGGTCGAAAGGAATGAACCATCGTACAGGATGCAAAGTTTAGTGGTGGCAGTTACCAACAACAATCATTTAAAATTGAAAACATCTTCAGATGCTTAGGTCCAACAAAAGTCCAAATATTAATGTCAGAAATAAATATCAAGCGTACCTCTCATCATCCTGCTTTACACTATCTTCCTACCAACTTCAATGCAAGAATGGGCACCGGTTAATTAATCCTCAGCGCGAACAGATAATTATAAACTCCGTTGACAACCAAACCAACGACAGATACAGGAACGCCTTTAGGAACGCACGTGTTTCACTTTGCCTCAGCTTTTCTATCCATTTCTTGTGTAATTTTGTTCTTCAACTTCCTCGGCAGCTCGTATTTGTCAAATGTTCTACCCTGTTTAGGGAGGCACAGGTCTCTGGTAGATTTATTGAATGTTTCCATTTAAAAAAATATAACAATACATATACTTCTAAAGCCACATATGTCATTTAAACGACCTCTTCCAGCGTTTGCAGATTTATGCTGATTGAGCCACAGACAAGTTTGACTACGTCTTTTGTAAATCCAAATATTAGGGTATACTGTATATCTGGGGATTGCACTCACTATTTTACTGAAGTTCTAAGCACTCGAGGACATTTTAACACTGACATTCAGTTTGTACTGTTTGTGTTGTAATAAACAAAAGAGCAAAATAAAGGACTAGTTGGTTTGATATCAATTAACAGACGCTTATGTGTCTTTAGATTAGATGATTTCGACATGATGATGAGGGACTGGCATGAACAGTGACCTGTTTTCTTAACCTACAACATTGTATCTTTCAGAGAATCAGGAGTGAGTCCAACTGATATATCATGAATCTCAAGGTTTTACATTGCGCAGATATCGTGATCATAGCTGATTTAAGTGAACTAGTCGGGTTTTGAAGTATAAACGGTATACGCTTGTACATATCCGTGAACCAACTTAAAGGCACAATCACCACTTTTCACTAATCATGTAGCGGTAAATAAATCCCAGAAATCAATACCTCTATGGGTCTTCGGTAGTTGATACCTACCGCATTATTTCTAATGGATTCACCTAACAGAAGGCGCTCGGTTACGTATCCGCACCAGATCACGATTGGGTACGTTGTGTTGCACATATACAACCGTTAGCCAGCTGGGATTAGTCATTTCTCGATATAAGGATATTTAACCAAACATATCTCTGGACCCCTTCACTTCTGATTCCAATAGGTTGGCACGTTTCGACTATAAAAGGTGTTACTGGACATAGTGTTCTCAAACTCTGAATACTTGGGGTATCTTTAATCGAATTTAGCATTGGAGTTAGGTACGAATGTGGTCAGCAGTATTCAAAATGATATGCTAACTAAGAACAGTCCCACTTAAGATAGGTAGAACTAGATGAGCACAAATAAACACCTTATATTTGGCATTCGTAATAAGTGTGCAATCAATTAGTACAAATATCACAATAGACTTAACTTGAATGAGAATCCAGTGATATACGAACTGCTAGATGTATTCTCCGTACGTCCATCATTTGTCTGTTCGGCTGTGTACTGGGTGTAGAACATGTATGATCTAGAATGTAACCATTAGTATTAAAATGAAAAAAAAACTCACTTGGGTCCTTGTAACACAGTTAACTGATTTTATTTGCATTCACAAGAAAGACTTATCAATATTTTGGGTCGTTAAAGATCAGTTACTTGATGACACTTAGCCTCAGAAGACTGTAAACGTTCCATGTTCGGACGGACACATTTTTATTAAAGCGATTTTGTTATTATTAACACCAAAGAATAAGTTTATCACCAGCAATGCTCGAGACAGAAATTCTAGTAAGTTTAATCATAGTATTCAAATTTAATGATTTCAACTTTCCGGTTGAAATGATTGATTTGATACTACTAGAGTCAGCATCATGAAGAGCACCGAGCGTGGGAAAATTAATCGAAGTTGTAAATAAAGATAGTGTGTGATTATTAGAACCACGGAACTCAATCAAATCCGAATTAAATGTCTTATCATCCTGGTTCTAGAACCCGACGTGATGCGTCTGATTTTACGACACACGTGTAGCAATCACCATGACGAAACGTCCATGAATTACGCGTACGAAGTTTTTCACATGATATTTACCTAGCTTTCGCCCACTTTTGTTTACTGCTTTCCAGTTCTTCAATGAATCGTTTCCCATGTTTTCAGGAGAATCGGGATTATTACTAATTAATCACCAGCCCTTATGACCCTGAGTGTGCATCGGATTAGGACAACTAAATAATGTAGTGAAACTAACTATAACTTGAGAGTCAGTTTCATGCTCTTCCTCATAATAAATACATGCAGTTCCGGAATGTTAAAAGGAACACTGTGGCATTAGTATAAGCTCTGTGTCCATAATTGATATGTTAATTACTGCGACTAATAGACCACACATTTGACTTGTTTCTGTAATCCGAGGATCAACTTTTTAAAGTTTTACTTGTCCTGACGAATCATTTTATGAAACTGTACTCTTTTGCGGTATTCAAAATTAGTACACTTCATATAATTTAGTAGTGGTTCTTTGAGAGTTGCGTAGGGAAGTGAAATATGTTTATCTGGAAATGTTAGTTTTTAGCAAGCTGTAGGCATCCTTTCGTATAAATGTAAAGAAATGGGCCACAATTTTATCATCCTTAACATAAGTTTGTAGATAATTATTTGAAGTTCTGCAAACTAGTAAGTGCTAATTGATTATATATAGATCGTGTGCTACAATTAAGGTTAGCCATTGTCTGAAATGTGGAAGAACAAGATCTCTACGACATCTTATTCGGCACATATATTTCGCGACGTATATTCCGTAAAATAAAATCAGCGAACAATCTTTGCGATTGAAGATATGTAACCAGTAACAACCATTATAAGCCTTTTAATAGTCATTTTTAGTTATTATATGCAAATGTATGTAGTTTAAACAAACGAAAGAAAAATGTCGAAGTATCCCACTGTCGAATTCCCTAACGTACTGGGAATATATCGCTGAATAGATAGGTCACCATCACTAAATAATTTATGTAAAATTTTCATTAGAATCATGATAATCGGTTTAGCTTCAATTAATAATACCTAGAACATTTATATGAAAGCTAACAGTTTTCAGCTGAAAACTACATGAAGTATTTAATTACAGATGAATTATTTAGTTCAGATATTTGCTTTGCCTAACATAAATCACACAACATAATAATGAATGAATTATGGGGTGTTTAATGACAAAAACCAACGTACAATAATTCATGAATTTTCTTAAGGCTAAATTGAATTCCCTACCAATAAAGAATGATGACAAACAGTTATAATGTATATAAATAAACCAAAATATTACGCAAGAATCAAAATGTATAAAAAAAATTTACATTACATGTGATAAAGTGAGAACACGAAATTTAGAGAGTAAATGGACATAGTAACTATTTTTGAAACTGATTTTCTTATCAAATACGTTCAGCCAAAAAAATACTTGCTCGACAACCCGCTTTTATTATTTGAGACATGATATTGTAGAACGGAACCTGCAATAAAATAAAAGATCGTAAGACAACATGACAAGAGTACAGTTCAAATCCTAAAAAGAGATTAAATTAAAGAGGTAACTATGCTAAGTATGAGCTGTCATTTAGGAAATAATTGAGTGTCTGAAAACATCTTAAGCAAGACTAAACTTAGCAATTAAGAAAAATGTCAAAAAATCTATAAATTCCAAATCGAAACCCTTTAGTTAGTCTGTCAAACATTTTGTTGGATGGTTATCAGACTAGTTTTTACATAACACTAGAACTTTTCTATGAAGTCAATCCACGTTAACCAAAAATAATTTGATCATTAGTCTTATCATTTAACCCCTTTTATTCATGCTGTATAGCTGTTTTTGTTATTTAATTACATCTAAATGGTTTTACTGTAGTAATACTGTGATATAGTCTTTATGTCCTACTACCATATACATAAGAGTTTTAAACAGATATTTTTCACTCTAGATTGAATTTGTCTACAACTTCACGTGCATATGAAAACTGTACATTCTGTGCCTTACTTAGATAAGGCTAAACCATATGATTAAGAATTCGTTGTCTCTACAACCACCCAATAATGTACTAACATAATCAAGTTGGATATAAATCAATAAATAATGTCAACAGACGATTTTGTTTGTTGTGTAATATGAAGAAAGACAGTTACTTCATTAAAAGGTACAAAATAAGATATTTAACCTAACAAAAAGTGGATAATCTTGAGATTTAATACCATTAATTTAATAACTAGTCGGAAGTAACTGTAAAATTATTGACTGCATGACAGATGAATGAGGGTTGAAAGACAATAAGCTATTTACCCTGAGCATGAATTGATAAGGACTAATTTTCAACAAATTTACATGATTTCGTTCAATATCTTATTCTTGCCTTACTCCAGGTTTAGAAATAAAAATATGATAGTGAGGCTAATGTGATCTCAGAGATCGAAGGAAACACCTTACTGCTAATTTTTGATTTATCCGAAACATACTTGTAAGCACTTAGACAAAATAAAAAATAAGTGTTAGCTGAGTCATCCAATGAGTTCTATTTATTTAATTATGTTGAATATATTCCCAATTATACACTGTATAACTGATGTGATCATCAAATTATAGTGCTTCATAAAAACACTAAATATCAACTAAGTTTTACTCATGGTTGTTGATAACACCAAAAAACATTTTTGACCCAATGAAAACGATAATTTTTAATAGAAAAAAAGGAACTAAATATTACTGTATAAAAAATCGTATAAATCTAATATACTTCGTCTTTTCAAAATACTATCTAAGCATATCATTATTTTACTGTTGAATTAACAGACAAACGACACATGCGACACAGGAACTATTCATACCGGCCTGTGATGTATAGATGTGTGAAAGAGAATGATTCATAATAATGTAGAAAGGAGATTAAACTAAATTTTACCATGATGAATCTTTATTTAAAGATTTCGAAATTTGAATTACTTAGTCAAAGCTTTAGGTTCATAGGTTATCGAAAACCACACAAGATGTTAATACTACAGAACAAGTAAACGACAGACATAATTAAGACATTAAACTGCAGCATTACCTGTTTAACCATCAAGTTAAAAATATTTACTCTCTACACTATACATAGTGTATAATAAAGTAGACTATTTTTAATTTTATCTTTAAATTATACATTCATAATAACTTACCTGTTCAGCATCATGTTCAAGGCCTGTATCATGATGCTCCATTTCTTCATCCCGAAACTGGGCTAATGTCTAGAAACATACAAAATCAATTAAAATATATATTATGATACTTTACCAATGAGTATTTAAAATAACGCAAAGTGGGAAAATAAAATTATGCTTACCCATAACCTGGGAGCTGTGAACTACAGTCTTGAAAGGAAATAGGTCTGTTGTTCGAAATTACTACCATGTATAAAAATAATTTCAAAAGTGAAGCTACTTTCGTTTGAATGAATCTTTTAAAACGCGAGAATTTCCGCATCTTACATACGTATCACAGTTCGATAGTAGGGAAAAATTAATATATCTTTATCTATTGAACCTTACAATCAAAGCATCAACGCATGGCCTCGAACCCTGGAGGATAAAGGTTTGAACTCATCCATACCAAATTTCTTAAAATTCTCATTATTTTTATGACACTGATAAAAGTCTGAGTTAAAAAATGAAAACCCGAATATCATTCAGATTCCAAAAATGACTTCCTAACTAACAATCCAAAATTTTATCAGCTGAGCAATTACTGGTTAGTGGAGCAACTCACTACAACAATCTATTACCTTTCACGAGTGCTTTACAGAAAAATTATATACATTTTTCAAAAAGCTGTGCTCTTGGATGTTGCAGGTGACATTAACTTTCAAGGAAATAGGATAAGTTAAACCAAAACACGTTAGGGTGAGTCGTTATGGATTTCGGTCGAGCAAGCAGTCACTGGTGACCTTCTGGTATAATTATCCTGAAACAATTGTTTATTCATAGAAAGAACCAGGATTAAGTATAGGAAAAATTGTTTAACCTGTCAACCTCGAAAATCGACGCAAAGATGGGCAAAAGTAGTCTATATTATGATCAGCTATCATCGAAGAAAAAAACTGTTTTGAAGCACTTGCTCGCAATCAGATTATGGTCGAATAAGGGCATGATTTGTATTGGATACAGAAAAGTCACAACTGGATGACTCCTCAGAAACCGGCTCAAACGTGAAGGGGCAGTGTATACTAAGTACTTAATCAATCACAAAGAATTATAGCATGGTAACTAAACAGCTGTAAATGCAGCAATGATGTCTAACGGAGACTTAAACCAAAAAATTGAGGCAAATCAGTAGACTGTATAAATTTCTACTGGATCGGTAGCTCATTTCAGAAAACCCGACTAACTATGAACAGACAAAACATAATGCAGACTGACAGAAAGTTTACGTAATTGTTATCGGTATAGAACATGAACGTCATCCTATCAGACTAGTGTTGACCACAGATTACTTACTTACGCCTGTTACTCCAAATGGAGCATAGGCCGCCGACCAGCATTTTCCAACCCACTCTGTCCTGGGCCTTCTTTTCTAGTTTCATCCAATTCTTGTTCATTTTTCTCATATCTATCTCCATTTCCCGGCGTAATGTATTCTTTGGTCTTCCTCTCCTCCTTCGACCTTGAGGATTCCATATGAGGGCTTGTCTTGTGACGAACGAAGACCTCCTGACTCCCAGGGCAGATTTTAAATGGTTTGAATAGTTTTTTCTGGTTAGCGTTTTTTTAGCGAGTTAGTTTTCTACGGGATGGGGTCGCTAACCCCATGCCCAACCCTCCTCCTTTATCCGGGCTTGGGACCGGCAGTAGCCCCCGGAAAGGGACTCCAGCTAATAAGAACAAAAATGCTCTTATAATAACTACAGTAATTAGTATGACTAGTAAATAGCCTAAAATATTACCTTTATAATGTTGTTTAAGGACAGCAAACAACAGAAAACCAAGCCAGTTCCAAATTAGCTGTCCATATTTGACCAAATCTTTACCCTTGGTCACGTTTTGGAACATGGACAAACCACTGGTTGTGATAGTATTTCTCGAATTAAAAGTGACATCTGACCTCATTAGTCTAGAGCTTTGATGGCGGTTTATCACTGAAAGGTGTGCCAAAATATTATATAAAATTTCTGAGAGCTAATAATAAATATAATTTTTGTGATGTCCCAATAAACATAAACTTGTATTTTTGACGTTTCATGACTTAATGTAAGCCACTTCTTCAGGGCAAATAGATGAACGAAATGAAGTTAACACAAGTCTAAGCTGTACAAAGGAAACGAAATACAATTTTCTACTCGTTGGAATATCACGGAAAAGATGATTATTATCAACTTTCTACCAAATGCTTAATTTACTTGAAACTATAAAGTCCAAATTCGGTATAGATGTCTGAGGGCTCTTTGGTTTAACACCATTAATCGAGTTAGGGCATACAACAAATAGTCATCCGAATTGGTAACATAAAGTGGTGTTTTTCAAGTGCGTTAACATTTCCCCGTTTTACTTTCGTCACAAATATTTTTCTAGAGACATTTTCTTTGCTTGACTTTTAACAGAGTAATCTCCCATCGGGAGATTTACTTATCGACTTACAATCCGCAAATGACAGCTCTTTTTGGTAAGGATGGTAAAAAACCAAAGTCTTCTGAACATGACGTACTGATGTGGTGTAGCAACTTAGACTGACGTACAAATGCTCCAGGTTTTACATTTCTTACAGCTAACTGATATGGGATATCCACCTTTAAATCAGAAATTTGGGTTTACTGTGTACCACTCTGTCATGTGTTATTCTACAGCTGTGCAATATAACATTGTCTATAAAAGTATAAAGCACAAATAGATGACAATTAATTGATAACAAGTGTCTTTGCAGCGTCGATCGCGTTTAGTGAGACAAGTTAGTAAGAAATGCTTAACTGGAAGGTAAGATACTAGGGAAATATACCTAATCTGTTGATAAGGTTGTAAATATCTATCGATTGAGTTGGCTTGGATACATGATATATAGATTCCAAAAATGAAAATGTGACTTGAGATTGAAGAAAGAATTCATAGAACAAAAAGAAAAATTTTGAAACCCAAGGCAAATAAACAAAAGGGAAATCTATCTCATCCTGTGCGACTAATTAAGAGCTGTGTCACCCAACATCTCCAACCATTGATAGTGCGAGCTATAATTTAATAGCCTGCCACTACCAACGCAGCTCAGACTCATAGTAAATGACTAAGGGGATAAGCAAAGTTCCAGTGACTCAATAATTGTGCCGGCGGAACAATATGTAAATAGATTACATATTTTGTGGTGAGTATTATCGTGTGTAATAACTAAATTTCAAGGAAAAATATACGAAGAAACTTGTATGTTTTGTAAATCGTCTTTGGATCAAAGACACATAATAATTAACATCCATGCGGTAAACCGACCAATTAAATGTTTTGCATCAGAAAATATTTTGGAGGAGTTTTGTTCTCTGAGCTAAATGGTTTGGTCATGGAGCTTTTATCGTTATTCTGAACGAGATCATCAGCACAAGCTTCAGGTAGAAGTAAAGTGTTTGAATTTCTCCACATCTGACTCATAGCTTGTCCTGAAGACTTCGATCTTGATTGGTTATTATTGACCCTTAACCTGTCATTGTTTACCTCTTTATTTTAATTATATCACCCATCGATTTTATTCTTGTTCTTATATTTGTCCGTAATTTTTCTGATTGATTGATAAATTGGATCGATTTCAATGTGTTTGTTGATTGACCTGAGTGCCAAGCTTCTAAAATTCTCTGGTGTTTTTAGAATTGCCTCTATGCAAGATCTGAACATTTTCCCAGTCGAATGTGTGTCCACAGGCATTGATATAAGCGAGGATATGTCACGGCGTTTGACCGCTAATTGATGTTCATGTAGGCGAAGATGAAGAGAACGTCCCCTTTGTCCGATTTAGTGTTTTTAACAGTTGAAACAATTTATTTTGTAGATGATGTTCGGTTTTTCTTCTTTTGTCCTTTCATTTGCGTAAGATTGATTGAAGTGATTTTGTTGGTTTGTGAGCTATACCTATTCCAAAAGGCTTCAACAATCTCGCTTCAATTTCTGATATGCCTTTTACATATGGTAGGATGATCCGTTTGTTGGTTTCTGTACTTAATTTTGTTTTTACTGATGCGTTTCGTTGTTGTTTTTGATGAAGTTGATTGGACAGCTGTTCTTTTGGAAGATTGCCTTTAGATAGTTTCTTTTCATTTTTCTAGGCTGCAAGTGTGTCCTCGCCCTCTTAAACAAAGTTTGTACGCAGTTAATTTTGTGGGCTCTACGGTCGTCGCTACTGTAATTGAAAATTTGATATATGTGGGTCGACTTTTGACATACTTGAGTCTCCAGATTTGCTGTGTCGGTTCTGGTGATTAATAAATCCTGTTCCGGTAACAGAAATTAAACAACAAACTATCATCTTTGGATGTACTCAAACAGAATCTACACATATAACAATGAAGTCAATGCTAAGTTGATTTTAGGCTCCTAATAAGCACAAGTAAACTAGTAATGAAAGACTGCATATGTTTTTTCAAAACTAATAATAATTATTGTTTTACTTCTTTCGTTTATATGTCCTTATAATGTTGTTATATATTTCAAGTGATGCGATTTGTTGCAAAGGTGAAAGTTAGCTTCCAAATAAACATAAAAGTATGATCATTACATATTGCTTTCGGCAGTCTTCAGTGCTATTTAGAAAATGTAACTTGTCCATTGTTCCATTCAGTCACGAAGATGAGCCTCTATAGATAAGGTGACCGCCCTAAACACTATTGTAAAATTAATTATGGATTTAGAGCCTGGGCGACAGTTTTCGCAAATGTTTGGATAACTAAATTGTATTTTCAGATGCGTTGTTTTTGATAATTAACAAAAATTAGGACCAATGCGGGAAGCGTTTCATTAAGTATAAACCAGGAACAAAGAATTAATCACACAAGACTTTTAAATGTTCAAAATTAGGACGATATATTTGAAATTATCTTGTTTCGCTTTGAACATACTTGAAAAATCTTTATATCCAAGTTAACAATAATCGAACTCTATTCCGAAGGTGAAGAGATTAGACAATATGGTGTACGGACAAAAATTTAACAAGCATGAGATCAGTTGTTACAATATCTAGTTAAGTATAAAATGTTAGGTAGGGATAGTAAGCCGGTTGACTGGATTATCCAATTCACACTTAGCTGGTTGGAACGTTGTTAGTGTCATACCACAACCTACCACGATGCACAATGGGAAAAGCTACCACCAGCTAAACAAAGATACGGGAATGGATCATGGATTTAACGAATGATAGACTGCATCATGTCAGTGGATGTAAAAATTCAAGTCAGGATCTATAAAGATCGTAACCTATGGTTGGATGAAATAGGTTAGAATGGTGCACTTGAATTTATTACCTATTTTTTTCTAGATCTTTAATACTACGTTTTTCCACACTCAAAACTTTTATCGGTCCCTTTTAAATCATGTATCTACCATGTAGCTTTACATTGAATTCGACATTTCTTCTCACCTTTCTTTATTTCCTTATTAATTTCCTCTCTTGATGTGTTATGTAGAATGCAGCAACTCGGATCGATAAAAATTTGTGCCAGGTTCTACGTGCTTCATAACTGATCACCAAGAAAAGTAGGATCAAAATAAACTGTTGTACACCGACAAATTTATGGAACCAAACAGTAAACTATCCACATAACAACTAACCTGCAGCAATTCCTGATAAGTTTCAGGATCACTTTCAACAAGTTCACGAATTTGATTATTGTAGTGTTCAGATATCACTGACTCGACAGCGACGGTACAGGCCATAGCACATTTTGAACCTAAAAGCGCACTTCCCACACCAAGTGTAAACCCAGCAATGCTCCACAAAGGCAAAAGTAATGTAGGTCTGACTCTATGAATAGGAATAAGCTCCTGGAATTTTTTCAAATGTTCCGCTTCTTGATCATGCATTTCCTATGAATACAGTACAAGGTTATCACTACAGGTTTGCAAACATCTCATGTATTAAGAAAATAAAAACTAGCTTATCTAACCACCAGTGTCGGACATTACCAAGAGAACCAAGGGACAGCTTGGAAAGACAAGAGCAATCCAAAACAACTCTGATACACGAAAATTAGAACACATCAGCTGAACAACTCTTTTTAAATAGAATACATTAATAAATGACTTGAATTTCTCAAACAAGCCCGAAATTCGAGAATAAGTATTCTTTAAGATCCAATGAGAATAACTAAGTCGACAGAAAAACAAAGAGATTGTGATGACGATTACAGAGACAGTATGGAATGTCGAATAGAAGTTATCACTTCTTCCAGTAGTAAATTGGAATAGATTCAAGTGACTAGTAGTTTGGAATACTCCCCATAAGGTTGTCTTGAATGTGAGTAACAATAGTTTCGTTGACCTATAGTGAGTGTACTGAGTATTTTGAGCATTACTACTAAACTAATTAAGTTAAAGATGCCACAGGTATTCGGAGTTTGGCAACGCTTTAACCAGTAACACCTTCTAATATGAAGCGTACCCACCAAGTGAAATCAAAAGACAGAAGTGAGGAGATGGAAGATATATTTGATAAGCTATCAATATATCGAGGATCGTTTGAACTAATCTGGCTAGCGATTGCGGCAGATGTTGAGCACGGCGTTCCCACACGTGATCTGGTGCGGATGCTTGACCGAGCGCCTTCAGTTAGACGAGTCCATTAAAACTGATGTGATCAGCATCCAATGTCGAAAACTTACAGAGCTATTTATTTTGGGGATTTATTTACCGATACAGATCACTCCCCCCTCTAGTGGGGCAGTGATGACCCTAAGACGTGGCCAGCCAGAAGTTTAAACCCAACGAGGTTTTCGTTGGTAAACACTCTTCTGATAGCTTGCTAGGTTTAGCAGCGTCTGGTCGTCTTTCCTTACTATAATGGACCATGATGTACAATATAGTAAAAAAAGGAAAAGGTACAATGAAGATTTCCGTTTCTCGCAAACTTCATTGTTCTTTTTATCGTCTTTTCCAGTCGTCCTGGAAAAGAAAAAATATATGTAAGTGCATGTCGAAATACACTCGTACGTGCGTAAAAACACAAAGCGAGCGAAAAAAATGGAAAATAAGCTCATGCTCACGTAATAGCGTTAAAAAAAGTATTTTTATAACATCGTTTTTTTTGTTTTGATTTCTTTTTTTTGGAATAAAAGATAAAAACATATAAGCATCTTAAATTCGTGTTTTTTTAAAAAAATTTATATATAGTACGAGGGAAAATCGAGATGATATAAAATGTAAACGTGTATCTTATGCGCAGTAATCGTTCAAATGTTCTGGAAATCTTACTCTTCTCCCAGAACGCGTTGTTTTGAGTTTATTTTCTGATACCGCCGAAGTATCAACGTGTGTGTCGGCTGTCGATTGAGGTATTATAAGGGCAGGAGTTGTGTCGTGCAATTGTATTGAAGGAAAATCGACGTGAATAGGATTTCCTTCGAAATACACCTGAATGAGAGAGTCTGTGCAACGTATTGAAGACGTTGCGTCGATATTGTTTCGGCACGATTGGGCGATCCCTACTTGTAGATGTGTCGCAAAGTAAGGTTTCCTCACCTGTTCCCATTTGTTTAATGCGCAGTTTAAGTGTTGTTCAGGACAACTCGTGCCGAAGATCACTGTCTTCTTTTTGAAGTTGGGCGAGTTTTAAAAGGTCGATTCCTTGGAAACTGTTCAAGGAATTTATACGAGACAAGGCGTCTGCAACTACATTTTTGCTCCAGAAATGTGTCGAATATCTGAAGTAAACTGCGAAATGTAGTCCAGTCGTCGACTCACGTGGTGAGTACTTGTCTGAAGATGAGCTTAAAGAGAAGGTAAGAGGTTTATGATCGGTAAAAATGGTGAATTCACAGCCTTCGATATAGTGTTGAAAATGTCGGACAGTACAATACATAGCTAGGAGTTCCCTACCGAATGTGCCGTACCTCGATTCAGTGTCTAGCAACCGTCTAGAGAAAAATACCAAAGGTTGTCAGGAGTGGTTAACCCATTGTTGTAAGACTGCTCCGATTGCTGAGTCGGATGCGTCTACTGCGATGCTAATGGGCGCTTTAGGGTCCTGATGAGCAAGCATAGTTGATTGAGCGATACGTTCTTTAACCGTGGAAAATGCTTTTCGCGCGGTGTCATCCAGACTGATGAATTTCGCATTTCCACGAAGTTGGTCGGTAAGAGGTTGCATAAGGGACGCGCATTTTGGTATAAATCGTCTATAAAACTTACTAGACCGTTAAACGTGCGCAATCGCTTGATGGTGGTCGGTTCTGGGTAATCCAGAATGGCCGCCACTTTATTTCTAAGGGGTCGGATGCCTTACGCATCGATAGTGTGTCCTAAGAAGTCTAAGGAGTCGCTTCCTATTTGGCATTTCTAAATGTTTACAGTAATGCCATTTTTTAGTCGGTCGAAAACAAGGTCCAGGTGCTAGAGATGTGATTCTCTGTCCGGACTTGCTATTAGGCAGTCATTAACATACGCATGTACGAATTTGAGACCTCGAAAAACGTCATCTATGAACCTTTGGAAAGTCTGTGCCGCGTTTCTCAGACCGAAAGGCATTCGCAAAAATTCATAGAGTCCGAAGAGCGTTATAATAGCGGTTTTTGGAATGTCGTCGGTGGCCATAGGAATTTGGTTATACGCTTTAACCAAGTCGATTTTTGAAAAGACAGTTGTACCTTTCAAGGTAACTGTCAAATCGTGAATGTGGGGCAACGGGTAATGATCGGGAATGGCTTTTGCATTCAATCGCCGACAATAAACAGTTGGACGCCAATCGTTGCTGTCCTTTTTAGGGACCATGTGCAACGGAGATGCCAATGGGCTATTTGACGGTCGTATAATTCCTAAGTCTATCATATGGTCGAATTCGTTTTTCGCCAACCTTAACTTCTCGGGGGCCAGTCGGCGTGCTTTAGAGAATACAGATGGTCCTGTAGTCGTGATGTGATGTGTAACGTTGCTGATTACACACGACAATTTCGGTTGCGATTGGTAAATGCCAGAATACTTATCGAGTAGTGGTTGGTAGAAGGGGTCTATAGTGTGCTTAATAGTGACAGGAGATAACCTGCAAGCAGAAAAAAAATCAGACAAACAGATAAACTAGTATTTCCATCTACTAGCCTCCGTTTGAGCGTATCGATGATTAAGTTGTGGTGCTGTAGAAGGTCCATACCAATGATTGGCATAGAAACATCCGCAACAACAAAGATCCAGTGAATGGGTTTGCGTAAACCCACGTTAAGACAAACATACCTTTTGCCATACGTAGCGATAGGCTTTTCGTTTGCAGCCTGTAGATTTAAAACCGACTCGTGAAGCCGGTGTTGGAATTTGCTGGAAGAACGCTAACTTTTGCGCCAGTATCAACGAGGTAGCGAACTGTCGTTATCACATCAGTGACATATAAAAGACGGCTATGTTCGCCGGCTACGGTTGCCGTTAACGCGTGCCGGCTTGGAAGTTTCCCGAAACATTCTTCGCGTCGACCGATTTTGCGTTGGGAAAATTGCAGGGTTTTCTGCAATTTCTAGCGGACTTTCCATACTGGTTATAATACCAGCACCAGTCAGGATTATCCGTCTCTCGAGGTCTAGATACAGACCGCCTACGTGATGTTCATCTTCGCGGGGTAAGTGACCGTTTACGGTCGTTACGGAGTTTGAGATAACGAATAAGTGTATAACATAATTCTCTTATGTCATTCCGGGTGGTTTGAGGCTTTTCTTTGACTGAAAAAACCTCGGCGTTAGAAGACCTAGTGATTTCGAGAATGCGGTGGGCAGGTGCAGACAGCTCGTCTACGGCGTTGTTTTGGAACGAGACCAGCACAGCTTGCACCTGTTGAGGAAGTTTTGATAAGAAAAGCTGTTTCAGTAGGCCATCATCGAAGGTTCTTTGGCCAATAACTTCTCTCATTCTTCGCAACATGTCTGTGGCAGAGCCGTGTTGCTGGTCGATGTTGTTAAGGAGTTGGTCTAACCTTTGTCGATCGGTTAGATCACTGCGGTTAAAGATGGCATGTTTTAACGTTTGGTATGGGTCAGAAACATCACTAGTAAACATACTAGGTGTTACGTACCTGTTGAATCCGCGCGGTAGTGCCTTGACTACTGCGAGGAATCGTGCACGTGTATCGTGTACACCGTGCTCGTAGAAGTCGGCTTCTGCGTAGCAAAACCAAGCTTCGATGTTGTCTGGCCAGAAGGGCATACGTTGGAACGAAGGTGAGGACACAGTCTTTACCTTAAATACCTAAGGTGTCTGTTCAGTCATATTAATATATCAAGTACGAAAAATGAACGAGTGTGAAATATGTATCCAAAAAACACGGGAAAAAAATCACAATGTGTGAAAAATTAAAATAAGACAATGATAATTAAAATCACAAAAAGGAACAGACTCACAATTTGCACTTCCGTGTACCAGATCACGTCGGGCTCACCTATGAAGACGCCACAGGTATTCGGAGTTTGGCAACGCTTTAACCAGTAACACCTTCTAATATGAAGCGTACCCACCAAGTGAAATCAAAAGACAGAAGCGAGGAGATGGAAGATATATTTGATAAGCTATCAATATATCGAGGATCGTTTGAACTAATCTGGCTAGCACGGCGTTCCCACGCGTGCTCTGGTGCGGATGCTTGACCGAGCGCCTTCAGCTAGACGAGTCCATTAAAACTGATGTGGTCAGCATCCAATGTCGAAAACTTACAGAGCTATTTAGGGGATTTATTTGCCGCTGCAAAGTCCAACGTAGTGAATTCCTGTGAGCGATTTTGAAAATCTTCGTAACCATAAATAATGCCTAGATATTACAAAGTAACGAAACCACTAGCTTCCTATAATCGTCTAGGTAGATGCATCAAAAGAGTTGCTCTAAAGTGCATTCCGCAAAATAACTGATTAAATAATATATCCTAATTCACAATTACTGAAATAGTAAAGGCAAAATAACAATGTACTAGTGAATCCCTACGACTTTTAGCAATACTTTATAGTATATATGAGTTAAATTAAAATCATAACGATAATTAAACATGTGATTTGTAACTTTGTTAAATGTTTACCTTTATTTTATGACCTATACTTGATTTCCCAAGTACCATAAGCTGTCCTTGATAAATTCTGTTGGCACCTAACTCTCCTGCATGATCAACTCTAATGATACGATCGACAAGAGCCCTAACTTTTGGAGAAACTGACCTAGTCATTCTCGAGAGTTGATATTAGCGCGTCAACATTCGACCTTGTTATTGATACAGCTATTCGTGCAATTAATATATGGGTTAATAAAACAAAGTGACTAATTTTTCGACATTCGCATTGTCATAAAAACATTTAGTTTGTGCAATTTATAAATCATGGTTTAGCAAATCTATTTTCTTGGTTCCAATGATATCCGCTCATTCAAAAGAAAAAAAATCACAAGGTCAATGGAAGACGTAAGAATCAGAAGAGGAGCTGACATAGCCTCAGATCACCACCTAATTGTGGCCAAGATGAAACTGACGCTAGAGAAGCATTGAAAAACTAGACAAGCAGCATTACAAACGTTCAGTGCAGTCTTCTTTCGAGATACTGACAAACTGAACGAATTCAAGATAACTCTTTACAACAGGTTCCAAGCCTTACAGGACCCACTGAAGAAGAAACTACTATGGAGGAAAACTGGAAAGGGATCAAAGAAACAACAACCTCAACGTGTCAAGCGGTTCTGGGCCGCAAGAAGCATCATCATAAGGAATGGATCTCTATAGAAACCCTGAACAAGATTCAAGAAAGGGAGAACAGGAAGACAGTAAGTAACAAAAGCTTGTAGCGTGGTGTCGAGTTGAGCTTGACTATGAACACCGCTATCAGACTACGTGCCAATAGACAAATAAGATTCCGGTAGGCCGAAAATCAGAAGGCAGATGATGGCTGTAGTCGAGATGTATTTGTTGGCGATCTCGTGGTATCGAAAGAATACCGAGATCGTGCCAAAGGAGTAGAAGTGTGGTTACTGAGCGTAACCGAATTCGTACAAGTTCAAAGTCAACGGGAGAGTAAGTATATTGGCTGTCATTAGCACAGTTAAACAAACGAGCACAGTAAAACAATCACTGGTACAATTGGTTATAACAATAATTGTTTTAATTGAACCAATCGCGTTCTGTTAACAAAAGTAGGTCACTACAAGCTGAACAATTGCAGAGAAAGCCAAGGCACAAACTGAAAACACGAAAGCAAACAAGCAAGTAAAGGAAGCATTAGGATTGACAGGCAGAAACACTCGAAATAACTAGCATAGACGGCGGAAAGAGGTGTGAGAGTACGAGTACGAAACAACTATATGACACAACGAAGAAACTCACTGGGAAATTTGCTAAACCAGAGAGACCGGTCAAGGACAGAGAAGGAAAGCCAATCACTGAAATTCAAGAATAGAAGAAGAGATGTGTGGAATGCTTCAAGGAATTACTGTACGAAGCTGAAACTTTAAGAACTACCACAAGCATCATCAAAAATTACAAGAATTTATAAACAATTGCTCTAACCAGGAAATAGTGTCTAACCTACCCTGTGGATAGTCTACGAAATAAACTGTGGCTTTCTCAGCTGCTGAAGCATTAAAACTACGTATTGGTTGTTAGGTAATCTTGAGTTGGCTCACAGGTTAAAAAATCCACTCTCCAGAAACATGGAACTGAAGCTCAACACCATTCTGTGGGTCATCTTGAAAGTGAAACCTCTTGCCACAGTAAATTCTTTAAGTGGTTCATAAGGTTTCAAGAAGTTTTGTCAAAATATTGTAACGTTCAAAATGGAGAGATTTGTTGAAAACAATATAAAATCCAGGTAACTTGTCAGTCTTTTGATGGACTAATGTGAAATTTAGGGCTTTTTCAGTTCTTTATGTATTCTGTACTTGCTTCAGGAACTTTGTTGCTAACAGTAACGAGTTATCTACATTTTATCGGTGTTAGTTTTGAAACTAAGAACATCAGTGTATCTTTATGAGTTATGCGAGCATTGCCGTCGTTTGATGTTTTTTCGAACCTCATTAATACGTACTTGTCATGTTGTGCAGTTTTCCAGCACTAAGACGATATACATTTGGTCTCTGTATCCTTTTATGAAAAGAAGAAAGTGATTTAGATTCCCAAGTTGTCTATTTCGAAAAATTCAGACAAAAATGAAAAACTCAGAATATCCTTCCTTGACAATATGTGTATACATGTCATAATAGTGTTGAAACATGGCAATTTGGATACGCCTCTCTACCTCATTGGGGGTCTCATTATGCGACAGATATGTCTAAAAATAATTGACTTCATTCTTGGGAGAGTTTGTGCACGTCAAAAATAACCCATGGCAGATTGATTACTTTCTTCGCCGTACAAAATTTTCTAACGATTATGCACTACTATCAAATCGAAAAGTGTTCGCATTTTCAAGATCGATTGATGAACTTCAGTCTAAAAAATCGGAATCTTTATTATCACGATATCACACTATTTACAACGCAGAACTTACTGCCAGTATATATGCGGGCGAATGAAAGTCTCAGATTCATCAACCACTAGACATTTCCATAATTTCACATTAAAGCGGTTTCTACGGAACAAATCTGTTTTAATTTAGATTTTGTTTTTCGTATGTGGTGGGTTTTAACGAAAGTTCAGCTTGTTCCGCTTAGTTCAAGCGTTGTTCTTCAGGCAGCTCTAAATCCAGTCATAGACAAATTTTTGAATGACAAGTTTGGCTACAGGAGCTTTTTAAGACTGACGGTGCTACTGTAACAGCCTGACCTAGCTTTCATGATACGGATTTTGAGTTCACTGTATTTTGTGTTGAATCACGGACACAGTATTTGTGCAAGTCTTCCAATCACTAGAGTTTATGGCTACCAGGAACGAGAAAATACACCTGGCGCGTGGCTCGATAAGCGCTAACTTCTAAGAATTCATAGTTACAAGGGTTGTAACTATCATCAAAACAATCTGCCTGACCGACTAAATTTAAGCATTTGTGCCGATTAGGACTAAAAGATCGGCATCAATGTAGAGTGCCTGCAACATGTGGTTAGGCGGAAATAAATGGAAAATATATCAACAAGCAGTACGATGATAAGAATAGTAGTGTCGTAACGTAATAAAATATAAACGCGTCGTTAGCAGTTGTGGTACTTAGAGTCGAAGTAACGCAGAAAAATGAGAATCTCCTTGAAAACAAACAGAATGCTAGTGAATGCGATAAAAGCCTGCCTTCACGTATTTCCTGTATGGACTGAGTTGTCCCTTTGTGGTTCATATCCACTAATGGAATAATTGATTCAACTATTAATGAGACTACCTACTGTCGAAAATAATCGTGTTCAAATCAAATGCGTTTTTCCATATGAGTATCACCCCTTTTAAACAGAAACCCACTTTTTAGGTGAATAAATATTCTTAACATGTGAAGAGTATGGTTACTGTTAGACTAAAAAGCAGAAAACGTTAAGAGATTTCCCAGCTATGAAGTTGATTACAACGTTACCCACATACTTAGTTAAAACAAATAGGCGCAATAGTAAAAATTCATTTCGTGTCGGTCTAAGGTGAAAAAAAAACAAGTAAATACATCACCTTTCTATACGAAACATAAACTCAATAAGTCTGACCTCCACTACAATGTCAGCCAAGTAATAAATACAACTTAATAGATAAAAACATGATGGTTAATGTAAACGCCTTAAAAAGTTAAACGAGGAAAAGCGTTTGAAAAATGATAACCAATATGATGTTATAATCAGGCTCGGGAAGTAAAATACAATAATCTATTATTGAAATATCTTTTCAACAATCAACTTGTAAAATGAAAGACTAAACCATAGTTAGCATCAATACAAAACAAAATATCTATCTTCTGAATAAACGAAATAGTGGATGTCTTTCTTTCAGTTTGTCTTTTCTTGCAGCAGACGAGCTAGTATCAACATAAATAGCGTCATCTGCACCAGATAAACTGGACATTTTACTAGATTTACGAATCAAACCAGATATGCCTGTAGAAATGTTCGTATAATTAAAACTATCCGGATCAGTTGGTAATTTCTCTTCCATAGCATCTTCATCTGTACTAGCTAATACCCGATTTAATAATTCTGCTTGTTCTTGTTTTGTACTCAATTTTAATGATTCAGTCTCCATTCCTGCTAGTCTTGTTATAACCTAAACAGAGAAAAGAAAATAAGCATCAGCAGATTGTTGACCTTGAAATAACCTGCGTTAACAGCGAAACGGCAAAAATGGTTGAGACGCTTATGGCCTAAAATGTTGTTCAATAAATCCTACATGGAAGTGGATTTACGAATACTCTTTGATGATTTCTACAAGTTATACAAAAGAGTGTACGGCTGTAAAGTAAGAGGTTAATGTAATGAACACTCATATTTCTCTCCAAACAATACTCAAATACCGTAAGTCATTTTACTTTTAGTATATTTTTCGTAAAAAAAGACTATACCGATGAAATATTCAATTTTGAAATGACTGCAATACATATCTGTGAACTAACAAATAAAACTCAACTCTCTAAAAACTGCATATGAATTACGGAGGAATGAACTGGACAACAATTTACAATTAATTATACAGTTTACAGGGAGATCTATGTTAATCACTAACTGTTTCATCTTCAGTAAATGGGGTAAGATTCAAACACATTGACCACAAGTTAAATGCCTTAAATTAATTCAAATATATATATATATATATATATATACGCGAAATATTAACAAAATAAATAATTACTATATGATTACAAAACCTACTGACTCATTTAGTCATCTTAGGGTTATGTGGACTGAATGAAAAGAAATCAAAATTATCATCATAAAAAAAACGATTTTATCGTCAACTTAATTTTCCACCTCCTCTACCTACTCTTCCTCTTCAGCATCATCATTCATTACAGAAGTTATAATTGCTGATTTAATCTTAGGCATTTGTCGATAAACAAGTAAATAAATAAATCAAGGTCGACATGTAAAAATGTTGGTAGAGAACAAGTAAAGGAAACAAAAATTATTTCTGGACAGCCTGATATTAAATATATATGTATAAAAAGGGTAAATATTTAGTCAGTAAACAATGTAAGAAAAGCTTCAATAAGTGTGTCACTTTTTGATTAATTCCATATATACATATATCGACTTCAGGGAAAATAAAACATACACACAGAGATAAGAGAAACTATGAAAATGAACATATTTATCAATTTAATTAACTAATCAATCTTGTGCCGTTTCATTCAGATTGTACTCAGCATCTGATTTGAAATAATAAAAATACGTGTTAGTTGATGGTGAAACTTTTTCTTCAATATGACATTCAATTAAGTTTATATGGAATTGTTTTGTTATATATTTGGGGAGTCAACAATGGAACAGAGTGGTTAAGTTGTTAGAACATTCAACTTTTAGGAAAACTGAATTGTATGTTATAACCCAGCTTTACTCATCCCAGTTCGACCATCCATCTTTCAGATAAAAAACATCTTATCAATAAGATTATACAGTCCTCAAGACAGATGCTTTGTAGATAAGCTAGTTATATTCAAAAGTAGTGGTTGACAAAGATGAATAACCGAGATGGAGATTTTTATGCCAAATAGAAGATTCAGTATAATATATTCTGCGTACAGTCTACATTGTCTTTAATTCTTTATTAGCCTATAATGACAGTTAAAGCTTTTTTATGGTAGATCAGAGACAAACGAGTCTGCGACATAATAATAGTTCGGTTTTACAATAATGGTGAAAGAATTTTTCTCTCTTCGTAGATTCATGGCTGATATTTTGAAAGCAAACGTATGTGAAGTTCAGAATAAATTTCAGTTACACCTAGTGAAAAGATACGAAAAATTTCACGATTCGGTTTCTCTCGCTCGTTTCAGTTATTAATCAGAGTAAATCACAGTGCTTTCTGTACTTCATTTTGTAGGAGTTATCATTGGATGATGAAAACTGACCTAAATTTCTTCTTCAATGGAGATGAATATATTTAATTTAGAAATGAGTATTACATATATAGTATGTGTAGTTAACCTATGAATAGATTCTTCTGCTCTCAGGTACTAGGATTAGTTAAAATATCTGTTCAGAATCCAGAGCCATTTCTACATCAGTAATGTGAAAATTACGAACAAAACCAGCAATAGTATGAAAAGTTGACCTAATGGCCGTTTCCTGGAATAGTACTTAAATAATTGCACACAATTGTATTTCACCAACGGTTATATTTACATAAGTATGCTATAAAATAAGAAATAAACAGAGACGTTAAGCAGTCATTCAGGTGTGTCATAGAGTGATAGTGAAACTTTTGAAAATGCTGTTTATTATTATCATTGTTATTATTAGCATACAGTTCTAGTGTTAGATCTAATAATTCGCACTTTACTTACAAAATAAGCCTCAAAAATCATGAAGGAGTTAACTAACATACTTATCACATAAATCGAGGAATAATTTATGTGAACAAATAAATATCAATTTACTATGAATATTGTAAATTACTTTATAGGAATACCCTTGATTAACTAAGAAACGTTGACGTTTTAAAGCATATTGCATTTCCATAGTATCTTGAGAGACTAACGAATAGAAAAATGCATTGTAAGCCTCAGCATCCATACCCCTCTTTGCTCTTAAAATACGTCCTAAACGTTGAGCTTCTTGCCGACGACTACCGCCATGAGCACTGATCTGTATGAGAACTGTTGCTTCAGGCAAATCAAATGAATTGTCAGCAACTTTAGAAACGAATATTGCCGGAACCTGTTTGAACAAATTTATAGAACAAAACATAAGTTTATATTAATTAAAATACATACTAGTTAGATTTTGTGGATCTTGGTTAAATTTTTTAAACAAAAAGTATTAAATCGAATTGACGTTGAACTCGACTAAAAGTAAGTAAAACAAATTAGAAAATATTGCTCTCGTGTGCATAAATAAATTATAGAAAATGTAGTATTCTTTATCGTTTTCAACTTTATTCTAGGCGTCACTATGACTATTGAAATACGTTCGGTAGCACTCATTCAAGGTCAATCAGATAATACACTTGAACTACAGACACACACAAGGACACATTATTTTTCTAACATACGATTAATAAATATTTTTATGAGAAAAAAAAACGACTGAACGATAACAATAAGAAAAACTATAACGTAATTAGTTGAATAGTGAGGGAACATGAATGATATCAAGAAGTATAGTTAAGCTCCATACAAATCAAACCAATAAATGGAATAATTTAATTGTTGCCAGTAATTAAGTTCTAACTATCAAGCTGTTGAACGTGGTATACTAGGTTTTTTGCAAAACACTTATATGTATTCAGTAGTCCAGTCGTGATCTAACTAATCAACCAAATGAGAGCAAGCTAAAACGGGTGTGATTGAGTTCTAACTTAAGAATCAATATTTAGTTAGACCAGCTTAATGGTTACTTTATATAATCAGAAAGATTAAAGAACTCCCAGTATTTAAGTTGTGTTTCATTTAAACGCGTAAATTTCTTGAGCTCATGAAACCATTTAAAACAGCACTAAGTTTTACAATGAAAACAAAGGGGTCATGGAGATGGGATCGTGGATGCTCACTGCTAAGCAGTCTCATATTAGGACGAAGCGCCCGCTCAGTGCTTCAATGTTATTAATGGTGGTTTAATATTGATCGGTTCGCTATCTCAATGAAACAGAGGATTTAATTCACCACGACAATTTGAAAAGATTATTGTTCATCAACATGAAAAAAGGTGAGTGGAAAGAAAGGAATAATCTTGGAATTATATATATATATATATATATATATATATATATATATATATATATATATATACTCCAAACAGAAAAAAATAAATACAGGTTTGATCATAAAAATTTATTATTAGTTGATTAATTAAACGACTGTTTAAACAAGATAACTTACATTAGGATTATGTTGAAAATTTTGTAATATTTGCATACGTTCCGCTTGACCAGTAGGACCGTATAAAAATGGACGTCCCATTTTTGTTGCATAGTATTTTAATGCAAATACATTATCAGAGAATATAATAATTTTATCATTTCTACGCTCATGATAACGTATAAGATATTCACATACACGAAATTTATTCGGGTTCATAGCAGCTAATAATAATTTTTTCATACTTTTCATCTAACAATAATAATCATAATAAATGTATAGTTTATTACTTTTGTATCATTTTATCCATAAAATTATACAAAACGAGACAGAAAAATAGTTAAAATGTTGTAATTCTTCACAAAAAATGATTAAACAGATTTATCATCTATACAACTTTCAATTAAGAAATCCCTTATTTAAAACAACTTGAAAAGTATCGTTAGTGAATTTGTATTTAATTAAATGATTAGAGAACTACTTACCATGTTTTTATATCACTTATTGGCATGATTTAAAAAAAAAACTAAAAAACGGAAAAAACTAAACTAGTGAGATTTATAAATGTCCTTTTATTCATTAAGGGTCCAAGCTGGGAGTCATCTGAGGATTAATAAAATAAAAAGTACTTAGACTCCATAACAAATAATTTGACGTAGGTAACTTTGATTGAAACAATCAAAAGTAGTTTAGTGAGATCGCTTCCTAGTGAAATTGTTCTCAAAGTTGTATAAACACAGATACATCCTAATATGGGACAGACGGAATGAGGCTAGCATTGAATGTATCTACATCCGAGCTGTTTTTCACTCTGGGACTCGAACACAGTACCATTCGCTTAAAACGCCAACGCGTTATTCACTTAGCTTCTGACCCAAGATACGCAGTCACTTATGAAACAGGCATGAATTTTAGTATGTTTTTTACAACGATGATCAATGATATATTTGTTCATTACAATAATTAAATGAATACAATAACAGAGGAGCGTTATGTGTAACACAACAAAACATTAGGGATGTAGTTAACCTTGAATATTCATCAGGAATGTCAAAAAGTTCCTAATAATTGTCAACGAATTCGCGTGCAGTATGGTAAAATATTAATGTTGAAATGAAACAGATTCAGAAATAATAAAGAAACACAAATAAACCGTAAGGTATACATAATATAAATACCCGGTACAATGACATGCATATATATATATATATATATATATAAACTATTAAATTATATTTTTACTTGTATAAACAATGGATGAATTAAGCGGAAACACCATTAAAAATTAGGTAGAGTTTGATGTTTTATTTCAATTTCTGACACTTCAACAGAATGTATTGTAGACTTTATCATATGCGCTTTTGATCCTCAACTTCGTGTAGTTTAGTTACTAGACTAGAACTCTACATCATAACAATGTCGTTCTTTAATATTATCGGTAAGCCACCACCAATATTGTTTTAGTTTACTTTATAAGTTACGATTTGTTAATAAATCTTGCATCCAATATTGTAATTCAACATAGGGTGAGGATAACCACTATTGTACCCTGCAACATGAACGTTAAAGGTGGCTATGGTGTATTCTACAAAGCTAAATAGGACAATATGAATGTAATAACCAAAGTGTCTATGACTTTGAAGATTATAATTGTTAACTAAAATTTGGAAGATGAATAAATTACTCAATTTTGTAGGCTCAATTATAATTACAAAACCCATACAATATAAAAGAAAAATAGTAAATAAAGGGATCTAAATATACTTTGGAAAATCCAGTATGACTGTTCCAAACATATAGGTTATATACTAATTTATGTATTTTCAATGCCCTATCATTAGGGTGATGTTTTCATGACTGCATAGTAAGAGTTTCAAAGAAATTAATGTATAAACTGTCGAGTATGTCCACTCTCCTATTTTATTGATTCATCAATTTTCAGATGTATTTTGGAATCACACATCTTAACATTATTATTTACTTAACCGTTGAACTATTTAATCAAAGTTTCTCTGCATTTAACACATAATAATTTCAATCAAATTAGTATTCCTTTATCTTTGTATCCATTACTATGTCGTTTTTTACTGAAAAGTTATAAGTTATGTATTTGTTAAACGATTTTCTCTTCTCCCGATTTTTAGGATTTTGAGTTGGAAATTAATGCGAAGTTTGTATCAGGCGAAAACTATTGCTTAATACTGTGATAGCAATAAGAAAACTGGTTTACAGACCTAACCTCATTGAGTCGTATGCTTTTGCTCTAAGTTGCAGTAAGTCTAACGACGGGACCATACACTACACTAATTATTTATATATAGTAATGTACCGGGTTGCAAGTTCTAACTATTCTAAAATAACAAACAACAATACTTACGATTATGGATCAACTGAGAGTTAAGTGCCTGAATTCAGCAAAGTACAGATCTATCGAGATCAGACAAAGCATTGACTGGATATTTTATATTATATCTTCAGTAATTGTTAACAATACGAAGTTATGCATTACAACCACACACCCTTACATGTTAAAAATAATACTTCAAGTTTACAAGAATATGTAATAAAACTACGATACATCCTCTATACTTATACAAAGAACGATACAATGACTGCCATTCTGCGCAATGTCATAAGACGAGGAATGATATGATATTGATAGGTAAAAGAAATTCCATATTTATGGAATCATTCACCATAGTAATAATAATAATGAAAATAATCATAATATAAGCGGTTCAGTTTAACCTAGAATAGTCCCTTTAATATTTTTCCACAAAAAATCAAATGAATTTCGCCCTAAGGTTTTTATAATAATAAAATAAACACTTTAATAAATTTCTGCTAAAAAGCTTTAAATAAACTATATTTGAACAACATTAAAAACCTTGATTTTCCTCTTGCAATAAATAAGAGTAAACAAAATGATTATTAAGTAAATGTATGTGTTCAGTTGGTTTAGTCAAATAATTCAGTTAAACAACGTACATTAAAACATAAGTACATACAAGTGCGGACATCTTATATTCTGTAATAAATAAAAATAAAAACATTTAAAAGTGGGAGAAAGATGTGTAACTCATTCTAAACAATTCTTATTATTAACTTTTAATCTGAATTGTCAAGTGCCTTGAATATTCAAACTTGTGCATGGGTGATTTTTATCGAACGCCTGTATTATCAACTATAAATGTATCTTGTAAGCTCACTGAATCGTGATGACAGCAAACCATTTAAAAATTCTATCTAATTTATTTAAAAAAAGAGGAAAATAGTGTCCTTGTGTACGAAGTCCACTGGGAGTTGCTGTTGCTTTGATTACTCACTGCTAATAATACTACTAGTGAGTAGAAACTGATACACAATGTATAAATATAATTTAACATTTTTATCTAGCAATAAATCTATATTTTTTTCAATGATGTATCTTTGAATAAAATTATTCAGCAAAACTGTAACATGTGGATTATATTAGTATGAAACAAGATAGAAAAAAGAACATAGGAATAACATCGTCAGTGTTATGTGACAAGTAACGATACTATAATTGTAGTAATAGTAACAATAATAATAATACAGTCGAATAATTCTAACCTGGTAAAATAATTTGGTGGAATTCCGCTATTTCGCAAGAATAAGCATGCATTTGTTTTTCAAATAATATGGTCAACTGGAAATATCAAATATTGATGAATTGTTTCATTCGAATCGAAAACCAGAATTTAAAAAGTACTCTGTTCAAATAACGCGTTACGATTATTAAATTTAGTCTTCAGTGTTCTGTGTTAACTCAATATAATCTACTGTATAAATGCATAATAAAGTTTCCGCTTGTTTGTTTGGTTTCTAGTTGTACTTTTTAGTAAATAATAAACAGAGTGTACCACAACTTTATTATAACATAAACTTGCATATCTGTTAACATAAAAGGACCAAGTCATCAACAAAGAATCCTTTATAACATGTTAATAATTGTGGGCGATGGATAATGCCACCCAGAATAGTTAGTATTAGGGCCATTGTTCCAAATGTCCTGTGAACCTTAGCAATAAGCCTACAGCTAAATACACAAATCGATTTTAGAATTTTCTGGTTTTTCATTAAGATTATAGTTTAAGAGTTTATGATTAGTAAGATGGAAATAAAGAGATACAATAGAATCACGTGGTCACCGTTAACTGTTGGGATACAAAAACGAAAATAGGATAGAAAACTGAAACAATGAATGGTGTCTTGATGCCTTGGATGCGAACTACGATAACACGCGTGAAGAATATAGGTGAAACAAGGGAAAAAATTATATACTACATATATCACATTCTACATAAAGAACAAGGTGAAAGTTTGGTGGAAACAAACAAGAAATAAAAGTCTTAATAGAAATCGTCAGTAACAATTAACGAAGACTGAAAGATTATTACTGGTGAACTGCATTTAAAGGTTTCTTGATTTTAAGATCGGAAATAAAAACTGAATTATTTCTGAAATCTATATTTCAATATAACTGAAATCTTCTGAACGTGCAAGTACTTCATAATGAACGGATTGGTGAAAGGTGAAGTCACAACAACAATAATAAACAGTAGGTAGTTTTGGTAGTAAACGATGTTTAATTGTAGGGAGTTATTCTTTCTTTAAAATCAGATTTCTCTTGAAGACGAAACAAAAATGAACGAGACAAACAAAATATTAGTAATATATTATCAGCAATCTCATATGTTTCACATTATATTTTGAGTTCCGATTCCTGGATTTTAGATTGACAGTAGGTGTGATGAATTTTTGAAAAGTGTGACGTCAATAATGATAACCAGTACCTTATACGTTAAATATAGAGGTTATGGAACCGACTACTACTATACAGAGTGGAAGATTGAACGTCTAAATTATTACTAAATTATCTTAGGAATACAAGATTTTGAGAAGTATAGGACAGATTTTTCTTTGTTCTAAGTTAAGACTCCTTAGTAATAAGCATCCACAGTCTTCAGGTCAGACAAAGAACAAAAAGCTTTTTAAACACTTATTAATAATTCAATTGTTCAGATTTCCAAGTGCGGTTGCTTTTTGATAGAACGTGATCAGTATATAATTCCATTAATGAACTACAGATCAACTACTAATCTGGTTGAATTTCTAAAACAATCGGATAATTAGAGTTAAAAACAAACAAAAATTCAAACTATATTTTCACTAATCACAACTACTATTATTATGTTATTGTACTCACTAATATTTAATTAGTTTTGTATATTCGAATATAGAACGATATGTTAATGTTGAGCTATGAATAGGAGGCTGATTAAAACGTAATACAACACAAAGAATCTATATCATAAATGGACTAATAACTTACATTTAAATATTCTCTATAAAATTCTGGTGTAACAGGACACCATACTTCTGCGCATTGAACACGTGCAATAAAACCACGTTGTTGTAATTCTAACCAATTGGCTTCATATAATTTAGGTCCGATTAAAAAATTCAAATCGGTTATTTTATCATCTTCACGAACTAGTGTTGCTGTTAAACCAAGTTTACAATGTGCTTGTACTAGGGTTAAAACACGACGAAACATTTTAGCTGGAATTGTGTGGACCTGACAAAAATTATAACGAATAGAATGTGAAACATCATTCCATTGAAATTTTAATTCATGTAAAATAAGAAATACATAATAATTGGTAAGAAAATTTTTCTTCATCATCTTGAATCAGATCATGAAAAACACCCAAAGTTTTTCATAAAAATGTAAAAATCTCATGGATTTTCTCAAGTAACAACGATGTTTCACTTAAGTACATAGTTTAATTGAAAACTCATATCGTTTTCAATCTAGCTTTATTTTTGACAAGGTCATGAACTGGTGATTTTTGTAAGCCAACGGTAAAATAGGTGAATTTATGATGTTGTTTACCTTATAATATCATTAGATGTTCCAGTTTGTTGGTATAAGAATTCATATCAGTTGTTTAATAAAATTTTTATTGTACTTTCAGGCTTATCATAGGTTATTTTTACCATAAATGAATAATTTTCCATGGTAAAAAGCTGGATTCTCTCATCTCACACTTCTGTGGCTTAGTAAAAAAGAGTATAACGAAGCATTTTTGTTACTCAGCGTCCTATCGTACTGAACATTTAAGCAGGCATGACAGAGAAATGTTGTACACAATATTTAAATCCTTAAAATCCGCTTGAATCCTTTACAATGTCAATTCTAATTGATATTTTGGGGGACACACGCGGGACAATATGTACTTTTGTCTAACATGCTTATGACCTATCATTTTGTTACTTTTGCACTATTTTCACTAGAGTACTAAAAACAGATATTTACTCCCAATAGATATAACCTTGCATGGTTTTTCTTTAGTGTTACTAATAAATGTTTTTAGTGATATTTACTTTAAATTAGTTGGTGTCAAAGTATAAGGATCTCTGAGTGTTTAGAGTCTTTAAAAAATGAGTTTGTGAATATGTTGTGATGAACGAATACTCAGATGAGGATAACCAATCTACATTTCATACAAAATTACAGAATGTCTTGGTAAAATATGAGAACCATACATTAAATACTTCATTTGCAAATCTTTCATCGATTGTCCTTTACATTCCGTCTGATTCTTCCAATTCACCATTCCTTTGTATTCCTCTTCCTGTCTTTTTCAATTCGATCTTCTTAGCCCTCTGCCAGCCATTCAACTTTTGGTTGGTGTTACGCACAACTTATGATTGTCGACATAAGTAGCATACGCCATAATGTACTATGCAGTTAAGTAGTATCATCAGTAGAATTGGTTATGTAACCACAAGAATGGAATAAGTGCATACTTAAACAATGCAACTGATTAGTGAAATTTACTTTCTTTTAGTTTTCTGAAAATATTATATATCTGAAATACCTGTACATTTTTACAATATGCATGAATAAATCTCAAATCAACTTATCACCGTTTACTGAATAACTCGATGATGTGTTTCTTAAAGTGTTCAATTTTTCACGTCGTGAGAATGATTAAAATGGAGAGCTAACTTCGATACCTGATTGAAGTAAAATATTTACCTAGTCTACCGCACAACAAGTTTTCGCCGGTAAATTTATTAATATAATTTTTGTACAAATCAAGAAGTTTAGCAATTAAAATTGTCCTATTTACCTCAACGACAACATTCTTAATGTTAAGGTGTACGGTTGTAGTCCAAATACACAGAACAACAAAAATATCAACGTTAATAGGATTGACGTTTATAAACTGGTATTAATCAATAACTCTATAAGAGTTGAGATATTAAAGTTTAAAGCTATGAAAGTTGATATGAGTGGAACTAATTGCGAATCCATAAATTCATCCTTAAAAATCCCGCCGAAAGTAGCTGATGAACTTGATGTGAAACTAGGTTTTGCATTTTCGTTTCGATTTGCACGTAGTTAGGATACTGGAATCTGGTTATTAGCAGAGACTTGGTTCATGAATTTATACATAGATAGTTCAAATACTAATAAGGTCGTAGCAATCTTAGAAATGATCTTAATAAACACTAAGTTGATATATACATTACCACAATAAGTTACAGCAGAAAATTTGTCTGTGTTCATTCACTAGAAAAACATACGCGTAACACCCACTAAACTTATCATCTGTTGTCTCTCTATATGCGATTTATTTTTTGTATCGTTTCAACATACAACGAAATTCTATTCGTTAAGAGAAAATAGTTTAACTATTAAACCAAGCAACGAAAAATTGTTTCCACACAGGAACAAAAGCTACCATTAGTGGGAAATTCAATATGATTATAATATATGAATTTTATTAAATACATATTTGCTTAATTTACGGAAATAAAGTTCAAGGTCATTTAAATATCTACACTGAAAATTAAAATAAGAACAATAAATAAATAAAACACAACGACTAACCTTAACATCTCCCCACACACGCACATAGATTGCATCCAATAAGAAGATACAAAAATTATGTGTAAATAAATATAAGCAGAAGATATCAAACTTCACTGATTAATTTTCTTTTTAAAAAGTTAAAAATTTAAGTGACTGGTCGTCCATCATAAGTTGTTAAACATGAACAGATTACATACACACATACACACAACAAGTATCAAACACGAGGAGAAAAAACTAACAACGACAAAAGTGAGGAAAAAAAGAAGAATAAGAGTCACGATAAACAAGTAAATAGAATTAAAAATAGGTTATGAAAACAAGTAAATAATTTAATCTCATCTAGTAAAACTGGCGAAGTGAAAAAAAGTGGAGTGAGAGGGGTTGGGAGCTAATCCAAATTCTGTTTTAAAAAAAGACTGAGAAGGAGGAGAAATCAACATCGAATAAACACATTGAGCATAACAGGATAAATAAAATATACCAGTTAGTCTAAGATAAACAACCAGGAATAGATGGGACTATAAAAAAGAAAGGTGAAATGAAACTTTATGAAGCATAATAAATGAACTAGTTGAAACTAGGTTAAAAGTTGCTTTTGATTAAGGGAAAACAATAAATATAGACTAGAGGAAAGGAATAAAAAAATAATTTTAGAGAGAGAGAAACGGGAACCAGCTAATATATATATATATATATATATATATATATATATATATATATATATATATATATATATATATATATATATATATATATATATATATATATATATATATATATATATATATATGGTATATTTGAATGTTTTGATATCAGACCTTAGAAGATTTAGATTTGAGAAAAGAACTTTTTTCGTTGTTTAAATGATGGATTTAAATAAATTGGTAATATTATTTTACTTCAGTAAGTATAGATTAGTGATGAACAAGAAAATAAAATTAAAATCATATAAGGTATAACTTGCTTCATTGAACTTTTAATAAATTGTTTTACCGATCTATGTGAATAGCTACAAAATGTTGTTCAATAAACAGACATTTATTTATTTGGCTTCAATTCACATATTTTATTTGAGAGTTCTAGTTATACCATTTTTGTTGTTTGAACTGAATTTGGAAGAGTAAGGCACGAATTTACAATTTACTACTAGAAAGTCGAACAACCCAAACAACAAGTTCAACATAGTTTAAAAGTTACTTAAATACTTCTGTATTAGACCTTTCATTAATTAATCAGAAGTAAAGCATTACGAATATTTGAAATAACACCAATCTCTATTCACTGCTACGAAATGAAAAGTACATTGATTGAATCTTTTACAGCAAAATAGCATTATCGTAAAGTGAAGATGAATTCACTGTGACATAAACAGTGTTGTTCATTCACTGTTTACCTTAATCAGTAGCAATCTACATAAATACTTGTCCTTTGGACTGAACAACAAAGTCTTTTCTAAAAGAAGGAATGATATGAAGTGTTTTCAACTACCAACAGATATCTGTTTGAAAAGCCTTGAAGATCATGGTGTGTTATACAACGGCACAGCTGCTTCGCTCTAGTTCTACTCTTTTTATGAGTGATTACAAACGACTCAGATATAGAGCCCATCAAAGACATTCGTGTGTAGAAATGATCATAATGTTACCAAATTAATACACCGAAATCAAACTGTTCTTTTTCTGATACCAGTTCGTGTTGAAACGAACGATTTTCCTAGATTATCTAAGTGCGAATTGTTTTTTAACAAATACAAATTGAAATATAAAGGCTAGATTTGTGCTGTCCTATAAGTTTAACTTCGAAAAAAATAACCAACACATGATTGTTTAGTAAATACGGTTGAAAAATAAATAAGCAGAACAGCAATAATAAGAATTATCTCATCATAATATAAAGAATATACACTGACAATCACTTTACAAGTTAGTTGTCCTTCAACCATATCATTGAAAACAACAGTACCAACAACAACGAAACACAAATATGTAACTATTTGGTAAAAAATTCATCCTATCTTCGTTAAAATGCCAGTGATAATTAATTTAACGTTGATTTAATTTAATTGTACATAAATGTAATTAATGAAAGCGATAACAACAAGCATTTCATATTAATGAGTAACATAACATTTGTATTTTTTTTGTAGGATATAGAAACAGTCAACTATATTCATTAACTAGGATAACAATACTTATGTTAGAGAAAAAAATTATTTGATGATTGTAAACATTTCCAGTGATTTAGATTATAAAGAATAGTTATCGTGACTCTTAGTGAAAGACTGAATAGCGTTATCGTAATATTAGTTACTTAGGCGTCTAAGTGACAATCATTTAATTAACTGTAAATAACGGAAAACATAAAGAGACAGGATATGGCTTAACAGTTGATAAACGACCTTAATCAGTTTGAATTACGGTTTAGAAATGTTTTAATCAACTGATAATGCAAAGGTTTACTGGACGGCTACTTTGTCCTACTTCGCGAAATGTTAATCGTTATCTGTATTATATGATATTTTCCATAACAGCTAAATGTCCTGAGATTGATTCTGCATAAAGTATGTGGACGAATGAGAAGTCTTAAACTAAGACGAAACACGTTTCCAACGCTTTTGGCTCTAAAGAGGAGGAAAATTACTTCGGCTAACCATTTATCTGTCTAACTGGTTTAAATCTATAAGACAAATTTTGTAATGTACTACGCTGGATAGAGAACCAACTGTGATTTAAACGACGTATGATTAAAACTTGATAATATTGAGCTTCAGGGGATTTTACAGTGTAATAACAATGAAACTCATATTTCATGAGTGAATACAAATGACGTTTATCGGGGATATAACTAGTTAGAAATTCAACTAATGAGTAAGATGTTTTGAACTGACTGACTATAAATTTGTGAGTATACTACATAAAAATATTTTAAACAAAGTTTTGAAAATATCCCATTGTATTAGGTTCAATGAAATAATGCACATTGCTGTTAACAAACACTAGACCATTAGACACTATCGAGATATTTCTTGTCAATAAATGATAGCGTTAATATACGATCAAACAAATCAATAAATAAAGAAACCAATTCAACCACGCTTAACTACGAAACATCTAAAAAAAAGGAATAATGCCAAAGTTCGTACAAGGAGTGAGCAAAGTACAAGTTACTAGTACCATACTAGGTTTTCCATGGTGGTCTAGCTTCAATGGATTCATGATTTCAACCAGTGAAATTTCTAAAATCTCCACACAATCCCTTCTGATAATAATAATCATCTGCACACTAGTGACTGACTTCAAAATAGATACTCCTGAAGTTCTAGTGAGAAGCCGTTACCAGTGGAGTTCAACCAGGTCTGTTGTGAGATATCAGCTCACTGAAGACAATGGTGTACGGTGGCGCAACTTCGTGGATTGGTTGAAGTTAGACATTAACACCGTTGGATGCCGGCTCAGTGGTCTAGTTGGTTAAACGCCTGGCGCGAGACTGATAGGTCCTGGGTTCGAATCTCGCGAGGAGCGGGATCGTGGATGCGCACTGCTGAGGAGTCCCATACTAGGACGAAACGGCCGTCCAGTGCTTCCAGGTTTTCCATGGTGGTCTAGCTTCAATGGATTCATGATTTCAACCAGTGAAATAAATATTTATTAATTTCCAGAAGTCGGGTAATTACAAAATATTCAAACAAAACCGTATGAGTATGAATTAATTGCTTATCAGACAAGTCATTAGTCGAGAAAACCAGTTATAAAATTAGTGATGAGACCTTACTTTTATCTTCTATATCAAGAAAGTCTGAAAAAATATATAACCTCAATGCTAGATGTATTTATATGGTTATGTGTTCCCTTGTACTCACATTTGTTTGAAGTTACATATCTCGATGAAATCTTTTATCAGCTAACTGTTTATGTTTATTCTGCAATTCAAGCTGTTTTCCAAACTAATATTTACAATGTTTTAACTCAACTGTACAGTCATTACCCGTTTATGTATGTGTGTCCTACTTACAGTTTTCTTTTTATATCACTTCTGGTAACAACAATTGACAGGTTGTATCAACAAAAATAACAAGTTGATATTAACCTCTGATCAGTGATATGCATGATTTTTTGATGGAAAATAATTTTTAACTATTGTTCAAGCTACATATATTCAACTGGGATAATGACTTATTCAACGTTCTACTTGAAAACTTCAAAAGTAATGATAAATTATTTATGATTCTTTAGCAATGAGTACGACACATTTAGATAGCTGATTTGCAATTTATTCGTCCATATTTCATTCAACTTGTGACAGAGCTACACTTTCAAAGAGATTAACATCCTAGATTACGATGACTATTCGGAAAATCACTATCGAAATTAAATGTCATTAAACACATAATTATTATTTACTTAGTTTATTGACAGATATTTATTCATTTTAGTGCCAACCTGAATGCACTACGTTCCAGTCCGTGTGAATTTGTGAATACTCACTAATAAGGAGCCTCAAAAACAAGGACAAAACAGTTATCTGTTGCTACCTAGTTTTTATGGTGGTTTGTCAGCCACAGCTGGTTCGTGATAGGAATATCCTCCAGCTATTTAATAACTAAACTATTTAAATAATCACTTCTTATTCGTTCCTCAGAAAACAATTACTGGACATTTATTTATGATTTATTGAGTAATTTACTTAATAGATAAGTTATTGTTATTATTCATTGCTCTGAATAGTCCTCAGTCATTTAGTTGGTAGATATCAAACTCCCTAAATGTCTTAGCTAGATTACTGCACCTGATACTGATATGAATTTATATATGATTATATTTGTTGCATGATTGACTTATTACTAATTAGTGAATATTATTCTTTGTAAATTAAAGTGTCAGTTTAACTGAAGATTGAGAAACAAACAACGATTCAAGCGTTTTAAACCTATTCTTTCGTTAAAGTTGGTAAATTTACTATTAACTGTGAAACTCATCAGCTGTGAAGTGTTTTTTTTTTATAATATTAGAAATGTAGTTTTTTTCTTTTCTTAACTAAATCAAACTTTTGAAATAATAATGATAATATGGATTCTCAGAATACAATATTTCAATAACTTTTTCTTATTCACCATATATCACAAAATTTATTTACAAACCTATATACGTGAAATACATAAATAAATTTCATAGAATTAAATTAAATATTTTTTAAGAAAATGAGAATCAGTTGTGCGTCGTCACTAACCCGTTTATTGCTCATAAGCTCCTTAAATGATTTCCAAATATTTGCAGAGTTTACAAAATTTTTGAGCATACATCGAGTTAAGACTATTGAATTTCCTGATTTATTATTTAGGGTTCGAACTTCAATGAAGGTCCTCCCATTTTTCCAGAGACTACTTTGTTCATTAATTATCTTTTAATAAAACTAAACAGCTTGGGCATATAATAACATCGAAAAGAAAATTTTCTCCCCTTAAGTCTTTTCAATTATATAACTGATTATATATTTATTAAAAAAAAAGACTTAGATTACGTGATTGTTGGTATTCAGAATGAAATTTTGATCAGTCTTTATCCGCACATGTTGATCATGCGCGGATTGTCTTGATATAGTTCTTTTATCATGAGATTTATGAAATAGATGGATTGTGATTAGTAGTGGAACCAAGAAGACACGTTCTATCCTGTTAAGACTAGTTAGTTATATGCACCTGGTCTAATAACTTGTGCATTGGTATAGTGATTATAATTCAACAAATGTTAGTCGTAAAAATAGCTTCAGTAGCTTGGATATGTTGTACGAATTTCAACCCAGCGGTTATTATATGACGAACTACTTGCCGATCCCGTGATTGAGTTGAAACGAAGACGGTAATTTATTATATGACGCTATTATAAGAACTGATGTTTGTCGATTAATTGAGACCCCCTGAGTTATCCAGATCACGCAACTCAGTAACTCGAAACGCAATACATACGTCTTGATATGAGACAATGGTGCTCCTGTATTAATTTCCAATTACAATTTACATAAAGGTCAAATTAACCTTCACAAAAGAATACAATCTCACTGGGTTTTCTTTTGTTGAAATTATACCATTTGATAAATACCATGTTTATCCATTTATTTATTGGCTTATAACTATTCCCCGTTGTACTTACCTCAGAATCTTATGGTGACACTCTGCTGCCAACTGTTTTTCGCATAAAATGATAAAGTCCAATTAAGTAAACAAAGAAGATAGATTTGGCTTATTCAAAACGTATATCTTATTCCTAATGAAAATACAACAAAACCTATTGGTTTTTATTCAGAATGGTCTAATTAAACCTCAAACCAGCAACTTTCCTACGATTGCTAGAATCAAAATAACAGATTTACTTGCAAAACAAAAACCAAAAAAAGAAAATGCGTTTGCCTTTTCTAATCTAAACAAACCAATCAAATGGATGATACTATTAATTATTTATTAAGTACCATAATAACTCCATGCTCCTAACTATAACAGTTTATATAATCTGTGATATCAACTGTTTTTTTCCTCTTGACTACATTCAGTTCAAACAAATCAGAACATTGCAATTAGTTTAAAAGTAATTTATTATAATTTCTGTTTTGGAACTTACCTGCTTATTCTACAATATTATTATTTCGTTTTCAGGTCACTGAACAAGTGAGTCATTAAACTGTTTTAAAAAAATTATATTGAGGACAACCATTGACCATAAAAAAATTTTTATGAGAGTTACCCGGGGACAAAATAATTGTGTTAACATGGTTTGTTGAATTACCAATCATAGTATAGTCTTTTCCTTTCATCTACCGAAAAATTATAAGCTAAAATTAAGTAATCAAATATAGGAAATTATCGTGTCTGTATCAACATGATAAACTGTTACATAATCCTAGAAAGTACATGACGTGTATGTTAAGTCAATTACGTAAATTGCGGCAAATTTATTAAAATTAGACAATTACATCGAAATAAGATTAAATGAATTGAATCGATTGAGTCACTAATCTCTTACATTCATAAAGTTAATCAACTAATCAACTAAAATAAGAAAGAAATCTTTAGAAAAAAAGTGCGACAATCGTACAAAAAGGCAACAAAAAAGAAACATTATTATTTTCAATGTCACTGAAGAAAGTGGAAAAGTTACAAATGGAAAAGGAAAGAAGAAATATAGCAAAACAATAATTTTCAAGGAAATTCCAACAGATAATACAATTTTATTCTTCGACGGATGTAATACACAATGAAATGTGAACAAAGAATAGTTAAAAGTAAGCGGAAACAATAATCAGAATCAGACGCAAAACCGTGTATAAGCTTGAATAGCTGTAGCATTAACCAACCTAGTACAACCGATACAGAAATTAATAAGGTGAGAAGCAAATAGGTTGGAATGATTTAATCAGAAACAGTCGGGCAACGCAACATAAGAAAAAGAAAAAATGAAGTTAGATAATATAAAAACTATAGATTAGTAGTATTATGATTCAGATTTAACAGGAAATAAAACAAAATTAAAATGAGAGAAATAAAAATATTATGATGATTAAGTTGCAAAACAAACAATTTAAATCACTTCATTTGACTGATTGATGAAAAGATCATACAATTAAAATAACGATCGAAGAAATTTCTTAGAACAAAATATAGACAAACTTTGCCAGAAAAATATGAGGATAGATTATTCTATGTTAAGTTAATTTGAGACTATCAGTACGAACTCTATCATCACCTAGGTTTTACCCAAGCCGATACTTATTAAAAGTGTCTCAATATTGAACGTATTGATATATCTCAAGAGATAAAAATCTGTGTCAATTATTGTCAGAGCCAGTGAAGTCACCACCAAACTACATGAACTTATTTCAATCACAACTATTTTATTCAACTCAATAAACAATCATAAGTAGTTTATTTACTCAGCTTTGATCTATACCTTTTCTGTGAAAGCTAGTGATATAAACCTACTTGTTGAAACCAAAGTAGATAAAGTATACTCAAAAAACTGAGATTTACTGGTTGAAGTAAAAAGTCAGTAACTAATCAGAATGGTATACTGAGCCATTTTAAGTAAAAAAACGTAGACAAGAAATCACCAAATTAGGTAAGCAATATATATATATATATATATATATATATATATATATATATATATATATATATATATATTTGAATATATGTTTGAAAAAATCTTACTTCATCTAAAATCATAAGTCCCCATTCTTGACTTCTGATCCAACTCATCATACGATCAGCTTCATATGAACGCTTAGCTGAATGTGCAATCATACTATATGTACTGATACATATGTGTGAGTTTATATTTGGACGATCTTTTGCATCACTAGTAAAACGTAAAATTTGGCCGTCTTCAATAGTAGACCATAATTTAAATTGTGCACGCCACTGTTCAACAGCAACACCACTTGTGCATAAAACAAATGTTGGCTTTCTTATGGTACATGCAGCTGTAACACCAACCTGAAAAAGGAAAATGTATTTCCGAATAAAATATCCTCCGACCACCCAATCAATCAGGAAAGACTTATAGACCAAAGCTACTCGATAAATTTGACTCAATATTAAAAAAAATGAATTTGACTTGAAGAAATCAATTGAAAAAATATACAGTTTGAACAGTGAGGTATAAACAGTAACGAAAGGAGTTGTTACTCTGAGTTACACAAATAAAACAAAAGATACTGTACTATTTCGGGGTAATAAGAAATTAAATAGTTTTAGTTTATATTCTTCTTTATACTACAGACTCTTTCACTTTCACGAGGAAAATCCTGAAATTACCATATGAAGAATAAAATCAAAAGTGTTTAGGAGACAAATCGTAATCAAGGTGGGACAAAAACGTGAAACCGAGACGTAAAATAAGAAGTTATTGAATTAGTGAAAACCCAAAAAGAAACACTGAACCACAGGAAAGGATGCTATGTCTCAGTATAAGACAAATATGAACACTACTAATAAGTGACTCAAACTAAAAAAAATCAGAACAGCTAGGATCGAAGCACTATAAACCGTTATTCAGTGGATTTAAGTTCATGTATCTGTTTTTCAGCACAATGATGTAATAAATCAAATAGAGAAATATGACGGAAAGTTATCATTTTCAGTTTGTAAAATTAAAATACTTTGTAGACAAAACAGTCCTAGACTAAGTAAGCAACAACAGAATATAATATGACTTCAATATACCTATCAAAAAATAATTTATTCACATAAGGAATCCTTTTCGACGAGTGTATTTTCAACACTAATCATGTGGTAAATTATAGGTATCAAAACATATCATATGTTTGCAAGAATTCAATTACTGAAATCACAAACTGACGCGAATTAGACAATCAGTGATCTCAAATACATTCAGCAATTTCCACAACCCTGTGGGTATTGTGAAACTGAAATGAATGAGGTGTATGAATGGTAATTTGGATTCTGGGTAAAATCTTCGGAATAAAAATAATGACACAAAGGTAGAATAAAATAAAGCCATTTTTGTAAACGTAGAAGAGGAATATAAAGAGAAAAAAAAAGTACAAATTACTAAAATAAAGAAATTGACTAGCGTGAACAGTTCTAATTTATTCGTATTAAGTTCAACAAGTTGAAGCCCAAGTATGTGAATTTTGAAACGCTGAAAATTCTACTATGTACAAATACCAATCTCAGCACTTTAGAAACCGTTATCGTTCACTACCGCCACAAGTGAGTATTCTAAGGACCTGATATTAGCAAACGTTAACTATTTAAGGAGGGAACTTCAATTTCCTTCAGTATACCTGTTACAGTTTTATAATAAAACTGCGGATTATGTATTCGAATGAAAACAATACCAATTTAAAGAATCATTTGGTATTGCTTATTTCGGAATAATATTGAAAACACTTAAAAATAACTTCATACACATAGAACAAATTAGTATTTATTCGCAATCAATAGCTTGGCGGATAGTGAGATGTAATTTGAAGTCATAGGTACTGGGTTCGAGTATCAGTCTGAACAAAAATACTGAGATAACAAGTCCTGAATAGGCTGAAAGCTGATTCTGGATTTCACAGCTAATCAGAACCCGACTACCTAGCTTGTCGTATGCCTTGATGGTGTTCTCCTAACTTTCGTGTAGCCTGATCTGCCAGGGGCGATGGGACGGTGCATGATGCCATTGTTGTGTGCTAGGTTCAAAGAGAATTGTATGCTATATGCATAAAAATCCGCCCCAATATTGTTCCTAAGCCCCCAAATGCCCTGGTACGGCCGAGAGTGGGGAGAGTCCGCTCACCCTCTCGAAATGCTCTCACATGGCCACGCGTAATAAGCCTCTGCCAGGGAAGTCCTACTCACTGCCTTCTCGTGGCTGGGGTGTTGTTCACGAAATTGAGAGGACAAAAACCGAATGTCCGGAGCTTTAACCTGGTTGATGGAAACGGAGAGTCCACCTAGGGGAGTTGGAAAACCCTGATTTCAAACCAATGGTGCACATGGGCTCCAGGATCCTGAGGGAACAAATGATGTATGAACCAATCATTGGTCACCGGCTACCATGGGACTGCATCTCCTTACGAAGCTCCACTGCCTTGTGGATTAGACCTTTAGGTCAAAGGTTCCGGGTGTGGCTCCCTAAGAAAACCACCTGTTTCGGTTTGGGCACCCGAGTAGTATCATAGCCCTCACACAAATCAAATGAGATCTTTGTGGTTCATATGTATTTGGTGCCACCTTGTACCAATACGTATGTGTTCAAATGATAATAATAATAGAACCCGACTAAAGAAACTTATCGCTGAATGGCAATATCGAGGTAATTCGTTCAGGATGCTCGAACCCACTAAAAACTGGTCAAAATACAGGCCTTGACATCAGCGGTAAAACAAAAACCCTCACATATATATTATGATTTTCCCGAAACAACCTATGTGTAAGTACAAAAAGTATAATACTCTGATAACTAGACTAAAAAGCTTTATCCTGTATATAAATGTATTGAATACGTACTAATTACAATATTAATAAGTCGAACAAAAATAATCTTCAAATGTTAGAATAACGGAAGTGATGTGATGAAAAAAAACTGACTGTACACATAAGTAACACGCAAAATAGTTCTTACAACTGGGTACAAATTCATCACCATGCTGATAATCTATACACATTAAAATACTGTTTGTTTGAATACATGTGTAGGTAAAATGATGTACGGTCCAACGACACAGTGATCGAGAAACAAATGTTTTCACCAAATTTTAAAAACACCACAAACATTAAGAATAATGGTACTTGAAATTTAGACAACCACATCTGATACGTTAAACAATTCTAAAATATGTCACTGTGAAAATTGTGATAAATATTACAGAAGCACTAAAGAAACATACAAGGTTTGTTATTAAAACAAATTAGATTTTTTGTAGGACAGCAAAAGAGATTTCCCGTAACGGTTATCCTGACATGTCAGATGGGAAAAAGTTGAGGCATACATGTGTATAAATTATATGTCACCTCAAGATTTTTAGTAATAATCATGATGACAGACGAGTAAAATAACTCGAACACGATTATCGCGCTTCTTCTCTCTTTCTTTTTCTCTAACACACAAATACAACTGTATTTATGTGGATCTATTGACGACAGAAGCAAAATAAATCAATGGATTATTGATTGGTCTACAATGACTCATGGTATGTTACCTATAATTAATAGTAAAAGGTAGAGAGAGGAAAAAAATTATATGGGGGGAGAGATAGATCACGAAAACGACATTTACTATTGTTCATATTAGCATAGGCAGTCTAAGAAAATTGAGTATTTTTACAATGTATTTGTTTTGAAAATGAATATAATAAAAAATAGGAAAAAATAAAACAAGGGCGAAACGGTGAAGTAATGAAAGGAGAATAATTAGGGATTTATATCACATTATGATAAATAAGACGATTGTGAGCAGTATCAAATTACCAGTGTACAATGCAATTTGTTTTTCGGTATTACTGCTAGTATTCAGTGATCATATGTTTTTCCATATTTTTGGAATTTCTATTATAAACGAAATTGGCGTTGAGTACGAATAAGTGAAGCCTGAAATTCACGTTTCAATCTCATTAACGAGCGAGTGGCCCATAAAATTTGTATTCCACAACTAATTGCATTTAATGGTTTTTAATTATCTTTTATTTCGAGTTAATAGTTTACAGATAAGGTCATCGGTTTGTTAGAAAAGACGAGGCTCGTGTACTGGTCAGTTATTCAGTCTTTTGATAATCTGAGTTTTTAAACATCGCTGTTATAAGCAGTAATAAGTTGGTCACATAGTAGCACAGATACACGAATGAAGAGTAACTTTTTCCAACTATGAGTTTAAATTAATGGTCTGAAAAGATTGCTAATTTAAAAAAATTAGGAACATGAAAACTACTTCGATAACAGAACACGGTTAGAAAACATCACATAAGAAAACTAGTTTAATGTGAAGGTACGAAATTTCAGTTAATAACCAATGTAATATGCTTTTCATAAAAGACAATTAACATAATTAATGGTATATCAGTGTCTAGTTTCTTATTGCGTGTTGAAGTAATACAAGTCAAGTAAATAGTAATGATTCGTAAAAGGTTGAAAGTAATTATATTGTATTAATAAGATTTACGTTGACCTTATTTTCCAAATACGAAGAAATAATGAATAAATATTTTCATTCATTTCCTTACTGGGATAAAATAAATTCACGAAGACAGAAAAAATGTACATGTATACAATAAAAACACAAAACACATGATCATTAAATATAGAACACTGATGACGACGGCGGCAGTAAAAACAATACGATAGTGATCAAAAATATAGAAGAATGATAATGCTGGAAAATGAAGAGATTCCATTTATTTAGTCTATTATTATTAATATTATTGGGAGCATATGATGGGACTCTACTAGTCATAATAAACTCACGACTACACCGTATAACGCATCCAGTAGCACACGGAAGTGGTGAGATATGATGAATGAAAGTAGATTATTCAAAAACTTCAAGTATTCATTGATATACATCAATGAAAAAGACTTCACTTATATAAAGTAGAGTTGAATCAACAATATTCAGTCAGTCTGACACCACATAGATCCTTGTACGTATGTACATAGGTTCAAGATGCAATCTCCTATTAGCACAGATAGATGAAATTGTCCGGTCCAATCCCAGAATAGTAGAGGAAATAACAGTATCAGTGATAAAACAGATCAAGCATCAATGATGCCATTCGCGAGTAAAAATATAAATTAGTGAGAGAAATGCTATAAAGAATTTACGATAATCACGCAGAACTCAACAAAGTAGTCTACACCTAGTAACACAGCTCAGTTTAACCGCCAGTGACTTTATGGATAAGTCCCATACCTTGGTGCGGACATTCCTAGCTTTCTTCCACCTCACCCCTTACAACAGACAATATCGCTTTTCGAGGTAGACAGTGAATGGGGATATGTAGCACGTCCTAATCAGCTCACCAGATGAGGATTTACTACCTCATCAATAAACTTCCGACTTGTATCTAGTACCCCATTCGTAACCAATGGATTGCATACTCACTGGCTTCACAATACATGAGTAATGCTTCGAAGACATATAGTTCGATACCAGTAACCTACAAATATCCCCTGTTCTTAAAGGCTATGTTTCATAACCACCAAGTAGAACGGAGCGAACTGACCTGTAGTATTTTCGCACTTTAGTTGGCAGACGGGTATCTCGCCTATATAACGAAAGTTCAAAAGAGCCGATCGAGCTTTTCGAATCCGTAAAGAGATTTCATTAGACTCCAGACCACCAAGACTGATGAAACTCCTAAAGTCAGTGAGGCGGTTGATATGTTCAACTGATGCACTCCCTATCATTAATTCGAAAGTAGACGCAGACCGGTCCTGAAGCAACGTTTTGCATTTGGAGGGGGAGAATCAAATATGCTTACATTGTTGCTTAAGGTGGATAGAAGACTACAATTTATCAACGTATTCACCGAACAGCACTATGTCATCTGAGTATTCTAGGTCAACAAGTGAATCTCCTGGTATATCAAACCCTGAGAAGTCAGACGATGAAAGTGTTGTCTTTAAAAACATGTCTATGACAAAGTTAAATAAAAATGGGGAAAGCGGACAACCCTACCAAGCACCACTTGAAGTAACCAATCCCAATGACAGTTCGCCATAAGCTCTGACTAGACCAGCAGTGTCCGAATAGAGAGCCTGTACAACGTTAATGTACTTCGGTATGCCTTTCAATGGCAGATACTCCCACAGAAATTCACAGACTAACAGAGTCGAAAACCACCTTAAGGCCAAGAATTACATCTATTATTGGACATCGAAAAGTGTGTCTATTTTCCAGAACCTGCCGAAGGGAGAATATTTGATCTGTACATTTATGTCTAGGTCTGAAACCATCCTAGTTTTTTTCTGGGGTTTGCTCTTTACGAGATCGAGTTAGATGTCGAAGTATCGTCCAGGCTAGTATTTTAGATACTAATTTAGTTAAACTTACACCTCTGTGATTGTCACAAAATGGTTTTAGTCCCTTCTTATAAACTAGGACGATCAGTAATCAAAGCTAGTCCGATGAGATTACATCCAGTTCTCAGTTTTTAGCTAAGACTTCAGTTAATCTACCTGTTAAAACTGCCCCCAAATGCCCTGGTATGGCCGAGAGTGGGGAGAGTCCGCTCACCCTCTCGAAATGCTCTCACATGGCCACGCGTACATAGCCCCTGCCAGGGAAGTCCTACTCACTGCCTTCACGTGGAAGGGGTGTTGTTTACGAAAATGAGAGGACGAAAAGCGAATGTCCGGCGCTATAACCGGATCCCAAACCAATGGTGCACATGGGCTCCAGTATCCTGCGAGAACAAATGGCTTATGAACCAATCGTTGGTTACCGGCTACCATGGGACTGCATCTCCTCACGATGCTCCACTGCCTTGTGGATCAGATCTTCAGGTCAAAGGCTCGGGGTGTGGCCCCCTAAGAAAACCACCTGCTTCGGTTTGGGCACCCGAGCAGTATCACAGCCCTCACACAAATCAATTGAGATTCGTGTGGCGCATATGTATTTGGTGCCTCCTTGTACCGATATCTATGTGCTAAAATAAATAAATAAATAACCTGTTAAAACTGGACCAACACTCTCAAAAATCTCAGAGGTTAGCCCGTTAGACCCTGTTGCTCTTCCTTGCTTCAGATTCCCTGTAACCTTTTCAGCACCATCAAGAGTTAAAAGATGTATGTCCATTCGTCATTTAGGATGCATAAAAATAATGGGTAAGTGAAGTGTAGCTGAAGTTCACTCGAACTATTCCCTAAAGTGTTCTATCCATCGTTCAATTTCCCAGATCGAGAGAGAACAATAATCCAGTCTTTTTCCAAGATAGTTTCACTAACAAGCATATATTTAATACCTGATTCCTTGATAAGTCTGAACAGTTGCCTACCGTTACCTATCGCCGCTAACTTGTCCATACCTCCTGCTTTCGCCACCCTCCAATGCTCACGATCATTAAGCAGGTTTTTATCAGAGTTCGTTTAAGTAGCCTCTGCACTTCAGAGTACTTGGAGCCAGATGAGATGAGTTTCCGAGCAGTTCTGTCGACATCTCTGGAATTCAATGGTTTTTTAAACTTCTTGGTTCAAATTAGTAGTATATATTACTGCTGTTTCCACAGCTTTTTGAATATCATACCAAACTGTCTCGGGGTGGATATCACTTTTACGGTTAACTATCTCCTCCATTTGTCCCTGAAAAATATCCTTAACTTTCTCACAATCAGTTGAACCCCAAGGGGGTTTTCGCGGTAGCATTTCTATGTCCAGTAAGATGTAGACAAATACATTCTCAAACTAGAACATGATCCGAGTCTAAAAATGTGCTTCACAGTAGGCGACAGTCTTCTATCGAGCCCCTTCAATGATGGCTAGTGGCAATGTGATCTATCTAATTTCATTGATGAGTCGATTGTCGGGGTCTCAACGTCAGATGATTTTTCTCTTCAAGTTCAAAATTGGTGTTCCCCAGAAATCGACGGTTATACCAGCATAGCTACAGCAGACGGCTGTCATTACCTGTTTGCAGAGTCGCAACACCGTAAGATCCATACTACCTGATTCGGTTTGGGCACCCGAGTAGTATCCCAGCCCACACACAAATCAAGTGACTTGTGTGGCGCACATGTATTCGATGATTCCTTGTACCAATATTTATGTGTTCAAGTAAAGTAAAGTCAGATGACTAAGAGGACAGAAATGCCTATATGTTTGGTTTGCATCAGAGCGTTTAGCTTTTTGAAGGAGGTTGGATATATATATATATATATATTAATCATGAGTACCGTCCAGTTGGGAATAGATATTACTATAATTACGTTAATCAAGGATCAGAAACGTGTATTAGTGACTGGATCATATCAAAAATCCCATAAATACATACTTCAGCTTAGAAATAAAAAAACCTTAACCATTTGACTACACTACAATCTCATAAACAAAGATTAGGAAATGGAAAATGATCTAATGAGTAAGCATATGAAATAAATAAAATCATTAATCTTAAAATATAACTGTATGTATTATTTTATTTCCGTTACTTCCTTTGAGCGCAGTATGACATGACTTTTTTTGTAATAAAAAAACAGAAAAGTAAAGCAACAATTTTCTCCTACTGATTTTTTTTCTTATTTCTGACCTTAACAGAACAAAAGTAACAAGGTATCAAAAGAAAGAGAAATCTAAATTAACGAAATAAACTGATAACAACATAGATCTTATGTATGAGTCTGGGTTCTGAACACTTTCAAACAATCCATCATTCATAGAAATTTGAAATGTTAAAATAATTTTTACGCTTGAACAAGAATTTCTAGCTTTCGGTAGTTCATAGTTTGTAGGAAAAAAGAAACATCTTTTTAATGGCGGTAAATTTCAAATAAATAGAATTTAAGACTCATTACTTCATTAGTATCCAAAATACCCGCGTAACTTAGATCTTAGATCTGATAAGCACACTGAGGAACTGTAGTAAAAAGTTTATCTAACTATTAAGATAATCCACAAACTATAATACTATATATAAACGCGAATGACATACCAATGTTTTACCAGCTCCACAGGGTAAAACAATAACACCAGAACGAGCTCGACCATTACCAAACATTTTTCGTAAACTTTTTTCTTGATATGGTCTTAATGTTGTACTGGCTTTTAAATCAATTAAAATGTCTTTATTAGCACGATCCAAACGAAAATCATATTCTGTTAATAATGGTACTTCTAATTCAATACATCTTCTTTGAAGAATTTCAATTTGATCTTGATTCACTTCCAAAGCAAGTACAGCTGAAGTTTTCGGATCATTTGGAACAGATGAATCAAAAACCAATTTTATACCCATAATGTTTCCATTATCTTTTATATCCATCAACTCACCTTCACGGTCAGCAACATCTGATTCAATACCGATTGCATTAATATTTACAGTATCGCTAGGTTGTTCCCAGAAGTTATTCCCTGATTTTTTTGTTGTATCAATAATGATAGAATTTGTTTCACCTGCTTCTTCATCTGCATCCAAACGAGCATAAAGACGTAACATTTCATCTTGTGCACCAGTTTCTTTATCTGCTGGAATTTCTCTGCTATCTTCTTGCTGGTGTTGTGGCTGTATTACTAATGACGCAGAATTATACAATTTTACAACTTCCACTACTTGTTGTTTAATATCATCATCTTCTGTAATAATCTTTGTTTTATTCAAACATTGTTGTACAGTTTTATCATTTGCTAACTGATGTAAAAATTGACGATGGGGACTTTCAACAAAATAACGACCACCTTTTAAAACTAATTTTGCCTTTCCGTATGATAATGTACAACTACGAATATATGCAACAATACCTTCTGGTAGATTAGTTTTGCATAAACGACGTAGACAACCAATTATCTCACCAGTACGTAAACCAACTGAAACAGCTGCATATAATGAATAAGAAGTGAGTTTGTACTCGTGTATGTGTAAAGGTCGACAGACTGGTTCTGAAATAGCAATCAAAAAATCTTGAGCTTGACGAGCCAATGGATTGAAAGTTTCGAGAAAAATGTGTCCGTCTGGACCTATCCATAATGGACGAGATGGATGATCTAAACGTAATTTTAATATATTCCTCATATCTTTAGCACCGAATTCATCTTTCGGTGTGCAAACAACTGTTGTCTCTGTAGGTTTATTCACTGAAGAATCATGTTGCTGACGGGTTTTTGTAATTTGCGCTCTTGAAGCAACGCGTAACTCATCTGCATCCATTATACCCGATTCATATTCATCGATATCAGCATCATCATCGTCATTATCATTATGTTCAACATTATCATCCAAATCGTCATCAATCTCTGAGCCGATCTTACCAATTTTCCTGATATTAAAATCATTCACCTCGCTATTATCATAAACATCTTCATTAGATTCATTATCAAAATCCAGTGAGCCTGACATAGTAGTATCTTCATCTTCAGGTCGATAAATAGTTGTCCTAGTTCTCTTTGAATCCGATTCTTTGACAGACTTTGTATTACGTCCACGTTTACGACTGTCTGAACGACCCATATCGTTAATTAATAATTTGTAGTAATATTAATAATTTGATCTAGAATGAAAACAAGCAAATTAGGAATGCAACGAGATAATTAATTTCTACTTTTTTAGAAATAATGCACGTAAATAGTGGTGTGCCTCTTCTGATTAGCACTCGGCTACGTCCTGTGAGAATATGTGAAAACAGTTTCAAATTCATGATTCAACGGTCAAAATAGCAACTACAAACTTGGGATTCGGAGGCCTGAAAGTCCTACAAAAACTCGATAATTTGAAATCTCGAATGAGAGATGGAAAAGACTCCACGAATTTCGCTAGCCGGATAATTGAATCGAAAATAAAAATATTTTCAAACACAAACGGACGGGAGTCAACGGAACCCATTGATTCATTAAAAATGAAGACATTTCACATAAGAAAATTTTCTTTTCAACGATATTTTCTGGAGCTGTACAATCGCATTTATAGGTATTTGTAAGTATTTATATGTAGGAAACACCTATTACTAGCAAATTACGAAATAACCTCGAGTCAAATTTCACACAGTACTTTATACTATATTATTGGCACACAACTAAACTACACTAAAAACAGTAAAACTTTAAGATTCTCATTGCGAACCACTTGTTCAGAAATAAAAGACTAGAATTCCCGCATTACAGTAATAAAATCATTAGTAGATAGTGGGTTACGGATTACAAGCTGAACTAACCTCCATTGTAAGATTCTAAAAGTAAAACCATCTGACTTCAATCATTCAATGTTTTTATAAAGACAGCAATGTAAATAATTAAACAGCTGCTTAGTTTGGTCTTTCTTTTAAAATTGGCATTATTGTAATTGAAAAATACCAACTAGCAGACTATTTAGGGATGGAATTCTTATTGATAAAAACACGATGATTGAAGTCAGGAAACATGAGGCGTGATTGAATTCACCTCAGTTATAAACCGAAACAATTATTAACTGTAACTTATCGCCAATAGGTAAACTACCGTTTAGGTTAGTTGGATTAAATGACAAATAACTTTGATGACCAAGTAAATATCATAAACATCGTGGCAAAATTCAAACGTAACGCATAAAACCCTGAGATGACTAATTAGATTTGTCATGCTTATCGAATTCACCATTACTTTTGAGATAGACAAAAAAGATCGAATTGGAAAACAAAAAGAACTATTTATCACGAAAAATCTGGTAATTTTTATGGGCCCAGCTCCCACATTTTAGTCATCCCATCCTTATGATTGATTACCTAGCAATTATAGTTAAATAGATTTTTACCAGCTTTATATATATATATATATATATATATATATATATATATATATATATATATATAATCTCATTGGTCGATTAGCAGCCAACCGCAACGGTATTATGAACCAATATATCGTCAGTACAGAATTAGGACAGGTAACTAGTAGAATTAATTGTTGTGATATAAGCTCTAATGTATGTGGTGAACTGTCCAATAAGGACATTAATAAATGCTAAAATAGTACTATTAGTGGGAAAAAGAATAATTGAATGAAAAAGGATTGGTTTTCTTATGAAAAAACAATAAGTAACACATAAAATAATTGTAAGCTATTATATGTTAAGATATAGATGCATTCTTATGTAAATGTATTAAATTAGAACACCGAAAATGAGGAAGTCATTATGATTCAGAAGAAAGACATGCTACTTTGATGTTTAAATTGTAATTATTACTACACCCGGACGAAAACATACCAGTAACATACGCCGAGTTCACATGTACTTATGAACATTTATCATCATTAATGCTGTTCACATGTGATTGGTCAGTTTAACCCTATACGGAATTTATTACATAAAGGAAAGAAAATTGAATATTACTTCACAAACAAAAAAGTGAGTTTTATTACAATAGTTATAAAATTCTATAAATAACAAGTGATGTAAAACAGAGATGTATGTCACACTCAATTAATTTTATGGGATAGAACAAAAAGAGTTGGCTATCGATAACTATAATTAGCTGAAATAAATAATCGTTCTTACCCAGTCTGTAATTCCGAAGCCGACGGATTTTCAAAATGAATATCATGTTCACAAAATACAAACCTACTATAGTTTAAAAGGTACCTCCAACCACTGGATTGGCGGCAAACACATGATATTATAGAGATCTTGAGAGTTAACGATTTGTCTCACACCTCAGTTGTAAAGGTTGCCCAGCAGGATTTTGTAGTAAGGTTGGAGTAATGAGTTATAGGTAAATATTAACTGAGTATCAACTTAAAATAAACACTTAGTAATGAGCGAAATTCTTAACTTCATGAGTCAAAGTTGGAATCTGAATATACAGAACACAAACTCGTAGGCGCAAAGTACATAGTATTGACATAATTGAAATCAAAAAGGAACAACCATCCATTATTTCATAATATCTTTTTTTGATTCAAGTCACAGAGAAAAACTATATATGTAAAAAATAAAATTTTTGAAAACTAACTCTTTGAAACACGGAAAAGGAATTATTGATACTAATACCTTTAAGGCAAAACTGAACAGTTTAATGTTTGTTAGCAAAAGGTAGTACGAATGAATATTCACCAACCAGCATTTACAGATGCATTATTCAAGTATTTCCAATTAGTATGTCGTAATCCCTAAAGTTAATATGTTACCATTAATTCGGATGAATAAAAATAAAGTAGAAAGTACAACCGGTTGCAGATTTACTTGAAACTAGAACATGTAGTGGAATTTTAATAAGCTGAAAATATAAAAATATAGAAGTTAATGTTAGGGGGAATCCCAAATGAATACAGAAAAGGGATATGAAAGTATAGGCTGATTCATTCAGACTATTTAGTTATCTTAATAAGCATAAACAAAAGTCATCAGTGAAACTGAAGAATGAAACCATTTTAGAAAGTGACAGGCTACCAGACTAACCCGTATATACCACGATTAGTTTTGTTGTTGCGGCTTACAAAAGATCGATGAAGAATAACGGTTGTTATTACTGACCAAGGCAATGTGAATGCATTTATTCTTTAAAGTCCTTCATATCAGGAATAGTATTTTAGTCATGCTTTTTCACCGGTTACCAGTCGATTCCCTTGCTTTAGATTTTTAGCTCGCTTGCATACCAGTTCAGAATTATTATATTTTTAGTGCGCCTTTTCATCACCTCCTTTTGACGAAACAATTTCAAGACCATCAATACTTAAAGTACTTCTAAAAGTTACTTTGACAAGTTTCGATAGATTCACAGATCTCCACAAAGCAACTGTGAAAATAATTAACTAATTATCAGTGACTTTTTCCTATATGGAGACAAAAACAAATATAAGTTAATAGAGTTTGTTAGATACAAACAGTAGTACGTCTACACACGACAGTAAACTTATTTACTAAACTGACAATTTAATTTTATCGGTACAGGGTTGTGGAGATTGGTAAGTTTAGATTGACCATGTGCTAACTAGTGACTAGCTTTAAGATGAATCTCCTGGAGTTCTAGTGAGAAGCTGTGACCAGTGGAGTTCAACTGTGTCTGTTGTGAGGCAGTTACTTACTGAAGACAATGGTGGACGGTGGCGCAATTTCGTGGATTGGTTGAAGTTAGATATTAACGCCATTGGGTGCCGACCCAGTAGTCTAGAGGTTAGGCGTTCGCGCGCGAGACTGAAGTTCTAGGGTCCCATAACCGAGTGTAGGATCGTGGGTGTGGATTGCTGAGTAGTCCCGTAATGGGACGAGACGGGCGTTCAGTGATTCCAGGTTTCCGATAGTGGTTTAACATTGGTTCGCTCACGGTGTCAATTAAAAACTATATACATTAAGATTATGAGTCAGCAACATTGAGGAGATATACAAACTTGACTGGAAAATCAGTAAAGTATATTGTTCACTAGTATCTTTCAAATTATAGATTAACGTTTTGAAATTTCAAGAAACAAGTTAGGATAGTTCGAAAGGTATCAAAACTGTCTTTAAGCTGTAGAAAAATTAGATTTAAAAAAAGTTAAATATTAAAAACGCAAAGCTGTGTACGGTTTCCGTAGATTTGTAATGTCTCACATAGAAACTAAAAATAAGAGTAAGAGACTGAATTGCAAAAGAACAAATTTTTATCATAGGATTTAAATTCCCCAATATAAGAACTTACAAACTAAATTGTCCATACAAAAAAGTCATCCTTTAAATTATCCAAAGCAGCTTACAATAATTCGAAAGCCTTTCTCTCAAGGTGGTTATCAGGATGACAGGAAATAATTTAATCGATAGAAAACATGAACAACCTGAAGCTATAAATCTAATTTTGATGAATAACCAAGATTCCAAACCATAGTACTTACTAATAGTCAGTAATTTAATTCAAATGACATCAATTAATAAAAGATTAAAGTAATCACACGTAAGTATTAAATAGAAAACTAAGGTAGACTATTATTACATTTACAGATTTTTGCAGAACTTCAAACCAGAATAGTTTTCGTTCCTGTCAATTAATTTATAACTTTTATTTCACGAACTCACTCTTCTCGAACCATCCTAACTACGCTTAATCATTTGTACTGCCAGTGATACTAATTCTACTGCTTTGATACTTAACGCGATAATTTCATCTCCCCGTGTTATGATATGGCAACTTCTTCCGACACAAATACCTACCAGGTTCTACGTTCCTTATAACTGACTGGCTGTTAATCACTATTCTTCATCCTGTTACTCATAGACTATCTACGCATAATATATTTATTTCACTGAGTTTAAAAACTGTTCCCTAAAAATCTTCAGATATTAGAACCTAGTTGGCTTAAACATTGAGTTTAGCAGCCAATTTACAAGCTCCATCAGGAAATTAGTAGAAATTACCAAGCGTCAAAAAATTATGTATTAAACGAGAGTCCAATCATTTTCGGGTGCTTCCTTTGTAATTAGTATGAACCATGAGTATTCGGGATGCGATCAAGATTACATTCATCATCCTGATTGTCATAGGACAAAAGAATGAAATAAATTAGGGTTCTTAGAATGTGGTGATTGGAAAATAACTGACTGTCGGTGTATGGGTGGTAATATTAATCTAATAAAGTCAGAGACAGTCAGTCAGTAACAACGTGGAACTTCGTACGTACGTACATCAGTTCGAGTTGCCATACCACATTAGCACAGAGATTCAGTTTTCAATTCAAATCCCATAGTGGTAGAGGTACTGAAAGTATAAGTAGAGAAAGGGGACATGAAGGTTTGGTGATGTTATTAGAGGAATATAGTCCAGTGGAATAAATTGGGGAAGAAAATAAAGGACATGAAGAATTCAGAAGATTAGAGATTGAGAGAACACAAAGAGCGGATGCACCTGCGCCATTGCAAACGATTTTGAGCCATGTCATTCAAGGTCTCTAACCATCGGTTGCTATCGTCTCGCGGTCCCCAACCAGGTAGTCTACACCTACCAACATGACTCAGTCCACTTGTCAGTGACTTCATGGATTTCTGCCATGTTTTGGTCTGGCCGCCCCTAGCTTTCTTCCAACCTACTCCTACGCCAGAAAACATAGCACGTCGGGGCAGTCGGTGGTCGGGCATGCGCAACACATGTCCCAGCCATCTCAACTGATTAAGTTTCACTCCTTCATCAATTGATTTGCCATCTTACCTAGTACCCGTTTCATAACAACTGAGTTACTTACTCGGTGGTCCCAGGATATACGAGCAATGTTTCGAAGACATCTATGATCAAATACTAGTAACCTACGAATATCCTCTACTCTTATCGGCCATGTTTCACTGCCATAAAGTAGGACGGAACGAACTGCTGTGCAGTAAACACGTACTTTGGTTGATAGACGGATATCTCGCCTACGCCACAAATGACGCAAGTTGGCAAAAGCTAGTCGAGCCTTTTGTATCCGTGCTGAGATTTCGTCACACACCAAACCACAAGGGCTGATGAGACTTCCGAGATAAGTGAAGCGGTCGACACGCTCAACAACTTCACTCCCTATCACTAGTTCGGGTGTCGACGCAACCCAATCCTGAAGCAACATCTTGCATTTCGAGGGAGAAAATCGCATGACGAACATGCTTGCGTTGTTGCTTCGAGTGGTTAGTAGATTCTGCATTCTGTCAGCGTCTTCATCAAATAGAACTATGTCATCGGCATATTCTAAGTTAACAAGTGGATCTCCCGGTAGAAGTTCAACTCCTGGAAATTTAGATGAGGAAAGTGTCATCTCTAAAAGGACGTCAACGACAAAGTTAAACAAGAATGGAGAGAGTGGACAGCCCTGACGAACACCACTTGAGGTAATCAATTCTGATGACAGTTCACCATAAGCTCTCACTCGACCAGTTGTGTTCCAGTAGAGAGCCTTTATAAGGTTGACGTACTTCTTTGGTACTCCCTTCAGTGACAAACATTGCCATAGAACCTTACGATCAACAGAGTCAAATGCCGCCTCAAGGTCGAGAAATACTACCATTGTGGGACGTCTGAATGTGTGTCTATGTTCTAGGACCTGACGTAATGTGAATATTTGATCAATGCAACCACGTCCAGGTCGAAAACCAGCCTGGTTTTCTCTAGTCTGCTCTTCACGAGCTTTGGTTAGACGTCGAAGTATTATTGAAGCTAATATTTTAGACACTATATTAGTCAAACTAATTCCTCTGTGATTGTCACAGGAGGACTTTTGTCCTTTCTTATAAACTGGCACAATCAGTGATTGAGACCAGTCAGATGGGATTACGTCCAGTTCCCAGATTCTACCTAAGACCTCAGTCAATCTCGCTGCTAATACTGGACCGCCATCCTTAAAAATCTCAGGGTTAAACCTGTCAGGGCCTGCTGCTCTCCCACGCTCCAGATTTCCTATAGGTTTTTCAGCTTCGTAAAGAGTCGGAGGACTTACATCAACTTGCCATTCAGGTCGACTGGGGATCGTGGGAAACCGAAGTGTGGCTGAAGGCCAGTTGAACTGATCCCTAAAGTGTTCTGCCCATCGGTTCAATCTCCTGGATTGAGAATGAATAATATGTCCGTCTTTCTCTGAGATTGTTTCGCTAACAGTTGGGTTCCTAATACCGGTTTCCTTAACAAGTCTGAACAGTTGCCTGCTGTTACCTATTGCCGCTGCCTTTTCCATCTCTCTTGCTTTCGCTACCCACCACTGTTCACGATCATTGCGTAAGCTTCTAGTCAGCTTACGCTTAAGCTGACTCCGCTCTTTGTTATGTTCAGAGCCGGATGGGATGAGTTTTCGAGCATCTATTAGTGCGGCAGATGCTGCTAAGATCCATTGTTTTTCCCTAACCTTGTGGTTTGCCGTACTTGCTGACACCACTGCTGTTTCTACAGCTTTTCGGATGTCATTCCACGCTGCCACGGGGTGGGTATCACTTACATGACTGTCTAACTGTTTTTCTAGATGTTCCTGAAATATACTCTTAGCTTGACTATCATTAAGTAGGACCCTAAGGGGTTTCCTTGCAGCATGTTTCCTACGTCCAGTAAGACGTAGACAAATACGCGCTCGCACTAGAGCATGATCTGAGTCTAAGCATGTGCTCCAGAATGAGCGACAGTCTTCTATCGAGCACCTCCATCGGTGGCTGATAGCGATGTGATCTATTTGGGTCCAGCGTTGAGACGAATTAGGGGGTCGCCATGTCAAAAGATGTTTTTCCTTATGCTTAAAGTTAGTGTTTGCAAGAAACAGGCGGTTATCTGAGCATAGCTGCAACAGACGGTCGCCATTATCTGTTCTTTGAACCGCGACACCATAAGATCCAACCAGGTGTCTTTCCTTTTCGCTTAGTTTACCTACTTGAGCATTAAAGTCACCAGCCACTATTACTACATCTGAACGCCTAGCTTTTCGGAGAAGGTCGGAAAGCTTTCTGTAAAACTCATCTTTTACATCATCTGAGCTGCAGTCAGTGGGAGAGTAGGCAGAGACGACGAAGAGGCAACGACGAGTGTCCCTATCTTTTCGAGTCCTTACTGTTCCGTTTAGTCGGACAGCACACAAACGACTGTCTACTGGGATCCAGTCTAAGAGGGCTAGTTCTGCTCTAGGACTCAATGCTATACCTACGCCAGCGAGGCCACGGGAAGCAGCATCAGGGCTTCCAGATACACGAAGCGTAAATCGAGTTGGTTCGTTACTTTGACATGGTGCAGTCAAATGAATGACACTACTAGGATCCTGTGTGCGCGTTTCGGAGACGCAGCACACATCGATGGAGCGAGATTCCAAAGTCTTAGCTAAGGAAGCCTGTTGTCCTATTTGGCACAGTGTTCGGACGTTGAAAGCTCCTACGTGTAGTTTAGAGCGTGGTTTCAGGAGACCAGGAATAACATTCCGCGTACTCGAATCGTTCGCACTAGCGGGGCGAGGTGATAAAGGGACGTGAGAAGGGTTAGTCGTGGAGATAAGAGAGTTATTAGGAGGTGTAGGAAGGATTTGAATGTGACCAACTTGGTCTCGTGTGCTGTTACGGGTATGAGGGCTGATATCACTTCCCGGTTTCCCATACCGTAGAAGGGTATTTCTTGAGGGACCTGAAAAGGAAATCGGATTAGTGTTGGTCTTAGCGACCTGAGTGAGTGACCGCAGAGCCCAAGGGACAACTGCTTGAGGCCGGCCGCGCACGGCCTTTTTGTGGGAGGTTTTTAATGTGTTAGCTCCGTTCTTCAAAGGGCCTTACCGCCGGAGACGGAAATCCGTGGGGTAAGATGAGGTGTGACATTTTTAGGGTCAACCTTTTCTAACCCCTTCCTTCCTTGTGAGAAGGCAGCATCGCTGCAGATGCTGGTTGTCCGAGGGAAACACCTTACTGCTGTCACACCTCTGTACAGTCAGCAGTACGACTTCGCCCTCAGACCTTGAGTTGCTGCTTTTAGTCTTACCGTTCTCCAATCGACCTGCCTGGCATGGTAGAACCTGCAGGAACATGTGTTCCAGCCAATATAACTCGGTTGGGTCATCACGATAGGCAAGCCCGACCACCACGTCAAGGTAGCAGCTACGGTCGGGTAGCCCTTTCAATGGACATGCTTAAATTTTTATTATCTGAATATGCATCTAAATATCGAGTTGTATTGATTAAATTTTGATATTAAACACATTCAAAATGTTACATGGTGCAACATATCAACTCCATGGAACCTCAATATCCAACTTACCTATACGAAGTAGAAACTTAACCACTGGACGAAGACTCCCTTTCTTATTGACATTAAAGCCAGAACTGGATGGTCCAGATGGAAGCGTATCAGAATTAACAGGAGTTCGAGGAATTGTATGAGACGGCAAGAGAACACGTTTGTACGTAACTCTCAAATAACTACGAGGGACGACGTTAATAGCATATATTGAACGATAGTTTCTAAGAGGGTTGAAATCCTGACTACTTGATTCAATATCACAATAGTGAACAAAATCTTCACTAGATTCATTACGTTTGACCACCTCAGAAGTGATAATCACTGTGTGATCCTGATTTGATTTTGGGGCAATTGCTCTAAATGAAGACAATGATGAAGATGAGGACGACGGTGCACTTGTTAATGGAGTCGAATCAACTCCTGGAGTCAGAGACAACTAAAATAACGCTTAATTAAATAATTCGTTAATTAAATGCAGGCTTTTTTAGACGTCAGAGGTCCTTAAGCCGCAAAACAGTAAGTGAATTAAAGTTATTTTCATTTATAATCCCACAGTCGACAACCAAGTGGACACTATCTTGTCGATTCAAATTATTCGGAGAACTGGGATGACAGTGAGTTTCGTTAAATACTAAAACATTTGCCCTTCAAATGTCCAATTAACTAATAATAATAAAAATTATTATTACTACTATAGCTATACCCGCAACTTTGCCCCCAAATGCCCTGGTACGGCCGAGAGTAGGGAGAGTCCGCTCTCCCTCTCGAAATGCTCTCACATGGCCATACGTATATAGCCTCTGCCAGGGAAGTCCTACTCACTGCCTTCTCGTGGCGGGGGTGTTGTTTACAAAAATAAGAGGACGAAAAGCGAATGTCCGGCGCTATAACCGGATCCCAAACCAATGGTGCACATGGGCTCCAGTATCCTGCGAGAACAAATGGCTTATGAACCAATCGTTGGTCACCGGCTACCATGGGACTGCATCTCCTCACGATGCTCCACTGCCTTGTGGGTCAGACGTCCAGGTCGAAGGCTCGGGGTGTGGCCCCCTAAGAAAACCACCTGCTTCGGTTTGGGCACCCGAGCAGTATCACAGCCCTCACACAAATCAATTGAGATTCGTGTGGCGCATATGTATTTGGTGCCTCCCTGTACCTATACTTATGTGTTAAAATAAAATAAATAAATAAATACCCGCAAAATGAAACTGAAGTAATAAGAAACTCATCATTTTGAAGAAGTCAGACAAAAAAATTGATATTAAACTCCAGTTTTAAGAATCATAACATGAAAACGACATCATGTAACTACTATCATCATGAGACGTTTTATGAATGAATAATGAATACTAACTGCCGAATGGTCTTTCTACACTATGGATTTCTGTTTAATGTGATACACTAAATTTAAGTAACGTGCCTTGTATTGTTTATCTATTATAAGAATTGAAAAGAATTAAAAGTAAAGTTGGAATTCACCAGATAACAGTATACTGAACTATACAGAACATTATCAAAATAAATAATTTACAAAAAACAATGTTTGGAGCTCGACTAAACTGTTTCAGAGGTACGGAAGTCATTAAAAATACATGACAAAAACATATTCAAGTCAGAGAACCTATTATTTTATGATAACCTTACCAATTAAAAATTGTAACCAACTATGACAAAAGCCTCTGAACTTTAAGGTAGAATACATGGGAATAATACCAGTAGATATTACTGTCTTATCACTATACAAAGACAAACCTTGTCTCCACTGGTTTCATAAGTAGCCATGACTATACAGATGTGTTATACTGTAACGAAGGTTCAGAAAGAAGAAAAAGTATAGATAAGGGTCATCGGACTTGAGAAGTGCAGAGTACATGCAATTAAGTTATTGTATCACTAAATTATTAGTCCATACATTATCGTAGTTACACGATAATGCCTTCACTCTTTAGGTCAAAAAAAAATTTATTTGATTATTAGATCAAGTAACAGTAAACGAAGTTTATATAACCACTGGTAATTCGAAGCAACAAGAACAGTGGATAAGATATAAGATAACTGCATTCGTCACACAACTTCACTGCTTTCATTTTAGTTTCACAGAATACAAGCGTTGCTGAAAATATTGATATTAAATAAAATGTGATTTGCACTAAGCAACTTCAAGTTTCATTTACGAATCATATTCGACTGTCTTAATATTGGATTTTAAGAACAATAAAGCAAATTTTAGGTAATTACACTAACAAAGTGAATTTGGTTAAAAACTGTTAACCTAAGGATCCAACCGAAACAAAGAAAAGCTATGAGGACTATTTTAAATTTACAGTTGAGTCTAATGTTTTAAACTGATGCAATTACGTAAAACCATTGTCTAGTAAATGTTTTGATGAACGTTAAGAAGACAAATAACACTTTCTAGATAGATAACCGTATTTCCATTAGTAGGAATTTCATTCAGCTTGGGATTCGTTGCAATAATATGGACGATTATTAACACAATGACGTAGTGGACGATCGAAAAATTCAACCTCTTTCGGAATTTCATTCTATTATTCCGTGAATTTAATGGTTTACAAACCCAAATTACAAACATTACATCAAAGCTGTAATCTTAATAAATACTTATCAAATAGTCAAGAGTATAGTGATCCTGGAAGTTGATAGGGTTCGTAGCTTACTAGATGTTTTGGTGTGGGGTGGTTATAAACATTTATATATTCATACTGACTAATTCATTCAACACACAAGAGCAATAGGTTTTGAACAAATTCACTTTTGCAAACGAATCAGCAAATTTACAAACTTTCATCAGTACTATGTTATTTCTCCCCAATTGATAAGTTCAATGAATGTAAACGAGAATTCTACGAATTATTAGTATTTACCCTGAAGAAGTCCAGACAAGTTTGCTGGACGAAACGTTGGAATTATTTAAATTTCAATCGCTGAGATTACTTCAAATATAATTTCCACATATTATTAGTATTTATGTTTTTAATACTTGTGAGAACATAAGTTTTAAATATGGATCAAGTGAACAAAAAAATGTTTTGGGGAGGATAACAGTATGGCTACGTAAACCAAAACACCATACCAAAAAAAGAGTGAAATTAGCTATGAACACAACTCAAAACTTATTAAACCAAAAAATGAACTCAAATTAATATTTAGTCTATCTTTAAACATAAAATAAAATTTACAAAATTTTATGAGCCAAAGCGATGTACTTGTACACACGAATGAATGAATGACAAAACTTGACAATTAAGTAGGAGTTTTTGAATCAGAAATAGGAGTCAAAGACAATGTACTAGTGAACGAAAATACAAAAAATCTATGACGACTAATGATACTGCTTTTTAATCAATCTATTAAACATCACTAGTGAACAGAGAGATCAGGATATGTTCTTCATTCTTTTAATCAGCAGATCAAGAAACAGGTAAAGACACTAACTGATAAACCATAATCTATTGTGTTTAGCAATGTTATACTCAGAAATAATGTTTACCTCTCAGACATTGATTTGTTTAATGGTTGAATTTTTATTTTGGTTTATATATATATATATATATATATATATATATATCTTTGAGCCCCAATTAATTTTGCTTTAATTTAGAAAGGTGATCCCGAGTTTAAACCATATTCATACAAATGCAATTGATGATAATATACTATTTTTATTCTTAGGAACTACTTCCAATGGATGATCAAGAGCAACCGCATGCAGAAGTTGTATTCATGGGAGAAGCCCAAGTGGGGAAGACAGCTTTAGTCCAACGAATAATCAAAGGGTCAAGTTATTTTTTATGGAACGATAAATATGAACCTACAATTGAAGACTCGTTTGTCAGAGAATTTATAGTTGGGGGAAAGTTATGCAGATTGAGACTTATTGACACTGCAGGAAGTTACACTTTCCCCGCAATGAACAGACTGTGGCAACGAAGAGCTTCCGCATTTGTATTAGTGTGTGCAAGAGATAACTCATCAAGTTTAGACAGGATAAAGACGATTTTGCAAGAAATTCAAGATGAAAGACAAGAAAACTACAGAAAATTAATAACAGTGATAGTTGTCAATAAGAGTGACATTAGAGAAAGTGAATGGCTGGTAAAAGATGAGGATGTGGAACACCTAGCAGAAAACTTACAGATACCTTTTAGTTCAGTCGTCACTGCATCAGCTCGTGACAATTACGGTATGATTGAAATTTTAAAAGTACTATGGGAACAAAATCAAGAAGCTGGAGAGAACAGAATTTTATTTGATTTGTTGCCTTCTAAGTCTGGTAAAGCTGATGAAAGAAGAAGAGCAAGTGCGTTTGCAGTACTTTTTGGGAATTCGTCATCTAAGGGCGCAACAGTTCTTCACATAGGATACAATCAACGTCCTAGGCATTCTGATGTACAAGAAAGCAATAACATGGCACTGGACACAAATACTAAGTTTCAAAATGTAAATTCATTTGGAACAGCATTAATAAGAAAGCTAGGGCGACTAAGTCTTGGTGGACATCACAGTAATAAACGAGACAAAACAAGCCGAGAACCTTCTGTTATTATACCAGACTGTAATGTATCTTAAAAAACCATACATGACTGTAATATAAGATCTTTAATTTAAGTATATAAATGCCTTTTAAAAACTTAGCCATTAGAAACAGTTGGTTTGGAATGTGGAGCTTAGGCAATGAATCACAACCTAAACAAAATATATTGTCAAACTAGTGTCAAGTGCAAAAACACAAGAAACACAAATATATGATGGTTAAATTTTTGGGTTACAAATATTACCATCAATATGAACACAAAAATGCTGTTTAGTTTTACTTGCATCAGAAAAAACGATGATAGAAGGAAGTGGACTGAGTTATGGAATAGTGCATTTAACAAACCTTAGTCTAAAACACGAGTCAGTCAATTAATATTAGATTGCTTGAGTGCAATAGAAAGTGGTTTTAGATGATAAATCATAATTTCTGCAAGCATACACGTTGTGGGCTTTTATGGAAGAACAGATTCACTGGACATTCATTTAAAAATATTGTATAATGCAGTAGTAGTGGTGTGATGAACGAAGACTTGGTGGATATAACTAATTTATGGTTTAGTACAAAATTACAGAGCTCTTCAGTAAAACATGAGAACCATATATTAAATACTTCATTTGCAAATCTTCCACCAATCGTCCTTTAAAGACCTCATGATTCTTCAATTTCTCAGTTCCTTTATGTTTCCCTTTCTTTTTTCTTCCGTTCAACCCTCTCGACCTTCTTTTGGCAGGCATTCCACTTCTAATTGATGTCACATACTACTTATATCTGTCACCATAAGTAGTACTGATAATCATGCAACGTAAGTATAGTGATGTCAAGAACAATTACAAGTGTTCATACTCACGATAGATAACACTGTCGAGTAATAAAGTCAGTTGCACTAGTTATTTCGCATACCGGTGATATGTAGCACCGATCAGCATGATTAAAAGTAAAACAGCTAGCTAATTGCTGAGACTTTCTGCAAAAGTACGATTACACAGATTATAGCTGTACTCCTTATTCAGCTGTTAGTCGTAGTGGTTCAAAACATGCTAACTTTACAGACAGGGTTCTGAATCACGACATCGACGTTAAAGACTTCCACGGTGGATATACCATGGATCAAACGTGATGGAAGTTATCGGAAATACATACTCGCCCACACTATGGAATATGTTGTTGGTCTTAGATGCCCAAATATTCGAGTTGCTGATGTGATTGAGAGACTTTAGGAATATGCGTAAACTTTAGCTATTGTTTTAACAGGCAGTTAAACTTGTCTGTATTCACTTTGACATTCAGTTACAAAACATGTATCTCACGTTTGACAGGTAAGAGACTGAAAGCTAGGTCTAAAAGTTGAGCAAAATTAGTGCAATCTTATTAATAAAAATACTAGATTTTACAAAATAGCACTTAATATGACTAGGAAAGATAGACTTACTGCGAAAAACACTTCAATATATATAGTCTGTATGGAACCTTAGAAAGAATAGAACGAAGTAACATTGGTTAGTTACAATCAACATAGACACGCAAAAAGTACTGGATAGATAAGCAGGAATTAGTGAGAGGAATATGGGTCTCAAAAACGGGCAGATTTCTGGTGCACGAAACTAGGAATTCAAAATACAGATGAAAAACAACCTCTACGGTTATTTTAATTAGTTCAACGTTTTTTAACCAATAAACCGTGAAATAATTTAATGTATATCGAAAATGTAGTACGTATTTGCTTTGATAATACTGTACTACGTCAGGAATCGACAATATTTTCTAGCATATAATATGAAGACGATTAAAGTTAGAAAGAATCGATAAAAATTCCTAAAATACTGACTTAAATAGGACCCATTCATATTAGATTATGCCAACTTTTGAATCTTCTGGCACTGTATACCTACCTTAAGTCAGAATATTAATAATCCAGTGAAATTAAACAGTAGTTTCCTAAAACTTCTGTTTAAGAATATTGAAACATAAAACCATAATTTTGTTCCATTCAGTTACCTATCAATTACACTTCTAGATCCATATATTTTCAACTATGGAGCTCTCCTACTAAAATAAATTATCACCTTTTTCTGAATTCTATATATGAACATTTCTAAAATCTCTTGGAATCTTTCATGTCTTATAATGAGCAAAATAAAATAAAATGATTTTATTAACAATCAACATTCTTGCGACTTCAGAACTGAAATGTTACTTACATGAGTTCAAGTTATCATTGATCAGTACAATTAGCAACTTAAGTAATTTACCTATTTTGCCTACATACTTACGTCAATTCTGAACATTCTTAATTTATTAAAAAATCAAACTGCTAGAAGTCGGTTATCAACTTCCTTTCATTTGTGATTATGTTTCCTGCCACACAACAAACTCTAGTGCCCTCGCAAGGTGAGTGAACAAATACATTACATGTACCTCGAAGTCCCACAAACTAAGGAAGTGTCGAAAAAACAAAGTGAATAAAAATAATAATATCAAGGATATTAAGGAACTGAAATAACAAGGCGAAGCAGGCCAGCTAAGACTGAAGATGACACAATCTTCAAGACTTTGAGGGAAATATTGTGAAGCAAGATTGATTTTAGGTTATGAAACTTACTAAGTACAATCATTAAATGTAGTTACCCCTCATGAATATTGACTATAAATAATTCACCTACAGACACGAATTAGTCAAAGCCACCGAATTTATGGACTAATAAGATTTCTTGGCCTAGTCTTTCTCTCATCTACCTATATATAACTTGCAGTACGCCAAGAGTTAGTGAATGACCTAAAAGATTGATGATAGAGCGAACGAATCTATTCACTCATCGTCAATATAAGTCTTGGATTTAATAATATTATATAATTACCACTCCTCATTTTTATTTATCCCTTTGGAAATATATTCTCTGTACTTATATTGAACATGATTACTTACACCTGTTACCCCTCATGTAGAAGAGTAGGTCGCACACCAGCATTCTCCATCCAACTCTGTCCTGCTCAATCCTTTCTAGTTGCTATTCATTCTATCCATGTTTGCTTCCAATTCTCGGCGCAATGTGTGTATTGGGCTTCCTCTCTTCCGTTTCCCTTCAGGATTCCAAGTCGGCACTTGCCTCGTAATACAGTTCGATGATTTCTTCAATGTATCTTCGATCCACTTCCAGCATCTTTTTCTAATTTCCTCCTCAGCTGAAAGCTAGTTTATTTTCTCCCGTAGTAGGCTGTTGATGAATGTACCCGGTCAACGGATATTCAGTATCTTACGTAGACAATTGTTGATAAATACTTGTACCTTCTTGATGATGGTTGTGGTATTTCTGAAAGTTTCAGCTCCGTACAATACAACTAACTGTTTTGACGTTCGTACTCAAGATTCTGACTGATATTAGTTGACAATTGTTTTGAGTTTCATAAGTTGTTTAACTGTGGGAATGCAGTCCTTGCTTTGCCAATCCTCGCCTTCACGTCTGCATCAGATCCTCCTTGTTAATCGATGGTGCTACCGAGATACGTGAGTGTTTCCACCTTTCACAGAGTTTCTCCATCAAGTGTGACTGAGTTGGTGTTCTCCGTTTTGTATCTGAGGATTTTGACTATTCCCTTGTGTATTTTGAGGCCTACTGATGAAGGAGGCTGTTGCTACACTTTGTCTTGACCTGCATTTGATGACGTGTATAAAATAGAAGAACCCGGTCGACTGTGAAGTCCAAATCGTCTAGTTGATTCTGAGCTGTTCATTGGCCTGTGTACAACCGGTCTTTACGGAATCCAGCCAGTTGATCTCGAAATTGAGCGTCTACTGAATCTTTCATCCAGTCAGTCAGTCAGTCAGTAACAACGTGGAACTTCGTACGTACGTACATCAGTTCGAGTTGCCATACCACATTAGCACAGAGATTCAGTTTTCAATTCAAATCCCATAGTGGTAGAGGTACTGAAAGTATAAGTAGAGAAAGGGGACATGAAGGTTTGATGATGTTATTAGAGGAATATAGTCCAGTGGAATAAATTGGGGAAGAAAGTAAAGGACATGAAGAATTCAGAAGATTAGAGATTGAGAGAACACAAAGAGCGGATGCACCTGCGCCATTGCAAACGATTTTGAGCCATGTCATTCAAGGTCTCTAACCATCGGTTGCTATCGTCTCGCGGTCCCCAACCAGGTAGTCTACACCTACCAACATGACTCAGTCCACTTGTCAGTGACTTCATGGATTTCTGCCATGTTTTGGTCTGGCCGCCCCTAGCTTTCTTCCAACCTACTCCTACACCAGAAAACATAGCACGTCGGGGCAGTCGGTGGTCGGGCATGCGCAACACATGTCCCAGCCATCTCAACTGATTAAGTTTCACTCCTTCATCAATTGATTTGCCATCTTACCTAGTACCCGTTTCATAACAACTGAGTTACTTACTCGGTGGTCCCAGGATATACGAGCAATGTTTCGAAGACATCTATGATCAAATACTAGTAACCTACGAATATCCTCTACTCTTATCGGCCATGTTTCACTGCCATAAAGTAGGACGGAACGAACTGCTGTGCAGTAAACACGTACTTTGGTTGATAGACGGATATCTCGCCTACGCCACAAATGACGCAAGTTGGCAAAAGCTAGTCGAGCCTTTTGTATCCGTGCTGAGATTTCGTCACACACCAAACCACAAGGGCTGATGAGACTTCCGAGATAAGTGAAGCGGTCGACACGCTCAACAACTTCACTCCCTATCACTAGTTCGGGTGTCGACGCAACCCAATCCTGAAGCAACATCTTGCATTTCGAGGGAGAAAATCGCATGACGAACATGCTTGCGTTGTTGCTTCGAGTGGTTAGTAGATTCTGCATTCTGTCAGCGTCTTCATCAAATAGAACTATGTCATCGGCATATTCTAAGTTAACAAGTGGATCTCCCGGTAGAAGTTCAACTCCTGGAAATTTAGATGAGGAAAGTGTCATCTCTAAAAGGACGTCAACGACAAAGTTAAACAAGAATGGAGAGAGTGGACAGCCCTGACGAACACCACTTGAGGTAATCAATTCTGATGACAGTTCACCATAAGCTCTCACTCGACCAGTTGTGTTCCAGTAGAGAGCCTTTATAAGGTTGACGTACTTCTTTGGTACTCCCTTCAGTGACAAACATTGCCATAGAACCTTACGATCAACAGAGTCAAATGCCGCCTCAAGGTCGAGAAATACTACCATTGTGGGACGTCTGAATGTGTGTCTATGTTCTAGGACCTGACGTAATGTGAATATTTGATCAATGCAACCACGTCCAGGTCGAAAACCAGCCTGGTTTTCTCTAGTCTGCTCTTCACGAGCTTTGGTTAGACGTCGAAGTATTATTGAAGCTAATATTTTAGACACTATATTAGTCAAACTAATTCCTCTGTGATTGTCACAGGAGGACTTTTGTCCTTTCTTATAAACTGGCACAATCAGTGATTGAGACCAGTCAGATGGGATTACGTCCAGTTCCCAGATTCTAACTAAGACCTCAGTCAATCTCGCTGCTAATACTGGACCGCCATCCTTAAAAATCTCAGGGTTAAACCTGTCAGGGCCTGCTGCTCTCCCACGCTTCAGATTTCCTATAGGTTTTTCAGCTTCGTAAAGAGTCGGAGGACTTACATCAACTTGCCATTCAGGTCGACTGGGGATCGTGGGAAACCGAAGTGTGGCTGAAGGCCAGTTGAACTGATCCAATCTCCTGGATTGAGAATGAATAATATGTCCGTCTTTCTCTGCGATTGTTTCGCTAACAGTTGGGTTCCTAATACCGGTTTCCTTAACAAGTCTGAACAGTTGCCTGCTGTTACCTATTGCCGCTGCCTTTTCCATCTCTCTTGCTTTCGCTACCCACCACTGTTCACGATCATTGCGTAAGCTTCTAGTCAGCTTACGCTTAAGCTGACTCCGCTCTTTGTTATGTTCAGAGCCAGATGGAATGAGTTTTCGAGCATCTATCAGTGCGGTAGATGCTGCTGAGATCCAGTGTTTCTCCCTAACCTTATGGTTTACCGTACTTGCTGACACCACTGCTGTTTCTACAGCTTTTCGGATGTCATTCCACGCTGCCTCAGGGTGGGTATCACTTACATGACTGTCTAACTGTTTTTCTAGATGTTCCTGAAATATACTCTTAGCTTGACTATCATTAAGTAGGACCCTAAGGGGTTTCCTTACAGCATGTTTCCTACGTCCAGTAAGACGTAGACAAATACGCGCTCGCACTAGAGCATGATCTGAGTCTAAGCATGTGCTCCAGAATGAGCGACAGTCTTCTATCGAGCCCCTCCATCGGTGGCTGATAGCGATGTGATCTATTTGGGTCCAGCGTTGAGACGAATTAGGGGGTCGCCATGTCAAAAGATGTTTTTCCTTATGCTTAAAGTTAGTGTTTGCAAGAAACAGGCGGTTATCTGAGCATAGCTGCAACAGACGGTCGCCGTTATCTGTTCTTTGAGCCGCGACACCATAAGATCCAACCAGGTGTCTTTCCTTTTCGCTTAGTTTACCTACTTGAGCATTAAAGTCACCAGCCACTATTACTACATCTGAACGCCTAGCTTTTCGGAGAAGGTCGGAAAGCTTTCTGTAAAACTCATCTTTTACATCATCTGAGCTGCAGTCAGTGGGAGAGTAGGCAGAGACGACGAAGAGGCAACGACGAGTGTCCCTATCTTTTCGAATCCTTACTGTTCCGTTTAGTCGGACAGCACACAAACGACTGTCTACTGGGATCCAGTCTAAGAGGGCTAGTTCTGCTCTAGGACTCAATGCTATACCTACGCCAGCGAGGCCACGGGATGCAGCATCAGGGTTTCCAGATGCACGAAGCGTAAATCGAGTTGGTTCGTTACTTTGACATGGTGCAGTCAAATGAATGACACTACTAGGATCCTGTGTGCGCGTTTCGGAGACGCAGCACACATCGATGGAGCGAGATTCCAAAGTCTTAGCTAAGGAAGCCTGTTGTCCTATTTGGCACAGTGTTCGGACGTTGAAAGCTCCTACGTGTAGTTTAGAGCGTGGTTTCAGGAGACCAGGAATAACATTCCGCGTACTCGAATCGTTCGCACTAGCGGGGCGAGGTGATAAAGGGACGTGAGAAGGGTTAGTCGTGGAGATAAGAGAGTTATTAGGAGGTGTAGGAAGGATTTGAATGTGACCAACTTGGTCTCGTGTGCTGTTACGGGTATGAGGGCTGATATCACTTCCCGGTTTCCCATACCGTAGAAGGGTATTTCTTGAGGGACCTGAAAAGGAAATCGGATTAGTGTTGGTCTTAGCGACCTGAGTGAGTGACCGCAGAGCCCAAGGGACAACTGCTTGAGGCCGGCCGCGCACGGCCTTTTTGTGGGAGGTTTTTAATGTGTTAGCTCCGTTCTTCAAAGGGCCTTACCGCCGGAGACGGAAATCCGTGGGGTAAGATGAGGTGTGACATTTTTAGGGTCAACCTTTTCTAACCCCTTCCTTCCTTGTGAGAAGGCAGCATCGCTGCAGATGCTGGTTGTCCGAGGGAAACACCTTACTGCTATCACACCTCTGTACAGTCAGCAGTACGACTTCGCCCTCAGACCTGAATCTTTCATCCGGTTCAGCAACACTCTGTTGAAAACCCTTCCTGGTAGTGACAATAGTGTGATGCCTCTGTAGTTCTCACATTTGCTTAGATCTCTTTTCTTTGGTACCTTGATGAGGTATCCGTCTTTCCAGTTTATTGGTAGCACTTATTCTTCTTCCCTAATCCTAATGAATAGAACGTGAAGCATACTTGCAGTTACTTCTGTGTCTGAGTCTAACGTTCTTCTTCACATATTTTATGCTTTTGTGTATTTGATCTGTGTATTGGCTTTCTCTGCAATTGTTCGGCTGTTGTTACTTACTGTCTTGTTCTCCCTTCCTTGAATCTTGTTCAGGGTTTCTATAGAGATCCATTCCTTATGATGATGCTTCTTGCGTCCCAGAACCGCTTGACACGTTGAGGTTGTTGTTTCTTTGATCCCTTTCCAGTTTTCCTCCATAGTACTTTCTTCTTCAGTGGGTCCTGTAAGGCTTGGAACCTGTTGTAAAGAGTTACCTTGAATTCGTTCGGTTTGTCAGTATCTCGAAAGAAGACTGCACTGAACGTTTGTAATGCTGTTTTTCTAGTTTTTCAATGCTTCTCTAGCGTCAGTTTCATCTTGGCCACAATTAGGTGGTGATCTGAGGCTATGTCAGCTCCTCTTCTGATTCTTACGTCTTCCATTGACCTTGTGATTTTTTTCGTAATGTAAATATGATAGATTTGACTATCTGTGGTGTGGTCCGATGAGTCCCATGTAGCTTCATGTATGCGTTTGTGTGGGAATATTGAGTCACCTGTAACCATTTTGTTGAGTGCGCATAGGTTTGCAAATCTCTCGGCGTTTTCGTTTCTGTCTCCCAGTCCATGTCATCACATGATATCTTCATAACCGTTCTTGTCCATTCCAACTTTGGCGTTTAGATCTCCCATCAACATGGTCAGATCCTTTCCTGGGCACATCCCTATGATCGATTGCAGCCTTTCGCAAAACCGATCTTTATCGTCATCATTGCCATCACTGGTGGATGCATAACACTGGATAACATTCATTGTGATTCTCTCTTTTGTTTTGAAGGATGCTTTGACGATCGTGGGTCCATGAGATTCCCATCCTATAAGTGCATTTCGTGCTTCGTTGGGTAGCATCAAAACAACTTCCAGAGTGTGTGGAGTACTTTCCTCTTCGTGACCGGAATACAGCAGCATCTCTTCAGTACCTAACCTTTGGTGTCCAGCTTGGGTCCAATAAGTTTCGCTGAATCTGAGAACCACCAAGTTGAATCACCTTATTCCTGTTGCTATTTGACTGATCTTTCCAGTCTCCTACATTGTCCGGACGTTCCATGTATCTACAAAAATTGTTGTTCTGGTTGTTAGAAGAGACATTGGCCTCGTAAGTTCCGAAGAATCTCAGCTTTCATCATGAGGCGTCATAATTCTTCCTACAACTGGGAGGGGAGAGTTTAAATGGTTCAATTTGTTTAATCTGGTTGGCGTTTTTTTAGCAAGATTTTTTTTACGGTTTGAGGTTGCCGACCCCAAACCCAACCCTCTTCCTTTTACCCTGGCTTGAAACAGGCAGTAATCTTAGAAAACCTACAGGAGGAGTTATTTATATTGAAACTTCTCTAAATATTATTTTCTTAATTCCATTGAGGTTTTTAATAATTTTTTCTAGTAGTGTCAGGGTAAATGATACATCTTGAACTGATAAAAGTCTTTTCCGGACAATGTGTTTTTTTTGACTGACTGAGTCTAAAACAATAAGTAAAAATGCAAATCGGAAACCGATATCAAGTTAGTGTACTTCATTATATTTCAAACCGTTTTGTTTGAACCAGCAATAATAGTTGGCTATACAAAGTAAAGCAGGGTGAGTGGGATTTGAACTTAATCGTTGAAATAAGTGACTTACTCATTGGTTTACCCGAAATCTGAACCATAAATCCCGTATGACAAGGACTCAAAACTTCAAAGATGATTTATCTTTTTAAAGAAACATTTCTCGAATACGGCATAAAATTTAACATGGAGATAACAGTAACTAAGTAAAACGTCTATTTTGTGCAGAATTTCAGAGACAGCCATTACTAAGATCTCATTGAAAACATAAATATATTACGAATATCGACAATTTTATTTTAAATCTGTTGCTTTTTCACTTTATAATTAGATATTAAGCATCTCTACTTTGAAGAAAAAATTGAATCATTCAAAAATTTCCGAATGAGGGGGGAAGTGCTACCCAGTGTGAGTTTTAACTCTTATAAGACGAGATTTCGTTAAACACCAACATGCAAGGGCTGATGAAACTCTCAAGATGACTGAGGTGGTGGACACGCTCAGTTACTTCATTTCCTATCGTTAATTCAGGTGATGAAACAGACCAGTACTACTGTTTCTAAGTTGGAAAATCGGAATTCTGGGTATTGGTGTCTTTCTTTATAGACCATATCAGCACAAAGAAATAAACAATGTTAAGATACAAATTTGGAAAATATTCTCGATTAGCATTTTCCGACGTAAGGTTTAACCTACTAGTGTAACCACCTAATAATAACCAGCAAAATTTTTTCAAACGATTCTTTCATGTATACGTATAGATAGCTATGTAGTATCAGTAATCTTCAAAATTCAAGTGTCAGATATCAAAACTAGGAGCTTTTCCATATACTTGGCAACAAGATCCTGTTGTATATCCTATTTACACCAAAAAATTGGAGGAAACAGCTATGCTGAAGTGTTGAAAAAAAGAAATTGATATAGAGAGCCCACAAATGCCCTGACATGACTGAGGGTGGGGGAAGTCAGTTCTCCCTTTCGAAATTCTCCCACACGGTCACACGTATATATCCATTGCCATAGAATTTCAAACCACTGTCTTCTCGAGGTTGGAGGTTGTTTACGTGATTGGGAGGACGAAATGCGAACATCCGGCAATTTAATCGGGTTAGTGAATATGGAGTACCCACCTAGGGAAGTTTGAAAACTCTGGTTTCAAATTAACGGTGTACATGAGCTCCAGGATCCTGAAGGAACAAATAGAGTATGAACAAATCATTAGTCACGGGCTTGTGGATTAGATCTCTTGGTCAAAGGTTCGGAAAGTGGCCCCCTAAGAAAAGCACTTGTTCTGATTTGGCACTTATGAAGTATTCTAGACCGCGAGATGATAGCAACCGATGGTTAGAGACCTTGAATGACATGGCTCAAAATCGTTTGCAATGGCGCAGGTGCATCCACTCTCTGTGTTCTCTCAAACTCTAATCTTCTGTATTCTCCATGTCCTTTATTTTCTTTCAAAATTTATTCCACTGGACTATACTCCTTAAATAACATCATCAAACCCTGATGTTCCCCATCACTACCTCTTCCACTACGATATTTCAATCGATAACTTCATCTCTGTGCTAATGTGGTATGGCAACTCGAACTGATGTACGTACGTACGAAGTTACTGACTGACTGACTGACTCTAGCCCTCACACCAATCGAATTATTTGTACGGCGCATATATGGTTGGTTTCTCCTAGTATCAATTTGTGTTTAAATATTAGTAAACGAATAAATATAAGGAAATACTAAACAAACGAACTTTTAAAAAGTGAAGACAAGTGTTTCAACAAAGACGCTTGCCTATTGATTTCTACATGACGTGACGACTCTAAGTTTTATCTGAAATACAATTGACATCTGAAGACTATGACACAATATAACAGAAACAGTAACTTTGTTTGCTAATACTTATATATGTCCTGTAAGATTAAATTCCCAATGAAATAATGATATAGTTATGTTGAACGATCGATAAGAAAGTATCTACGTGTTATTATAACACTTCCCTAAAGAAATATACGCGCATGATAAATAATGACAACATAAATAACGATACAATCATTTAAATTATATGAAATAAACATATCTGACAGACACTCGTCGAAACAAAGCTAATGCACTGCTCAATGTTTGAGAACAGGGACTTCATTATTTTAAAACGTTATAACAACCTGACAGACTATGCACAGATAAGAAAAATGCCTAATCTTAACAGAAAATACAGCCACCCTACATTTTGATGTAACACATATTCACGAACTTCCGCCCCTTCAGCATCGACAAGTGATCAAAATCCAATTTCAAACAAAAGAAACTGTATAAAAGAAAGCTTGAAGAGGGCTTTACATGTAACAAGTAGATAGTGAGAGTAAAAAAAACTCGAAATGAATATCAGTCTTCTGATGACCTATTTTTGGAGGGCTTCTGCGTATGTTGTAAAGATGACCATTTTAAATTATCACTTTGTTGGGATGGTTGGATGGTCTAAGATGTACCCGGTCATGATAAGACCGTCTCTCAGCCCCTTGCCTCTAAATTAAAAACCTAATGTTTTTCCCATTATTTTGTGTAAATGTTTCTTACTTATGATGATTTATAATCCGTTAGGGCCAGTGAGATATCATGGGTACAAATCTAAATCATCCAGCAGTTTGTCAATGAATGCCAAACAGTTTACCGATAATCATCAATTTTAAAAACAACCAACGCGCGCCAGCCAATTGAATGCCATGGATTTAGTCCAGTGTAAATATACCCAAACAACCCATAAAGGGGAAATAAAGGCGAAAAAGAGGAAAATGCTTGGTAAATAAAAAAGAAATCAATGGAAAAACGCGCCGAAATGTCGCCTTTTTGCCTGTCCAATAAAATTATGCTGCTTTCTTTCTTTTTGTCGCTTTGTTGCTAAATTGTCTACTTTTCGCGTAAATGCACACAAAATCACGTTTTTGATTCAACTTTTAAAACACCATTGACATAGCCCTAAAGGTCTTCTATGTTCGCCTTTATTTCTACAACAAACCACAGTAAAACTGCAATCCACGAAAAAAAGGTATATATTTAGATAATTTATTTAATAGGAAAAGCATATTATTGTACAACATTACAGCAGGGGTTTGAGCATCAATCGTTTTGCATTTTCATTGTAATTGCCCATTCATCGTCATTTGAAAAGATCTGCAAAAAAAGAAACAGGTGATGTATTATTTACAACACATATGCATTTAATCGCAATGTTGGATAACCCAACATTGTCACACCAACTTAGTGTATCGTGAATCGAAATAACTGTCATGTTTACGTTCATGTAGTCAGTGAAACTGTCATACTATGATGTAATTTTTACTTTTAATAAACCACATAATGCTGCGAACTTGATCATGACAATACGTTTTATTCACCATGTAAAATTGCGTCACGCCGGAACGTATAACAAGCTGGAATGATATCTTAAGTAGTGATTGTTTTGGAAGTAGACTGACAGTGAATAATGGAGAAAGGCATGATGGGAAGTTCAGTTCTTATAATTGTGCTGTTAACCATGTTTTGATGTCAAAATGACTATAGTCACTAGACTTGACACAATATAGTTCGTCCTCTGTTTTGTAAGTCGAATCGGCCCACATCCTCTCAGGTTTATCGACTTAATTATCTATATTTAGCGACTTTAGATAAAAATATCTATTCAAACGAAGCACATATACGACACCATTCAGTATACTTTTTAGTAGAGTATATTTCTTTGTCGTATAATTCAGTTTAGTCAATATAATCATGATAATTCATTCTTAAATAACAGTTTTTTACGTGAGGCATGCAGTCTACAAGCAATATCAAATTGTTATAGAGGATACAGTCTTCACTGTAGCAGGTTACTCAGTAAGGGTAATATTTTATAAGCTACATTGGGCACAGAATTATAAGAATAAATTTTCTCACATATGAATGTAAATAATATTGGTAAGACTCGTACTGTAAATATGACAATTAGCAACTTTTATGGATGTTAAGTTGCAACGTGCAACTGTTGGTCGAGAATTAATCCACGTACAGTTGAGAGCCTCTAGAAACCGCGAACTTATATCGTTCTGAAACAGCTGAATCAATAGAGGTAGCTCACGTCGAAGTCACCCGTTTCATATGCATTTTCGGTGGCACATGTAAAAGGGGGGCTGAAAAAGACTGGAAATGAGTAAAGTCTGATCAATTGGGAAGCCAATAAAAAAAAGTTATTAAGGCTTTCATCCTGAAAAAGGCTCTCAGCTTCCTTTTATGACCAAAACAACAAATGTAAGCAGCATACTGATAGTGGATTTCTAGATTTTTTATAGTTCAACTTGCTTTCATGCAACTTATAATGTGTTCAATTGATCTAATAATTCTACATTTTCAAATACGAAACTCTCTCAGTTGTTCGATAGTATTTCCGACTTGGTTCCAGGTTTTTAAGTACCCGGATCTCATAATACTCTCGAATATAACAATTGTATTCATAACTGGACACTCGTTGACGGATGAGATGGGACCAATACTGATTTTAGCTTTAAAAAACGATTATGCTGGAGTCTGATATCGAGATGGTCGAGAAAATATCTACAAAGTAATACTAAAAACAAAACCGATTAACATTTTATCACATAACTCACGAAAGCATGCCGGAAGTAATATAGTGACCTAGATAATAGCAGCAGGAGACGAAATTGATTCAAAAATATTCGTGCTAACATCGAGAGTATCACTTGAATTACCGAATTTCTGCACAATGATGGAATAAAGTTTGCAGCTACATGAAAAAACTAGGGAAAAAATCACAAGTCAAGGCAATCGACGACCACTGTCTGTAAAAATGGCGAACTTGGTAGTTCCTGTTTTACTCCGAATGGTGGCTAAGTAGATTGCCTAAATAAAAAACCAGAGTTGGGTTTGTTTCTAGTCAACTAGCACATGAGGCAAGAGTTGAACTCTGCCTCTCGCACCCACACTAACCAATATATTTTTGGTATAACTTTGTTTGTATTGTACGGTCATCGGTGTATTCATAGTATATGGATATGATGGAGTAGTGATTCATGAGAGGTATAAACTATGAGGTATTATTTTGATGTAAGCTGGTCGATCATGGTACTGCCATCCAACTCAAGCAGGCCCTCAGTCATAGACACAGACCACCTACGTTGGTGATCTAAAACACCATAATATAGTTTTTATCCGTCAACTCCTTCATGTTAAAGTCTATTTCTACTTCAGAAACCTCACAATTCTGTCAGTTCAAGGCGCTTTTTGTGGGTAGTTGAGGTTTCTTCTTCATTGGATGTACTCAGATACATCATGGTGATATCAAGCATTTTGTCAGTAGCCATTACAAATGTGTGAAAGAGGTTTCCTGTCAAAAAAATTTCTTTTGACACTTACATTATTTTTATGCTCCATTAAAGCAAAGAAAGCAACCTGACACTTGTCTTCAAAACTTGGATTGTCTAAAGAGGCTCTTGACATGACATGTTCTGATATCTAACAGTAATACTAACCAGAAGACAAATAAGGGACAGGGTCACTTTTGTCGAATGTAGTGCAGAATTGTGGTCTACTTCCGTTATTAGTACTGCTCCAATTATAAACCTAATACCAAATTTTGTCATGATGTCATGATGTGATCACCTAATCTTTAGGATCTCATGTGGAAGTTACACCATTGTTTACACTAACTCATCATATGGTACCAAATACCCAGTATTTCTGAAGAACACATTTGAGCTGAAGGTAGAATAACATATTTAATGTGAATGAAGACAAGTTATACAGAATGAGCACGCCTGAAAGACGGAGCCATGTTACCGCATTCCCCATTGTCGGCCTTCTCTTCTTGTCAATCGATGAACATATTTCTTTCAAGCAATTATATGCTCGGCTTCATGGGTCGTTCGGTTAGGACCCAGTGTCACTACAAGTTCATCTCTGTTGATTAACTTACGAACAATCGTTTGATTAATTCTAGTGCGTTATATCTGAATCCTTCCAATATTTATCAGTTTTTTTACTATCTATCTATCCATCTGGCTGTCTAAATGTACCATAGGTATTCGTAGTTTGACAACATCTTTACACGAAAACCTACACATAATCAAAGTATAACAAGCCGGTCAAATCAGAAGTCATCCTGACTATGGCTCTCAGCTTCCTTTTATGACCAAAACAACAAATGTAAGCAGCATACTGATAGTGGATTTCTAGATTTTTTATAGTTCAACTTGCTTTCATGCAACTTATAATGTGTTCAATTGATCTAATAATTCTACATTTTCAAATACGAAACTCTCTCAGTTGTTCGATAGTATTTCCGACTTGGTTCCAGGTTTTTAAGTACCCGGATCTCATAATACTCTCGAATATAACAATTGTATTCATAACTGGACACTCGTTGACGGATGAGATGGGACCAATACTGATTTTAGCTTTAAAAAACGATTATGCTGGAGTCTGATATCGAGATGGTCGAGAAAATATCTACAAAGTAATACTAAAAACAAAACCGATTAACATTTTATCACATAACTCACGAAAGCATGCCGGAAGTAATATAGTGACCTAGATAATAGCAGCAGGAGACGAAATTGATTCAAAAATATTCGTGCTAACATCGAGAGTATCACTTGAATTACCGAATTTCTGCACAATGATGGAATAAAGTTTGCAGCTACATGAAAAAACTAGGGAAAAAATCACAAGTCAAGGCAATCGACGACCACTGTCTGTAAAAATGGCGAACTTGGTAGTTCCTGTTTTACTCCGAATGGTGGCTAAGTAGATTGCCTAAATAAAAAACCAGAGTTGGGTTTGTTTCTAGTCAACTAGCACATGAGGCAAGAGTTGAACTCTGCCTCTCGCACCCACACTAACCAATATATTTTTGGTATAACTTTGTTTGTATTGTACGGTCATCGGTGTATTCATAGTATATGGATATGATGGAGTAGTGATTCATGAGAGGTATAAACTATGAGGTATTATTTTGATGTAAGCTGGTCGATCATGGTACTGCCATCCAACTCAAGCAGGCCCTCAGTCATAGACACAGACCACCTACGTTGGTGATCTAAAACACCATAATATAGTTTTTTATCCGTCAACTCCTTCATGTTAAAGTCTATTTCTACTTCAGAAACCTCACAATTCTGTCAGTTCAAGGCGCTTTTTGTGGGTAGTTGAGGTTTCTTCTTCATTGGATGTACTCAGATACATCATGGTGATATCAAGCATTTTGTCAGTAGCCATTACAAACGTGTGAAAGAGGTTTCCTGTCAAAAAAATTTCTTTTGACACTTACATTATTTTTATGCTCCATTAAAGCAAAGAAAGCAACCTGACACTTGTCTTCAAAACTTGGATTGTCTAAAGAGGCTCTTGACATGACATGTTCTGATATCTAACAGTAATACTAACCAGAAGACAAATAAGGGACAGGGTCACTTTTGTCGAATGTAGTGCAGAATTGTGGTCTACTTCCGTTATTAGTACTGCTCCAATTATAGACCTAATACCAAATTTTGTCATGATGTCATGATGTGATCACCTAATCTTTAGGATCTCATGTGGAAGTTACACCATTGTTTACACTAACTCATCATATGGTACCAAATACCCAGTATTTCTGAAGAACACATTTGAGCTGAAGGTAGAATAACATATTTAATGTGAATGAAGACAAGTTATACAGAATGAGCACGCCTGAAAGACGGAGCCATGTTACCGCATTCCCCATTGTCGGCCTTCTCTTCTTGTCAATCGATGAACATATTTCTTTCAAGCAATTATATGCTCGGCTTCATGGGTCGTTCGGTTAGGACCCAGTGTCACTACAAGTTCATCTCTGTTGATTAACTTACGAACAATCGTTTGATTAATTCTAGTGCGTTATATCTGAATCCTTCCAATATTTATCAGTTTTTTTACTATCTATCTATCCATCTGGCTGTCTAAATGTACCATAGGTATTCGTAGTTTGACAACACCTTTACACGAAAACCTACACATAATCAAAGTATAACAAGCCGGTCAAATCAGAAGTCATCCTGACTATGGCTCTCAGCTTCCTTTTATGACCAAAACAACAAATGTAAGCAGCATACTGATAGTGGATTTCTAGATTTTTTATAGTTCAACTTGCTTTCATGCAACTTATAATGTGTTCAATTGATCTAATAATTCTACATTTTCAAATACGAAACTCTCTCAGTTGTTCGATAGTATTTCCGACTTGGTTCCAGGTTTTTAAGTACCCGGATCTCATAATACTCTCGAATATAACAATTGTGTTCATAACTGGACACTCGTTGACGGATGAGATGGGACCAATACTGATTTTAGCTTTAAAAAACGATTATGCTGGAGTCTGATATCGAGATGGTCGAGAAAATATCTACAAAGTAATACTAAAAACAAAACCGATTAACATTTTATCACATAACTCACGAAAGCATGCCGGAAGTAATATAGTGACCTAGATAATAGCAGCAGGAGACGAAATTGATTCAAAAATATTCGTGCTAACATCGAGAGTATCACTTGAATTACCGAATTTCTGCACAATGATGGAATAAAGTTTGCAGCTACATGAAAAAACTAGGGAAAAAATCACAAGTCAAGGCAATCGACGACCACTGTCTGTAAAAATGGCGAACTTGGTAGTTCCTGTTTTACTCCGAATGGTGGCTAAGTAGATTGCCTAAATAAAAAACCAGAGTTGGGTTTGTTTCTAGTCAACTAGCACATGAGGCAAGAGTTGAACTCTGCCTCTCGCACCCACACTAACCAATATATTTTTGGTATAACTTTGTTTGTATTGTACGGTCATCGGTGTATTCATAGTATATGGATATGATGGAGTAGTGATTCATGAGAGGTATAAACTATGAGGTATTATTTTGATGTAAGCTGGTCGATCATGGTACTGCCATCCAACTCAAGCAGGCCCTCAGTCATAGACACAGACCACCTACGTTGGTGATCTAAAACACCATAATATAGTTTTTATCCGTCAACTCCTTCATGTTAAAGTCTATTTCTACTTCAGAAACCTCACAATTCTGTCAGTTCAAGGCGCTTTTTGTGGGTAGTTGAGGTTTCTTCTTCATTGGATGTACTCAGATACATCATGGTGATATCAAGCATTTTGTCAGTAGCCATTACAAACGTGTGAAAGAGGTTTCCTGTCAAAAAAATTTCTTTTGACACTTACATTATTTTTATGCTCCATTAAAGCAAAGAAAGCAACCTGACACTTGTCTTCAAAACTTGGATTGTCTAAAGAGGCTCTTGACATGACATGTTCTGATATCTAACAGTAATACTAACCAGAAGACAAATAAGGGACAGGGTCACTTTTGTCGAATGTAGTGCAGAATTGTGGTCTACTTCCGTTATTAGTACTGCTCCAATTATAAACCTAATACCAAATTTTGTCATGATGTCATGATGTGATCACCTAATCTTTAGGATCTCATGTGGAAGTTACACCATTGTTTACACTAACTCATCATATGGTACCAAATACCCAGTATTTCTGAAGAACACATTTGAGCTGAAGGTAGAATAACATATTTAATGTGAATGAAGACAAGTTATACAGAATGAGCACGCCTGAAAGACGGAGCCATGTTACCGCATTCCCCATTGTCGGCCTTCTCTTCTTGTCAATCGATGAACATATTTCTTTCAAGCAATTATATGCTCGGCTTCATGGGTCGTTCGGTTAGGACCCAGTGTCACTACAAGTTCATCTCTGTTGATTAACTTACGAACAATCGTTTGATTAATTCTAGTGCGTTATATCTGAATCCTTCCAATATTTATCAGTTTTTTTACTATCTATCTATCCATCTGGCTGTCTAAATGTACCATAGGTATTCGTAGTTTGACAACATCTTTACACGAAAACCTACACATAATCAAAGTATAACAAGCCGGTCAAATCAGAAGTCATCCTGACTATGGCTCTCAGCTTCCTTTTATGACCAAAACAACAAATGTAAGCAGCATACTGATAGTGGATTTCTAGATTTTTTATAGTTCAACTTGCTTTCATGCAACTTATAATGTGTTCAATTGATCTAATAATTCTACATTTTCAAATACGAAACTCTCTCAGTTGTTCGATAGTATTTCCGACTTGGTTCCAGGTTTTTAAGTACCCGGATCTCATAATACTCTCGAATATAACAATAATATTCATAACTGGACACTCGTTGACGGATGAGATGGGACCAATACTGATTTTAGCTTTAAAAAACGATTATGCTGGAGTCTGATATCGAGATGGTCGAGAAAATATCTACAAAGTAATACTAAAAACAAAACCGATTAACATTTTATCACATAACTCACGAAAGCATGCCGGAAGTAATATAGTGACCTAGATAATAGCAGCAGGAGACGAAATTGATTCAAAAATATTCGTGCTAACATCGAGAGTATCACTTGAATTACCGAATTTCTGCACAATGATGGAATAAAGTTTGCAGCTACATGAAAAAACTAGGGAAAAAATCACAAGTCAAGGCAATCGACGACCACTGTCTGTAAAAATGGCGAACTTGGTAGTTCCTGTTTTACTCCGAATGGTGGCTAAGTAGATTGCCTAAATAAAAAACCAGAGTTGGGTTTGTTTCTAGTCAACTAGCACATGAGGCAAGAGTTGAACTCTGCCTCTCGCACCCACACTAACCAATATATTTTTGGTATAACTTTGTTTGTATTGTACGGTCATCGGTGTATTCATAGTATATGGATATGATGGAGTAGTGATTCATGAGAGGTATAAACTATGAGGTATTATTTTGATGTAAGCTGGTCGATCATGGTACTGCCATCCAACTCAAGCAGGCCCTCAGTCATAGACACAGACCACCTACGTTGGTGATCTAAAACACCATAATATAGTTTTTATCCGTCAACTCCTTCATGTTAAAGTCTATTTCTACTTCAGAAACCTCACAATTCTGTCAGTTCAAGGCGCTTTTTGTGGGTAGTTGAGGTTTCTTCTTCATTGGATGTACTCAGATACATCATGGTGATATCAAGCATTTTGTCAGTAGCCATTACAAATGTGTGAAAGAGGTTTCCTGTCAAAAAAATTTCTTTTGACACTTACATTATTTTTATGCTCCATTAAAGCAAAGAAAGCAACCTGACACTTGTCTTCAAAACTTGGATTGTCTAAAGAGGCTCTTGACATGACATGTTCTGATATCTAACAGTAATACTAACCAGAAGACAAATAAGGGACAGGGTCACTTTTGTCGAATGTAGTGCAGAATTGTGGTCTACTTCCGTTATTAGTACTGCTCCAATTATAAACCTAATACCAAATTTTGTCATGATGTCATGATGTGATCACCTAATCTTTAGGATCTCATGTGGAAGTTACACCATTGTTTACACTAACTCATCATATGGTACCAAATACCCAGTATTTCTGAAGAACACATTTGAGCTGAAGGTAGAATAACATATTTAATGTGAATGAAGACAAGTTATACAGAATGAGCACGCCTGAAAGACGGAGCCATGTTACCGCATTCCCCATTGTCGGCCTTCTCTTCTTGTCAATCGATGAACATATTTCTTTCAAGCAATTATATGCTCGGCTTCATGGGTCGTTCGGTTAGGACCCAGTGTCACTACAAGTTCATCTCTGTTGATTAACTTACGAACAATCGTTTGATTAATTCTAGTGCGTTATATCTGAATCCTTCCAATATTTATCAGTTTTTTTACTATCTATCTATCCATCTGGCTGTCTAAATGTACCATAGGTATTCGTAGTTTGACAACACCTTTACACGAAAACCTACACATAATCAAAGTATAACAAGCCGGTCAAATCAGAAGTCATCCTGACTATGGCTCTCAGCTTCCTTTTATGACCAAAACAACAAATGTAAGCAGCATACTGATAGTGGATTTCTAGATTTTTTATAGTTCAACTTGCTTTCATGCAACTTATAATGTGTTCAATTGATCTAATAATTCTACATTTTCAAATACGAAACTCTCTCAGTTGTTCGATAGTATTTCCGACTTGGTTCCAGGTTTTTAAGTACCCGGATCTCATAACACTCTCGAATATAACAATTGTGTTCATAACTGGACACTCGTTGACGGATGAGATGGGACCAATACTGATTTTAGCTTTAAAAAACGATTATGCTGGAGTCTGATATCGAGATGGTCGAGAAAATATCTACAAAGTAATACTAAAAACAAAACCGATTAACATTTTATCACATAACTCACGAAAGCATGCCGGAAGTAATATAGTGACCTAGATAATAGCAGCAGGAGACGAAATTGATTCAAAAATATTCGTGCTAACATCGAGAGTATCACTTGAATTACCGAATTTCTGCACAATGATGGAATAAAGTTTGCAGCTACATGAAAAAACTAGGGAAAAAATCACAAGTCAAGGCAATCGACGACCACTGTCTGTAAAAATGGCGAACTTGGTAGTTCCTGTTTTACTCCGAATGGTGGCTAAGTAGATTGCCTAAATAAAAAACCAGAGTTGGGTTTGTTTCTAGTCAACTAGCACATGAGGCAAGAGTTGAACTCTGCCTCTCGCACCCACACTAACCAATATATTTTTGGTATAACTTTGTTTGTATTGTACGGTCATCGGTGTATTCATAGTATATGGATATGATGGAGTAGTGATTCATGAGAGGTATAAACTATGAGGTATTATTTTGATGTAAGCTGGTCGATCATGGTACTGCCATCCAACTCAAGCAGGCCCTCAGTCATAGACACAGACCACCTACGTTGGTGATCTAAAACACCATAATATAGTTTTCATCCGTCAACTCCTTCATGTTAAAGTCTATTTCTACTTCAGAAACCTCACAATTCTGTCAGTTCAAGGCGCTTTTTGTGGGTAGTTGAGGTTTCTTCTTCATTGGATGTACTCAGATACATCATGGTGATATCAAGCATTTTGTCAGTAGCCATTACAAATGTGTGAAAGAGGTTTCCTGTCAAAAAAATTTCTTTTGACACTTACATTATTTTTATGCTCCATTAAAGCAAAGAAAGCAACCTGACACTTGTCTTCAAAACTTGGATTGTCTAAAGAGGCTCTTGACATGACATGTTCTGATATCTAACAGTAATACTAACCAGAAGACAAATAAGGGACAGGGTCACTTTTGTCGAATGTAGTGCAGAATTGTGGTCTACTTCCGTTATTAGTACTGCTCCAATTATAGACCTAATACCAAATTTTGTCATGATGTCATGATGTGATCACCTAATCTTTAGGATCTCATGTGGAAGTTACACCATTGTTTACACTAACTCATCATATGGTACCAAATACCCAGTATTTCTGAAGAACACATTTGAGCTGAAGGTAGAATAACATATTTAATGTGAATGAAGACAAGTTATACAGAATGAGCACGCCTGAAAGACGGAGCCATGTTACCGCATTCCCCATTGTCGGCCTTCTCTTCTTGTCAATCGATGAACATATTTCTTTCAAGCAATTATATGCTCGGCTTCATGGGTCGTTCGGTTAGGACCCAGTGTCACTACAAGTTCATCTCTGTTGATTAACTTACGAACAATCGTTTGATTAATTCTAGTGCGTTATATCTGAATCCTTCCAATATTTATCAGTTTTTTTACTATCTATCTATCCATCTGGCTGTCTAAATGTACCATAGGTATTCGTAGTTTGACAACATCTTTACACGAAAACCTACACATAATCAAAGTATAACAAGCCGGTCAAATCAGAAGTCATCCTGACTATGGCTCTCAGCTTCCTTTTATGACCAAAACAACAAATGTAAGCAGCATACTGATAGTGGATTTCTAGATTTTTTATAGTTCAACTTGCTTTCATGCAACTTATAATGTGTTCAATTGATCTAATAATTCTACATTTTCAAATACGAAACTCTCTCAGTTGTTCGATAGTATTTCCGACTTGGTTCCAGGTTTTTAAGTACCCGGATCTCATAATACTCTCGAATATAACAATTGTATTCATAACTGGACACTCGTTGACGGATGAGATGGGACCAATACTGATTTTAGCTTTAAAAAACGATTATGCTGGAGTCTGATATCGAGATGGTCGAGAAAATATCTACAAAGTAATACTAAAAACAAAACCGATTAACATTTTATCACATAACTCACGAAAGCATGCCGGAAGTAATATAGTGACCTAGATAATAGCAGCAGGAGACGAAATTGATTCAAAAATATTCGTGCTAACATCGAGAGTATCACTTGAATTACCGAATTTCTGCACAATGATGGAATAAAGTTTGCAGCTACATGAAAAAACTAGGGAAAAAATCACAAGTCAAGGCAATCGACGACCACTGTCTGTAAAAATGGCGAACTTGGTAGTTCCTGTTTTACTCCGAATGGTGGCTAAGTAGATTGCCTAAATAAAAAACCAGAGTTGGGTTTGTTTCTAGTCAACTAGCACATGAGGCAAGAGTTGAACTCTGCCTCTCGCACCCACACTAACCAATATATTTTTGGTATAACTTTGTTTGTATTGTACGGTCATCGGTGTATTCATAGTATATGGATATGATGGAGTAGTGATTCATGAGAGGTATAAACTATGAGGTATTATTTTGATGTAAGCTGGTCGATCATGGTACTGCCATCCAACTCAAGCAGGCCCTCAGTCATAGACACAGACCACCTACGTTGGTGATCTAAAACACCATAATATAGTTTTCATCCGTCAACTCCTTCATGTTAAAGTCTATTTCTACTTCAGAAACCTCACAATTCTGTCAGTTCAAGGCGCTTTTTGTGGGTAGTTGAGGTTTCTTCTTCATTGGATGTACTCAGATACATCATGGTGATATCAAGCATTTTGTCAGTAGCCATTACAAATGTGTGAAAGAGGTTTCCTGTCAAAAAAATTTCTTTTGACACTTACATTATTTTTATGCTCCATTAAAGCAAAGAAAGCAACCTGACACTTGTCTTCAAAACTTGGATTGTCTAAAGAGGCTCTTGACATGACATGTTCTGATATCTAACAGTAATACTAACCAGAAGACAAATAAGGGACAGGGTCACTTTTGTCGAATGTAGTGCAGAATTGTGGTCTACTTCCGTTATTAGTACTGCTCCAATTATAGACCTAATACCAAATTTTGTCATGATGTCATGATGTGATCACCTAATCTTTAGGATCTCATGTGGAAGTTACACCATTGTTTACACTAACTCATCATATGGTACCAAATACCCAGTATTTCTGAAGAACACATTTGAGCTGAAGGTAGAATAACATATTTAATGTGAATGAAGACAAGTTATACAGAATGAGCACGCCTGAAAGACGGAGCCATGTTACCGCATTCCCCATTGTCGGCCTTCTCTTCTTGTCAATCGATGAACATATTTCTTTCAAGCAATTATATGCTCGGCTTCATGGGTCGTTCGGTTAGGACCCAGTGTCACTACAAGTTCATCTCTGTTGATTAACTTACGAACAATCGTTTGATTAATTCTAGTGCGTTATATCTGAATCCTTCCAATATTTATCAGTTTTTTTACTATCTATCTATCCATCTGGCTGTCTAAATGTACCATAGGTATTCGTAGTTTGACAACACCTTTACACGAAAACCTACACATAATCAAAGTATAACAAGCCGGTCAAATCAGAAGTCATCCTGACTATGGCTCTCAGCTTCCTTTTATGACCAAAACAACAAATGTAAGCAGCATACTGATAGTGGATTTCTAGATTTTTTATAGTTCAACTTGCTTTCATGCAACTTATAATGTGTTCAATTGATCTAATAATTCTACATTTTCAAATACGAAACTCTCTCAGTTGTTCGATAGTATTTCCGACTTGGTTCCAGGTTTTTAAGTACCCGGATCTCATAACACTCTCGAATATAACAATTGTGTTCATAACTGGACACTCGTTGACGGATGAGATGGGACCAATACTGATTTTAGCTTTAAAAAACGATTATGCTGGAGTCTGATATCGAGATGGTCGAGAAAATATCTACAAAGTAATACTAAAAACAAAACCGATTAACATTTTATCACATAACTCACGAAAGCATGCCGGAAGTAATATAGTGACCTAGATAATAGCAGCAGGAGACGAAATTGATTCAAAAATATTCGTGCTAACATCGAGAGTATCACTTGAATTACCGAATTTCTGCACAATGATGGAATAAAGTTTGCAGCTACATGAAAAAACTAGGGAAAAAATCACAAGTCAAGGCAATCGACGACCACTGTCTGTAAAAATGGCGAACTTGGTAGTTCCTGTTTTACTCCGAATGGTGGCTAAGTAGATTGCCTAAATAAAAAACCAGAGTTGGGTTTGTTTCTAGTCAACTAGCACATGAGGCAAGAGTTGAACTCTGCCTCTCGCACCCACACTAACCAATATATTTTTGGTATAACTTTGTTTGTATTGTACGGTCATCGGTGTATTCATAGTATATGGATATGATGGAGTAGTGATTCATGAGAGGTATAAACTATGAGGTATTATTTTGATGTAAGCTGGTCGATCATGGTACTGCCATCCAACTCAAGCAGGCCCTCAGTCATAGACACAGACCACCTACGTTGGTGATCTAAAACACCATAATATAGTTTTCATCCGTCAACTCCTTCATGTTAAAGTCTATTTCTACTTCAGAAACCTCACAATTCTGTCAGTTCAAGGCGCTTTTTGTGGGTAGTTGAGGTTTCTTCTTCATTGGATGTACTCAGATACATCATGGTGATATCAAGCATTTTGTCAGTAGCCATTACAAACGTGTGAAAGAGGTTTCCTGTCAAAAAAATTTCTTTTGACACTTACATTATTTTTATGCTCCATTAAAGCAAAGAAAGCAACCTGACACTTGTCTTCAAAACTTGGATTGTCTAAAGAGGCTCTTGACATGACATGTTCTGATATCTAACAGTAATACTAACCAGAAGACAAATAAGGGACAGGGTCACTTTTGTCGAATGTAGTGCAGAATTGTGGTCTACTTCCGTTATTAGTACTGCTCCAATTATAAACCTAATACCAAATTTTGTCATGATGTCATGATGTGATCACCTAATCTTTAGGATCTCATGTGGAAGTTACACCATTGTTTACACTAACTCATCATATGGTACCAAATACCCAGTATTTCTGAAGAACACATTTGAGCTGAAGGTAGAATAACATATTTAATGTGAATGAAGACAAGTTATACAGAATGAGCACGCCTGAAAGACGGAGGCATGTTACCGCATTCCCCATTGTCGGCCTTCTCTTCTTGTCAATCGATGAACATATTTCTTTCAAGCAATTATATGCTCGGCTTCATGGGTCGTTCGGTTAGGACCCAGTGTCACTACAAGTTCATCTCTGTTGATTAACTTACGAACAATCGTTTGATTAATTCTAGTGCGTTATATCTGAATCCTTCCAATATTTATCAGTTTTTTTACTATCTATCTATCCATCTGGCTGTCTAAATGTACCATAGGTATTCGTAGTTTGACAACATCTTTACACGAAAACCTACACATAATCAAAGTATAACAAGCCGGTCAAATCAGAAGTCAGTACTCTATGTTTTTAATATTTGTTTATCAGGCTATTTGTTTGTCGATAAGCGATCGTTCTAAACTGGTCAGTAGCTTTAAGTTATTCGTAGCGTGGCGTACCCACTCGTTACCTGGTGCGGATGAGTAACCAAGAGGTTTCACCTATGTTTGTGCAGTAAAATTAATGAGTTCTGCATCTCTATATAAAACCCACGGAACTTCATATTTCGGGGTTTTGTTTGTCATTGCGCATATATCTACTTATATATTTATTTGTCTGTCTATCTATCTATCTATCTATCTATCTATCTATCTATCTATCTATCTATCTATCTATCTATCTATCTATCTATCTATCTATCTATCTATCTATCTATCTATCTACTATCCATCTATCTATCTATCTATCTATCTATCTATCTATCTATTTATCTATCTATCTATCTATCAGATAATCACATTACATTACTATGATGATGTCCGAATATTTGATCCACTTTGGGTAGCCGACACTATAGAGTTTGAATTGTTATCAGTAGTATGCAGATTAGACTGGTTTAATGTATTTCTGGATTTATTTCACTACATCACAATTGCTAGACATTATATTGTCAGTGTTATTTCTATTCCTATACAGTTGCAAGTAATTCTAAGTGCCAGTGTTGATATAAATCCAACCCAATTTAAAAGCTGTTTAAATCTGGTGTTATTTCGATGATACTTTTACTTCTATTCGGTAATGTCTACTTATCCTTATTGTGGTTGTTTATTACTAATATATAAGCTAGTGAATGTAGTTAATTCCACATATACTCAGAAACATTTATCTCCTAGATCTTACCTAATTCACTTCTCAGCTATAAAGTGTTATTATAACGAATATAGCACATCACTAAAGACCTGGAACTGTACCTAAACAACAGGAAGTGAACACAAAAATACTGTTTGAAGATGCCGCAAGTAATCGGAGTTTGATGACATTTTATCCATTAACACCAATAGTTGAATCGCGCCTACAGACTGAAATCAAAAGTCAGGGGGGAAGAGATTCAAAAATACATTTGATAGGTTATGATTATATCGAGAAGTGACTGATCTAAACTGGCTAGCGGTCTCTGGAGAAATTGAACACGGCGTTCTAACTTGTGATTTTGTATGTGTCTCCTTCAGCTAGGTGAGCCGATTAAAAGTAATGTGGTCGGCATCAAACGTTGGAGAATTATGGAGCTATTGGTTTTGCGTGTTTGTTTACAAGACACTTTATACAGTTTCGAATCCAATATATTGGATATTGGAGGCCCGAACCACTTCTTCAAACACTTACGGCACGGTAATGGTTCGAGATTTCTTCCATACGTTATCATACATCAAGATATTTGAGCTAACAATCAAATAGCATGGATCTTTATACAAAATTCGCAACATCCGATGAAAAGTAGAGGCCCTAAGCAACTTATAAGTTACAATACATGTTGATCAACATGAATCGATTCAGCGATGTTACTATTTTTCTGAGTTATTTTGATGTCTAGAAGCTCAGTCAACAGTAAGTGATTTCTTCATCGTGTCATAGTACTAGCGCTTTTCTTAAGTATGGTGTCTTCAGAGTAGTGAAACAGCATCTAAACATGTACACTTCCCCCCTCTTACAACGTTTAGTCTCAACTAACCAAATGAATTGGAGATTGCATTTATTCCTTCAAGAATTTCTGGGTACTGCCTCGTGTTTTGTTTCCCTCGTAGACCTGTCTAAAGAGTTGTAGGTCTATGTCTTCTCACTTTCCAGGACTCATTTTTAAAATTTCTACAACATTAACTTTTGTCCAGTGTTGAGAATTTAGGTTTAAATCCTTCTTCTTCTTCTTCAAAAAATGTATATTTACAATAGTTTGACAAGTCTTTCAAGTGAAAATATAGCTTTTAACACAGTCAATTCCAGGTTTTCAAACACTAAATGTTACGCGGTATGTGTGGCTCATAGTTTCAGTTTGTAAATGACTGGAGTCTTGATGGCCTGTGTTAGTCCTGGCAATGATGGTCTCTCAGTTGGTTCAACTTTCTTTTGAAAGAGTCGACGGATGGTGCCTGTTTTGAAGACAGGACTTACTATGGCGTTCTTCCAGTTTTTCGGTAAACGACCCTGGGTTACGGATAGATTAAAGCATATACTTAAAGGGTTCGCAACGAAGTTATCTAATTCCTTTGGTAACCTAGAACTTATTTCATCGGGCCCCGTGGATTTGCCTATGTCAAGCTTATTTAGTAGACCAAAGACATCGAATTCTTTAATGGTCACATTGTCGATTATGTGTGGAAGGGTTTTCTATGCACTGACGAGAACAGTGTTTCTATGGTATATACATTGCTAAAGTAGTTTGAGAATACCTGAGCATTACCAAAGTCGTCCTCCACTAATGATGAAGCAGTACTTTCTCCCCATACTGCAGGAATATTTCCTCTTCTTTTTGTCCTTTGGTTTATATACGAATACAAGCGTCTAGGACATTCTATGGATTCCTTGACAATTTTCTCTTCGTACAACATTCTAGACTTACGGAGAGTCGAGGCACAGGTATTCCGAGCTTTTCGATTTTAAGATTTTGTCTCATCAGTCCTCATTAACCTAAATCTATCCCACATTTTTCTCTTACGGAGAAGGATGCGAACCTCCCTATTGAACCATGGTGAGGAGTTTCTCGGTCCCTTTGGTATAGTCCAAGGGATGTAACTTTTAAGCATAAATTTCAAAATACGTCCCAAGCCGTTTCAATTGAGGACTCTGGCTCCATTGTCCAATCTACTGACGATGCTGAGTGCATGATATGTTACCATAAAATGTTATTTAATTGTAATATGTATTGTGATTCCCTTGTCTTGACCTTTGCTAAAGGACGCTTCTTTCATCATATTTTGTAGTGATGTATTAAAAGTTTGACTTAATAGTACGTCCCTCTATAACTTTTGAAAAATATTTCCTTAACCCCTATCAAAATGTGATTACTTCTGTAAGCTAATGCCCCCAAATGCCCTGGTATGGCCGAGAGTGGGGAGAGTCCGCTCACCCTCTCGAAATGCTCTCACATGGCCACGCGTATACAGCCTCTGCCAGGGAAGTCCTACTCACTGCCTTCACGTGGAAGGGGTGTTGTTTACGAAAATGAGAGGACGAAAAGCGAATGTCCGGCGCTATAACCGGATCCCAAACCAATGGTTCACATGGGCTCCAGTATCCTGCGAGAACAAATGGCTTATGAACCAATCGTTGGTTACCGGCTACCATGGGACTGCATCTCCTCACGATGCTCCACTGCCTTGTGGGTGAGACCTTTAGGTCAAAGGCTCGTGGTGTGGTCCCCTAAGAAAACCACCTGCTTCGGTCTGAGCACCCGAGCAGTATCACAGCCCACGCACAAATATAATGAAAATGATGATGATTTTGTGTGGCGCATATATATTTGTTGCCCTCCTGTACCAATATTTATGTGTTCAAATATAATAATAAAATCTGTGAGCTAATAGTGTACAGTACTGCATTTTTAAGAGGAAAAAATAATTTTAACGTACTTCGGCGACTTAAGATTAAGTGTGGTAGCTATTTTAGTTTATGTAATCATTAACTATGTTTTAGCAATGTTTTGTTGGCACAAATTTGTACCAACCAGGAATTCTAAACTTCCTTGCTGCGCTCTATATAATACTTGTAATCTCTTAATAAAGACCCTTAATAAGATGGCTTGCGATCCGTCTCTGCTGCCTATCTAAATTCCGAGTGTCGTGAATTTCCATACATTTCATTCGTTCCTCTAGAACCATGTTTGGCATGTTTCTGTTCTCAATGTCATCCTTCTCCTTGCTTCTTTAGTTAGTTTCCTCCCCTTCTCTTTGTGTCAGTGTGGCGATTTCGGACCAGCACACGTGTGCCAGATCTTTGTTGATGTCTACCTGATAACACCTAGCTAAATTCTTAGGCTTATTTGTTAGTTATAGTGTTTTTTTATATATATCTAAAACACATGTGGATTGGTTTGCCGAAAACTACATAGTACTTCTGCTAACAGACGCAATATGTAATCACTGCCTGCTGCGGAACACTTTAAGGAGCAGTTTAGCTGGCCTTCAGCTACTCTACAACTACCCTCTATTCCCAGACAGCGTGAATGGAACATTGAAGTAGGTCCCCCATCTCTAACTGAAGTTCAAAAGGCTATAGTTAATCTGAAACGAGGAAGGGCAGTTGGTCCAGATGGATTGGCCCCAGAGGTCTTTAAAGATGGTGGTCTAGTTTTAGCGACTAGGTTGACTAATATTTTAGCTAAAATCTGGGAGTTAGACGTTATCCCATCTAACTGGTCACAATCACTTATCGTCCCAATATTTAAGAAAGGGTCAAAATCATCCTGTGACAACCACAAAGGGATTAGTTTGACTAATATAGTATCTAAAATACTAACCTCGATAATTTTCGGACGCCTAACTAAGACTCGTGAACTGCAAACACGTGAAAATCAGGCTGGCTTCAGACCTGGTCGTGGCTGCATCGACCACATATTCACCATTCGTCAGGTTCTAGAACACAGGCATACTTATCGGCGTCCAACAATGGTGGTATTCCTTGACTTAAAAGCTGCGTTTGACTCTGTTGACCGAGAGGTTCTGTGGCAGTGTATGTCATTGAAAGGCGTACCTCAGAAGTACATAAACCTTGTGAAGGCTCTTTACTCGAACACTACTAGTCGGGTCAGAGCCTATGGCGAACTGTCATCCGCTTTTGCAACCTCAAGTGGTGTCCGTCAAGGCTGTCCACTTTCTTCATTTTTGTTTAACTTCATCATAGATCTACTGATGGAAATAACGCTCTCATCGACTGAATTCTCGGGTATTGATCTCTTACCAGGAGGTCCACTTATCGACTTAGAATACTCAGATGACATAGTCCTGTTTGGTGAAGACGCTGATGAAATGCAGAGTTTTTTGGTAGCACTGAGCAAAAATGCCAGAATGTTTGGGATGCGCTTCTCTCCCTCTAAATGCAAGTTGTTGCTTCAGGTCTGCATCAACACCTGAACTAAGGATAGGGAGTGAAGTAGTCGAACGGGTTGACAACTTCACTTATCTTGGAAGTCTGATCAACCCTAATGGGTTGGTGTCTGACGAAATCTCAGCACGGATTCGAAAAGCTCGTTTAACCTTTGCCAACTTACGTCATCTATGGCGCAGGCGAGATATCCACCTATCAATTAAGGGACGAGTATACTGCGCGGCAGTTCGTTCCGTTCTACCATACGGCTGCGAAACATGGCCTTTGAGAGTAGAAGATATTCGTAAGTTACTAGTATTTGACCACAGGTGCCTTAGAAATATTGCGGGTATCTGCTGGGATCACCGGGTAAGTAATAGTGAGGTTAGACGCAGGGTATTAGGGAATGATGGTAAATCAGTTGATGAGGTTATGAATCTTTATCGACCGAGATGGTTAGGCCACGTTCTGCGTATGCATGAACACTGATTACCCTGACGCGCAATGCTGACTAGTGTAGGGGATAATTTGAAGAAAGTTAGGGGCAGCCAAATCAAAACGTGGCATCAGTGCTTGAAGTCAATAACTTCTGGTCTGAGCCATGTTGGAAGATTCAGACTGCCTGGTTGGGGTCCGCGTGACTATCGTAACCAATGGTTGGAGACTCTTGGTGACATGGCTCAGAATCGATTACAATGGCGTCAGTGTATACACTCTCTGTCTTCCTTAAATTAAGAGATTAAAATCGCTTCATATCTTTCTAGGAACTAATTCTTTCTTCCTGTACTATCTCCTTATATGCAATCTTCTATATATTACCACTGAATTAACTACTTGTATGAATCCGGTGTTCATCTTGTTGTGCTAATGCGGTATGGCAACTTGGTCCGATGCATATACGTGCCTGGTCCTACGTTGCAGCTGACTGCCTGCTGCTGTCATAGTCCCTTGATAATGAAACACTATTGGAAATTCTTCTTTTCGAGATTTGTTCATAGAAAGGTTTTGTCACTGCATTTTAATGGTAGTAATGTTTTTTTTTCAAATTAAATTAAAAATAAGCTATCTTTATAAATAGATGTTTTGAGTAATCTGGTTAGGCGATGGGCTTCAACTTCTTACCATAGTTTTTTCAGCGATAGTATTCTTGTAATAAAATCGCTAAAATAGTTTCATGAACCATCACATTATACAGGGGTAGGACTATCGAGCGTTATTTTAAGCTTTTCGACAAAATGCACATAGTTGAATGTAAATTTTGTCACCCTCCCACAATGCCTTAACTGATCATTAAAAAGGTACACAAATCTAATTAGTTTGTTTTTGCTTAGTTTATTATTGATAGCCTTCTCCAACTGTAACTAATAAAATCCCTTATTATTTGACGATGGTTTTTGAATTTACGGCACATAAAATCACATAACAACTTCTAATCATACATCTTAAAAACGCACTACGTTACCGTTATAACGCTCGATTTTCTCGTCCATACGAATGGGATGCGAATTTACCTTAGCCGAATATCTACATTAGATATCCTCTCAGTGTCTATTCTACAGGACTTCAACACAACTCAGATCAAAATTACGTGACTAGTCTGACTAAAGCGTAAGTATATTTCCACACCAAAAACCGACAACAATCACAATAATAATAAGGGTGGGAAAATATATAACCCATCTAGTATCTGTTAGACTATCTACTAGTCTGACTAAACGAACAACCAATCATTATCTTTTTAGCCCACACATCAATTGCTTACCCTAAAGATTCTTATGATTGTTCGTATGTAATTTCTCTAATTAATTTTTAACCATCAATTTACGGCATAAACTCTAAATAAAATATTTTCTCCTTTTGTGTTAGAAGACGTACCATTTTTACCATACTATGTCAACTGGGCTTGCCCTTGGTTTCGCTGTTGAGAGTGCACCCTGGCACTTGGTTTCTCATTTATTCCCAGATAAAGTTGGTGGGCGACCAGCTTGGCTAGCTCTTCAACACTTACCATCTCCTAGTGAACTAGAGTGTCCAGTATGTTTGAATCCAATGTGTTTTCTCTTACAGGTATTGTCAGCATCCTAACCACTTATACTACCTAGATATACTCCCCTCTATCTGAAAAACCTGACTGTTTTCATCGGATGTTATTTTTATTTATGTGCCGAAATAGTGAATGTCATTATAAGCCTGATTATGTACCATTCTATGTGTTTCGATCTCAGTTATCAAGGCAAAATTGCTATTACAGGTAGTTATGTATTTTGTCGTAATCCATCTATTATTCCGAAGCTTCGAGCCTCCTGAGAACGAATTTCCCAGTCGCGAAATGGTAAACTCGATGATAAAGGCTAACTCTGTTCCATGGGCTGGCAAATATTCATCTATCTGCCCAATATGTGGATGTAAGGCAGACAAAACTTGTTCAAAGTGTAAAACCACTTCTTATTGTTCTAAAATGCACCAGGTACAGCGTTTTTACTTATTCGGTTAAACATATTTTCTTTTATTGAATTAGGTTCTAGACTGGAAACGACACAAGTTAGAATGTGGTTCAAAATGTCGCGATGTCATGTTATTATTCGAAAAAAATAGTTTCTTACTTCCTGAGTACCGTTTATGTTCTGAACCTGCAGACAACTTTTCTTCATATGATGAAAGTACTTCGGAAGAGGTGGAAAGTGACACTGAAACTGTAGACCTGGGATTTCCAAAGTAAATTAGTCGTAATGTGAATTTCTGTTATGTACAAACGTGGATGATAATTTGATCCGCTACTTTTATCATTTTACTAGTGTGACAGTTTTACATGACACTAACTTTTGTACTAGCTTGTTTGACAAATGTTTAAAGTTATTAGGGCGAAAATTATGGACTTCGCCTTTTTTCGTGCTGACTTTTCAACTGTATCTAAAATCCTAAAGAAGTTCATGCTATATTAGTTCCAGATAAGCGTTACTTAACCCCGGTTCAAAGTTGTTATTAATATGCTACTCTGTATACAAGAGACGTATTACGTTATAAACCATACCTATGCATCACACTTATAGACGCTTAGTGTTAGTACCTACCTAATGAAACTAAAGTAAATTTTGTTAAAACCACTGACTTATTGGTTTCAAAGTAATTGCCCTGATTCTAAAATCACAGCTTTTAAAATTGTATAAAACATCCAACAAATTAAGATTAGAACGTGGTAGACTGGTTTACATATTGGGGGAATTAGAATAGTGAATTGAATAGTAATGTTAGGTCGAGCATTATTAGTACGATCTATACTCCATTAACTAATCTGTGATACTAACATAGTTTACGCTGTATACTCAAAACATGAGTTTGAGTACCGTTTCAGTTATTAAGACTTTATCAGTCTCATACTATTTGCCAAGCACTTCCTGTATATGTTGGGCTTACATATATCCAAACCAATGTATCAACTTAGCAGTAATCCTACACAACTGTAAACTTAGTCTTTAATCCGTGCCATAAGCAGATTTATATATTTCATAGCATATCTATCTTCAATTTTATTACAGTAATCTTTTCTGTGAACACTTTCAGCGATTTTCGAGTAAAGACGACAACTTTATTTTCTTGCTACAAAAATCAAAGTGTGGTTTATCATTTTCACCAAGACTAAATACTCAGGTGATATGTAATAATGTGTTCGTCTTATACGTTATCCTTCTGTTTCTGGTGTTAGTAATATTCGTTTGTTTGTTTAATGTTAAAATTTTTCAGTGATTCTGAAGTTAAAGCGCTTGAATCTATAGCCAAGAAAGAGACTAAAGAAGAAGCCAGATTTAGAATGTTTAGAGAATCAATGAAATCGGCTCCTGACCAAGTAATTACATATGTATATTCTGTGTTAATGAACCGTTAATTGATTCAACCTGATACTAATTTGTGATTCATAAATCCTCAGGTTATTTTTCTTGATACTCTTTAAAATATCCAGTAAAGTTCTAGACATTTTCTTTGTAGTTTAATATAGTTTAGTAAACTCCTAAAATCTCAGACCTAAAGTTATCCTTACATTACAAAAATCATTACATTACTGAAAGGCACTTCTGTGGATCTTAGTTATCTGACTTTACTTGAACACATAAATATTGGTACAAGGAATCATCGAATACATGTGCGCCACACAAGTCACTTGATTTGTGTGTGGGCTGGGATACTACTCGGGTGCCCAAACCGAAGCAGGTAGTATGGATCTTACGGTGTTGCGACTCTGCAAACAGGTAATGACAGCCGTCTGCTGTAGCTATGCTGGTATAACCGTCGATTTCTGGGGAACACCAATTTTGAACTTGAAGAGAAAAATCATCTGACGTTGAGACCCCGACAATCGACTCATCAATGAAATTAGATAGATCACATTGCCACTAGCCATCATTGAAGGGGCTCGATAGAAGACTGTCGCCTACTGTGAAGCACATTTTTAGACTCGGATCATGTTCTAGTTTGAGAATGTATTTGTCTACATCTTACTGGACATAGAAATGCTACCGCGAAAACCCCCTTGGGGTTCAACTGATTGTGAGAAAGTTAAGGATATTTTTCAGGGACAAATGGAGGAGATAGTTAACCGTAAAAGTGATATCCACCCCCAGACAGATTGGTATGATATTCAAAAAGCTGTGGAAACAGCAGTAATATATACTACTAATTTGAACCAAGAAGTTTAAAAAACCATTGAATTCCAGAGATGTCGACAGAACTGCTCGGAAACTCATCTCATCTGGCTCCAAGTACTCTGAAGTGCAGAGGCTACTTAAACGAACTCTGATAAAAACCTGCTTAATGATCGTGAGCATTGGAGGGTGGCGAAAGCAGGAGGTATGGACAAGTTAGCGGCGATAGGTAACGGTAGGCAACTGTTCAGACTTATCAAGGAATCAGGTATTAAATATATGCTTGTTAGTGAAACTATCTTGGAAAAAGACTGGATTATTGTTCTCTCTCGATCTGGGAAATTGAACGATGGATAGAACACTTTAGGGAATAGTTCGAGTGAACTTCAGCTACACTTCACTTACCCATTATTTTTATGCATCCTAAATGACGAATGGACATACATCTTTTAACTCTTGATGGTGCTGAAAAGGTTACAGGGAATCTGAAGCAAGGAAGAGCAACAGGGTCTAACGGGCTAACCTCTGAGATTTTTGAGAGTGTTGGTCCAGTTTTAACAGGTTATTTATTTATTTATTTTAGCACATAGATATCGGTATAAGGAGGCACCAAATACATATGCGCCACACGAATCTCAATTGATTTGTGTGAGGGCTGTGATACTGCTCGGGTGCCCAAACCGAAGCAGGTGGTTTTCTTAGGGGACCACACCCCGAGCCTTTGACCTGAAGATCTGATCCACAAGACAGTGGAGCATCGTGAGGAGATGCAGTCCCATGGTAGCCGGTAACCAACGATTGGTTCATAAGCCATTTATTCTCGCAGGATACTGGAGCCCATGTGAACCATTGGTTTGGGATCCGGTTATAGCGCCGGACATTCGCTTTTCGTCCTCTCATTTTCGTAAACAACACCCCTTCCACGTGAAGGCAGTGAGTAGGACTTCCCTGGCAGGGGCTATGTACGCGTGGCCATGTGAGAGCATTTCGAGAGGGTGAGCGGACTCTCCCCACTCTCGGCCATACCAGGGCATTTGGGGGCAGTTTTAACAGGTAGATTAACTGAAGTCTTAGCTAAAAACTGAGAACTGGATGTAATCTCATCGGACTAGCTTTGATTACTGATCGTCCTAGTTTATAAGAAGGGACTAAAACCATTTTGTGACAATCACAGAGGTGTAAGTTTAACTAAATTAGTATCTAAAATACTAGCCTGGACGATACTTCGACATCTAACTCGATCTCGTAAAGAGCAAACCCCAGAAAAAAACTAGGATGGTTTCAGACCTAGACATAAATGTACAGATCAAATATTCTCCCTTCGGCAGGTTCTGGAAAATAGACACACTTTTCGATGTCCAATAATAGATGTAATTCTTGGCCTTAAGGTGGTTTTCGACTCTGTTAGTCTGTGAATTTCTGTGGGAGTATCTGCCATTGAAAGGCATACCGAAGTACATTAACGTTGTACAGGCTCTCTATTCGGACACTGCTGGTCTAGTCAGAGCTTATGGCGAACTGTCATTGGGATTGGTTACTTCAAGTGGTGCTTGGTAGGGTTGTCCGCTTTCCCCATTTTTATTTAACTTTGTCATAGACATGTTTTTAAAGACAACACTTTCATCGTCTGACTTCTCAGGGTTTGATATACCAGGAGATTCACTTGTTGACCTAGAATACTCAGATGACATAGTGCTGTTCGGTGAATACGTTGATAAATTGTAGTCTTCTATCCACCTTAAGCAACAATGTAAGCATATTTGATTCTCCCCCTCCAAATGCAAAACGTTGCTTCAGGACCGGCCTGCGTCTACTTTCGAATTAATGATAGGGAGTGCATCAGTTGAACATATCAACCGCCTCACTGACTTTAGGAGTTTCATCAGTCTTGGTGGTCTGGAGTCTAATGAAATCTCTTTACGGATTCGAAAAGCTCGATCGGCTCTTTTGAACTTTCGTTATATAGGCGAGATACCCGTCTGCCAACTAAAGTGCGAAAATACTACAGGTCAGTTCGCTCCGTTCTACTTGGTGGTTATGAAACATAGCCTTTAAGAACAGGGGATATTTGTAGGTTACTGGTATCGAACTATATGTCTTCGAAGCATTACTCATGTATTGTGAAGCCAGTGAGTATGCAATCCATTGGTTACGAATGGGGTACTAGATACAAGTCGGAAGTTTATTGATGAGGTAGTAAATCCTCATCTGGTGAGCTGATTAGGACGTGCTACATATCCCCATTCACTGTCTACCTCGAAGAGCGATATTGTCTGGTATAGTGGTGGCTTTTTGAATGGTCTTTGTCTCATGATTCGGACATTTTATACGCGTGTATTAATTGTCGTTCTGGTTTTCACTATGTGCATCAATCTTGTGGCTTGCGAGGACAGCTTTCACCGTGAGGCGTCATAATTCCTCTTTCTAAAATCCATCAACAGCTTCAAAGTGGCTGCGTGAAGAGTTTGGTTGTAGACAGTGTGCTTGATGAAAGGCATAGATCAGTTTATGTTGTCAATTTGAGAATTTTCAGCTCCAATCCAGTTCAGTCCTGTTTGATGATTGGTCTAAAAATATATTGCCAAGATGGCTTAAACCTCTAGACTAAAACACTACATTAGCTCAAGAAGTTAGGTGGTCACTCTAATCCTTATACCGAAATGCTGACTTTGCAGTTAACTTCTTTTGGGTGATCGTAATTAAAGATTACAGATTTTACACAATCTCTGGAGTTGTTTGGTTTAATAATTTCTCATTATTGTCCCACCATATTTATTCCTATTCATTTCTGTTCGCTGTTTTCTAACCTTCTCACTTCAATCAGTATCAATAGTATTTTATCCTTTTGAAGTGTGTTAACTCGTGACAGTGTCAAGTCCTGTGTTGTTTATAGCTACCTACCATATATATTCCTTATTGTTCTTGTTTTTATTTAGGTCGTACGATTTCATAGAGGTGGTAAACCCATTTGGCTGAGTAACAATCCTATAGAAGTTGAAAAATGTGAAGTTTGCGGTGCTGAACGTGTTTTCGAATTTCAGGTATGACATGTAAAAACAGTTGTTGATGTCGTTCCATGTTCTACGTTTTCAAAGTGTTGTAGGTGACTTCAAACTAACCATATAGTTTTATGCATAAATGTATGTAATTGAAAAATCCAAGTCATGTAAAATTGTCCACCGTATAATTGTATGGCTATCTATAACATTATTAGAATCATTTATTTGCACAGTAATATATTTGATCACCATATGCCAATGAAATTAATGCTTTAATCCCAAATGTTAGTCGAGGTTCACTTACATAGGACTTGTGCAATATACTTACCAAGCCAGTTAATACAGTGTGATAGACTGTGTTGAGTGTGAACTAGTTGTAGACATCGAACCTCATCCTCACGATTACTAGTAAGTTGGTTTAAGGAGTTAGTCGTCAACGCCAATAAATTTAATCTTGCAACTATTTTGGAACTGTACATCAGGTTTAAGCTTGGTATCTTTAAAGTCCCTTTCAACATGTACCAGGAAACAGGCAAATTTGTTTAGGAGTCAAGAATGCTAATCTGTTAATGCTTTGTGTACCCTAATGATTCATACTCACGACTCAAATGAGCATTTTTACAAGTATGACTATGTTCATTGCCTGCACTTATACCTGAAGTATTCTGCAAGTTCGTGTAACTGTTTAGTTGTATAAATTCTATCTGAGGTGTTACAAGAATGATCGGTCATCGCGTAACAAAAACCGTTGCATCATATGCAGATTTAGCCCATCTTTCACAAAGTTTTGACTTTAATGGGATTATAAATGTCTGTTTTGCAACACATGTTTGCTTTGTCCGCGCGACATTTAGTCTTTTCATAGTATGTATTCTGTCATTTCTATGTTCCTGGTATTACACACTTAATGACAATGGTATGTAACATGTATTCGGAGACGGCAGAAATCTTGATTGAACCTGTAGAAAGTAATTTCTTACAGATGCAATTCCAAACTAATCCCCAGACTGTTAAGCACAGAGTCTTAGCTTAGCTTAAGTCAGATCAAGTAAGCTGGGTTGATAAACTTTACCATTAGTGTGCAAAAATAAATAATACAGTCTATCAAACAAGGAAAAAGATCGACGTAAAAAGCATACCGAACAGTAATTAGAGCATAGGAAAAATGAGTCGACAAAACTAATTTATTGTGTGACAAACGTGAAAGATTATGATTAATGAATAAATAAGGGATAGTCATACAAAGTCAAAGAGTCAATGTAATGGTAGCCGCTAAATACTGTCATCGGTGGGTTCAATCACATCTTACAAAACCTTTAAATCTGTTTTTAATCACGGTGTTCAGCGGTTGATGCTTTATGAACAATTAATCTTGACTTTTCACTTTGTTTGAAAAAATTAAATTGATTACTTGTCTGTGGCCATTGCATTTTATTAAAAGAGATTTTGATCTTTTAGAGCGTTGCAGCTTCTTCGATGAAGTTTGAGTCATCGAGCTCACATCTGGTTATATTATATATATATATATATATATATATATATATATATATATATATATATATATATATATATATATATATATATATATATCTTTTGCGTGGTTTTGTTTACTGCATAAAGTCTATATTTTGGGAATATTGTGGTTAAAAACATAAAAGGCCTTTTAAAACGCTTTTATCTTGCTTCCGCAGGTTACTCCTCAAATATTGTATCACTTAAAATTGGATAAAGTTGGTGAATTAAATCCAGATTTCGGTTCGCTTTACGTTTTTACTTGTTCTAATTCATGTGAACTTCCTAGAAGAAAAAAATGTACAAACAACGCAGAAGTATCGCCTTCTAAATGTGATAATGCTTTTATTGAATATCAACGTGAAATTGTCATTCGTCAAATGGTTCCATAATTGATTAACAATTATTTTTATGTGAAGGGTTGAGGGGCTTGATTCTAAAATAAAAATTGATCCAAATACAGTTTTGATCAGTAGTTCTGTTGATTAGATATTGATATAAAATTGTGTAAATCAGTATCACTTTATTTTTACAGTGTTAGACATTACTTTATTACCATCAGTTATTATAAAAAGCGCATAAAGTTCTCTTCCACTATTCTGTTAAATGTTGGAACGCATCTGTTTTCGTTATTATTTATTATTAATCTGTTGATTTAATCGATTAAAAAAACGTTTAGAATGTTATTGCTACCACCAAACAGATCGACAACCGTATTAAATTTTGGAGTGCTGAAACGATAATCCCTGTCTGTTCGTATTAACTTGTAGCGTCTACACCATTGATAGGTCTGTATCGATGGTGTAAGGAGATAATTATTATCAATAAACTGCATTTATGTTCTATTGATTTGGAATAATTCCTTATATGCAATGAGGGTCTATGTAACTCTTAATTAATGCCACCCAGAAGACTTATTTTCATATTGTTACATCAAAACTTATCTAAATAACATAAAATATGGACGTCTAAATGTATATTTCAGTAATTTGTAAATTTTACAAGTTACCAAAACAAGAAGCTTGGAAAAATTAGCTCTAGAAAGCAATCAAAAGTAATGAAAACCAGATATTTAAACAAAGATACCGGTATCATCCTAAAGTTTACGACATGCTTTACCAGGGTCATTAGCCACATTCCTTAATAAACACGACCACGTTAAGTGACTAAAGCCAATTAGCATTCAGCTTGACCACTTAGGTTCCGTTTTGGATAGTTGAAACTACGAATTCTCAATCGAAAAACTGAGATGTGGCTGATTGGTGTTTGTTTGTAAATTTCCTGTAAATAATATGACGAAACTCAATAAATCATTGAATAAGTTTTGATGAGCAAGTCATTTTCTTGTATACAATATAGAACAAATGTGATCAGAAGATAATTTGTATTCAAGATATGGTGGGGGCTAATTAGTTTACTGTATAGACTCTGACTGATGTTGGGAGCTATATTAACAGTCACCGTTTATCATCGAAATTATTGGTCTCTAAGTACGATTAGTCGTTGGAGACTAGGCGACATGCTTCAGAGTCGTCTATAATGACACAGGTGCAAATCAAGTACTTCATTCATAAACCAACCTCATTGTGATTTATGGAATATGGCAGAATGACAAAACAATATGGAAATGGAAAGAATACCAGATGCCTGGTTCGCTCCGTTCTCTCCAATGATAATTTTAAATTGGTAAATCGAAGTATATTTAAATGCCATAGACCTGCATAGTGGATTTTTTCGCAATTCTCACACCATCAGTATCATTTTTCTAACTTGCATATCTGAAGTAATACAGTATATTCGTTTTGTAAACCGTTCGGAGCGGGAAGTTATATTTCTGATAGTGAAATATCAAGTTATAGTTGTGGTATTCTATAACTCGCAAAATTTCCACGAATGCAAGTAAAATAGGGAGATCATTATATTATTAGGTTTATGAATATCTGAATGGCATTAGAAATAGTAATCCCGCGGGGAAGTTCCTAAAATTGGCCGTTCCTATGCTGTTGTGGAGATGTTATATTCACTGGCTAGATTATTAGAATAAATTCATGTTTTGTTAATAAAAAGGATTTATTAGTTCTGGTAGATTTCGATACATACATATTTATGATTACATCATTAGAAAGTCTTTAGATCCTATTATTAACATTTCATTGTTCTTCAGTTATCATCAGCAACATTATGTTAAAACATAGAAGTACGAAAAGATTATTCCGTGCGGTGGATTGGTGATCAAGCTATGTGATCTTAAAGGAGTAAGTTGTAAGTTCGATCCCTAGTTCGAATAATTTTACTCAAGTGGTCGGATGAATGACGGTCTTGAATTTAGGGAATAGAATATATCCAGTTATAACATCGTCTTTTGTTGTCTTACGACTAGTGAAAATATTCTAAAGCTTAAATTAACTACTTGCAAGTAGTAGAAATGTCTTGGGAAAATAACTTGTTTGCTTTAATACTTCAGATTGAAGGATAGCTGAATTCTTGATTAAATTTGAAGATACCTAACTGGTAACTATGTCATGACTTGGTTTCATTTACCTGATGAAAATTCAACAGATAAGTTGATATTATAGAGTATATTATTGAATTTCGCCAATAATTATTCACAAAAAATTAAAACGTCTTGTCTTTATAAATTTACATTTTGTCCAGTTGGTTGTAAAATCTTGCGGTTAATTTTGTTATGTCCTTATGCTCTGTGAGTAAATCGCCAATGAGGACATTAACTTATACGACCTATGCATTGTGCCGAACCAATCACGCGTTAACCATTACGAGCAGCCCAAAGTCAACTCTAAATCAGTATTGATTCTTGTCTCCTAGCTCTGTCCGTTTAAGTCAAGAACGTAATCTCATATTTCACTGTATGAATAGTCTGTTTTAGACATACATAGCTTATATAAAAGTTAATCATACCATAAAATAGAAAATAATTATAAAAAGGCCAGAGGTGGCTGTGAGTATGAGATACTGTAACTAATAAATGGGGAATAACTTAATGGCAAATCGTATAAGATTAGGTAATAGGTAGAATGAAAGGATTATGAATATATATATAATCTAGCTACTCAATATTTATCCAACTAGAATATATACAATAATAGTCCATATGTAATTCCTAATAGTTACCATTTATATATTATTCGTTAGGATATGACAAATTTTATGTGAATTGAGTCGACCGAGTGCTCCAGAATAAGTTTCGAATCAGTGTATGTAAACCGATCATTCTTCAGAAATCATCCTTACTTTAGTTGCGTTGTACACTTAGTCGAATTCTTTTGACCAAGTTTGCAATTGGCAACTGAACTAAATGGCTGGTCAGAGCGGTGTGTCTTGTCTACAGTTTCGGAGGGATTATTAAGTAGCAGTATACCTGTTTCGTGTTGGTTGACATGCATCAGCAAGTTGTATCTACACGAAGAGATGAACTGCGTATTACGCACTGTCCGATTTATGCAATCGTTAAAGTAACAGCAAGTTAGTAACGACCTGAACAGCCTAGTAGTATTGTTTCTGAATAATGTAAGTTCAAACTGTTGGAGGGAGACACTGGTTTCCTCACATCTGAAGATTCGTTATTATCCCAGATGTCAACCAAAATGAAATGTGTATTCACGGTGGTTTTGCAACAATCTCTGTTGATTGAAAATGAAAATCAATGATATTTATTACAGTTGGGTCTTTTAATTTCCACCCTGTGGATATTTTCAAAATGAGTTCCAGATTATGATTTTAGTAACGGCATTAGTAGTCTCTGGGATACCTGCATCGTAATCTCAAAACTTAATTGGAGGATCAAACGTGATTTTTTCAGTGTCATTAGTTGATATCATGTTAACACATTGTCTACATAGGAAGTAGTAATACTTAATGTTATAAGTTGGATGCTGACAGTCGACACATTTGAAATCCACTTGCCGAGTGTTGGACAGTTATCAACCGAAGGCAAGAAAAGACAGTTGCGCAGTGTCGTGAGTTGACTGAAGTTAGACAATAATATCATTGGATATTGATTCCGTGGTTTAAGGCTTAAGATTTTACGTGAGAGACCGAAGATCCTGGATTCTATACCTTATAGTTGGGGAGTGAATGGGCATTCCTAAGAAGGCTCATGTTAGATCTAAACAGCCATTCAGTACTCCCTAGTTTTCAGTGGCGGTCTAGATAATATAACTTCGTGATTTAAATTTTATCTTAAATAATATCAGGTATCATATATTTTGTTTCATATTTTGACGGTCACGTTTAATTATCTGAGTGAAATGAAAAAATTATTAAATTTTTTTTCGACGACATTTTGAATAGTTGCTTGTTTATAATTTTCTGGCAACATTTAATATGGAAATAATAAATTAGATTAAACTGTCGACCCAAGGTCATCACAGATTGAGTTACATATATTTCAATATTATAATAATGAAAAATTGTACATATTTATTCATGTATACCATGTAAGTTATTCTACGTGTTGTTGTACCCTAACATCCCTGCATTCTTGCCTCTTTTTTTTCGAAAAAATACCCCACCCCAAGTTTCATTCAGTTAAAGTTATTCAAGGTCATTCTGATGATGATGAAGTTTGAAATCCAATTCCAATTCGTCAAATTCACTGTTTTATCTATACAAAACGAGTATTTCAAATAATTACAAAAAGGTAATCTTAATATTACAAATGAACAGATGTTATGTCAATTAATTTAATTTTATCCCATTTTATTTGTTCTAAACAAAATGATAAAATTTTATGTCATGGAATTATGATTTTTGGTGAATAAAACAGTTTTCAATTGTGTTTAGCAGAATGTAGATTTACTAATTAATTATGATGTGGACTGAAGAGAAGGAAAATAGTTTTTTGTATGTTTTTTTTGACTGCTAACATAAATTCATACGTGTACCAAAAAAAATTGTGGATAAATAATATTTGAATAAAACAAATAGGTAAAAATGAATGGTGTTTAGAGTCTACTTTCATAATAAGTGAATAAATATATAAATTTATTTTAACTAATGTAATGCTGTAGTATACAGTGCTGATTGATGTATAAGTACTTGAATATGATATAAATGTTAAGAAGTGCCTTTAATTATACATGAAACTACATAAAAACCCATGTTTAGTACGAATAAGTTCAACCAGTTAGAGCCATTTGTTAATAATACCTGTGGCTGATGAATTCGTTTTCCTTTTATAACTGACTTATCAAGTATTCAAATCACTGCTGATTTCAGTATATTTTCTGGACACATTTTAGCTTCATGTTAGAGTGTGATAGTGGTCTACGGTCATAAAATCGTTCAGTATTCAACCTTAATAATTATCGTTGATATGACTTATATTTAGTAGAAATGTTGTGTATTAAATTCGTTTATTCAAAGGATTACTCACTCTATTTTTAGCTGCATTTTATTGAAGAACTAGTGTACACAGACTATTTTGTGTTCAGCGATAAGTAAAAATAAGCACTAAACCTTAGGTGTGTCAGCTTTTTATGATGGATTTTTGACATTCTGAACTTAGTTATAGGTTTTTTTTAAATCATTTTAAAATGTTATTCAGAACGTGAAATTTAAGATGTTCCTAGATTCCTTGATTAATCTCTGATTAGTGATTGTTGATACACTTATTAGAACCTATCACTTATGTAAGGGACTCAATATTGCAGAGTATTTTTGTTACTGACAGAAGTTTAAAATATTTGTGAAAGCTTTATTTGATATACCATTCATACCCATTAATACTCTGAGTTCTCTGGATATTGCGATAGACTAATCAACGTCATATTCAAACACGCAATAATTAAGGATTTGAGAATTTCACGGTTCATACTTCGAAAATAACTTGTCTACATTGGTCATTCACTGGTTATTGATGAATAAACGGTTGTATGGTTATGCGTTTCACTAACCAAACATAGGTCTATGGACCTGATTTTGAGCCATTCTATTTTTAATTTCAACAATTATGATGCTGCCTGTTTGCCTTAGATCAAATTAGGGGAAGCAGGTCCAGAATCTGCTACCAACTAAATGATTTATACTTATTCTGTTCTTCCAAAAAGCATTGGTAATCGTAGCTTGGTTTATTCTAATGTCCAAGGTAGCAATCAAACATGAATTTCGATTCTCAATAGTCAGCTGAACAAAATCATTCTTTAAATAATTATCGTTTCATTTGCGATGATTGTAACAGTAAAAAAAGAATCAGTTTTCTAAGCAGGGTTACATCATATATTAGCTAGTAAATAAATAGTTAAATAATTAAATGAAACTTTTTGTTTCCGTTGAGATGACTATGAATAGCTTTATCCTAAAGTCTGCAAATGTGAAAGCACGTCGGATAACAACAAATCGTCTTCGGTTATACTGAAGACAATGTAGTGTATTTATTTGAGTATACTGATCATGGAATATGGCTTAGAGTGAAAGTAGTAATAAAACCAAAAGTTTTCTAGACAGATTGAAAAGGGTAAAATTGACTGAGATTGTGCCTATATGCTTTTGATCCTCAATCTAGTTCTTAATATTTACGGAATACAGTTCACTTACCGGAAGAGAAAAAAGAAATTCTTCGTTTACGTTGACACTATTGAAAGACATTGTTATCTTTCTTAATATTGGTTAATCAAACAAGTTAACCGTAATTTTGTAAAACTATAACATTAAATATATCCATTAAAAACTTGTTCGGTTTTATCTGAATGAGAATTTCATTACAACAAGATTCTTTTCTTAATTAATGTACTAGAAAAACATTTAGAATAAATACGTGTAGTCTGAAGAAAATATTCGTTTAAGCAAACTATTATTGAACGAACAACCAGTGAAAGTAAGATTCCATAGAACAGTTATTTCCCTTCATGTTTTTCCTGAACTATTCAATTATCCTAGTTTCTTAAATTCAGTCAGTTCATATTGTAATAACATTCTCGTCTAATAATATTAGTGTTTTACTTATGATCCAATATACAATTAGTTATTCATGTATATCACCTCAAAATTACACCAATTTAATGAAAAATCTAATATTTAAGTCTCTTTTTTGATTAGCAGAACGAATGAATTCGGATTTCATTAAAATTGTATTATTAGAATAATTTACTTCTGTCACAACACTATGCTACTGAATAAGGAAATAATAAGTAATATATAATCTCACAACAAACATAATTTCACAAAATCATAACTTTAACTAGGCAGTTAAAGATATTTTACATAAATGCTATTAGTTGCAGTTGTTAATTATCGCTCCCTCTCTTTATATTTTATATCATGATAATGGAATTACAAATCATCAGCTTTAATTTCGTTCTGCTTCACTTGTCTTCATCAGTTAAGTTTAAAACAACAGCAATATTATTTATAATTCTATAATAATAATAATATCTGTTGTTATTATTATTATTGTTATCATTATTATTGGTGTCATTGATGGTATTCCCATTTGTTTTACCACCATTTTTTTGTTGTTGCATTTTTTCATTGCAGAGTGTTGTTATCATTCATGAAATTAATCACATTTTGTAACATTTTGAACTTATAAATTATCTTCTATTTCTTCTACTATTTTTCTTCTCTTCTTTTTATCACAGTTATTGTAATGTGAAAATCTATTCAACCACATAGTATTATATATACAATTGTCGTTATAATAATCAACATAATAATAATATTATCACTACTATAACAAAATTCAGAGCTAACGATGGTGGGTGGTTAACAGAGCTGTTTGTGTGTTCTCACCAACGCGTTGGCCACTATGTGTACATGTGAATGCATAGACAAGAATTTTATCTTATATAGACAAGTACAAAACAACAATAATTCTATGTATGCACTTTGTATATTTGCAGGTATTTCCATAAGTCTATTACGGCTAGTCCATATGAATTGGGATTATTTGTCTGTTTGCTTATTAATGTGTCGTATACTGTCTTCTCACTCACCTATCGTCTAATACAAGGGTATACAATCATAAGATTTAATATTATTTATTTTATTCTAACTAAGAATATCATACTGTTTAGTGCTATCTATAAAAGAATAATAGAGTGTTTCTTTCTGTTTTAATTTATGTAAATCTGATGACTATTTGTTGTCATTTCGCCTAACATCATTTATAAAATTATTTTTATTTATTCTTATCATTATATTTTAGAAAAGGGTACTTGTCTAAGAAGTGATTATTTGTTTGTTGTATTAGATGTGCTTCATTGGTTACAAAAACCACAATATCTACGCTACTCAGTATAAATATGTGTAAATATAAGCAGATTTTTATTATTACGATGAAGTGTGACTAACCAATTACTACTACTACTACTACTACTACTACTACTACTACTACTACTACTACTACTACTACTGGAGACAAATAAATTTGAAATAATTGGAGGGTAATGTATGAACTTAATTTTATTGGGAGTTTTGATAGTTACTAAGTTGTTGGAACTGAGGAGAATCGTAGTGTTTGAGGATAATAATACTATTAATAATTTTGTAGATAATAATAATGTGAATATGCATTCCAGACAGTTAAGTATGGTTGTTTGGTGAAATTCAGTGAGTAACACAGTTAACCTTTTTAAGTTTATGACGATTTTAAGTAACAGTCGATTAATTAATTAGTTATGCGGTATAAATTAACAGATCAACTATTATATGGTACTTTTAACTATTCACACTAATACGTTTACACTAAAATTAACCTCTCTGATACATGTTTTATAAACATGAGAAGTGGAATTGTCATCGTCTAACTTCCCTTCGTATGTATTGACTGATCAATTAAGATGAAATTTGCGTAAAATCAACCTGTTTAAATGGTAAATTTTGAATTTACAGATGACTAAATGAAATTTCATATTAGCAGCTGTTCAATAATGATGGGAAAACGTTGAGTTCATCACCCTCATTTGATAAAGATAGTTGGTAGATAACTATTTGAGGTAAATAGTTCTGTAGATGTTTAAAACTTGACTCTGATATTCTCAGCTTTAATGACCCAAACTGTTTGGAGTTGGACAGTTAAGCGCCCATAACTTTCTGAATCTTACTATCCCGTGTATCCAGACTAACTAGTTTGTCAATATAGCTTGTATAAATTTCGATCTCATTACACAAATATCACTCCACTGCATTTTATAGACTGGGTAGTGACCAGTCATTAAACTGTTTTTTAAATTAGTCGTGTCCGGCAAGAGGAACCTGTAGGTAGATGGTGGACTATAGTTCATATAACATAATTACCTACTTTGTTTGTTCAATATTTTCCGTTCACTCCAGTTGGACGAGAATGATGTGCCTGCTTAACTTACGTAATCTCTTATTAAGGTCACATCATGAGTGATGCACTCAGCTTGACGGATAAACTTTCTAGAGTTCAGTGTTATTTCAGTGACTCTACGAAACAAATGTCTAAAACAGTTTTCCTTGTTGACCACTGTTTTCCAATTTCTAAGTTCTCTTTTAAAATACGGGGTATAGCCTTTATTTTGTATTCCGTAAAATACATGCTGATGTATCACTGTGTCTCCAGACTGATACTTAGATTATTAGAATTATTTTCTACACAAGACTTATACTCACTACTACAAACTAAATAAATTTAATGATTTACAATGGAACTAACTGTTCAATGAGATCCAATTTAATTGTATTTTTCTGTATACAAGCATATATATTTAAATAAAAAATAACTGGAATTAATACATAAATAAAACGTACAATAAGTGATATTCAGCCATGCGTTCCAATCGAGGTCAGTTAAATGAAGCCTATCCCCTATGACTATCATTCAGTTTGACTAACTCCTTGTTCCATTAAACTTTAGACGTCACGTGTTTATATATATATATATATATATATATATATATATATATATATATATATATATATATATATATAGAATGTTTTGGTTCAACAATCTGAATGGTATTAAAGCATGTGAACTTCTCAGCAGGAGTCTTTATTGATAGATATAGTTTTTGCTTTGAGAGACATTTTTAGGAACCAATTAGATTTTTCTGTCCCGAATTTGTATGAAGTCATTAAAGCGAATTATTTTATCAACAGGAATTCTATAATATACTTTGATTAATGAAAGTAAAAATAGATGAGAACAGCTGAGTAACAACTTTCGTTTAGTCTGTAAAGTTTATTGAATTTAGAACGACGACAACACTAAAATAAATAACGATATAAAAGATCCATTTAATTTTAATTGCTGTATATCATCACTAAATGGCCAAATTCATAGAGAAAGAAGCGTACAGAGCAGTTATCCGAAATATTAAAAATGAGTGCAGACGATTGTTAACAGTTCGATGCATTCAACAAATCAACGATACATGACATTGGAGGATACTTTTTGATACAAAACGGTTTATGTCTACCAAATATGTTGTAAGTCATTAGTAAGGCAAATGATTTTACTTTCGTCTCCAGAAATGTGCTCTGTTCATTTAGTAGTAGTCTCAGTCCTTTTAAGCCTTGAAGTGAAATTTTCGAGAACGGCTAGTCCGTGGAGAATAATGATAAGTGATATCTTTTTTAAACTTCTGATCATTGGTTACTCGTGGCCAAAACATCATACGTTTACGGTCTTCCGTGCTGAGTGAGTTCCATTTTTTAGTTTAGTAATATGGTTACTAAGACAGGTGACTCAATACCAATTTAGAACGCATTAAGTATTATTGAGTTGGAGACAATCAGAAAGAGGAATTACTAGATACTTTCTGGTGGATTCACACTAACCGTAATAAATGTTGTGTTAGTAAATACTTAACCATTGTATGACTTGTATATAATATTATAAACAAATAATCTGTGTCGGCGAAACCTGGCAGTGGTTATAAACGGATTTGTGGTTATTCATGTAACTAAATAATCAAGCAAATCTCTCATAATCCATTTCGTACAGAATGGGATAATTTCTCGTGTTTCATTGAATTTTATTCATATTTTCTTCTATGTATTTTCGACAACCAAGAAGATTTGTAGTTTAGAAAAAGGAAATACAAAGATTAGACATAAACTAAACTCTCATTTATTGATTCACAAAATGAACAAAAAAGCGTTGTCGTTTATAACTCAATAAACGATTCTTTTATTTATGTCTTTAAACTGTGCCTCACAACAAAACTTTCAACAGTGTAAGCACATTCAGAATTTCGGCAAGTTAGAGAACATTTATCAGCATCAATAATTTAGAAAAATCACCCATTGTCATATATATATATATATATATATATATATATATATATATATATATATATATATATATATATATATATATATATATATAACGTAATATGTAATCGTTTAAGACCCTTAACAAAGTTGAAAAACGTTCTCCAAAAATATTTTTCAGAAAATCATCCCCGCTAGATACGTTCTAAAGGATTTTTTAAAGTTATCATAAATTATTTAGTGTTGATTAAAAAATCTGCGTACTCATATTGAGCATTCTAAGGTTATTTAGTTATCCGGGATCATCACTAACTGATCTTTTTTTTGTATAAACCCAAGCTAATCTTTAAGTAAAGTGCAAAACTTCAATTTCTTTTTTAATTAGTTAAAGTTTAAGAGCATGAAGTAGCTGAAATTTAGTCTATTCCAGTGGTTTAAGCGTTTTTAATATACATTTATTGATTCAATATTCAAGGGAATTATTCACAAACAATAAGTAAATTATATAATTTAGGGAATATCAATTACATTTAAATTATACACACTCTAAGACAACAAAATATCTGAGCATTTTTTTAAGATAGAAAAGATTTATTTATAATCTAATTAACCACAATATATTTATTATTATGGGTGTATTCATAAACTTTGTATCAAAACTTTAGTTATATCTACATCAAATATATATATATACGAAGACACATAACACAAACAGATACATATACTCACCCAATCAAGTGAATGTCAGTTTTTTTATTTATTTATTTTTGTTTCTCCTTTATAATATTTGTTTGTAATTTAGTTAATTTTCCATTAATTAAGTTTAGAAATAACAATATTTTTAAAGAAGAAAAGAGATAAGAATGATAATAATAATAATATTCATGGAATAAAATAAACACACCATTTGATAAACACTTTCTATAAAGAAAGAAATGTCAATGTTTCAGGGGGATTTCTTAATTATAAGATAATTTACAATAAAATGTCATTTAGCTTTACTTCATTTTTATTCTTTCTTTTTCTTTATTTCAATATTAAAGAGAGATTGGATGTAAGTTATATAGAATAGAATGTGAATTCTTATTTCACAGTAGTAATACATTCAGTTCGTTACTTGTATACAAGATATATTTAATCAAATTTTTACTACCAATCAACTACTCATATGAATTATGTATTATTTAATTACCTGATTTTATTATTTTCTACAACACTATATAAGAAAAAATACATAAATAGTGATATTTTGTACTAAATTAGTTCATTCATGAACTGCTACTCTTTTCCTATACTGATTAGATAATAACAAAATTCTGTTATTTTTGAAGAAAAAAATGTATATAAACAACAAAATAAGCTCAAATCAATTTAATCAAGTTAATTTATTTCTAATTAAATGAGAATTGTATTTATGATTGAATTAGATTTTAGGTTGTTTTGGTCGTAGAAATGGGAAGTCAGAGAGGGAGAGACATAGGGAACTGTAACGAAGAAATAAAAATACTAAACTTAGCCACTTATTCATTCATCCATCCATCCATCCTTTCACCCCACCTACGTACACTATTCATTCCAATGTATCCAATATAAAAATAGATTTTTTAGAACTAATTTTCTATTTTCCGTTGTACTGAATGGAGATTTGATTTTTTTTCCTTTGTTGAAAAGAATTATTTACCTAAGAATAGATGCGAATTATTATAACATAAATACAGTTTACTTTAAGCTTAAAATAAATATTAAAGTGATTTTAAGACATCAAAAAAATATTTCAGTTGCATGGTTTACGAAAAGAAAATTCAGCTCGAAAATAGCTCACAATTTGAAAAATGTGACACCATTTGTTAAACGGTATTGCAGTCACCGTAAGACCTAAATGTATTAGATTCTATCACATGTACGGTCATAAGTGAGAGCCCCTAATGAATCTCATAATAGAATGAGATATATGTGCAAAATTTACTAGTTTTCGATAAGTTTCTCTGGCTAGTTTCAGTCTGTAGCTAAAACGAAATTAGAAATAAATGGTCAGTGGACAAATATAAATATTAAGTTTAAAAATCTGATGTAATATTCAGCTGTATAATCCCTCTTGAAAGTCAACTAAACGTAATTTTTTAAGTCCTGAAGAAATTCAATTTGTGAGTTGGTAGACATAATCATATTTAAGGATAGCTTAAACTTCATCTCATTTATATTGTACATTTCTGTTAACTGCAGTATTGTTCGAATTTATTTGAATTACACTTCGCTGAGATGAAGAATGTTTTAGAGCGTATAATATCAATTTTGAAATTGTATGTTGGAGAATTAAAAACTTGAAATTCAGCGATACTTTCACCCCTATGGTTTTTTTAAAAATCAAATAATTCACTCACTGGCAGGATGTGCAAAATTTAATAAGCCTACTTCTTTATGGAAATGGAAATTATCATTAATTATAAGAGTAGATTAACAAACAGTGTTATCAGGGTTAGTTTGAATGGATCTCTTTTGCACTGGGAACTCAAAATCATTTAGATAAAATTGAATCTAATATTTGTTGTATTTACCATCAAACAGACTATTATTTTTGTGAAAGGTTCTATCAGCGTAGTGACTCTCACTTGCATACTTACGGATAGCGAAAAAGAAGCCAAAGGATCCCATGTTCAAGGCTTGTTCACATGCGTCTGATTGTTTGATCAATAATCTCATAGAAAGTGATATTCTCTCAGCTTAATCGACGTATTTCATTCAAATACCTTATAAAAGAAGTCACAACTGATTTAGATTGGTTGGAGCAAACCTAATTTGCTATTCGATATAACTTTCTAGTCGATTGTTGCAAGATTGCCAGTGATTGAATTTTACTAACCGAATTTGCAAAGTGGCCACTAAACTGAGTAAATTAACAGCTTGACAAATTATTTTCTAGCACTGGATGATTTTTGTATGATCGGCAGCAAACACTAGATTTGTGTTTTTATGTCACTGAGAGTCACCAACAAAGCTCGCTTGAAAATCTTAGATAATAAAAGCTTCTAATTGGTTAGTACATATGAATATCTGCTCTAACTATCAGAACAAAGTTCATTCTACTATGATCTAGTATAATCTAGATTGGAGATAGCATGTAAATATGGTCAATTGAATTTGGTTTTTGAACTGAAACTACAATTTCTGATTTCATTTATACTTGCTCAGATGTAGAAGACGTTCTTCATATTTTTTGAACTTTTAAGGAAGATTCACAATTTGAATATCATATTGATTATTATTGCTTAGATAGTTTCTAAACTTAATCAGCCGCTAATAAAATTCATTTTCTGTAACTACTCTTGAGTGAGTGGTATTGATTCAATGCATGAATTGTCTTGAATTCTCAGATATTTTAGAGCTATCTCAAAAGCGGATTCAAAAATATATAGCCAAAATTTAAGCTTATCATTTGAAAACAGAAATAAAAACTGTACAAGATTCACGATATATTTGTGAGTCAACCAATCTGACATTAACGAAGATAAAACAATATATATGAAGAGCTTCAAGATAAATTCCAAAGATTCTAGAAAGATACAGATACTGTTGGATTTGTAAACTTCAGGTAGCAAGACACGTATTAACATTGGAAATAAATGTTAACCTTGACATATTAGAAATTGACTTAGGTAATATCGATAACCTGGTTTTATTGCTAAGTAACGGAATAATATTCTGATAAATACAAAGACTATATATCAGAGGTCTAATTTGATGTTTATCCCAAACTACTGTGAAGTAAATATTTTATTCCTGATGGATTTCAATGTTTTTTTAACATTCCCGTGACAGGAGATCCACTTCAAATTAATCTCTTTTTCTGGTGAAATTATGCATATTACAAAAGTTAGCTCCAGGAAAAATTCAAGTAATTGTCTCCGTTCGGAGGAACATTAAATTAAACTAGAAGAAATCAATAAAATTTAATCTAGAGATTGTTTGGAACAAGGAGTTATATTAGACGTAGTAGAATTGGTTATAATGAAGCATTGGAAAACTGCTTCGTTCTAAATTGTAACTACTTATCAGTAGCATTCATAGTCTTAACATTTGAGTTAAACTCATACGTAGTTTACTCAGTTGAAATTCCATCATCATCATCATTTCAAAACCTGACTTAAGACGGAGTGCGGTTATTACCAATTTTCGTCGCCATGCTACTGTATTGATGTCAGTATGAACGAACTTCATAGATCACTGGTTTTACTGATGGGCTTTAAGAAATTTACTTATTATTTCAATACGGTATTTTGTAAGTTTCCTTAAATGTAGAAATTCGATAAAACAATTTAGTTATATCAAGATCATGAAATGATCAGTGTAAGACCACCATTGAAAACCTGGAATCACTGCACGCTCGTGCTGTAATATTGTTGGGCAATATATAGTAGAGAGTTGACAATAAATAAAATACAGTAATTGTTGACATAATTGTGATACAGAACAAAAAGCCATTGGTGTCAAGACATCATGTCTCAGAAATAGCTCAAAAACGCTTTAAGTGTTTTTTTTAACAAGCATTAACTTTATCGCTTGAATTCTTTGTTATTATCATGATTGTTGGGTAGATCGCTGAAATTCATAATGGTGTTAATATTCAGTTTGTTAATTCTATGGAATGATTGGTATAACTCTAACTCATTGGTTTATGGACTTATTAATTATCCACATTTAAAAAAAAATTTGTTCAAATCTACTTCACTCTAAGCGTCAGATTATTATTTAAAACACTTAGAATATTGAATACGACGTAAAGGAAAACGAACAAATTGTCAGGTGTAATTCTCTCAAATCAAAAATTTATTTCTTTAAAAACTTTATATTTTCAGGGGTGATTTAAAAATTTTGTGTTTGTTCAATACACAATCATTGATACTTTTCTGTATGAAGTAAATATGAATACGTAATAATCTTTTGTCAGATGAGTTGTGCACTGGGAAACGTACTCTGAAGTAAAATAGTAGTTTTATCATTTTACACTTTAAACTGAAAATTATCGTATGTGCACTAGTAACCAGGATCGAGAGGAAATGTCTGGAGTTCTAGTGAGTGACCGTGACCAGTAGAATTCAACCGGGTCGGGTGCAAAGCAGGTATCAAATGAAAACCATGGAAGGTAGTTGATTGAAGTTAGACATTATCACCGTTAGATGTTGGCTTAGTGGTATAGAGGTCAAGTGTTCACTCACGATACTGAAGATTATGGGTTCGGTTTTTGTGTGCGAGATTCGAGAATCGCACTGTTAAGGAGACTCATACTTGGACAAAACGAGCGTGCAGTGATTCCAGGTTTCCAATGGTTGTCTAACACTGAGTAATTCGAGATTTCATTGAAATACAACAATCTCCATAAGCCAATACTGAAAATAACTTATGCTATAATAATTCATCACTGTTGATAAGTACCCAGTAAATTTTTGTTTCCAACTACTGACTCTTCTGTAACTTTTTATATTTTTCTATCTGTTAATTCAATCCTAACTCTCTATTATCTTACGTTCTTACATTTTAGTTTTGGGTTGGAAATAACGAAAATCCATTGTAGATGCTCCGACAATCCAAGTATTATTCGTCATATTCCAGTATTATCAACGTTGTTTTACTTTTCTTCTTAATTCATTCATATTTCTCAAATTATTCTTAGCAGGTATTTTAAAAAGTTTGCCTAAATAAAAAGCCTTTCTGTAAATTTAGTTAATTCTTTAACTAATATTTGTTTCTGTAAGGATATTTCATTATCATCAACAGTAATATGTCAACTTTTGAAGCTCCATCAGAATAAATATTGTAAAGGGTTTCCCCGTACTTAATTATTTCATTCCCCATTTCTTTTCTCTTTATTTTTTAATGAGGAAATAAATTTTGAAAGGTACTGAAAAGATTTGATGTTACAGTTTTACAAATATTTATAAATTTATTATTGGTATTGCTTACAGCAAAATCTATAGTTGGTTTTATTTTGTTAAGAGATTTCTAGACAAATACTCTATTTCTGTCTCCTATACGTAAATACAAACACATTCATATGTACACAGGTAGAAGTTAATGTTTATCTTGATTACTAATTCATAATATTTTTACTTGTAAATGACCGTTTTTCTGACTCTCCTATACGTCAATCTACTTTTCTGACCTTTCTTTAATTTACAACTCAGATGAATTCACTCTAGTTCTCATTGTTTTCCCTCCCTTTCTTTTCACTCTCTTTCTTCTCTTTTTCTCTCTTTGTCGTCATTTTCTTCTTTCAACTTGGAACTGTGAACACCAACTTCAATGGTTGTCTCAACAAAAAAACAAACAATTAACCAATCAGAAGATGAAAAGTAAGTTAATTTTATGGGAAACTGAAATTACTTAATTTATTGCTGTGAGTCTTATGTGGCTTTTTTTTAAAATACTGAAAAGACTAAATAAAATTAGCTACATATATACAGAGTGCGAAAATATTTTACAGTACGAATTCTTGTCATTTGAACACCTGACAGCAATACTATATCTACAAGGTGAGTTACCGGAAGTTTTTATTCATAATAAAACAAATACTTATCACAAATAAGCAGTATATTTTATGCAAATAGTGTTAAATATTTAGAAATATTGATTAGCTTCGGTAGTTCAGTAAGGGATTTTAAGTGCTGACAGATTTGATAGATTGTCATTTTTATACGAGAGGATGTCTGTTTTCCAGGTCTCCATGCTTTCCTAAGATCTTGAATTGAATACGACCAACAATTGATGGGGAATAATATGAATTCCCTTTATTTTGTGATTTCTTATCAGCTGCTATCAACATTATTTTTAGTCTCAAAGTTAAATTTCAATATAAATGCGTTAATAAAAAGCTAAAAACACACCAATAAATAAAAAGAATTTACATTATTCTGTATTCATTACTGTTATTACTCTATTTAAGTTTATAAAAACAACTAACTTCATGAAATATCCAAGAGTTTTTAGCTAATAATTATCAGTGTAGTGATAGATTTATATTTAAAATATGGATCTTAGATGACATTTAATGTAACTTTTAATCGTTTTTACTTCAAAGATTACCGTGTTAAGTAGTCAAATTATTTACTTACATTCTTAGCCTTCTTCATCATAACTGTCATTTGCCTGATATGTGTTAATAAGTAGTCATAATCTAACTTATGGTGACAGATTCTGTTATTGATATATAGTTGATAATTAAGTTGAGTCCGTGACCATTGAGGAAACACATCTGACACTTATTTAAGCCAATCATTGGCAACACCTTAAAAGTAAAGGAAAGTAAAATACTTGGCTTGTCTTGACAGAAGTGTTTTTTCTTGAATTTAACCGTCACTAACAGGATACATGGCGTAAACTTGTAATCTTGCGTCTCGAATATCAACAACTTCTTGAAAGTCTATACACTGAAGTTCAAAAGATGATAATCTGTGTCTTTATGTGCTTTGTTATGGAAATATTCTTCTAAGGACAGCATCTATTCTGAATTGGAAATGCTTACAAAAGATTGAGTGAGATTATCAGCTTAGATGAGCTTTTTGTTGTACTGTATTCTCTAGGCTATATGGATTACCCGTGAAGCCTACACTGTAGTTTTGGATAATATCATCAGCGCCTATTTCACTAAGAACGAAATGGTTTAGTTCTTCTTCTTCGAGAATTAAATCAATTTGTCCTGATGCCTTTGTTTGTGTTTGACTGTTTTCGTAAATTTTGTTTCATTGACTTGTCCTGGTATTTCTGTTGATTGTCTTGATCCGTTGACCTCTGATAATGTGAATGATTGACCATTTACACACTGATTGGTAGACTGAATCTGTCCCGATGTATTTATTGATTACCGATTAATCTAAATCAAATGGTTCTAGAAATTTTCTGATGACGAAATCTCAGTTAAATTATCTAGCACAGAGATTACAAGACCATTATATTAATTGAACGGTTTTACAGACGGTTTTGAGCGGAACATTTCAAAAGATAACAAGCATGGTGTGAAATAAATGGTTTCAAAATTCACGTTATACTTTAACGATCCACTATGTAAAATAATTTGTAAATAGCCGTTAAAGTAAGCTCATTTTAAAGTGAATGACTGTAATGTTAAAGTAAACATGAGCACAAGTCAGAATCAAACTGATAAGTGAATTTTTAAACCTTACCTAGTCGATTTGTGATTGAAAACGTCAATCGATAATAAATTTTCAGAATTTAATTTCAAAAGATACACTTTGAGTGAATGTTACGTTCATCGATTTTTAACGTGAAACAGTATTATGTTCCTAAGTGTTAAAGTTTGAGATTTTTTAATGTATTCTATGTATTGGCACACATCATGTTTCCCGCAACTAAACGATGATCACATGTTTGGTTAGCCATTTGGTGTTGTATTATTTAGAGAAAAGTAACTGATACTTATATACAAACATTCTACGTAAAACATACAACAGGGTATAGCCTTTCAGATAAGAAGTATAACCAATATTAGCAACCAAGTCATTCTATGCTTTCTAATAGCAGTTAAATGGATTTCCTATCATACATCATACACGATGGATATCAGTTGAGTTAGATGACTACATTAACAATTCGAAACATAACTGTAAGCTTCATGCGGAATAATTGGTGAAGATTGAATGTTAATTACTTAAAATAACTGCGTTGTGAGACTTTTTCACGTTCACATACATGCTTTGAGTTATCAAAAGGGGATTCAAAAATGAAGAATATTTGAGCGAACAATTATTTTCAATAACTTCATCATAAGGCTCTACAGTTATAAGTCCATAATTATTGTGATATTTTACAAAGGCCAAAATAAGTCATGTATTAATTAGTTTGACAATGTTAAAAATGGTGAACGTTTGCATCTGTTACGATATATATACTTCAAAAATGTATTATTTGCAATTTAGAAAGGTCATTCAATAAAGGTCAGAATGATTTAGAGTAAAGTGTCCAGTCACAATCAGTAGAATAGTATTATAGCATATAACATTGCCAAATTCATTAATACATGCATTATTTTTGGCCTTCGTAAAATATCATAATTATGGACTTATAACTGATAATGAAGCTATTGAAAACAAATGTCCGCTCAAATATTTTTCATTTTTAAAAGAGGATTCATCAAAAAACATAAACTCCTGGTTATGTTATTGAGAAAATCTCTATGATCCCTTCTTTTTTATTTAATTATTAGTGAACTGGATAAGTCAGTGTTGTAGTCAGATTTATAGTTTCTTCTAGACAAGTAACTATTTCTAAAAAGACCTGTTGTTCATAACCATACAAAGTATTTTTTCAATTGAAGCTTAACAATACAACCTTGTTAAATTATGTGGACCAGATAGGATGCGTGCTGTAATATTGTTGGGCAATATATAGTAGAGAGTTGACAATAAATAAAATACAGTAATTGTTGACATAATTGTGATACAGAACAAAAAGCCATTGGTGTCAAGACATCATGTCTCAGAAATAGCTCAAAAACGCTTTAAGTGTTTTTTTTAACAAGCATTAACTTTATCGCTTGAATTCTTTGTTATTATCATGATTGTTGGGTAGATCGCTGAAATTCATAATGGTGTTAATATTCAGTTTGTTAATTCTATGGAATGATTGGTATAACTCTAACTCATTGGTTTATGGACTTATTAATTATCCACATTTAAAAAAAAATTTGTTCAAATCTACTTCACTCTAAGCGTCAGATTATTATTTAAAACACTTAGAATATTGAATACGACGTAAAGGAAAACGAACAAATTGTCAGGTGTAATTCTCTCAAATCAAAAATTTATTTCTTTAAAAACTTTATATTTTCAGGGGTGATTTAAAAATTTTGTGTTTGTTCAATACACAATCATTGATACTTTTCTGTATGAAGTAAATATGAATACGTAATAATCTTTTGTCAGATGAGTTGTGCACTGGGAAACGTACTCTGAAGTAAAATAGTAGTTTTATCATTTTACACTTTAAACTGAAAATTATCGTATGTGCACTAGTAACCAGGATCGAGAGGAAATGTCTGGAGTTCTAGTGAGTGACCGTGACCAGTAGAATTCAACCGGGTCGGGTGCAAAGCAGGTATCAAATGAAAACCATGGAAGGTAGTTGATTGAAGTTAGACATTATCACCGTTAGATGTTGGCTTAGTGGTATAGAGGTCAAGTGTTCACTCACGATACTGAAGATTATGGGTTCGGTTTTTGTGTGCGAGATTCGAGAATCGCACTGTTAAGGAGTCTCATACTTGGACAAAACGAGCGTGCAGTGATTCCAGGTTTCCAATGGTTGTCTAATACTGAGTAATTCGAGATTTCATTGAAATACAACAATCTCCACGAATCTATTTTGAAAACTAGTACTTTTCTTTGATTAAAATGAATAATTTTGCTCACATATTAAAGATTTAAAAATTTGGATCATTTATGAAGATAACACAGCTCTTATATTGTTGTAGATAAATCATTCATGTATATGTTCTACAAAAGATGAAATACAGTCAAGCAATACTTACTACTTAGTATAATGTTGTAAACACTGGATTTATAATACTACAGTACAATATCATCCATCTATTCGATTTAATTACCTTGTTATCATGTATAAGGGGATCTTTTTAATTATTATTTAGTGGTGATATGTTTTTAGCGAGTACAACCATTTCTAAATATATTCATCATCAGAGTATAATTCATAAATATTTTTCGATTATGCAAGCCATTAGAAAGGATACTGAAACTGAAAATTTACAGCTAGTTACATTTTGAATTCCATTTAATCTCCATTTATTTACCAACTTTCTTTATATTCCTTATTTTGTGTGATTGTTTTTTTTAAATTTTAGGTACTATATAGTGGAATTTCTCCAGAACTATCATGGATTTAAAAGTATACAGTTCACAATTTCATCTGAGCGATATTTTATATGATTTCAGGTCATCAAGAAATTGATTCAGACTATAATCTTAATTACACAAAGAAACATACTAATCATAGTGAAAGCGCTATGAAAAAAGAATTGAAGAAAGTTCAAGAAGTACAAAATTCAAATTGTACATCAGACATGGATCAATTTGATACAGAAAGGCGTTTATATGAAACTGAAACCAGTAAAGTTGATGATAATTTGAATTGTTTAGACAAACCGAATTCCTCACTTACATCTAATCAATATAATAGCATTGACAAGCATAACTATTATAATGCATCAACATCGTCGTTTAATGTGAAAATAAATTACACTAGTGAAGAATCTCTAAATAGTTTACTAAATGAGAAATCAAAGGATCATCAGCGTCATCATTGTAATAATAATTTATATACAATACAACTTAGAGATCAACCTCTAGTTTGCTTAAATATGGGTGGTGTTAAACGTTTGTGTTTAGCACAAATTTCATCCACACTGTTAAAACAATATTCATATAATGAAATACATAACAGACGTGTTGCATTAGGTATTACATGCGTTCAGTGTACACCAAGCCAACTGGAGTTATTAAGGGAAGCTGGTGCGATGCCTGCGTCATCAAGACGCTGCGGTACGATTACGTATAGAGAAGCTGAAAGATTGATCAAATCGTTTTTAGATGAACCACAACATCCTAAGCTACCAGAAAATTTTATATTTCAAGTGGTTCATCATTGTGGATGGGGATGTCAAGGTTCTTTTTCACCATCAAGATATACTAGTTCCAGAGCTAAATGTATACGTTGTTGCATTTGTCAAGTGAGTTATTTTAAATGAAAGTCACTTTGTTCTTTTCCTAAATTTCAATTGCAAAGCTTTTTGACACGATTTACATATTGGGCACTTCATTTAACATCAGATCATATATCTCACTATCTAAACAATATGTAAACGACTATTGTCAACTGACCCATCCAAATATTTTATTCTGTCTTAAAAGACCTCTTTGACCAAGTACTGTAACAAATGGCTTGGGTTTATATCCCAAAAAACGGGCAATCATATCTTGACTTTTGTATATTTTTTCTATGAGTGCTAATGTAAAAGGTCAAAAGATATCAGAAGATACGTTTTTAAGTATTCTATTCATGCAAAAATTATGGTAGTTGAGTTGATCACAGGCTATCAGTATGCATGTCCGTCTCTAGGTTTCTTGAAAATTTACTCTCATCATTGCACATACTTAATTTTTATGAGAAAATTTACTCCCTAAAAATTCCAACTCAGGAAATCAATAATGGAGATAAAAGTGTCATCATTGAGCTATTCGATTCTCAACTGAACCTGTATATGCTGATCGACTACTTAGTAGGAACCACTGTCATTAGCACCTGTCGAATTACTTGTACAAAGGTGACAGATTGTATTTACAAATGTTACCCAATAAACAACGACTTCTGTTAATTTTACTCAATCAGTCGAAGTACAGATTACTGCCTCGTATAACATTTTTTAAATACTACGTCTACTTGATATTTTGATCATTTTATCTACTCTCTGTTAAGATAGACAGTGAAAAAAAATTACCTGAGCAATAATGAAAAGAATGCAAAAACACAATAGCATATGTATCCATTGATGAATTTCATTATTAACTGACATCAACTGAAAAGCTACTGAAGGCAGAAAATTTACGTGCATCAGCCTTGTTCTAGTTTGGTTCCCCATAGTACTCAGTGCTCAGTCACAAAATCTCCTTCGAGCGAACTCAGGGTTTTTAAGTCCAATGGCGAAAATTAATTGGAATCCAGTGATATAGCCATCCTCCATTAGATACTTATGAGTATTATTGATGTCGGAAACAAATTTAAGTAGAATTTCAGTAGCCTTCGGAATTCAAAGTGCTTTTTCTTGCTTGCTTAACTTCCATTCTCCTCCATTTGTAAATAAATCTTTTGAATCAAGATTTCTGACGACATGTGGTCTTGGAATCTTGAAAATTATTCCTTTTCATTGCAAACTTTTCAGAGAATAGTTTTGTGTTTATTTGAAATTCTAATCAATAGCACTTTACTCAAAAAAGAACCAAACTAGTTATCAAGGTTAAATTTAGTATATCACAGAAAAAAGAGAATGTTTGGACGAGCTGTTGTTTGAAATATCCTTGACTGCGACTTCTGCAAGACATTGTGGTGGTCGGTGTTCGATATATTCTTTAAACTCCGTATACAGTACGTCTCGGTAACCGTCACCAAATAATGCTCCAACGGTATATTAATCAGAAGGCGAATACGAAGCGTTAATTACGTTTATTAAGGGACCACACACAGATATCCAAAATTACAGATGCGTTAAGCAAGCATTAAATAGTTGTGCCGAAAGGCAAACAGGCAAGCGAGCGAGCGAGCGAGCGAGCGAGCGAGTCATGAATATGAATAACATGGACATATATATACATAGTGAAATGAATGAATCATCGAGTCAATTAAGCGGTTAATAGTAAAGCTAGTAGCGTGAATAAATGCGTAGGCAGTAAGGCTTGCCGAGCATACATATTCATACAAGGATAACAATAATAAAGGTACATACATTCGCAACAGTAATAAGGATACAATAAGTTATTATAGTGCAGGTGACTTTGTCCGTTTAATAAGTTAATAAAAGGGCTTAACCGAATAGATGAGAGCAAACTCAATTGAACGTGAGTTGCTGTAATAGCTCCTCCCAGCAAACAAAGATACAAAAGTGTCTGTGTTTGCGAAAAAAAATGTCAAATTTAACAAGATGGGAAATATCGAAATTTACGAAATTAAGATATATGATAGAACTATCGTATAAGTTATTAAAAATATGTGTAAGTTTGAGTTGGTATATGTCCGTGAGGCCAAATGAGATCATAACGGAAGATCGGAAGAATACATAAAATATGTTGAATATAATAATAGATAAGCTAAAATTTTCGATTTGTACATAGAAAATGAAGATTAAATTTACATTCGAAGAGGTGAAAGAAATTATCAATTCAAAATCGTAGCTATGTATCGTTGCGGCCATCTCACTCTTCGGCCATATCTCGTCGTTACTGGATTTTCTTCGTTTGTGTTGGTCGATGTAGTTGATGATTGGGACTCGCGTTTCGGTGGTTCGACAGTTTTCGCAGTACCTGTATATATTGGCTGATCGTCGGTTTCGATGAAAGCTGGTTTGACTCTGTCGATGCTAATTACATCCGTTTTTCCAGCTTTTTATCACTACTGAATGGTCTCCGTTCACGAGTCGGTTTCGTCGGGAATCCACTAGTAAGTCGAAATTCTTTATGAAATCAATACCAATTATAGGTACGGATACATCTGCGATGACGAATTCCCAGCGGAATGAAGTGCTACGACCAAAATTCAAGGTTACTTTACGCTTGCCATATGTTTTTATATCGGATTTATTTGCTGCCTTAAGCGTTAGCGCTGTATTAACATTTCGCGTTTCGTTACTCACTGGAGGCACAACGCTTACTTCTGCTCCAGTGTCCACTAAGAACTGAGCACCTGTTACTCTGTCCTGAACGTAAAATAAACGACTGTTTCTAGGAGCTGTTCTAGTTGTCGCGGCGTTTACCGACAATCGGTGTGATCGTTTGAATTTACATGGTGGTCGACAGTTTCGAGCTTTGTCGCCAAAAGTTTGATGGTACCAACATATTGTAGGAGCTGGGCGTCTCCTAGAACATGATCGACTTCTATCTCTCGACCTACTTCGCAACCATTTTCTTTGTGTATCGCTCTGATTTAGTTTTGTCAGCTTGTGGCATAAGACTTCTACCTCTTTCTGTAGAGTACTAAGTCTATCATCTACCGTCACGTTGTGTAATGGAGGGGTTGTTTGTTTGGTTCTTTCGTATATTCTATCGGCTATTTTTGCTATGTTGTCTATATCGGCGTCCGTATCTCCGACGGCTAGGATCTGCTGTACACTTGACGGAAGTCGCCTAAGCCACAGTTGATAAAACAGGTTATTGTCTATTTGCCTATCGCCCAACAGGCTTTTCATATACGTTTTTAGCTGCGACGGAGTCCTATCTCCAATCTGCACTTGATTGAGAAGCTGCTCGACGGCTTGTCGGTCACTTAATGAGACGGCTTTAATCACAGCCTGTTTAAGTGCGTCGTATGGCTTTTCGATGTCTGGCTTAGTTAAAACCTCTCGTACATTGTCGGCTACTTCATCCGGAAGTAGTGAGCTCGCATGGCCGAATTTATCTCGCTGTAAATGAACACGATTAGCAACAAAGTAATGTTCGAGTCTAATGAACCAGAGTTCAGGATCTGTGATCTTAAAAGGAGGAATAGTTACATTCATGGACCTCACGGACGAAATTTGTGGAAGGTCTATTGTGTCGTTATTTAAAGACATGATTATCAAGATCAAAAATTATACGTATATAATGTAAATGTCACGGAGAGAAGTAAATCGTTAAAAACAATGATAATACAAAATGGTACAATTAATTACAAGGAACGGACTTACTAAATTGCACCAAAATATCAATTGTTTGTAAAATATCGTTGTTTATTATGAATATTAACGTTATGTTCAATAATGTTTGTGTGATAATGTACGTATAATTAAAATGGTGACATAATAAATCCACAGTAATGATTATAATCCAAATGCTAGCTCGAATTGAAATAAAGTGCGTTGGATTCTCGGAGTTGGATTACGTCGTCGAAGATTGATTCTTGCTCGCACGTTGGGATCACCAATTCTGTGGTGGTCGGTGTTCGATATATTCTTTAAACTCCGTATACAGTACGTCTCGGTAACCGTCACCAAATAATGCTCCAACGGTATATTAATCAGAAGGCGAATACGAAGCGTTAATTACGTTTATTAAGGGACCACACACAGATATCCAAAATTACAGATGCGTTAAGCAAGCATTAAATAGTTGTGCCGAAAGGCAAACAGGCAAGCGAGCGAGCGAGCGAGCGAGTCATGAATATGAATAACATGGACATATATATACATAGTGAAATGAATGAATCATCGAGTCAATTAAGCGGTTAATAGTAAAGCTAGTAGCGTGAATAAATGCGTAGGCAGTAAGGCTTGCCGAGCATACATATTCATACAAGGATAACAATAATAAAGGTACATACATTCGCAACAGTAATAAGGATACAATAAGTTATTATAGTGCAGGTGACTTTGTCCGTTTAATAAGTTAATAAAAGGGCTTAACCGAATAGATGAGAGCAAACTCAATTGAACGTGAGTTGCTATAACATGCTAAACAAAGAAGCTGAACATACCACTTTGTTTCATAAATATGTTTGATTTCTTTGAGCTGATCTTAATGGCTTTCGCTACGTAGATAAGATGTAATACTTCTCGTTTTGGTATATTATTTGGAATATGATGTAACCGAGGGAAAACTTTTATATATCTTGAGTCGATAATTCCTAATCAACATACTAATAAGGATGAAAGCATTTGTGGACTTGGTGTTTGAATTCCTTAGCCAGGGAGACATGCTTGGTAGAATCTAAGTATAGCGACCCCTGAGTTCTGCTCTAGGTGCATCACACTAGAACACTGAATCGCAACTTTCTGTTCTAAACATATATTAAAGTTCAGGTTATGTACTATGTTGGTTCGTATGTACACACTGTGCAAGGAGATAATCAACCAGGATAAACAAACTTTCTCTACTTACTTGTTCTCATTTCTGTAAATGATATGGGTCGTTTAGAAACATTAAGTTGAGAAGTTTTCTTTTAATCTTTATTTTGCATTTCACTTTGATGACATCCAGAGATGTTAGTAGATTTCCATGTTTTGTTAAGGTACATTTTGTTGGATGGTTTAGTATAGAAATCCTTTTTTTATTTTATAGAGTTATTTTTCACCAAATAAATTTATTTTTCATTGTCATTCACCAAAAACAAATGACAATGTTTCGTTGAAATCAATGTATCGTCATCCAGATGCGGCAAATTTCAATGCATGGAGACGTCATTTATATTTAATTGATCCTAATCCACCTCTTGAAGTTATTTATGCTTGGGAAGATGTTAAAGCTATGTTTAATGGTGGAAATCGTAAACGTTCCCCTATAATTCATATTAATCAGACAATGTCAACACCACCACCACCACCACCTACTACTACTACTACTACTTCTACAAATAAACATAGAAGTATTAATGATCCATCATTTGTGGTAAATGACTTAACTCTAAGCAGCACCCACAGTCTGCTAAACGCTTCGAATTCCAAACACTATAGGTTATATTCATGTACAACAAATTGGAGTGACAGTATTCACTCAAATAATGAAGCATCATCATCATCGTCCTCATCATCACATGTATATGATTTAGATAAATCAGTCAAAACGCACATACAAATAGACGCTTCTATACCAACGAAAAAAGCGAAAACAGACTTTATGATTGAAAATATGATGAAAAGTCAATCATTGAATAATACGAAAAAACGTCAAATTCATAAAAAATATGGGGAAAATCCAAGAGAAATACATAAGGAATACCCCAAATTTATGCTTCATCTGGAAAATGATGTTCAAAATAATTACACTTCACATAGTTCCAATATTCACTCTGAAAAAGATCTTGATAAGACTCATGATCATACATCTGTTGATTCAAATGAGATTATAAATTTTAATGCATCTAAGCATTTCATCAGAAATTTCAATACATTATCTACATGCGCTTCACTGGTACCTAATCAGTCATACATAGATGGGAATATGACAGGATATTTTCTAAATACGTGGCCTTCAATATTCTTATTTAACCAACTGATGTATGGTCCACAATATTGTACTCAATTACAAGGATCCTCAGACTCCACAATGTACAGTCCACTTTCATCTGACTGTATTCTGAATTTAAATAATTTACAAAGAGGAACAAGTATAACTAATCAAATTGATACAAAAGTAACCAATGTTAATTTAATTAATGGTATCACTGAAAAATCCCCTTATGTAAGCCAAAAGGACTTATTTCAATCCTCACTAATCACTTCCATTTCAGCATCGCAACAGTCAAATTCAATGACGATTAATTGAAAAAAATTTCTTCATACTAATATGATGTACATATAATTTCATTTCAATCATATAACATTACCGATTAGACTAATTACTGTACTTTTTATTTTAACTAATTTATTTCACTTAAAATATTAATCGCCATAATTAAATATACATAAACTTGATTATATTTTTCACCGAATTTACTTTTCAAATTGTGTTTATGTATAACTACTTGCTTATATATGACTAAATAGATCAAATTTCATCTCATCGTCTAGGAGTCCCAGAATGTGTACACTCAATTGTTCAGTCAGTATATTCACATCATTTTTCAAATCTTTTGATAATATTAAAGTAACCACCATTTAATTAATTACTTGATTTAACCAATGACCTTTAAGTTCACTAAATATTTGATATTGAACCACTGAAGAAGAGTATCCAGACAATGAAATACAGAAGTTTAAATTAACAGAGGGCCATAATGAAAGTCATTGTTGTCTGATTATTTAATAACTTGTCTGTTTAGTAGTTTGCTAATAAACAATTATCATTCTAATTAATACACTGAATTATTACTTATGTGAATAAAATGTTAGGCAGGGCCGTGAAACTATGATCAGTAGAGTCCAGTCATATTAAGAACGAAGCAGACAACATCAATCCTAATGGATGATGGTCGAGCGAAATCTCGAATCGATTGAAATTATAAGCGCAAATTATCAGATGCCGACTTGATGTTTTGAATGTAAAGAGCTTATCTCGACCCCATAATTTTCCAAGTTTGATCCCTTTATTGACACCGTTGAGGAGTCTCATACCATGAACAGTTTTCTACCCCTATCCGTTTTTCAATAATTGTCTAGCTAAAGTCAAATCATGATGCAACTTATTAATTAAAATGGTTTCATTTCTGAACGATTATCCTTCCGCTTATACTAAATGATTTTATCACAAACGAATAAATATTATTGTCTCAAAGTCCATAAATTTTATTACACTAAAAAAGTTATGTTTCATTTAAAATTTCGTTAACAATATTTGTCAGATATAAGTGTTCTGCTGAAAATCATAGCTATTTTTCACGTGAGATTTAATTATTTTCAATTATCCTTCATCTATAGATCCATTAAATTTTAGGAGCCACCAAGTCCAGTATTGCATTCCTCAGTAGTTCCAACCCTTGAATACATATCAGATAAATATAGTATATTAAGGTCTTGTGACCATTGCTATATTTTGACTTTAGAAAGCTCCACAAATTTTCTATTTCAAAAAATACTGACAAAATAATAATTAGAAAATAAGGTATCTATGAGGAACCAAAAATTGGAGTGCATTTCAACGTTTTAAAATTTACTTTAATGAAGCCATCAGTATGAAATATTGAAAATTATTATACGATATAACATGAACATGAATTATAACGAATTTTGTTCCAGGTATAAAATAAATAGACCTAAGAATGTGTTGAATTCCATGAAAGATTAAACGTAATTTGGAAAATGCATACAGAACCATGCATCTTATGATGAAACTACTTGCATTTTATACTAGGAGTTATACATCAGCTTAAGTAAATATATACTGGTTATTTCATTTATAAGTGCATATATAAGTTTGGATGTAACAAGTTATTGTTATTCCACTTGAAATTACATTAGAAGTGTTGGTGATTAATTTTGATTTTCATTGACACTTAGACAATGTGACTAACCTTATTTTTTGTTCTTTTATTGGATAAAAGGGAAACAACTCAAATTTTATCTCAGTAGTTTTTTCAGATAATGTAACATAATAAAATGATATCGAAAACTTCAGGACTATCAATCTGATTACTTATCGTAACTCCTTGAAACTACTCTTGATCAAAACCGCACATTAATTTTGCATTTAAAATATTTTATTGACTGTTGATGTGATATATGCAATAAAATGCAGTAAATTAATGTGATTCTGAAGACATTTTTGTTCGTCGTATGTTTATTTCATCAGAATTAAATTGACTGTTTAATTGCTAACATAGTTGTGATTATTAGAACACCAGGTTCATTCTCAATGTTGGAAGATATTCAATAAAATTCGTAGGTCAAATGATGTGAGAAGAAAATTAATAATATCACTATAGGGTCGTGGAGATTATTGAGTTTAAACTGATATGATGAACGGATCAACGCTAGACATTAACACCGTTCGATTACGGCTCAGTAGTATACAGATTAAGCGTTCGCACGCGAGACTGAAGGCTCTGGTTTCGAGTTCCGTGTGTGGGGTCGTGTGTGCACACTGTTAAGGAGTCCTGTGCAGGAACGAAACGGCCGTCCAGTGCTTCCATATTTTCAATGGTGGTTTGACATTGATCCATTCATGATATCAATTCAAATTATCAATTATTTAACAACAGTTTACAACACAGTAATACGAACAGTAACATTCGTTTCGTCGTTAAACTCTTCATCAATATACCCTATCAACATTGAAATCAGTGTCGGTCATTGTTTAGTGAACGAAGGCTAAGGTACGGTAGGTAAATTTATTCTCTCATTTTGCAAGGCAAAGTGGCTTCATAAAATATGAAAACCATATATTAAATACATTATTTCAAAATCTTCCTTTACATACTACATTATTCTCCCAATTATGTTATTAATTCAATTGCTCTGTGTTTCCCTTCCTGTTTTCTTCAGTTTGATCTTGTACTGGAGGGCACTCTACTCCCGATTGCTGGTATATACTACTTAGATCTGTCAGCATGAGTAGTATACACCACAATTGTGCCTCCATGTCTTAAGGAGAGTATAATATCATGTGAACGGTAAATCGTAATACAGTGGTCCACCTATTTCAACATCAATGATTTCGTGAGACAGCGGAAGTATTACTAGAAACGGAGCAAAATAACCATTCACTGTTTTTCATGTTTGATTGTCTTTTAGCAAGTGATAATCAGTTACGGAATGAATTTTAAAGAATGAAGCACAGCTCCTAATTTTTGTTATGATATTTCTGCACTTTTATTTAATTATTATCGAATTTTTTAAAATTACTATTTTGCATTTTAAACTTTAATAATTTATTATTATTACCTTATACAAGTTTACTTGATTATTATTCAGTTTATTATTATTATGACCTTTGTTGTTTGTCGCTTTTCTTCATATCTGTCAATTGGAATATTATCTGACCCATAAATTATGTTCTTCCTTACCGCTTGATTGGTATGCAACCCCATTTGTTATTTAGTCTCGAATCCATTTTATGATGCAATCTTTTCTATCCCCCTATAGACATACATTTTCCATACAACTATATATACGAATGTACAGCTTAAGTAAATGATTTCGTCGAGAAGAAAATTTTCTTCGCTAAATTCTCTTTTTCTTATTCTATGATATTTCTGTTATTTCAAAAATAAAAAAACCATTACAGTTCAGTGTTTTTCTTATTATTTATGAGTTAATGGTGTCTGAAGTCACGGGCACTTAAAACATTGTATTATCAGACTAAACACACAAGTGAACATATCTATTCAAGCATGAATAAACATACTTGGTCTGGTTTTCTTTAAGTAAACGAAAAAATTTGTATCCCTGAGTACTTATAATTAAGATATATTACTAGTCACTTTTACTTAATATCTACTTTACACATGAAAAAAATTGAATTAAAAGGAAATTTCAAGTAGTTGGTCATTGAAAGCTCACTATTGTTTGAATGTACTTTTTGTTTCTACGGTTATTATCACTTGAAAAAAATTATCAACAGTTTATTATATTCTTATTTCAACATATTTATAATTTTAGGTTCACTAGTTATGTGGAGTGTTTGAAATCTGTGAACTTGAAGCAACAAATGAGCCATTGGAACTTCAGCGTTTACCAGGTGTAAATAGTACAGAGTGAAAACTTTTATTGTTTTCCTAGTATAAATTTCATCGGTTCGATAAATACAGAGTGGATAATTATCTTTTTCAAGAAAAAAAATCATATATAAATCTGTCAACTTATCTTTTGTTTTAAACTATTGAAATTTTATTCAAAAGTCTACAAAATTACTGATAATGTTGAGGGTTTAACATCGACATATTAAGAGATGTTAGCCTGAGTCTTCAGACGTTCGCACTAATTAATAGTGTACCAGTAAGTTAAAACATGTTTTTCACGCCAAAATACCTGAGTAACTTTAAATCTCAACCCCGAACGTTCATATAAAGCTTTTTAAGAATTAACTTACTTCACATAGGAATATATTAGGCCAAGTGTTACAAACAGCATTACCCCGAGTTCTTGAGTATGAATTCTAAATTAAATTCCTCAGTATTCACTGCCACATAGTTCGAACCAAGTCTAGAGAAGTCATATGAACAAATCCTAGTTTCGGAGATATTATTTATGATTTTGAGCTTTAAAGACTGGTCCCAGTTTTTCTGACTAAAGGTACCCAGTGCTAAAGCGAGCAGACAAGCAGAAGATTTAATGTAACAGCTTTAAGACTTTCACTACCCCTAACACCGGATTAATTGATAAGGAGATTTCTGGTAGTAATAATGACATCAATTATGTATCTGTGGTTACTGCATGAAGATAATACTGGTTCAAACAGCACAAAACTGTAAATAAGGTGTGCTTAAATTAACACTTAGTTCGGAAACGATACTTCGAGAAATTTCTCAATTATGACATAATTGATTGTATTCAATAGTTTATTGTTCTTTGTAAGTAAGAATAATATAAATGATGTATATCGACCTCACTTAACTTCGCAAGATCTCCTGGTCAAAGATCAAGGTCCACAATAAACCTAAAAAGTAGAAACTAATCATTACTTACTTAATTACTTACGCCTGTTACTCCCAATGGAGCATAGGCCGCCGACCAGCATTTTCCAACCCACTCTGTCCTGGGCCTTCTTTTCTAGTTCCATCCAATTCTTGTTCATTTTTCTCATATCTATCACCATTTCCCGGCGTAATGTATTCTTTGGTCTTCCTCTCCTCCTTCGACCTTGAGGATTCCATATGAGGGCTTGTCTTGTGACGCAGTTCGGTGCTTTCCTCAATGTGTGTCCTATCCACTTCAAGCGCTTCTTCCTGATTTCTTCTGTAGTGACCTACTTTTGTCAACAGAACGCGATCGGTTCGATGAAAACAATTATTATTATAACCAATTGTACCAGTGACTGTTTTACTGTGCTCGTTTGTTTAACTGTGCTAATGACAGCCATTATACTTACTCTCCCATTGACTTCGAACTTGTACGAATTCGGTTACGCTCAGTAACCACACTTGTACTCCTTTGGCACGATCTCGGTATTCTTTCGATACCACGAGATCGCCAACAAATACATCTCGACTACAGCCATCATCTGCCTTCTGATTTTTGGCGTACCGGAATCTTATTGGTCTATTGGCACGTAGTCTGGTAGCGGTGTTCATAGTTAAGCTCAACTCGACACCACGCTACACTTCCTCCACTGGGATCTGATTTGTTCTCTCCCACAGTAGGTTGTTGCTTATAGTGTCTGGCCAGCGGATCTGAAGTATTTTGCGTAGACAACTGTTAATAAACACCTGTATCTTTTGGACGATGGATTTCGTAGTTTTCCAGGTTTCCGCCCGATACAGTAGAACTGTCTTGACATTTGTATTGAAAATTCTGACTTTGGTGTTGGTTGCTAATTGTTTTGAGTTCCAGATATTCTTCAGTTGTAAATATGCTGCTCTTGCTTTGCCAATCCGTGCCTTCACATCTGCATCAGATCCACCGTGTTCATCGATGATACATCTTCCAAAGCTTCTCCGTCAATTGTGATTGGATTGTTGCATGCTGTGTTGTATCGGAGAATCTTGCTTTTCTCTTTGTGTATATTAAGACCTAATGCTGCTGAGGCTGCTGCTACAGTGGTTGTCTTCTCCTGCATTTGTTGTTGCGTATGCGATAGAAGAGCCAGATCATCTGCGAAGTCTAGATCATCCAATTGCATCCTAGCTATCCACTGTATCCCGTGCTTCCCTTCAGATGTTGAGGTCTTCATGATTCAGTCGATCACCAGGAGAAAGAGAAAGGGTGAGAGTAAGCAACCTTGCCTGACACCGGTCTTTACTTCGAACGACTTTGTCAACTGTCCTCCATGCACGATTTTGCAGTTTAGTCCATCATAGGAATTCTGTATGATATTGACTATCTTCTCAGGCACGCCGTAGTGTCGAAGAAGCTTCCATAGGGTTGTTCTGTCCACGCTATCAAATGCTTTTTCGTAGTCGATGAAGTTGATATAGAGTGATGAATTCCATTCAATTGATTGTTCCACAATGATCCGTAGAGTTGCGATTTGGTCTGTGCGTGATCTATCCTTACGGAATCCTGCCTGTTGGTCTCGAAGTTGGGCGTCTACGGTGTCCTTCATCCCGTTTAACAATACCCTGTTGAAGACTTTTCCCGGTATTGAAAGAAGAGTGATTCCCCTGTAGTTGTCACAGTTGCTGAAATCGCCTTTCTTTGGTATTTTGACTAGAAGTCCTTCTTTCCAGTCTTTTGGTACCTGTTCCTCATCCCAGATCTTTCTGAAGAGAGTTTGGAGTATCCTTGCAGTTTCCGCTTCGTATGCTTTCAGTGCCTCTGCTGAAATGCTGTCTAGTCCTGCAGCCTTGCCACTCTTGATTTGTCTGATAGCCATGCTGATTTTTTCAATTGTTGGTGGGCCAACATCGATTGGGAGGTCCGTGAGTGCTGCTTCGATGTTGGGTAGGTTCAGTGGGGCTGGTCGATTCAAGAGTTCTTTGAAGTGTTCTACCCATCTGTTTCGTTGTTCTTCAATATTGGTGATCATCTTGCCTTCCTTGTTTTTCACTGGTCGTTCTGGTTTACGGTGATTTCCAGAGAGTTTCTTTGTTGTTTCATACAGTTGTCTCATGTTTCCTTCTCTTGCAGCCTTTTCCGCCGTCACTGCTAAATCTTCCACATATTTACGTTTGTCAGTTCTGATGCCCCTCTTCACCTGCTTTTTAACTTCTGTTTATTAAGCTTGTGCCTTGGTTTTCTCTGCCCTTGTTCGGCTGGCATTGATTGCTGCATTCTTGTTCGTCCTTTCTTGAATCTTATCTAGTGTATCGATCGTGATCCAATCCTTGTGATGGTGCTTCTTTTAGCCCAGAACCTCATGACATGTTGAATTGTTCTCCTCTTTTATCCCTTTCCAGTTGTTCTCCATAGTAGTTCCCTCTCCATTGAGTAGATCATGAAATGCCTGGAACTTATTGCTGAGGACTATCTTGAATCTATTGAGTTTGTCAGTATTCCGAAGAAAAGCTGTATTAAACTTTTGTGATGTTGTCCTCCCCATTGTCCAGTGCTTCTTAAGTTTCAATTTCATCTTGGCGACCAGCAAGTGATGATCTGATGCTATATCAGATCCTCTCTTGGTTCTCACATCCTCCATTGTCCTCCTGAACTTTTTGTTGATGCAGATATGGTAGATTTGGTTCTGCGTAGTGTGATTCGGTGAAGTCCATGTGGTTTTGTATATGCATTTGTGTGGGAATATAGTGCCGCCTATGACCAGTTTATTGAAGACACAGAGGTTTGCAAATCTCTCACCATTTTCGTTCTTTCTCCCATTCCATGTCGTTCCATGACGTCTTCATATCCGGTGTTGTCAATTCCAACCTTGGCATTTGAATCTCCCATCAGAATGGTGGGGTCCTTTGTTGGGCACTTCTCGACGATTGACTGCAGCCTATCGTAGAATTGATCTTTAGCATCTTCATTGTAGTCATTGGTAGGCGCGTAGCATTGGATGACGTTCATTGTAATCCCCGTTTTCTTTGTTTTGAAGGAGGCTTTGATGATCCTTGGTCCATGAGATTCCCATCCTATAAGTTCATTTTGTGCTTGTTTGGACAGCATCAATGCAACTCTTTGTGTATGTGGAGCATTTTCTTGTTCATGTCCGAAGTATAACAGAAGCTCGCCTGAAGCTAGTCGTTGTTGTCTAACTTGTGTCCAATGTGCTTCACTGATCCCAAGCACCTCTAAATTGTATCTCCTCATTTCTGCAGCAATTCGGAAAACTCTCCCAGTCTCCCACATTGTGCGAGCATTCCATGTACCTAAATAAATGTTTGCTCCGGTTGTCAGAAGGGGCATCGGCCTCGTGACGTCCGAAGAAACTCGGCTTTCATCATGAAGCTTCATAATTCTTCTAAACGAAGACCTCCTGACTCCCAGGGCAGAGTTTGAATGGTTTGAATAGTTTTTTCTGGTTAGCGTTTTTTTAGCGAGTTAGTTTTCTACGGGATGGGGTCGCTAACCCCATGCCCAACCCTCCTCCTTTATCCGGGCTTGGGACCGGCAGTAGCCCCCGGAAAGGGACTCCAGGCGGAGTTAGAAATTAATCATAGTGAGAAATATTATTGGACTACACATTTATTTGGTTCACAAGTATTATTCCAACGATGTTTTTAACCCAGCTTAATAAATTAAATGAACCTTTTGAAAAGGATATTTTGCATGACTTTTTATTGTGCGATATTGCCACTCTCTTAGAAAACCTATCAAAGGACTTGACCCATACTTTTAGCCTAAGAAGCAAGTTATTCCGTTAAATATTTAAAGTAAGTTATTGGGTCACTTAATAAAGATAAAGAGAATTCAGAGAAGAAAATGTCCTTTGTAGCATCAATGTGCAAATATAAATTTACTGTTTATTGTGGAGCAGGTTATATTGGTCACACAAGGCAGACACTTTCTAAAAGCGTCTCAGAACATTATCCAGCGTGGTTTTCGAAAGGAGGATGCAAAACCTCACTAGCTGATGAGCCTTGGGCACATTGTTCCGAATAAGTCGTGCTTTAAAGTAATCTATACAGTAAAAAGAATTAGAGCAAAAGATGGATCCAATTAAAAATCTGTCCACTGCTAAGGCGTCGCATCCCATCACTTCATGACTGAGCTCTGTGTCCGATCTCTCATTCTTCCACAGCCTCACTTTCCTTCTCCAACATATTTTGGTGTTATTCTTATTTTCGATCATTATTTTGTACGCTTTTAAACCGTAATCGTTCATTATTATCCTCTAACAATTTTCCACGATTATTATTCAATTATTATTGTGGCTTAGACGTTATTCATTTTCCTTCATATACGACAATTCGATGTCTCAGATGTAGTCAAGTCAGTCATAATGGAAAAAATCACAACAATTAATTCTCTGATAGGAATTATCCCAACATATCTACAATTAAGTAACTAAATAAACGAAAAAATGGCCATAATTAATAGCCACAATACACTTAGATGACCTGAAAATACAGAGCTTATCCCCAGCCTTTTCCTTCTTACCCGTAAATTATTTTTATCTTCCCATTCTTTTCAAGCCCTTGGTAGTCGTGCAACCTTCTTTTTATATTTGAAATCTCGGATCATTTCATGATGTAATCTCTTCTACACTTCAAGGGACTCATATAATTATCAAACAACTACAAATACAAATGCACAGCTTAGGTAAGTTATTTCGTCAAAGAGAATACTTTTTCGCTGAATTCACTTTATTTTTAATTAATAGTTATTTAAAAATAAATGAATTTGTAATCGCCGAATAAAATTCATGCTAAAGTGAGCTGAAGCGAAAATTTTGTATTTAAATACTGTAGTATTAAGTAAATTAAAATTGATAGTATGTTTTAGCAACACGATAAAGTTTTAAACAGTACCATATATAAGAATAATCCAAGTGAATGTACCTCAATTAACGAATTGGTGTCTTTACTGAGACTTATTGTGACATGTATATTCAGTGATTTTTGTAACGACAAAATAAAAACCATTTTTTCTTTAATTTGTCACACTTTTTATGCAACCACATTTATATTCAATATATATTGTTTCTCTGTATCAACGGTAAAAACGGATATAATGGTTTGGATACACGTATACATATATTTACTACCGCAATTTTTGAAATTTAAACACTATCTCCACCGTCTATTCTTCTGCTTTATTGGACACGGCCTTTAAATGAAAATTGTATTAGTGTTATGACGTTCTTTTAAGCACACACTACGTTAGCTTTTTGGCCCGGATCATTATTAAATAATACTACTAGATTTAATCTTTCTCATTACGCCGTTGATGCCGCCACGTGTAGAGGAATCTTCGTTAATCAAGTGAACTCAAACATAAAAGTAACAGCAAACATGTTGCAAGTTCTATTCAGGAAGATACGGGACGAAGATAAAGTGACGACAGAGTGGAAAGGAGGATACCTTATGAAGATGCCGAGGAAAAGAAATCTGAGCAGGTGTGAGAAATATAGAGACATCACACTACCTTATGTATCAAGAAAAGTTTTCAACACTGTTGTTGAACCAGATGAAAGATTCGGAAGACACTAGGCTCCAAAATCAGCAGGCTGGATTCCATAAGCTCGGTCGTCTGCAGATCAATGTGCGACACTACGAATCATTGTTAAGCAACCGTCTGGATGAGACTTACCACTATACATAAAAATTCCGCGACTATGAAAAAACATTTGCAGCGTGGGTTGTATAATCTTGTGAAACATTCTTCTACAATATAATGTGCTCCAGTAGATCGTCAACATCATTGTAAATTCATACGACGAACTAAACTGCAAAGTGGTGCATGCAGAACAACTGGAATCTGACACGGCTGTTTACTCTCTTCTTTTCTTTATCTTCTGCTTATTGACTGGATCATGAAGACCTCCACACTTCAGGAGAAGCACGGATTACAACTGACGGCTCGCAATAAACGTGGCGATTTGCACTTCACAGTCGTCCTGGCTGTTCCGTCTCATACATACCGACAAATGCAGATGAAGACAGCCAGTGTAGCATCAGCCTGTGCATCACTAGGCCTCAAGATACAGAATGGAATAGTCACGATCTTCAGATACAAAATGCAGTCCATCAACCCAATCTCTATTCTCGTTTTTTCCCTTCAGTCCATGTCGTCCCGTGATATTTTCATACTCGCTTTTGTCCATCCTGACCTTGGCGTTTAGTTCTCCCTTCAGGATTGTCAGGTCCTTTCCTGGGCACTTATCTACGATCGATTGCAGTCGCGATCCTCCGATACAACTCAGAGAACATCAATGCAATCACACTTCATGGAGAAACTTTGTGTGAGGTGGAAACTTTCACGTATCTCGGTAGCACCATCGACTAACAAGGAGGATCTGATGCAGACGTGAAGGCGAGGATTGGCAAAGCAAGGACTGCATTCCCACAGTTGAACAACATATGGAATTCAAAACAATGGTCAACCAATATCAAAGTCAGAATCTTCAATACGAACGTCAAGACACTTCTACTGTACGGAGATGAAACTTGCAGAACTACCAAAACCATAATCAAAGAGATGCAAGTATTCATAAACGATTGTATACGTAAGATACTGAATGTCCGTTGGTCGGATACCATCGGCAACAGCCTACTACGGGAGAGAACGAACCAGCTTCCAGCTGAGGAGGAAACTAGGAAAAGACGCTGGAAGTGGATAGGACACACATCGAAGAAATCATCAAGCCGTATCAGGAGGCAGGCGCTAACTGTAGATCCTGAAAGGAAACAGAATGGAGGAAGACCAGGGAACGTATTGCGTCGGGATTAAAAGAAGACATGAAAAGGATGGATAGAAACTGGAAAGAACGGGAAAAGATTGAGCTGGACGGAGTTGGATGGAGAATGCTGGTGTGCGACATATGCTCGTCCACAAGGGGTGGGAGATGTTTGTATAGAGGTAAGCAAAATTCAAGTATTACAAACTTTCTCTTCCTATCAATTTGTAAGATAAATGGATATTTCAGGCTAAAAGCTCTGTGATTAAAAATATGTACCAAAACAAGTTTGCCAACTTATTATGTAGGAATATACTGATTTAAATAATACCATCCATAAAACTAGCCGTCATTAAACGAAAATTCCCTTACCAGAGCAGGAATATAGATGGGTATGCAATGATGTTGTACATAGCTTACATTTCTCTTCAGTATTACCGAACACTGATCTGTTTTAGTCTTAAGAGAGAAGTTCACCAGAATGTTGTTAATTCCTATAATATGTATTTCTGTAAAGATGCTGTTTCGTTCTCAAAGTATTTACTAACTTGTTTTTTCTGATGTCCGCCGAATTATTCAATCTAAGAAAGAATGCTTTGATGAGACCTTAGTTCAAGTATTATCTTCATCCTTATCCAACATTTACACATTTTCAACCTGTAGCAGATCTTAAGGAACTGTTTGCTTGCTAATAACTGTCAGACAAGGTAGTCAAAGCCATTGGATTATTGAACAATCTGATGTTTATTCAGAGCGGCTCATATCTTTATAAAGGTATTTGGCGAGTTGGACTATTAGATCTTGATTTTGCCCCATTGTTGTCATAATCTGAGGTTGTGTTATTGCTGATTGTTGACTATTGCTTTCCTCAGTAAATTTAACTGCATTGTGTGCTCTAGCTGCGTCGTCGGCTTCCTTTTTGTTTTTTTCATCATTCCTCAGGCTAAACTGCATGCTTCCCTAGTTCTCAATAATACCTGGCTAGACGCGATTCGCTACAAGATCAATGGGGATACTTGATAAAATCGCTGATATTGAGAATGAAATCGCAAGGACGCAGAAAAATAAAGGTTCTTATTGCCTTATGTTGTATTAACATTCTTAAAAAGCGACGGAGTATCATCTCGGTTTATTGAAAGCTAAGCTCGCCAAGTACCGTTCTCAACTACTGGAGACACAAAATAAAGCTACTAAAGTATGTTCATTCATAGGGCTTACTCTGTAAGGGTGAAGGATTTGATGTTATGAAATCGGGCGACGCTCGGGTATCACTAATTGGCTTTCCGTCCGTCGGAAAGGTTTGGTATTTTTATATTCAGTTGCTCATTTCCTTGTTCTTCTAGTCCACGCTCCTAAATTCTTTAACTTCTACACACAGTGAATGTGCATCATATGAGTTCACGACTTTGACATGTATACCGGGTGTAATTGAGGTATCTCACATGATTAATAGTACATCATTTTCAAGTATAAAGGCGCTAATATCCAGTTATTGGATCTTCCAGGGATAATAGAAGGGGCATCACAAGGTCAGTTACGTATATGTTTCGTTTTTTGGCTGTTTACACGGGTCTCAATTTCCTTAATCTTCATGTCGTGTATCTGGTGATATGTTTTTGTATTCATAGTTGTTACCACTAGCTATGGAAGGTCGTCACCTGAACTTCTCTTATCTGTATGTCTCTTATTTCAGGAAAAGGGCGGGGGCGCCAGGTGATTGCTGTTGCCCGAACGGCTGACCTCGTACTTATGATGCTTGATGCCACCAAGCCGGATGTCCACCGGTAAGTTTTTCAAGAGTTAGTCAAATAATTAAAGATTACAGTCATAGTAGAATTATAAGGATAGGTTTTAGCATCAGAGGACTAGCAAAACGCTTAACCTTCTGCCTAACATTTATGAGATCCTTAACCAAAGTACTCGTCGTTTCTTCATCATGCCTGTCTATAACCACGAACTCCACAAGTAAGCACCACATATCTGTGTAGTTTCCCACAGCTTTTAGTGGATATTTTCTTAATTTCCTAATGCAAATCGGGAGAGGATGTTGTTCAGCACAAAAAGTCTCTCTGAATTTTCATTTTAACCACTCGGCTGAAACTGTTGTTTTTCAAGTAGAAACCCATCGCCTTTAAACTCACTAGTTGCCGTTTCAAACAGGTTGGTGGTATAAGCCAACCGCAAGTTATCAATTTACACTTAGTTTTTTCAGAACTCATCTCATGTGTTCACTAAAGGGGTTTTTTTCTAAATTCAATTTCAGAAAGTTACTTGAAAATGAACTAGAAGCTGTGGGTATTCGATTAAATAAAAACAAACCAAATATTTATTTCAAGGTAATTTTAAATTTGATCACTGTTCTAAGCACTTTAATTTTCACAGTCTGCCATAAAAAATACTTGACGATGAAATCACACAATTGAGTTATGCCTCGTCTCCCGAGACAGCTGGGTGATTTCGTTTGTCAGTGACTTGGATTCTACCAAGCATTCACGTACAAATCCGTAAAGTATCTTAATAGAGCCAGCGATGTTACATTGCTCTGAATTCGGAAACCAAAACAGGACTCGAATACTAACACAGCTTCATGTTTATTGACAAGCTCTGATATAAAGTCTGGCCACTTTCTTTGTATTAATAAACCATCTTAATTCCCAGTCTATCTAGACGATAGTTGCGGTAAGAGTTGTCAAATATTAGCTTTAACATCCAAATAGGCGAAGAACACGATTAAATAAATCACTTTTTCAACATTGGTGATAGCTAATGGTCGTATAGGATAGAACTTGCAACATGTTTGCTGTTACTTCTGTGTTTAACTTTAGTGTTTCGGCTGGTATATTGTCAGGTCCTGCTGCCTTCTTATTCTTGACTTGTCTGATGGTCGTGGAGATTTCTTTGATCGTTGGTGGAGTGACACCTATAAGAATGTCTGTGTGGGCTGCTTCAATATCCTATGGATTCAATGGATCTGGTCTATTGAAGAGTTCCTCAAATTGTTCCACCCGTCTGTTCCTCTGTTCTTAAATCTCAGTGATTGGCTTGCCTTCTTTGTCCTTGATTGGTCACTCTGGTTTACAATATTTCCTTGCTAGTTCTTTTGTGTCATATGGTTGTCTCACATCTTCTCTTTCAGCTCTTTCCTCTGTCGTTGCTAGGTCTTCCACATGTTTGTACTTGCCAGCCCTAATGCTTCTCTTCACTTGTTTGTTTGCTTCTGTGTATTCAGCTTGTGCCTTGACTTTCTCTGTTCTTGTTCGGCTGACGTTGTTTGTTGTCTTGTCGTTCTTTTCTTAAATGCTACTCAGAGATTCGATGGAGATCCATTCCTTGTAATGATGCTTCCTGTGGCCCTGAACCTCTTAACACATCGAAATTATTGTTTCTTTAATCCCTTTCCAGTCGTCCTTCATAGTAGTTTCTTTTTCTTTGAGTAGATCTTGTAAAGCTTGGAACCAGTTGTTGAGAGCTATCGTGAATTCGTTGAGTTTGTTAGTATCTCAAAGAAAGGCTTTACTAAACATTTGTACTGCTGTTTTTCCAGTTTTCCTGTTCTTCTTTAGCTTCAGTTTAATCTTGGCAACCAGCAGATAGTTATATAAACCTAAGCCAGCTTATCTTTATGTTCTCATGACTTTCATGGGTCTTCCAAACGTTTTCGTGATGCAATATGATAGATCTCGTACTATTTAGTGTGATCTGCGGAGACACATGTAGCTTTGTGTATGCGTTTGTGGGGGAATATAGTGCCTCCTATAGCTATTTTGTTGAGTGCACATAAATTTGCAAATCTCTCGCTATTCTCGTTTTTCTCCTTCAGTCCATGCCGTCCCATGATATCTCCAAGTTCTCACACCTAGTTATCACAGTCAGATAAAAAATGGCAAAAGAAGGCGAAATAATGTCTTGGAAACGATAGTATGAAAAATCAGACCGTAAGTATATAATTCCTAAAGAAGAAGTGGGGAGGTATGTATAAAAGGATATTGGAATTCAGAAATGAACAAAAGTGAAAGAGTGAATGTATCTAGGCTTCTGCATGCGATTCCGAACCATGTTACCCAAGGCCTACAACCACTGGTTGCCGTTGTCATTTGAACCTACCTAGTAGTCTCCACCTTCCTACTTAACTTTGACCAAAAATTAATGTCTTCGTGGACTGATGCAACCTTTCAGTTTGGCTAGCCCTAGCCCTCTTCCAATCTACTGAACTAGCAAGCATTGCTCATCGAGGTAGACGATTGTTAAGTATACGTAATACGTTTCTCAATCATCTCAGTTGATTAAGACTCAATACATTTGTCACATACCCTATGCCTAACCTTAATATTGCTCACTTGGCCATTCCAAGAAACTGAGACAAAGTTTCAAAGACCTATAATTGGGGACCTTCAACCTACCCATTTCTATTACTTTCATAGACCACGTTTCACACCTATAAGGCAGGGCAGAGCGGACTGTTGCACAGTATGCAAGCCTGATAATGAAAAGACAAACCTCTTGTCTACGTAAAAAGTGGAGCCAGTTGTCAATTATCAACTATCAAACATGGGTATATAATATTGTATTCAGTATATTCGTTGTCTGAAATAAATTAGATTTAACTGTTAATGTTTTCGTGGGTTCATTTCTCTCCAGTTGTCTGTGTTTTATTGTTATGTCATGCTGATATAAATCGTGTTATTTACTTGAACTATCTAGCAAAAGAAGACTGGTGGATTAAAAATCACATCAATGGTTCCCTTAACAAAGATAAACGAGAAAATGACTCAAATGATACTACAGGAATATAGTATCCTTTTTAGTCAATATTCCCACTTTTTTACTTCTTTTGATTTCATTATATAACCGCTAATATATAAAATTGTATTGTTGAATAGTTTTAATTAGGAACAAGTTGTATTGTCCATCCCCTTCACATCCATGTGTTTTTCTGGTCGTTTGCAACGTGACACTATTTGGTCTGTAAAATAAATTCATTAACTGCGAGAACATCGCTCCTTTTTTTATGAAAAATTTGAATCACCTGAGTAACTCCCAAATAAATTAGAATTCTGTTTGGCAACATTGTCAGGTTAAGACACTCTTAGCTTTGTACTTCAATTTAGAATATCTATAATATCCATTAGCTCATCGTATATAGATCTGTCATGAGGACTTTACGTGATAAATAATTTGCCTTGAACAACTTCAAGTTCGCTCAGTTCAAGTGAGTCTGAAACAGAAAGGCTTATTGTGGTATTCGGACAATTAGAAAATAGGTAACGCAAACGCTCGAGTAGGTCTCCAATCATAATCAAAGTCATTAAAGAAAAGTAAGTTGTATATTAAATTTACGATCCCTGTAAATATCAAGTATGATCCGTTTTTTGTATTTCTGTTCACCTCAACTTCGTGTTACCCATTACGTAGAAATATTTAATGCGGAAGTCATCTTTCGAGAAGATTCTACACCGGATGAATTTATTGATGTAGTAGTTGGTGGTCGAGTATATCTGGCTTGTCTTTATGTATTTTGGTTTCTTTTATTTAAAAAATTCTGGATTTAGGTGTATAATAAAATTGATCAAATATCACTTCAAGAAGTTGACAGATTAGCAAGACAGCCTCATTCAGTTGTTGTTAGGTTAGTTTAAACCATTTTTAAGAATTGTTGCGTATGCATGAGTTAATACTTTGTATAATTTTTCTTCAGAGTTTCTCTGCTATCTTTTAATGGGGCAGCTTGATGTGTTTGAATAGTATATTTGAGCTCATACTGTTCCAGTTGGTTTGCGGAATTAACTGTAAAGTTACTGTTCATTTCACTTGGTGTTGTTTTACTTGTATTTTCCCACTGTTATTTAGGACTGCAACTGATCAGTCTCGTATTGGCGTATGTGCATCCTGTGCGGATTACCTAGATATAGCCTTAAGTCACATGCTTTTCAAGCAAAGATGGATAGTGCAGTCCTATTTAACAATGGGAATGTACGAGGAAAACAACACCAAGTGAATTTAAACTTCACCCCATTGCACAAGCAGGTGGCTATCAGGATTCGTTAGCTAAGTGGATAATGCGATGGCGTTTGAAGCAAACGGCACGGGGTCCGAGTCCCGGAGTGAACATCAACTCTGAGATGCAGGTACATCCACCTGACGAGTCCAAAATAGGACAAAACACGCATCCTGGATTCCACTGCTAGCACTATCCATATTTACTGTTCACTTGTTCTTCACCTTTATATATCAATAAAATGTCCTGTCTGTTATTGTTGATTAACAATCGTGAGTTTGCTGCTTGTTTGTTTGAACTGCATAAAATTTACTAAATACTTATATATGGTTCAAAACATATAACTAATAATAACCTAGGATATTTGAAGTTTCTCACCTAGCTCATGTGAGTTGTTAGTTTCTTAGTTTAGTCACTTTAAGAACTTGCTTCACCTCACATCTACCCCAACTGTCATCACATGCTAACATATATGTTGAGCATGTATGCTTCTAACCACTTCAGTTTTCACAATTTCAGTTTCATAGATAAAAATACTCATCCAGAAGGTCTGCTTGATGTTCTACCGCTCATTAAGCAGTACTTTGATTTTGCCTACCTCCGCTAAACATATATCATAAGAGTTTAACACTATATATAAATATATATATATATATATATAATAAAACAGTTGTGTTCATGCATGTGTACAATGTATTTCTGTTTCCAAATTCATTACTACATTACTTTCTTTGTTTACCCAGTTGCAATCTAAAGCTGAATTTGGATTACTTGCTCGAAAAACTTTGGGACTATTTAAATTTAATTCAAGTATTCACTAAAAAACGTGGACGTAAGAATTAATTGATTTCTGACTTCACTTAATTCAATTTATTAGAAAAACCAGATCTTGATGAAGGAATTATTTTACGAAACGGTTCAACAGTTGAGCACATTGTAAGTTTCATTGTATTTTTTCCTAATAAAACTGGTGAAGTTACTTTTCGAGTCTTTCGATATGCTCCAGGGATCGTCGTGATAAATGTTTGTTGAATGTTATATCTGATAAATCACCAAACTTTGACAGTTTTTTCGACTCATTGGAACTGTCTAGCATTGAAATGTCTAATTTTGGTTATAATGCAACGACTTACACTTAAAAGTATGACCAAATATTGTCGGTCCCAATCATCCACTACATTTTTCTGACAAATCAAACCAACTCTTTCAAATACCTACATTCCAATAAGTGTATAAGCTTATTAATTGTAGTGAATACCATAGGAGGTAACAGTTCATGAGTCTTGTTCACTTCATTTATTCTGTAAGTCTCATCATCCCTGAAGAATTGTATGCTAATGGAATACATATATAGATGAAATAACTTGCGTATCTTGTTAAGGGTTCCCATATCTGGAAGCTTGTATGGTGATCAGTTGTTCTCACTGTATTACTCAAAGTCTGCAAAACATAAACGTGAGGTTAGGACACATATGTAGGTTACAAGTGTTTAGTAATAGATGCCTTGAAAGTTTGTTGACATATGGTTGCATTAAAGAGTAAGTATAAGTATTGTCATAGTTAGACTCAGGACACAGTAGCAAATGGTAGTTTAATTGTTGAAACCATAATCTCTCATGTCATTAGATGACTGTTTCATTTTTTATACATATCCGGTCACTGCACAATTCTAACCGGTGTATAAATAATTTTAAAGGCCTGTTTATAAAGTCACTGACCTTTGGTTTCAGTTGAGTTAGGAAATGTAGATTTCTTAGTTAGGGTCCATCTAAAAGTCGTCATTTATATTTGAAGACGCTTACTGACGTATATTGAAATTAGGCACAATAATCTTTAACCTCTGAACTTACCACTGTGCGTAAATTTTCATTCTTCTATCTCAGTCTCTTTTGAACTAGATTTTTGATACTTAGTTTTCCAACGCACTTAATATAATTAGTTCCTCTCTTTTAGTTTTCATTTTATAAATTCCCTTTATCACTGTTTTGTTTTGAAGTGTAGTCACATGAACTAAACCACATTTCTCCCAAACCCTCCACACTCTAACGGGTTAATGGGACAAATAATAATATGCATTAAACCTTCAGTCATATTTTGTTGCCGAATGAGTTCAATTTTAATTGTTTTCATAAGCAGTTCATCATAAATTGTTCTTCATCCTACGATCTTTTTCTTCTCCTTTTCATCTAGTGCCATTCAATTCACAGATCTTTAGCATCACAGTGTAAATGTGCTCTTGTGTGGGTAAGAATAGTCGAAATTCTAGTGTTTACTTTGTTATTTATTGAGTAGATAACATCACATATTTTATTTGTCATAAAAAACCAATTCTTTATAGGTCATTTGTTCTCAATGGTATATAATAGCCGAAATTCAAGAAGCTTAAATTGTCTTTAAGTGTTGGAAAATGTTTGTAGCTCAACCTGTAAAAATCTGTTTCTGTCAAATAAAATAACATGAACTCTCCTGAAGAGTTTCACTCCAAACACGTAAAACCGATGATAATGAAAACAAAATACATGAATAAAATAATTATCCAAAATCTAAGGAAAGACTTAATGCATCACTATGCGTGGTAATTTGTTGACTACATCTAGAGACTAAATGTAGATTTAACTCTTCGACGAACTGGACAAATTTGTAAGCAAAGAAAACTAAAGTCAATATGAAAAAGGCTTATATAAAAAAGTACATCACTCCGTTAAACTAATTTTTCCCTCTTTTTTTTTTAAGGGGACAAGTGTTAAATTCAGTCCACAACATGTTGGACTGAATCACGTCTTACATCATCACGATGTTGTGCAAATTGTAAAGAAATAATGATTCAGTGGATTAATATTTCAGTATGTTATTGCAAATTGAATTCTCCATGTCTTTCTTTATTGATGAATATATTGAATTTTTGGATGCTATGTAGTTTTACTGTTATCATAAGAGGGGGACACTTTGGATAGACTACATTGATTTATTTCTGTATTGAATAAATCTTACTAGTTACATTGTAGTTCATAAATTCGAATATCCCTCTGTTTATAATCGTTTAAGCTGTGCACAACCTATAAGTTGTAAGTTGCATTGTTTTTTCCTTCAATGTCTATACATAAAAAGAAAACTAATCCATAACTTTAAATCAAGCTAGATTATAAGGACTAATACTCTAACCTTAAATAATACTCGGTAAACTACCTTTTACAGAACATTTATTCACATATATTTTGCTTCTAAAATAGGTCTAAATTCTGTTATTCTCAACATGTTATTTAGTGATACTTCTTTGATTATTTATTTGAAAGTTGTCTAGCTGACATCACTATAATATATCACGTATTCCAGTTGGTGTGTATTTGGTGTTTGTTAGGTTACTCAGTTTGTATGGCATAAGCTACCAAATTAATGTATAAATTCAACGGCAACTTACTATACTTGCAATAACTCGAATCATCAAATGAGACTTGATTTATCCTTCACATCTGGTCAACCTCTCGATCTTAATCGCTGTGGTTATTAGCCGAATTAGCAGCAGTTTTTCGGAAACTGCAAATATAAACCATGAGAAAAAAACAGGTGTGTCTTGCTTTCAGTGGAATGATATTTCATAGTATCTGATCGGTTTATTCTTCCTATGAGTGGTGAGTCACAGTCCAACTGATGTTGTTTTTGCATAATTTGAAGCACATATATCTAGTGTTTAACTTAGTTTTAGATTACAAAATGATGATGATTAATCAAGTCATAGTACTGAGTTCAAATCAATTTCTCCATATTCCCCTATGCGTTTATATTTAGTTCAAACTCTGTATGATGGCCTGTTTTTATAGGCCTAGTTAAGTACTTTCATGTTCGTTCGTAGAAAACTAATTCTATTTGGCGACGTACTACTTTAGTGTCAACGAGTAAATTCCACTCTCACACTAAAGATATTTCTAGCTGACCATAGGTAGTTGACTTGATAGAGTATTGTGATTTTTTGTTATAAACTGGCGTGGCATACTAGTTTAATCTAAAACTGTTCGAATTCGGCCGTATAGGAATTTTTGTTTGTCTAATATTATATATGGGATTATATAGTATTTACCGCTGTCATGTTCATTACAACTTACCAGTTACATAAACTTAGTCTCAATGCTCGAATATCAACCTGTTAGTCTACTAACAGACTATTAATTGTGTGATACGTCAAAAGGATTGTCACTTTCGTGAAGTTACTGGCATTGTTCAGTCTTGCGTTTTGTTGCCAACCTATTTGTGGCGACCCAATGAATTATCTGATAAATTTTGAACCATTAGCTAGGTTGACTACGAAACCATTACGTCAAGCCGCCAAGTATCACTGCCCGGACTGAATAACTCCTGGGTCACGCTACTATTGTCCATTACTTTGATAAAATATCACATCTTGATATTAATAAAAAGATTAAAGTCCAGATAGCGGCTGGTCGATTGAAGTAGTCTGAGGAAGCTCGACAGATGTTTTTAGTATGGTGGTTAAGATCCGACTAGATAATAGGGATACAAATACTAAACCTACAAATCCACTAAAGTATACACGAGTGATCAAACTGGTTATGAGTCAACGGACTTTCGCCTTTACGACCAAACAGACAGGTTTATGGTAACTTAATACAACTAATGTGTGTAGGTTCTTGTTATAATGGTTGGTTTTCCAACGTTTACATGTATGGGACGTTAATTTACCTTAAACGAATATCTACACTAGATCCCCTCCCAGTGTCTATTCTACAGGATTTCAACAAAACTCAGATCAAGAACATGGGATTAACCTGACCACAACGTAAATATATTTCCACAACAAAACCCGACACGATCCAACAACAATGAACAATCATTAATAATTGTTATAAGGATAGGAGAATATATAACTCACCTGACACCTGTCAAACTATCTACATGTCTGACCAAGCAGACAGTCAACCATCCTCGCCCACACATCACCTCCCCCGCGAAGTTTGTTCGTATGACTTCACTTCAGGGTCTATTTCAGAAAATCTCGTTCCCTTGATGATCTTCAGCTGGCTTCTGATTTCAACTCATTTCACCTTGTGGTGGTAGTGGGATATTAAGTGTATCACGTAATACTTCCATTGGTAAAAGTTTGGGTTTAGATGACTCAAACATTTCTTCCATTTCGCAGTTGATTGATGTGTCTGATAATTAGTGTATTTTCGACCATTACTTCATGTAATACCGTCCCACGTCTTTTTATAACATATCCAAATATCCATTTTGACTTGTCAGATCGGAAATCACGTGCACAGACTAAGTCACTTGCTTTCAATCCTCGAGTCTTCCGGCATTTCCCTTTCTTATTTTTTTGCAATCCACTTATTTTGCCTTTCGGTTTCAAAACATCGAAAACTGTCCTAATTGGTCGGCCAAATATTATTTCGGATGGCGAATTAATCACATTACTGACAGTGCTCAACGCCGTTCCCATAAACCAAATTTATCTATCCAACCAATACCTAATAAGTTGGTGTGACAATTCCGAGATACCTAGTACTTTCCGGTCATAGTCTTGTCACCCAACGAGAGAGGTAACTGCATTTCTACGAGAAGAGTAATGTTGGTTTATGTCGCACTCGTAGCGTTATGTAGGTTAATATTGAGGTCGACCAAGTTTTATCCAAGTCTCACTAGAATTCAACGTTATGTCAGATGTCGTATCAATTTTCAGCTTAACCGGTTTACCATTGGGAAAGATAGTTTCGTACTTCCTTTTAGGTGAAAATTGAACGCTTTGTGGCCAGAACAACATCTGAATTGTGTGGTATCTCTGTAGTGACTTACTTTTGTCAACAGAACGCGATTGGTGTAATGGAAACAATTATTATTATAACCAATTGTACCAGTGATTGTTTAACTGTACCAAAGACATCCTTTCTTCCGTTGACTGTGACCTTGTTCGAATTCGGTTACGCTCAGTTGCCCCACTTGTAATCTGACACGATCTCGGTATTCTTTCGATAATACTAGGTTGCCAGCAAATACATCTCGACTACAGCCATCAACTGCCTTCTGATATTTGACCTACGGGAGATCTTATCAGTTAACTGGCACGTAGTCTTCTTGTAGTGGTGATCATAGTCAACCGCGACTCGACGCCATACTACATCTCTTTTGACCTCTGCGTCTTATTTCCTTTACGAAACACTTGCTGACGGTCGGCAGTCTTTTGTCTACTTTTACAACATACTTGAGCATGACCATATTTGCCACATCAGAAGAAAACTTTTAAAAAATAGCAGACATTACCAGAATGACGCTTACCGCGTCTACAACAACACGTTTTGGGATTCATTTGAAACTCTTTAAGAGTACGGATCCCTATTTCCGTTAAAGGGTTTCCGAAAATATTAACTTCCACGTGTTCAGTGTTCCTTTTTACTAGACTTGTGTCACGCTTCAAACCAACCATTCTTCAGGCACTGATTGCAGACTGATACTAGGATCTTGTTCGATTCTCACCAAAATCCGTGTTCTGATATCTGCATCTACTGCAGACTGTAACTCATAGACAAAGATAAGGTATTTAAACTGATCTGAGGACATTTCCTGTAAATAAAATCGGTCATATTCCCTATCCATGATGCTTGCACACGTCACATAGTCGTCCTGTGTTTATTTGCGAGCTCGAGACATTGGTGTCTAGTGTGAAAAACTGATAATCGTTCACCTAATATACGTGTGAAGCACTCTCCCGTTTCTCTGAAGGTTATGTCTGCTGTCTTCTTTAGGAGAATAAAATTGCAGAACTTTTCATGTTCAGATACTCCGAGCTTCCTTAATAATAATCTCAGTCTCGAACCTTCGTCCCACTCTCTTTACAACCAATAATAAAAAAATCCTCGCGGCGCTTAAACCATGCATCAAAAGTAATCTCACATTTCGGATCAAATCTAAATTTATTTATTGAATTCGCAATAGAATCCGGAGTCATAGTGGAATTAGATACATTGTCTCTTGGGGATATTTCAAAAATTGATGTCTTCGTGGACTGATGCAACCTTTCAGTTTGGCTAGCCCTAGCCCTCTTCCAATCTACTGAACTAGCAAGCATTGCTCATCGAGGTAGACGATTGTTAAGTATACGTAATACGTTTCTCAATCATCTCAGTTGATAAAGACTCAATACATTTGTCACATACCCTATGCCTAACCTTAATATTGCTCACTTGGCCATTCCAAGAAACTGAGACAAAGTTTCAAAGACCTATAATTGGGGACCTTCAGCCTACCCATTTCTATTACTTTCATAGACCACGTTTCACACCTATAAGGCAGGGCAGAGCGGACTGTTGCACAGTATGCAAGCCTGATAATGAAAAGACAAACCTCTTGTCTACGTAAAAAGTGGAGCCAGTTGTCAATTATCAACTATCAAACATGGGTATATAATATTGTATTCAGTATATTCGTTGTCTGAAATAAATTAGATTTAACTGTTAATGTTTTCGTGGGTTCATTTCTCTCCAGTTGTCTGTGTTTTATTGTTATGTCATGCTGATATAAATCGTGTTATTTACTTGAACTATCTAGCAAAAGAAGACTGGTGGATTAAAAATCACATCAATGGTTCCCTTAACAAAGATAAACGAGAAAATGACTCAAATGATACTACAGGAATATAGTATCCTTTTTAGTCAATATTCCCACTTTTTTACTTCTTTTGATTTCATTATATAACCGCTAATATATAAAATTGTATTGTTGAATAGTTTTAATTAGGAACAAGTTGTATTGTCCATCCCCTTCACATCCATGTGTTTTTCTGGTCGTTTGCAACGTGACACTATTTGGTCTGTAAAATAAATTCATTAACTGCGAGAACATCGCTCCTTTTTTTATGAAAAATTTGAATCACCTGAGTAACTCCCAAATAAATTAGAATTCTGTTTGGCAACATTGTCAGGTTAAGACACTCTTAGCTTTGTACTTCAATTTAGAATATCTATAATATCCATTAGCTCATCGTATATAGATCTGTCATGAGGACTTTACGTGATAAATAATTTGCCTTGAACAACTTCAAGTTCGCTCAGTTCAAGTGAGTCTGAAACAGAAAGGCTTATTGTGGTATTCGGACAATTAGAAAATAGGTAACGCAAACGCTCGAGTAGGTCTCCAATCATAATCAAAGTCATTAAAGAAAAGTAAGTTGTATATTAAATTTACGATCCCCGTAAATATCAAGTATGAGTTCTTCAGTCTTCCTCTTTTCTGCCTCCCTTCACGACTCCAAGTTAGCGCTTGCCTCGTAGTGCAGTTTGATTATTTCCTCAATGTATGTCCTATCAATTTCCGTCGTCGTTTTCTAATTTCCTCTTTAGCTGGACGTTGGTTTGTTCTCTCCCACAGAAGGCTGTTGCTGATGGTATCCGTCGAATTGATGTTGAGAATCTTGCGTATACAGCTATTGATATGTACTTGTACCCTCATGATGGTGATTGTTGTAGTTTTTCAGGTTTCAGCTCCGTACAGTAGAACTGCCTTGAAGATTCTGACTTTGATATTCGTTGAAGGTTGTTTTGAGTTCATTATGTTCTTTATTTGTAGGAATGGGGCCCTCGCTTTGTCAATCCTCGCTTTTACATCTGCATCTGAACCTCTTTGTTTATCGATAATGCTTCCCAGGTATGTGTAGGATTCCACATATTCCAGAGTTTCGCCATCAAGAGTGATTTGATTGCCGTTCTCCGTGTTGTGTTTGAGGACCTTGGTTTTCCCTTTGTGTATGTTGAGGCCTACTGATGCAGAGACTGCTGCTATGCTGGCTGTCTTTGTCTGCATTTGTTCGTGTGTATTGGATCGGAGCGCTAGGTCATCTGCGAAGTCCAAGTCGTCTAATTGGTTCTGAGCTGTCCATCGTATGCCGTAGTTTCTCTCAGATGTCGAGGTCTTCATAATCCAGTCGACCACCAGAAGAAACAGGAAGGGAGAGAGTAGACAGCACTGTCTGACTTTGGTCCTTACATGGAATGCGTCTGTCAGCTGTCCTCCATGCACTACTTTGCACTGTAGTCCGTCGTATGAGTTCCGGATAATGTTGACAATCTTCTCAGGAACTCCGTAGTGTCGAAGAAGTTTCCATAACGTCCTCCTATCTACACTGTCAAATGCCTTCTCATAATCAATGAAGTTGATGTAGAGTGACGAGTTCCACTCAATTGATTGTTCGACGATGATCCGTAGTGTCGCAATCTGGTCTGTGCACGACCGGTCCTTACGGAATCCAGCTTGTTGATCTCGAAGTTGAGCGTCAACTGAGTCTTTCATCCTGTTCAGTAACACTCTGTTGAAGACTTTACCCGGTATTGACAGTAGTGTAATGCCTCTGTAGTTTTCACACTTGCTCAGGTCTCCTTTCTTTGGAATCTTGATGAGGTGTCCTTCTTTCCAATCCATCGGCACTTGTTCCTCCTCCCAAATCTTCTTGAATAGAAGATGAAGCATGCTTGTAGTTACTTCGATGTCTGACTTCAACGCTTCAGCTGGTATATTGTCAGGTCCTGCTGCTTTCCCGCTCTTGATTTGTCTGATAGCCATTCTGATTTCTTCTGTCGTTGGTGGATTGACATTTATAGGACGATCTGTGTGTGCTGCTTCGATGTCCGGTGGATTCATTGGAGCCGGTCTGTTCAGGAGTTCCTCGAAGTACTCTGCCCATCTGTTGCGCTGTTGTTGAATCTCAGTGATTGGTCTTCCTTCTTTGTCTTTGACTGGTCTCTCTGGTTTACTGTATTTCCCTGCAAGCTTCTTCGTCGTATCGTAAAGCTGTCTCATATTTCCTTCTCTTGCAGCTTTTTCCGCCGTCGTTGCTAGTTCTTCCACGTATTTCTGCTTGTCGGCTCTAATGCTCTTCTTCCCTTGCTTGTTTGCTTCTATGTACTCTGCTTGTGCTTGGACTATCTCTTCTCGTGTTCGACTATTGTTTATTTCTGTCTTCATGTTCTTCCTTTCTTTGATTCTGTCCAGTGTTTCTATAGAGATCCATTCCTTGTGATGATGCTTCTTGGGGCCCAGAACCTCTTGACACGTTGAAGTTAATGCTTCTTTGATACCTTTCCAGTTGTCCTCCATAGTAGTTTCTTCTTCCTTCAGTAGATCTTGTAGGGCTTGGAACCTGTTGTTGAGAGCTATCTTGAATTCATTGAGTTTGTCAGTATCTCGAAGGAAGGCTGTATTGAACCTTTGTGGTGCTGTTTGTCCAGTTGTCCAGTTCTTCTTTAGCTTCAGTTTCAATTTGGCCACAACTAGGTGATGATCTGAAGCTATATCCGCTCCTCTCCTGGTTTTCACATCTTCCATTGTCCTTCGGAACTTTTTATTGATGCAAATATGATCTATCTGATTCTCTGTGGTGTGGTCCGGTGAGATCCATGTAGCTTTGTGTATACGTTTGTGTAGAAATATTGTGTCGCCTATGACCAATTTGTTGAATGCATACAGATTTGCAAATCATAATAATGATATATTTCTGCATGAGCAGGTACATGCCATTTTTACAGGTATGATCTACAAATTACATTATTTGTTGAAGCATATCATGCTTCCCAACTTATTATGTTTATAGTTGTTATAAAGTAGACTCGTAGAGCGTTTGCTATAAACCATGACCTTGAGTTGACGAACACGTCAAGTTTGTTCCAGGCGTCAGAAGTTTCATAGCTGTGTCTTCAGAACAAGATTCCGAAGAAGAAACAAAAAAGAGAAACAACAGAGTTGGATGTTCAGGTAATAATGAGGTTCATTCAAGGAAATTTTACGACTAGAGACAGCTATCGACGTTGAGAAAAGTGTGCCACTCCCCATTAGGTCTGAGTATATAGATGGTCTCAGAATAGTGGGATTATCGCCCTCAACATTTGGAGACCCCAAAGAAGCACTGTTGAGGGGGAGAGAGATAAAAAAGGATGAGATGGTGTATTTGACGAATTAGGAGAGATTAAGGAGTTGTATAGGGTGGCTTGATATAGATAGTTTCTAGTGTCAGTAGGTGGGTTCCCAAGTAGGCCAACGTTATGGCTTCCTTGTGTGCGGTGGGAAATTTTAGTCCTATTATGGGTAGTTCGGGGGTAGTATGTTCCTGGTAAGGGATGGAGGATTGCCTGTTATTGTTGCCAGGAGAGGTGTTTCTGCTGTGTGTAGTTGTGTGCTGGCTCATGGAGCTCGTAAGGTTCACACTATATGACTTACGGGTATCAGATATAGGTATGGTTTTTTCGAGTGTCGTTTCACGTTAGGATGAGTGGGTACTGCCAGTTCACTATGTTTATTGTAGGGCATACTACTGCTATGAAAAGGTGCATGTTTTGGGCTATGGGTGTTGCAGTACTGGTGGGTTTTTACAGAGAGTTTAGTATTATTTCGTACTGTGGTGTCTGAGCATCTGTAGCTGTTAGCGCAATTCCTGGGAGGATTATTTTTAGGCTTCATATCGAGGCAATATTGGGGCACTATGGAGGCATAAATGGATTGGCATTTTGTGGTAGTTGGGTGTTTGGGCTGAAGATGAGTGATTGCAGCTGCTTTATGTGCAGTCTTGTTCCTAGGACTAATAGCAGTCCTATCATGGATGATTCTAATCTTTTTAAGTGTTGGAATTTACCTCAGTAATGACTGACTATTGAGAAGGTGATTAGCTTCAGCGGTACTATCAAACTGAAATAGAATAGGACAGGAGGCTTTAGTGTGTGTTTTACGTAATCTTGTTGTTACACACCAAGATTGCGACAATCCACATTCTTGTAGTAGAGTATTTCTAACAATCTTTACATTCGCACTATCAATGACATTCTTCATACACTGAAGTCCTTCTGTCGTGGACCAGACAATATATTAATCCAAAAGGTAATGATAGAGCTATTAATAACAAATAGCAATATTTATATATATAAATTAAATGTCATAATCACAATAGAAATAAGGAACGTTACTTCGTTCACCAGGAGAGGGCGTGTTCCAAATTGATCTGGTGTTAAATATCCACAATTATAGATGGTTAGTAATTCCAGTAAGTGTGATGGATTCCCCAATGGTATGATCCAGTAGTAAATATGGTATATCCCAATTATCGTCTGTAAAGGTAAATTGGTACTTGATTCAGACTTCAGTTAACACAAATGCGAATGAATGTAGAACGAGAGGTATGTGTGTAGTAGTGTATTTTGGAAACGACCACAAGAAGTGTCACGCTATGTTAGTATTACAACGGAAAAAGTGATCAAGGTCATTCACTAAAACAACAGGTCCAATGATCTAATAATAAATGTACATACAGTGAAAGATTGACAAAATGGATACAAATAATATTATTTACAAAATAAGTTTGACAGACCTATCTCCATACTTCTAACACTTCAGTGTTTTTTAAAATTTCGAGATCGGTATTTTCTGGAACATTGATTAAATATTTGTACGGTAATAAGTCTTGGATATTTTGGGTGAGGCTAAGTTTTGTTTGGCTGCTTTTAGATCTACTAGTGGTGAGATTAATGGAATGTATATCTAAGTTTTCAAAACCGATATGGTTACACACAGACCTGTTGCAGATGTCTACCGGATGGTCACCTTGTGCATACTTAGTTGGGGGATGGGGTATATATCTGAGTGAGTAGTTAAGATCTACATCATCGGGCTGGCTATTGTAGGCAGGCTTACATGTACTCCGTGGACCGCTACTCAGGATGGCCAATTGTAACATAGTTGTGTGTTTGGAGTCAGCCTCACTGTCTAAATACTACTCAAAACATCTGATGCTATTGTTTGGACTGACAAATGATATCGACTCTAACGGCATGTGACTGCTCTTATTTATATCTACAAGCGAGATACAAGGTAGTGATATGTCATGCCCAAGTAAACGGTGCACGTTTAGTGTAGCTGAAGGAAGATCAGAGCATGACGAAAACTGATCAGTGTGTTTAAAAGTTTTCACAGTATTCGCTTTAGTGACTGATTTAGATCATTCGCAAGCGCTATAGGATTCAGGAGAGATTATATGTTTTTTAGATGGCCTGGAAATTATTGTAAGTAATGTAAATATGGAGTTTAATTAGGTGGACAGCGACAATTATAATTTCACTTGATAGACGTGTAAAGTTTAATGGTAGGATCAGATCCAGTATTAGTTAAGAGCAAATATATTAACGTTAATTAGTGAAAACAAAAATAGAAAGCATGAAAACTAGCAAAATTAATGTATGACGTTGATAAAACCCTATCAGTGACGTGTTATTTATAGCTAATAAATGTTAAATTAAAGGGAAGAACTAATAGGAAAATAAAATAATACCACGTGAAAAAAATTACAACCTATCCCGTTTTCGTTTCTCTCTCCCAGTCCATGTAGTTCCATGATATCTTCATATCCGGTGTTGTCTATTCCGACTCTGGCGTTTAGATCTTCCATGAGATTGGTCAGGTCCTTTTTCGGGCACTTCTCTATGATTGATTCCAGCTTCTCAAAAAATTGATCATTCATGGTGTCGTTGCTATCATTTTTGGGTGCATAACATAAAATACATACCGGCCATATATACCTATATTGGTCCATGTCTCAAAAAATGCTAATAATATAAAGGGATTTAGATATAAAAGGTAGTGGTCATGAGAACTTCAGCAGCTCAGAAATGGCAGGGATCCCCACTGACTATTCTTCCAATCAACCAAGCCATTGATCAGATTCCTGAGCATTTATCTGATATCTGCCACTAATTAGAATCAAAATGATATATCGGTACCGTCGCAAATAGTATAAGAATGTTAAAATTCTGTCGTTCTGTAACTCATCTGTTCCTAAGTGATACCAATGAACTGTCCAATTCACCGTGCCTACAGCAAGCGAGTGGATGAACTTCTTAGGTCTGATGATATTAAAGATCAGGAACAAGGTATTAACAAGAATGAATAAGAGAGAAGATGTCAGTCCGTTTACACTGTTTTATTACAAATAAAATGTTGTTTTCAATGTGTCTCGTTTTAACATGCTCCAGCCAATTTTCGATTTAACAAGGTCGCTCGTCTGATGATTAGGTTTACCCATTTGTGGTGGGGTTACAAGGTGATTTGTTCTATTTGTGATAAAACTTGGTAATGTTCCCACGTCTAATTTGTGCTTTCACATTGGATGTACTGCAGTGAAGATACACTCCAACCCTCTAGTAACTCTATAATTTGCACCTACTATTTGCACTGAATATAATTCACAATCTCCTGAGATACTTCATTAGCCTCACTAGGGTCTGTTGTGTGGAACTTCAGTGTTAACAAGTACACTCATTATAGAAGTGCATTGTTATTCGCTGAAACTTTAATTTCTGGTTGCTAATTGAAGGCTTCTAATCATTTACATCCTTTTTGAGAAATTTTCTGGGCAGTTAGTTTGATTCATTATTAAAAACCTAGATGTGACTTTACAAGCATCCTCGTCGCTTCTCATTCGAGTCATTCACTTTTTAAAAGGCAAGTCGTTTGATTAATCTATTTCTTCAAGCTTCGTCAGCTATTTTTTAAAATTATATCACATCCTATTCCTTGTGAGACGAACTCTGACCGTTTACGAGCATCCGGATTCATTGAGGGACTCATGTGCCATCAACTGATGTGTAAATAATGTCTATTTCGGATACAGAGAGCTCAGTAGTTTATATGAAACATGTTCAAGTGGTGAAATGTACAGCGATGTTTGCTCAATCCCAGTGTAACAGTGAAATGCACACAAATGTCAACAATTGATTTTTGATTACAATAACTCTCCCCAAATCCTATTGGGGAGTCGTGCGTACACATACCTAACGCTCACCATGTTTCTTCGTTCTTAATTCCTACAACTCCGACAATCCCCTTGCGTATTAAGTGCTTGTTTCGTCATTAGTAATTGGTTGTAAAGCTATTGTTTGTTTTATATTACAATTGAATACAACTTTTGACTAAAAGTTGATCGGGGATGTGAAAGAACTTTAACTCGTCAACTTGGCTGTACGCTAGTTCAGTTTTCATACTATGTGAGACTTAAATCTGACTAGGTCCTAAGAGCTGTTAGCAGGACTTGTATACAGCGTCTTCCGTAAGTATCATTATTTTGAGGAATCCTAGTTGGCCCATTCTCAGCCAATCAGCGCTAACAGATAACTGGAGAAGACTCCACCATCTTGTATAAAATTCTAAATACACTAACATTTTTATTTTATTTTATTTTAACACATAAATATCGGTACAAGAAGGCACCAAATACATATGCGCCACACAGATCTCATTTGATATGTGTGAGGGCTGTGATACTGCCCGGGTGCCCAAACCAAAGCAGGTGGTTTTCTTAGGGGGTCACACCCTGAGTCTTTGACTAAAGGTCTAGTCCACAAGGCAGTGGAGCATCGTGAGGAGATGCAGTCCCATGGAAGCCGGTGACCAAAAGTTGGTTCATACGCCATTTGTTCCCGTAGGATACTGGAGCCCATGTGCACCATTGGTTTGGGATCCAGTTAAAGCGCCGGACATTCGCTTTTCGTCCTCTCATTTTTGTAAACAACACCCCCGCCACGAGAAGGCAGTGAGAACATTTTTATTACTGTATTACTATCAGCTTGGTTTACTTGGAGTTCAATTGCGTATATGTCCAAGCCGTGTCATGATTTTCAGGACCAGTCAAGTGAGATAATGTTCAAATTCTATTGCGCAATAAGGGTATCTGGGTCGGATAACGGGAGTCCTAACAGGAACCCAAGTAGGCGATTCAAGATATAACTTACTGTGCATCGATGCGAATGTTTTTTACTACCACTGAAGTTATTGCTTCTATGAATTTGGTGTTCATTTTGCTGTGCTGATGAAATATGGCAACTTCGACCGATGCATGTGTGTGCCTAATCTTACGTTGTAGCTGACTGACTGAGTTTTTTCCCCTGAGTATATGGTCACAAAAGATTTCGATACAGTAGAGTCACAAGTTACAAAGTAATACTTATCCAGCATTTCCTGTTTCATTTCCGTCTGTCTTGTTTCTCTTATTTATATATTGGGTAATTTTTAACCCAAGGATTCAAATTAGAAATGCGAAGAATGGCTTGATAAAAAATAAATTGATATAAGCGTTTAATTAAAAGCACTAAGGAAATCTTTGTTTGCATTGTACGAAATGCTTAATTTTCCTTGAATGCTAACTTCCTCTATTACACTATGAGATCAAAAGTCATCATTCTATTTTATTACGGTTTAGTAGTAGGTCAGCTTGGTTAACACTGATACTACAGGTTCTGTCCATGGTTGTAAGTACTGAAATTGTACATGTGTTCCATTCTTTCTTGTTTAAAGATCACGGAACATTGATTAAACCAAAAGAAATTTTGTTTATTTTGTGCACATTATTTCTTTATATATAGAACTTCACGTCTTTACTCTCATGGAGGTCAAACAAACTAATAAGTTCGTCGTACAAACTTCGGTTGCCTTCTTATCTTCGTACTCAGGAGAATTCCGGTAAAGCATCGCGTCCTGGAGAAAGCAAGAATGATCAAACATCTAATATTCGTAATACTGTTTTAAGTATTTATGAAGATAATATTTATTTTAGCAAAGTTCGAATTGCGGTTCTCATTTTCTCGAAATAAAATACCTGACCCTCCTGGTGGATGGTCTTTTGCTTCTTGGGTTATACTTGGTGCTGTTGGTTTAACATGGGTTGTCTACCACAATTTTTCGATGTATAGAAAGGTCGATTGGAAGGAGTTCACAGATAACTTCCTACAAAAGTAAGGCTTCAACATTTTTCTTCACTTTATTATCTTAGAAACTTGTTAGTTTAGTTGTTCAACCTTTCAAACAGGTAGTGTCCTTAGTTGGTAGGATTCCCTAGCGTTCACATACACACGTGATAATTTTCTCCGCAGAATTGCAACTTCAATGATGATTCTTGTTTCGTCAAGTTCTAGTTTAGCATATTGGTTGTGAAGTTCAATAAGTATTGCAACTCATTGATATTTGGTTAAATTGGTCATACAAATCCTTGTGTATCTTTATATTTATGTAGCACAAAAGACATGATAGTAAGCTTGTATTCAATGTGAACTAATGTCGAACACGAGCTCTTAGTTTACCAATCAGCAAATCAGTTGGTTAACCTTGGTCACTAGTTTGTTTTGGAATGCGAATGATAGTTATTAAGTAATACAACACTCTTCATTGTCTTTGATCCTTTTTGTCTAACTTGTCTACTTGGTTAATGTTAATAGTTTTTTTGCAAACACCAGAAAACTTCAATCCTCAAAGGTCACTTATCCAATGTGAACTATTATTTTGTTAATTTTTAGTGTAAAAATGTATTTAGTATTCAAACCTTATCTGTTCATTTATAATGAATATGACTTAAACCATAGTACACGGGTGTTCTATCCGTGTTTCTTGAGTTGCGAATTCTTCATATGTTTGAACTTTTCACCCTAATACTGTTCTATCTGAAATGTATCTCATCAATATCACCTAAAACATCAGCTACTTGTGATTAAAATACTACCGTAATTTTTCCCGAGATCATAACGTTTACATTAGTACAGCAGTTTTTAAACTATTATTGAGTGTCCGACGGGATTTCGTCACGGATTTAGAAAGTTTGTTTGGCTTTTGCCAACTTGTGGCATAGGCGGGTTGTCAATATTTCAATAAAAGATTACTCGAAGCGTCAGTTCTCTCTGTCCTACTTCATGTGGGTGCAATTGAGGTTAGGAATGTAGGAGACATGCATAGGCTAAATGTTTTTGATCCTAAGTCTTTTTGACGTACTTTACGTATTGACGAGCAACTGACAGGAATGTTGAGGTTAAGCGGAAGACCATCTGCTGCCCACCTCGACGCACGACGTTTACTGGTATAAGGGTAAACTAAAAGAAGGCTAGAGGGAGCCAGACCAAGACATGACATCTGTCCATGTAGTCGTTAACAACTGTACTGGATTATGTTGATAGATACAGACTATCTGGTTGGGATCCATGTGAAAATAGTGATCGGTGTTTGTAGACTTTGGTGGACGTGACTCAGAATCGTTCACAGTGAAATAGACTCACTCTATATTTTCTTAAAATCTTATGCTTTTTTCTATACTTACTATATCCCACTACTACTACGACCACAGGTACAGCTACTGTTAAATTAACTACTCTCAGATTTGTTTTGAGATTTTTTCTATATTGGAAAAATGAACCAATCTATATGTTTCCGGTTCTACATTGCATAGAACTGACTGACGAGTACTTATTTATTTATTTATTTGAACACATGAATATTGGTACAGGGGGGCACCAAATATATATGCGCTACACAAAACAATGATAATTTGAAGAAAAGGAGAAAGAAAAAAATATTTATATATATAAAAAAAGTAAAAAAAAGTTATGGACGTGGGGAATTATAAAAAAGAGAGAGAAAGAGAACAATGATGGGGAAAACGGAAAGGTACAATCAGAAGAGATCTTTCAGTTAAGGAAGAGGCAACCACTTTTTATGAAGAAAGTAAAAGAAGGTTACGGCAGGATCGCCATTGGCTTCTATTCTGAGCCATATCTGATAACGTCTCTAGACACTGCGTTACACCGTCTCTCGGACCCCAACCAGGGAGTCGTGAAGGTCCAACAGAAGCTAGCCCTTTGCAGTTTTCTTTCATACCACGACACCATGTCATACACTGACCACCTCTCCGCTTTTTACAACCAGTCCCAGAGTCGGCAAATAATGCACGACGAGGAATTATCTGGGACGACATTCGTAGAACATGTCCAAGCCACCGAAGTCGGTGTTTCAAGATGGTGACACCAATGGAATTATCGTCTCTGTGCCCGAACACACGAAGTCGAACCTCTGCATTACTAACATGGTGTTGCCACTGGATGTCAGCAATCCTTCGGAGACAGCGATGATCGAACACAGAGAGTCGTCTAACATCCTCAACTCGGAGAGGCCAGGTTTCACAAGCATAGAGCAAAACTGCTCTCACCGTCGCGTTGTAGATCCGACCTTTTACAGCCAGACTAACATCACGAAGGCGCCAAAGATGGCCCAGATTGTCATGAGCCGCTCTGGCTTTCACTATACGTGCATTGATCTCATCACTCACACCACCACCAGCACTTATGCAGCTACCTAGATACACGAACTTCTCGACTACTTCAATGTGCTCACCATCCAGAGTGAGTACAGGATTAGAATCCTGCCAGTCTTGTAGAAGTACTTTGCACTTCGAAGGTGCAAAGCACATACCATACCTACGGACACTGATTGCCAACTGATTAAGTGCGGATTGCATAGCTTGGGCATTCTCGCACAGTAAGACAATATCATCCGCATACTCAAGGTCGAGAAGTCTTTCTCCAGGCAACAGATCCACACCACCATTACTTACATCCGCCAGAGCTGTTTCCAGAATGTCATCGATGGCAAAGTTGAAGAGGAATAGTGAGATTGGGCAACCCTGCCTAACTCCACTGCTTGAATGGAATAGTGGAGAAAGGTGGTTGTATGCCCTCATTCTGCCTAAGGTGTTTGTGTATAAAGCTTTTAGGATGTTAATAAACTTCTCAGACACACCCTTCTTCAATAGACAATCCCAGAGAACAGTCCTGTCCAACGAATCGAAGGCGGCCCTGATATCAAGAAACACTACGATTGTTGGCCTTTGATAAGTATGGCGGTGTTCTAACACTTGGCGGAGGGTGAAGATATGATCAATACATCCTCGACCAGAACGAAACCCAGCCTGCTCCTCGCGAGTCAATCGTTCTCGGGTTCTGAACAACCTACGAAGTATGACGGAAGCCAATAGCTTGGACGCAATCGGAAGTAGACTTATCCCTCGATAGTTGTTACAGAAACGACGTAAACCCTTTTTAAAGATAGGGACAACTATCGACTTATTCCATGACGTTGGTACGCTCTCTAGTTCTCAGACCTTTGTAAACACAACGTCAGTCCCTTAGTCAGAAAGTCACCACCATCTTTAAAAAGAGCCGGAGGTAAGTTATTTGGGCCCGGTGATTTGTAACGTTTCCAGAGTTGGAGTTCCTTGCGGACTTCCGCCTCATTTGGTGGATCAGTCGTCACCGGCTATGGAGGGCAGGACAGTCTGACCGATGTTGCCGGAGCAGCAGGCCAGTTGAACTGCCCTTCAAAGAATTCTGCCCATCGTCCAAGACGTCGATGGATGTTAGTGATTGGCGTTCCGTCATCCTCGCAGATTGTTTCGCTCACACCAGACTTCTTGCTGCCAGTGGCTCGGATGAGTTGGAAGAGCTTCCGGAAGTTACCAGATGCAGCTGCTGCTTCCAGCTCATTAGCCCGCGCCGACCACGAGGCTTCACGGTCCCCACGCAAGCTTTGCTCGATTTCATTACGTAACATCCTTCGTCTGTGGTCGAACTCACGGTCACCCGGAGTAGACCGACGGGCTTCAATGAGCTCTAAGGAACCAGAAGAAATTCAGTGCTTGTAAGCGAACTTGTAGTACTTCACCAGAGTCTTGAATACGGGTCTCGGATAGACAACACACATCAATATTAAGACTTTCCAAAGACATAGCCAGCCCTATCTGTTGTCCAACCTGCATAAGTGTGCGAAGGTTGAAAGCAGCCAGTTTAAATGGTTCACGTGGTTTCAGAAAAACCGCTCCAGTACTCGTATTCGGTGGTAACATACAATTTTCAACCAGGCAGTGACTCGAGAACGCTTAGATAAAGCTGAATTTTCACCTTAGGCGAGCTGCTGTCTAGGTCGAAACGGATACATAAAGTAGGAATAAGAGAGGGTGAATAAATGACGTGGTAAAATAATAATAATAATACGAGTCATTTCAATGTTAATCAGAGAGAAGGGAATATTTTCCATAAGCCAATAGTTAATCATGATTTTAGTGCGTGGGCTGAGATACTGCCCGGGTGCCCAAACCGAAGCAGGTGGTTTTCTTAGGGGGTCACACCCTGAGTCTTTGACTAAAGGTCTAGTCCACAAGGCAGTGGAGCATCGTGAGGAGATGCAGTCCCATGGAAGCCGGTGACCAGAAGTTGGTTCATACGCCATTTGTTCCCGTAGGATACTGGAGCCCATGTGCACCATTGGTTTGGGATCCAGTTAAAGCGCCGGACATTCGCTTTTCGTCCTCTCATTTTCGTAAACAACACCCCCGCTACAAGAAGGCAGTGAGTAGGACTTCCCTGGCAGAGGCTGTATACGCGTGGCCGTGTGAGAGTATTTCGAGAGGGAGGGCGAACCCTCCCCGCTCTCGGCCATACCAGGGCATTTGGGGGCGAGTGTAAACTGGTACAGCTTTCCACTAAAAAGAAAATACACTGTACAAAATACTGAGATAACATTAGAAAGTGAATAGAAGGAAGTATATTCACAAAGTAAATAAGTATGTAGAATAATTAAGTTAAGAAGAACGATATACAATAGAAGATATAGTTCATTCAATAATGGATTTCCTTATAGTTAAAGGAGTTTCACTCATCTTTGCGAAGAATAAACAAGTAAACTACACATTTAACATCTTTTTTCTATTCTTAGCTGTATCTAATTATTCCTAGATCCTGCGTCATTTCGTCTCCAGAACCCCAACCAACGACAAATATCACTCTTACCCAGCTTTCTTTTATCCCTAGCACCATATTAGTAATTGACCTTTCTCCTTATTTCAACCAGTCCTAGTGAATGTAAATGAAACACAATTTGGAACCGCTGGATGACTTCTGTGAAATATGTCCAAACCGACTAAACCATCATTACTACACCCCAATACAGATTGTCGAGCCTCTTCACTACTAACATGGTGTTACCACTAAATGTTAGCAATCATTCAAAGATATCAAATCTTCGGATTATTAAAAAAAACCTTACAATTCGTATAACTTTTCATTTTGATGACTTGAATGTAGCACTCATAATTTGTAACATATTCAGTCGAATTACTTTGAATTAATGATGAGTCTGGGTTAAAATTCTAATGTGAAACTGCTTATGTTTGATAAACAGACTGAAAAATTTATTTGTATAATATGTATGTGCATCTCATTTTATATCAGTATATTTTCGTAGGGGTGCTGTCCATCACTTAGAGGTTGTGAACAAATCTTGGGTTAGAGTCCATCTTCAACCAGGCGCAGATTTCGAGTCGTATGAATCCATTGATCCCAGCAAGAAAATTTATTGGTTTGAAATCGGTTCAGTCGACACTTTTGAAAGAAGTCTACGTGATATGGAGGCTCATATGGGTATAGATCCTATGCATAGGACGTTTATAACCTATAGCAGTCGTCTAAAGCTGTAAGTATCATTGGTTTATTATCATTAATTAACTTTTTGAAAATTAATTTAAAAGGCACAGATTTGTGTACCTAACTCCAAGTCACACTTGAAGTCCGAGGACTCTGTAATTATCAAAATTGAAGTAGGTAGATTGGCGTACAAACTTGTAACTTAATGGCTAAAAGTTAAATTTTCTAGCCGCTGGCACATCGGAGAGCACTGTAATTAACTTTGATATGAAGTTATTCTACATATTTTTATCAGTTTACAGTGTGGCAACTCGCACTTAGCAATAAATAGAATGATTGTCTGTCAGTAAATCATTTCATACACTTAATGGACTTTGTTGTTACAGAAATAAAATGATACGTCTTGTAGAAGCTACTATTTATCACGATTTATTTCAACGTTTGAACATTATTTATTCTGATCTCATTAATTCTGTCGTTTACATATGTGGCCTTGAAATGTGTGTATGGTTATGTGTCTCTATGGTTACTTGTATCTTTCATGTCTATAAATTTTGATTCGCATTTTAATTAAGTTGAGTAGATACAGTTGAACTCTCCACTTTTCTTTATTCTCTGTTTGCATTAACGAATGTGTGAAATATGTATATTCAAAATCATTTTCATATTTGGCATTTTTTATTCCATTATTTACTAACGCGAATTAAGTCAATAAATATACACAAAGTTAAGTGGGATATACATTTCATTCGCGTCGGTCTCATCTGATCATAATAAAGTCAGTACATTGCGACGGTTTAAAACCTTCCTGTCATTCTGCTTTGACAGCGCATCCAACTAATAATCATTCAGTTAACTAAGAAAAATTTCATACACTTGTCAGTTATTCACTTCCTATTCCAAAGCTTGATGAGGTTTGAATGCTTTGGGGTTCACTACAGTCTCAAGTAAAACCATTCGCCGTCGTTAGTACCTGCACAATACTTGGACAGTTTACAGTAGAAAACTTATTTGTTATTGGTTCAAAATATTTTGCTATCAATATAATATTTTATTAAACATAAATTGCTAAGCGTTCAGCTGGTTTTATTTTTTACTTGAATTAATCATGTACTTTATATCAAATAGTGAAACAACTTTATTCGAATAAGTGGTAACAGTGTGAAATAAATGTATGTTCAATGTCACCAGAATTGTATCCTCCTGAACTGTACATAATCTCTTTAAAACAAATGGATGGATAAATTTTTTTGTGTTACAATCAAAATGTGCGTTTCTGCGAAATGGAATATTCAGTATCCAAATAGTAGTTTTCTCATATTTTGTACATCACTTTCCATTTGTTGATATTGACAAATATGGCTTAACCGAAAGCTCAGTGAATATTTGATCGATTTTGTAGATGTCTCTATGAAAGCCAAATGTTTTTTCTGTAAACCTAGCTTCTTATATTTTCACGATGATGGATTCTGATTTTCTTCATGTAGTATTATGTATATATATCTCAGAAACCAATACTCAGTGGGACTTGGCGATTCTTCTCGGGCTTATTATTCACGAGTATTAGCAGGATTTCGAATCCTATTGTTTTACCTCTCGTGTGTCCATGCTCTTATTCTTTTTTCTCATTTGTAGATCAGATGTTTTATATGGCATTTTCTATATTTCTTTGTTCTTAATGGCTGTATATTCCTTACGGCCTGCATCTGGTGGCGTTGTACGAAAGGTAAGCAGTATTTTTCGTAGCACGAAAATCAGTTAGTAAATGTATTAAGGGATTTAAGTGTGAATGTATATTGGTGTTATGTATATACAACCGATTCCTTCTTTTCCTAGTCAGGACTGGGTTCAGGATTATTCAATTTCGGACAGTCACCTGTGCGTTTAATAGAAAAAGATAAAATTGGTGTACGTTTTAGCGATGTAGCAGGTTGTGAAGAAGCAAAACTTGAAATAATTGAATTTGTTAACTTCCTAAAAAATCCAACAAAATACGAAGCGCTAGGAGCAAAAATTCCTCGTGGTGCCATCCTAAAAGTTAGTTTGCTATGGTTCGATTTACAATCTTATAGTGTGCCATAATTACTATCCGTTTGTTAGTTTATATTCCACTGATTTTCTATTGCACATTCTCACTATTTGTCACTTGTTATCTCTATTTTAGAACCAATTTCACTTTATTATCAATCGGGATTAGTGATGAATGGTGAATGGCTTTTAAATTGTTAAAAATGAATGAATTCTGTGTCAATCGAATAATATGATTTGGCTGAATGATGGCTGTTCTTACGAGTGAATTAATGAAATACTACTGAGGTCATGAACCTTCATTGATTAAGGTGGATAGAATACGTATAACATGATCACCTGCCACCCACCTCAACACACGTTTACTGGTATAAGGGTAAACTAAAAGAAGGCTAGAGGGAGCCAGACCAAGACATGACATCTATCCATGTAGTCATTAGCAACTGTACTGGACCATGTTGATAGATACAGACTATCTGGTTGGGATCCATGTGAAAATAGTGATCGATGTTTGTAGACTTCGGTTTACAGAACTTAGGATCTTTTACAATAGGGAAGATTCATTTACTTATTGTCTTCTTTTAGTTCCTGACTTTTAAAATTAATTTATACATCATATTCAACAAATCTATCTTCGAAATGTATTCCCTGTACTTAAGCTTATTTAATACACTAGTGTTACTACTTTGGTATTCATAGCGACATACTGTTTTGTGACAAATCGGACCAATATACATATATGTGAAGTCTTACTTTGCTTACAACTAAGTGATTGTGCTATTAATTTTTATTCTTCTTAAGACCGTCAGTTATATTGCAACTTATTTGACAACAAGACAATGATAATAATCGTATGTGACTGAATTCGACATGAATGTTTTAGGGTGTTGACTATCGTAGTAAACGGTTCTCTTCGAAATCTTCCTATTCGTGTTGCTATATGGTCCTATCAATTCTTTTGGATAGTTTACTCTCTAGTTGGGTCAATCAATGGAAAATATTTGACCTTTTTTTATTGTAAGTTTTGATTAGTTGGAAATCTGTCTGAACACTTTGTTTAATGATAAACAACCTAATTGTTAACCTTTATTTATTAAACGAAATCTTCCTCTAACTCATGGGTTGTGTCGTTGCTAATATTACACCCATCGAGCTCACTTTTTTTCAAAACTGTATTTCTATTGTCATAAAAGTTGATGTTTATTCCTCACCTTTTGTTTCTCATTTTGTTAACTTATTTTCTAGCTGTATTTATGTGTGACGTGGCAATCTGAGTCAACATACATTTATAACATTTCTTAGGTGTATGATAACCGTTTATGAGAGAACGAGAGCATACTTTCCCGAAATGCATCACTTATTTTTGGATCAATTTGTTCTGTCATAGCAATTAACTACACAGATTCCATCATTTTGACTCGATTTACTTTATTCTTCGCGTTTGTTGTGGATGTTTTTAAATTTTCTCCATAAGTGATAAATTTTTTTGTGTAATTCAGTTCTCTTAGGAGATTGCACTCATTATCAATTTTCTCAGGCCTAACAACAGGCGTTCTCTTAATTTAGGGTCCTCCTGGTACTGGCAAAACACTTTTGGCTAAGGCGACCGCTGGAGAAGCGAATGTTCCATTCCTTTCTGTTTCTGGGAGTGAATTTTTAGAGATGTTTGTTGGTGTAGGACCGAAAAGAGTACGCGATATGTTTGCCTCTGCACGAGACAAAGCTCCCTGTATATTGTTTATTGACGAAATTGACGCTATTGGTGGCAAGCGATCTGGTACATCTTTTGGTCATCAGGAACGGGAAAATACGCTCAATCAACTACTTGTGGAAATGGACGGTATTATTACTCTAAATTGACATTTTGATTTTCTCTGTAACGTTTTTTAATACCAAACTGCTTTTTTACAGCCAACATTTTCTATAAGTTACCGGTAAAATAGTGAAAGCAAACTTGTCTCAAGGATTTATAGATGATTTCGTGGTTGTATGATTACAAGCGTTTACCGGTATGAACACAATTGTCACTGGTTTTCTGCTTATTTTGGATTAGTTTTAGTAATATGCTGAATTAAACAAGAAACATAGTTCTTCTGCATTTATAATTTTCAAAGGTCCATATTAGTGTACTACATACTGTCCATATGGGTCGAAGAAACAGTTAGCGAATAGTTTATTTTTAAGTGTAATACAATAAACAGGACTTCTGAGTGATTTAGGTTAGACCATTAAGTGATCACTGTTTATATTTCTTATTACTTTTAGGAGTGGGTAAACTGAAGGTGAGTATTTATACAAAACGATTTACTTAATGAACTGCTTTGGAGATATTTTAACCAAAAGTAACTTTTTAATGAGTGCATTCTCCAATGAGTTTTACGTTGGATTATGGCTGTGATAAATTAGCTACTTGACTCATTTCGGAATTATTTTTAACTCGAGTAGGTAGTATAACTTTCAAAATGAAAGTTAATTTGATCTAAGGAACTGACAGAAAACCCAAACATTTTAGATCAAATTTATACAAAAATAGACACCGTTAAAGAAAGTCTTGTTGACAGTAGCAACAAAATATATCAAACTTAATGAACAGGAAATCATCGAAGTATTTTTCCAAACTACTTTTTTCACTTGAGATACAGTTTACTGTTTTCAACTAAATTTATACCTGGGCTTTTTTCCCATGTCATCGTTGGTTAATTGCCCGAATGTAGATAATGGCCTGAAATCAATCTCCAACTTATTTCTACAGAAAGTTTCATTTTATCCTTCGATAATTTTTGTTTGGTGGCTTTTCCTTTCTAATGACAATTAACATTGGTATTCATGTTCATTATTTATGGAGATGTGAATATCCAACACAGTTTATTCATATAGAATATGTTGGTTGAACAAAAAGTAGTAGTCATTTTAACCTTTAAATCTAAACGTATTAATAGCAAAACCACACATTTCGCTTTGTAAGTTAGTCATTGACTACACATGTGTACAGTTGTTAAATTCTCCAGATATTGGGTCAAGTTTGTTTGAGACCTTGGCTTTTTATGCAAATGCTTATTTTATTCTCTTTCAAAGCATATTTATGACCAAAGGATACTTTTAGAATTTCTAAACCTCTTATTTACTTTAATTTTTGTCAATTTAATTCAAATGATGAATTGTAACACTTAGATGATACATGGATACATCCATATTGATCATCAATGTAGTGTAATCTTCTCGCTGATTATCATTATAGGTATTTGAAAGAATCCTAATGACTGTTTCATTTCTGCTAGGGTTTACTACTCAAGAAAATGTTGTCGTTCTGGCTGCTACCAATCGTATTGATATTCTAGATCCAGCTCTTCTTAGGCCTGGACGTTTTGATCGTCAAATCTATGTATCATTGCCAGATATCAAAGGTCGTGCATCAATATTTAAGGTTTGTACATATTATCTTTCAGATTTTACTGTTTTTAATCTGGGCATCTTGAATTTATGAACATTTGTGTTCTGTTTGCATACTCAGTTAAAATATTAACGTTAATCATAAAAGTAAATCTAAATGTAGACATATTTATACCAAGTTAAACCTATATGTATTCCTACCCCCATGATCTGTGTATGAATCTTAAGGGTTCTTTTGGATGCCTCATGAGTACATGATCTCAATACATATTCTGCGTTAATTGAAGGATCACTCTTTAAAAACTGCTCTTATGTTGTGATAATGCGGTTGAGTATTCTGTAGCTGCGATATCATAAAACTGATGAATATCGGACCAGTTTAACCCATCATTGACTATGTATGGCGATAGAAAATTCCTTGTACTCTTTTTCTGCTCTGTTAATGCACCGATATTAAATTTTACAGGGATGTGATGGACTGCATTCACTTCAAATCTATTGTGTTATGTTTGAAGTCTGTCAAGTTTGGGTACTCCACAGAAGCCTAGTTCATGGTTAGCTTGGGACCTCGATAAAGTTTTCACATTCCTGTACACATGAATAGATTTCATTGACTGTAAGATACATATATACTATAATTATTTAAATTATTCATTTAAAATAAGCTGTAATCCAGATCATTCACGTCTTCGCTTTAAAGTACCAACATGTGTTATTAGGTTCTACTGTTTGTTCGCTTAAAGTAATTGTTCGCCAGACAATTAACTCAATCTGTTCTTTCTCGTGGATCCTGCCTACTATAAAAGTATAAGCTTTTTCGATCCGGACCGAAATCGTATTCAAATGTCTCCTTAATTCTCGATCTCGAGGTTAAATAGGGCGCCTTGTTTGCAATAATTTGTGTGAAAATGACGTTACTTTCCCGGTCATGTACAAATTATTAACTTCGTCGTCAGTAATTGGTGGGTATTTATATTTCGGAGACACCACATCGACCCACGGAACTCTGGGTTGCTAGTTAGTGACACCTGTTATTCGGTTTGAAATAGAGTCCGAACATAAACAAATCACAATAAATAGCCTAGGGCGTGATTTCAGAAGACTTTGAATGGAATTTTATGCACCTGACGTGTTACCATCAGTGGCACATGTATAATAACTCAAAGTAGGAGGTGAGATTTGACAATAGAAACAAAACTGATATCTGATAATAAAGATGGGATTTGATTGTAAGCAAGGTGATCTTGTGTGGGTTAATGGTAAGAAAGTGACTATCACCTTCCGGTTACCCACATCTTGGATAGTTCTTTATTTGCTTGAAAAGAAAGCTGTGTTAAAAGTGACACTGACGACCGAAAAGCGTGATCACAATGCCTAAAGGTCAGCTACATACGAGCTTTTTGCGAGTTTTTGGTGTGTTGTGACTTTAGAAGGAACCGCCCTCTGATTCGGAAATCCGTGTGGCAAGGTGATATGTATTATTCTTAGGGTTGGTCCCTCTCGTTCTATTTTCAGAAAGCAACATTACTGCAGATGCTGACCGTTTACCGCCTTCATATATATATATATATATATATATATATATATATATATATATATATATATATATATATATATATATAGTGTTAAGCTCTTATGATATATGTTTAGCGGATTACGTAGTTCGTTAACCATTATATAGAGAAATTATAATCAGTTTAGAACTATGTAATGATTATTAGCAAATTTTTGTTCCCCTGATTCGCATTATGCTCTATGTTATCTACTTTCATCAGTCTTCATAAAGATTTGTGTTTTTGCTTTGATACTAGATACATTTGAAACCAATTAAATTAGCTGATGATATGCAACTTGTAGCTCGCAAAATGGCTACACGTACTCCGGGGTTTTCTGGTGCGGATATTGCAAGTGTGTGTAATGAGGCAGCGTTAATTGCTGCGCGAGAAGATGCTCATAGTGTCAATCTGATCCATTTTGATAAAGCTATCGACCGTGTAATTGCTGGGTTAGAAAAAAAAAGTCAAGTAATGTTCACTTTTTCGTTCCGTTTTGACATGTCTATTTGGTTTCTTTGTTTTGAAATTGTCATTACTTAGGTATTGTAGTTCGTCAGTTTATAATAATGTATGTGTTGCAGGCAGTTAGGGGTACATAAGATGGAAACTACCAAATTTGAAGAAGGAAAACGAAATTCGAAAACCATATGTGAGTACCAGTTTAACATTTCAGATAAAGTAATGCACAGTTATGGGAAAATTGTGTTAGTGTTTTAGGACTAAAGTTTCTCAGAATTTAAGATACTTTCTCTTAGTTGAACTAAAAGCTAGAACAGCTACACAGAACAACCTAATGCCACAGATGATCCTATTGTGTTACAAATGAATGATCACGGATTCGAGGATTTAACAAACGCAACTGTATGTATCTCCAAAAGGTGATAAGGACTTCTGACTTATGTGTTGATCGTTTGACATTTAACTAGGTTGGAACATATTCCTACTCTGTTCCTCCTAAATTTATTTTGAGAACTCGATAGTGTTGTGGTGTATGCTACTTATGCCGACAGACATCAATAGTATGCAGAAGCAATCGGAAGTGGAATGTTTGGCAGAAGAAAATTGAATTGAATAAAACTGAAAAGAAATCGTAGAGTAATCGAAGCGACAACAGAATTAAATGCATAGTGCAGTACGTGAAGGACAACGCAAAGTGGATGTGTAAACGATGTATTTAATATTTGATTCTAACATTTTATTAAGCCACTGTGATTTTGCATCAAACAATGAGTTGGTTTCATCCACCTGAGTTCTCGTTCACTAGTTTGACTAGCTCACATAAAAGTGGCTCAAAGTACACGGACCTGTATGAAGTCATGTTAACTGATAAGCTTAAATAGCCGTTGTTTCATTTCCAGTAGTAAATGTGAAGCAAATGATAATCCTTGTACTAATGTAAGTATCAGTTAGCAACATTTTCTCCTCTAGATACAGAAGCGTATTGGCTGTACTGTGGGAAGTGAATATGGCCTGTGGTCTGGGGTTTGCTTTCCTCTAATCCCCATATGCTTGTGCGAGTGCTAATAAGATGTATCATACAAGTGAAATCTGCTATCCTCCTATTTGTAAGTGTCTTTCGGGTTGTCGCAGTCACGCGGTTAGGACTCGGAAGCATAATCTTCGTGAACGATAGAAATAAGAATTACTGTCCTACCGCTGGTAATTTTTTTATGAATGGGGTCACATGGCTAAGCTTTAAGGGTTGGTGGCCAGGAAACAATAAGAAAGATTGATCTGATCTTAAGGTTTGTGTTGTTTCACAACTTGGTATTTTCTACGTTAACGTTCTTTGTGTAAATTTTGCACAAGGTATTACTCGTCTCTGTTTGTTTATATTTGCATTCGAACCAAATTCAGTTAATAAGTACGTTTTCTACAAACTGAACCAACGAATTTTATTGCACTTGATCATGAAATTACTTCCTAATCATATGAGCTATAATTGTTTTTTATATATATGATATGACTAATTGATTGCTCCTCATCACTTAATATTCCTTAGATTAGTTAGCTTTGTAACATCTTTTGTTTTCCAACAACGTCTCATAATTTACCTAATTCTCCTGTTTCAACCATGTACAATGTTTTTCCGTAATACATATTTTGGTTTTGATGTGAAACTGTAACAGGATGTATATACAGGAAATAGTAAATTGTTTCAACAATTCTGAAGCAGACCTTCATTCCAATTCATCTTCACTGTAAAGTGATTTATGTTATGCCATTAAAAGTTGCTATTTTTTCTCTTACGATCTAGCCTTGTATCTCATGTATTCTACTTCCTCATTTTGGAGCGGAGTAACTGTTTTGTATTTTTTGTTTATTTAGGTATTACAACCCGAAGAGAAAAAAATAGTTGCATACCATGAAGCTGGACATGCAGTTGTTGGTTGGTTTTTAGAACACTGTAATCCATTGTTGAAAGTTTCAATAATTCCTCGTGGTAAAGCTCTTGGCTATGCTCAATATCAACCTAGGGATATATATTTGCAAACTAAAGATCAAATGTTGGATGAAATATGTTTGTCATTAGGGGGTCGAGCAAGTGAAGAAGTATTTTTCGGCAAAGTTGGAAGTGGAGCAGTGGACGATTTACAGCGTGTAACTCGATCAGCTTATGCTCAAATTGTCCAATTAGGATTCAGTTCAAAAGTTGGGTTGCTAAGTTTCGATTTGCCTGAGCAAGGTGATATGGTTCTTACTAAGCCATATTCTGAGCACACTGCACAAATAATAGACGAAGAAGTTAGACAACTTGTTGAGTCAGCCTACGAAAGAACACTAACGATATTAAGAGAAAAAAGACAGCTTGTCGAAAAGGTGAGTTTTTTTGCTTTTGTTTTTTGGTATTTTTGAGGTGTTGTGTTGAATTGAAGAAATGTTTATTAATTCTCTCATTATTCTGCTAATATTTTATCAGGTAGCTCTACGCTTATTAGACAAAGAGCAGTTGCAAAAAGAAGACCTGGTTGAAGTATTAGGTCCAAGGCCGTTTGTGGAGAAAAACACATATGAAGAACTCGTAGGTCCTGGTAAGCTATCTTAAATTTTTTCGTTTTTTTTTCGAAACAGCTTATAACATTTTTAAGTAGTTAGTTCAGTGCTTAGAGTCGTGTAATTTGGACGTACTTCCTGAATACTAAAATTATCTGCTTTTAAACAGCAATAATATCTTTAAGTAACCTAAACAAAAGACTTATAGAGGACTCTCCCGAATTAATAATCCCTCGGAAACACATTTTTGGCTGGTGATGAGAACGACGGCAATTCTGATGTCTGTTATGCCGCCAAGCTTATTGATGCTGTTGTTTAGATACAAGAAGAGGAAGTCATATTGGGCCTTCTTATTGAGTGAGATCAAGTAAATAAATGCACTTAAATCGCGCCCTCCAACATATCATATCGATTGTGGTTTCGGAAGACTTCAGATGACATTTGGTAAATTTGGGTCGTTATTAACTGTGGCGCATATGTGAAAATCTAAGGATTTTGGAAGGAAAATGGGTCTCTTTGTCTTCACTATTCAGTAGTGTGATTTTAGAACTCATGAGACAACTATGTAAGGCTGATAGTACACTGTCTTTGTAGGTTTTTAGTGTAGTAGTCTCACATGACAGCACTAATTTAAATTAAGTTAGGGCTGAGTCTTCTCTACCTATGATAATATTACTGGTACTAAATGAAAATAGGAAGATTTAGAATTCCCTTAACACTTTAAATAAGTATGACGTTTCAATTATGAAGTGATAGCTAGTTTACTCCAAGTTTGAAAGGTTTGTATTCGTTATCCCCCTTTGGACTTTGCTTTACAAGATAAGTATCTACTAAAATGATCTGAGATCTATTACTGTATACATAAGCTGCTCTACTTCGTCCTTAGCATAATGTTCCATTTTCTACTGTAAATGATTGCTGACTGAAAATAATTAGGTGTTGTTTGCATTCACAGATATCTACTGAGTCCAATACTGTTGGATAGACGAAAAGTTGCTAGATATTCGTTTTGTCACTAACTGAAAGTTTATTCACTTGGTTGATGTCTCGCCAGCTGTAGATGTAAACATTACTTACTGGCTAACATTAGAACATGTGTTTCCTTTCGTGATTCCCACGATTCCCAGTCGACCTGAATGATAAGTTGATGTAAGCTATAGGAAATCTGAAGCGTGGGGTAGCAACAGGCCCTGGACAGGTTTACCCCTGAGATTTTTAAGGATGGCGATCCAGTATTAGCAGCGAGATTGACTGAGGTCTTAGTTAGAATCTGGGAACTGGACGTAATCCCATCTGACTGGTCTCAATCACTGATTGAGCCAGTCTATAAGAAAGGACAAAAGTCCTCTTGTGACAATCACAGAGGAATTAGTTCGACTAATATAGTGTCTAAAATATTAGCTTCAATATTACTTCGACGCCTAACTAAAGCTCGTAAAGAGCAGACTAGAGAAAACCAGGCTGGTTTTCGACCTGAACGTGGTTGTATAGATCAGATATTCACACTACGTCAGGTCCTAGAACATAGACACACATTCAGACGCCCTACAATGGTAGCATTTCTCGACCTTAAGGCGGCATTTGACTCTGTTGATCGTGAGGTTCTATGGCCGTGTTTGTCACTGAAGGGAGTACCAAAAAAGTAAATTAACCTTATAAAGGCTCTCTACTCGAACACAACTGGTCGAGTGAGAGCTTATGGCAAACTGTCATCAGAACTGATTACCTCAAGTGGTGTTCGACAGGGTTGTCTACTTTCTCCATTCTTGTTTAACTTTGTTGTTGACGTGCTTTTAGAAATAACACTTTCCACATTTGACTTTCCAGGGGTTGAACTTCTACCGAAAGATTCACTTGTTGACTTAGAGTATGCCGATGACATAGTTCTATTTGGTGAAGACGCTGACAAAATGCAGAGTCTGCTGACCACCGTAAGCAACAATGTAGGCATGTCCGGAATGCGATTCTCCCCCCGCCATCGAAATGCAAGATGTTGCTTCAGGATTGGGTTGCATCGGCACCTGAACTAATGATAGGGAGTGAAGTAGTTGAGCATGTCGACCGCTTCACTTATCTTGGGAGTCTCATCTACTCTTGTGACGAAATCTCAGCACGGATACAGAAGGCTCGACTAGCTTTTGCCAACATGCGTCATTTCTGGCGTAGACAGGATATCCGTCAACCAACCAAATGACGGGTTTACTGCTCAGCAGATCGTTTCGTCTTACTTTATGGCAGTGAAACATGGCTGGTAGTGTAGTGAACGAAACACCAATGGGGACAATCGAATGTATTTAACAACAAATTACAGAACTAGTTAGTAAAATCTAACAATCATTTAGGCGAATCGTTAGTTTACAAAATTACAATCCATCATTTCAAACTTGACTGTTCCTGTTGCAAACATCAATCGATTGTCTGTCCTTTCATTGTTCATGAGTTTCCATACAAATTCCACTGTGTTCCCTCTCTTCCTTTCTTGATCATCCCCCATCTTCTGCTGCCAGACATTACGTTCCTAACTCGCGCCACATACTACTTATTTCTACATAAGTAGCACACACCACAGTAGGAGTAGATTACTAGTATTCGATCATAGGTGTCTTCGAAATATTGCTCGTATATCCTGCGACCACCGGGTGAGTAATGCAGTTGTTGGGAAATAGGTACTACTTAAGGATGGCAAATCAATTGATGAAGTAGTGGAACTTCATCAGTTGAGATGGCTGGCACACGTGCTACGTTTACCCAACCATCGCATGCCCCGACGTGTGATGTTTTATGGTGTAGGAGTGGGATGAAAGAAAGCTTGGAGCGACCAGACCAAAACATGACACAAATCCATGAAGTCACTGCCAAGTAGACTGAACCATATTGATAGGTGTAGACTACCTGACATGGCTCAAAATCGTTTGGAATGGTGGTGTTGAATCTACTGTTTATATTCTCCTAAATTTTAATCTAACTTCTCCATGTCCCTTTTTTGCTCTTTCCATTACTGCCTATACTTTTACTACCTCGACCACTAAGAAATTTGAATTGACAATTGTATCTGTGTGCTAGTGTGGTATGGCAACTCGAACTGATGTACGTACGTTCGAAGTTCTACGTTGTTGATGACTGACTTCTGATCATGGTTAGTAGTTTAAATAGTTTGTTGAGTTATCTGTTTCCTGATAGTAATAAGAGAGCGATTATTATCCTTTATTTTATGGTTTTTTCGATGACCATATATCATCTACTCTAGTGCACACGTAAGATATAATCTGCTCCATGCTATTAAAAATATTGATACAGTTGTCTTTTTTATTTCTCTGTAATGATACATACTGCGAGTATAATTTATACAAACATTTCCAGTTTTTTGAAATTAATATTCATTCTCTTGCATAATAAACGGGTTTCTCACTTGAAATTATTTCTTCCTGTAACGTAAATACGTAAGGTCTTTCATGTTTCTTTCTCCAGGCCCCTTGGATGAAGATGTGTCACTCCCTCCTGGACTCAAGGACTGGAATAAAGAATCAGAGTCCAAATCGAAGGCCTCGTAAAGTTTTATTTAGTTTAATTTGTATACTTATTCCTCTGAGATAACTTTTACATTTGACATTAAAAAACAAATCGCAGTATGTTTGTAAAATAAGCTCTAAATTTCTTCTAATACCTGAAACTATTCTTGCCTCTTGATATTTTTGTAATGCCTCGTATTTACAATATTATGTATGTCGGTTTTCGATGTAGTGCTTCGCTTCATAAGTTTACCTTGTTTGGTAGAAATTACACGGTATTTTGTCTACTTGATGGATAGTAGTGCAACACCAAAACCAAGGACATTTATTTACAACAATTCGTCTTGTATCGGTTTTTTAAATTTTCTCATCAAACTTCTAGTGTTGCTATTGATCAGGTGTGGATTGCCTCGATGTCATAGTAAGTCACAAGCAGAATGGACGGTGGCTAGCATTAGAATACAGAACACGCGTTTTGTCCTTAAAATGAACTTTGCAATTGCACGAACTAATGATTATCTGGATTTTGTAGCTAAGTGAATAATATAATGGCGTCTAAATCGTACGGTGCTTGATCCAAGCCCCGAAGTGAACGGTTGTCGGATGCAGGTACAACCATCTGATGGGTCGTAACGGGCGTTCTGGATCTTACTACTGTCGAACATCGGTTTCTATTTATTTGCTTCTGTCGTTTTGATATGAGATCGGAAGAAACCCTGTCACTACTTCACTGTGTGCATACAAATTGAGAAAACGGCTCACGCGTCCTAGAAATCGATTCTTTTTAACAACATAGTGACTTAATATGAGTACAAAGATCCGCAATATGTATCAAAACTTTCCAACGAAGAAAAGACCTGTCTTCCAGGGAACTTTCAGAAAGAGGGTTGTCAACTTCACTGGAATAGCAGTTATGTTCACTTGAATAACGCACTCTGGCTCCCTTAAGTACGAAAACATTAAGTTGACCGTTCCGGTGTAAAAGAACGTCATCATTAGTGCTGTCTGCTCAAAACGGAAGGATCCAAATTCTATGACTGAAGCTTGCTCAGTTTCTGAAATATCATGGACGTTCATTTCATCCAAGAATAGTTGTTATTTTTAAGTCAACAGATGTTATCCTGCTCATGGTGGTATCTACGGTGTTTATTAGGAATATGGTTGTCCTCTTACACTATGTGGTTTATTGAATTATTTGGATGTAATCTACTCAGCAGTGCTGTTCCTGAAACGCTTGTCTTCAATGCAACGAGACAATTATGAATGTCATCTGTGCTTCCTGTAGAAGAAGCACATCCATGATTTCTAACATGAAGTCTGCAAATGTGGAAAGTAGAATTGATGAAGGCTTATGTGTTGTAAAATGTATTATAAGTCACCTGCAAAGAATTACGATATTTCGTTTGGAAAAGTAGATGAGTGAAAGTCTAAATTAGGCAGAGTGCATGTAGTAGATTAATGTCCAAAAATATTTTGAATTTATGTTAATACAAACGATTAACAACTAGATATACAGATAGAAGTTTGGGTTAGGAATAACTGGGGTGGAAAAGTGCTTTGTGACTTGCGGATGGTACTTATGCATTTCTTTGGATTTTAATAACAAGAGCTTGGCAGTATCATTGTTAATGTGCACTGGTTACAGAAGAGACAACATAATTCAATAAAGTCATCCTGCTCTATCGAAACTATGACTGACCACCGCTTTGCAGATTCCTACCTCGAAAATCCGCCATATGGTTATCGAATATATAGAGCTATACGAGGTTTGCTATAGGATAGTCAGTTTATCAGCGAAAAAATAGGCTTGATCAGTGTGGGGGGTTTAGAAGTAACGTTTTACTATCAAGTTAAACAGATAATTCCTCATGGATCCTATTCGTGGTTTTCTCGATAGTACCTGACCAACACATTGAATGATAATTCGGAATGCAATATTTTTGAATGTTTATGTAACTACACCAGTTGGTGCATATAGTATTAACAAACTGACGACGCAAGTAATTGTATAAACAAGGAAAGCGACAAGTGGGAATGTTACATCGTATTTCTCTAATACGCGTAAATGGTATTCAACCATCCATTTTTTATGTTGTCCTACCCACGCTGAACTTTTGATGTGCTGAAACTTTTTCCGTCTGAAAACCGTGTGGCCATGCCCTGCTCTATACTACATACAAGTTAATTTATGAGCAGTGTCCACTAAAATAGTATTAGTTTGTTAATACCAGATCTCTAGCGAGCTATTAATATCTTTGACACCAGCTGTCGAATCGGAGTAAAACCTACTCGGGTACTATTATTGTGTTTAAATCACAATACTCCAGATATGTATTACAATGCGATCGGTCCAGAATTTCGTGGGATTACTTTGAAGTGTCCAGAGTTATAATTATTTAACAGATTTTCAATATTTATGTCTAAAGGAATAAGACTAGCAGACACAAGTATATTTACCAGGGTGTTCGAATGAACACCTAAGTTAACCTGCCGACTTAACCTTCATATGTCTGATCTGGGCATGTAATTATGTGATTTCACGGTATTCATGCCGTTCCCCAGCTTTTCTAGAGTCAGGATACTGGTCGAAACTAATACACACTCATTTTACTCACTTGGATCTAAAATGACTGCTTTTGGTTGTCTATATCGATAGTGTATTTGAAAGACAAGATGTGTTATGAACTGATTGATCAAAATGAGAGCAGTAAGTCTTTAGTACTTCCCAATCTCGCAAATTTGGGAAATCTCCAAAGTCAAATGACCTACACCATAGTTGTAGGAAAATTTTGGGGTTTTGTAGCAATTTCCACAAAAGACTCGATATACGGCATATCGATTGACTGTTAAATTCAACAGGCACAGAGGCATAGTGCAACGCATGTATAGGCCAGGTTAACATGCTGGTTTGTGATGAATGAAACGATTTAAAAACAATATGCTTGGCCAAAACATTTCAAGTTGAGATAACTTGTGGAACTACAGTTAGTAACATGACGAGTTGCGATATATACCTTTCATAAAAAGTTAGTGTAGTTAGCTTATCAACTTTTATAAATGTGTGGCGAAGATAATCGGAACAAAGAAATGTTAAATAATTTTTATCTAATATGATTCGTCTGTAAACATCATGCTTTTTCATAGTAGTATGTTGTAGCGTAAAGCTATTAAATATACCTTATGCCAAGAACAGTTTTGGAGCGGTTCGTATGAAATATGTACGGCTAGTCTAAGTGAAAACATACATTTGATGTATAAAAAAAGGAAATCATCCAGCAAAATTGTTGAACTCGCCTAGATTATTTTCGGAACTAGATCGCCCAATGGTGTTGACGCATATAAGACCAGTTGTGAAAATTAGTAATGATCCAGATGCAACCAGATTGAACACGTAGTATTCCAACCAATGCATGAAGCTATTGACTCCGTCACTTGGTTGATTCAGTGAAGATCCATGAGCCCAGATAAATACTAGGATTTCAACGTGTTGTATAAACCACGCTTGTACTCCTTTGGTATTCTTTCGATACCAGGAGATCGCCAACAAATACATCTCAACTACAGCCATCATCTGCTTTCTGATATTGGCCTACGGGGATCTTATTGGTTAATTGACACATAGTCTTCTTGTAGTGGTGTTCATAGTCAATAGCGGCTCGACACCACGCTACAGTGTAAACAATCGTAGGTTTCTAGAGTATTGTCTTTGTTATACTGCAACGGAACTGGAAAACTGGAAATCAGCCATGCAGTGTTCGGAATAAAAGGTATTTCAGGATACTCCGTAGTTCAAAATAGTGAAACATTAGGCGAAGAAACAATATGGAGAATCAGATCCAGATAATCATTCAGGATTTGCTCAAGTTGCTAGTTAATGTCTATTTACGTCATTCAAAGGCCATATTACCTAGAGCTTGGTGTCTTAACAAGCTTTTTTCGCTGAAGTAATTAAATGCTATTAAAGCTTGTTAATAAACCACAGTAGACAACAATTAATATAGATGACCAGTTATTAGTATCGATTGAGTTAATAGGTTATGAGTACTAGTCAACATTACAACACGATATTACACGTGAGTGTTATTCAGAGAACTTTTAAGATAATGGGTTAATATAAGTAAAAAATCGATCGAGAAACTTGGCAAAAATGAGGATTAATAATAGGTGTGTTTCCTTAGTAGTTCTTATCAATGTAGAATTATGGTCTACTTCGTTATTAGTACTATTGTAATAATAGACCTAATCCTGAAATTGTAGATTTGTCATGATGTGACAACCTAATCTATAAGCTCTTACTTGGAAATTACATCAATGTCTGCACTGACTCGTCCTATCGTAGGAATCACCAAGGTGATGTGGTCTGCTTTTAGACAAAACATTCAGATTGGGGATAGAACAATATATTTAGTATGAATAAAAGTAGAAAGTTATACAGGATGATTACGTCTGTAAGGCTGATTCATGCATTGTCATCCAATTCAATTCTGTTGATTCTTCCCGTCGTCTCCATTGTTGACCTCCTCTTTATATTAATTGTTGAATAGGCAATTACCCAGATATCCCATGTTGAGCTTTGAAGAATGTGTCCTTGGAACTCATGCCACTATCAGTATTCAGCTCTAAAGATAAGATGAGGTTTCTGATTCATGGTGAATATGACACAGATATTCGGAGTTTGACAACGCTTTAACCAGTAACACCTTACATGAATCGTACCCACCAAGTGAAGTCGAAAGACAGAAGCGAGGAGGTTCAAATATATATTTGATGGGCTATCAATATATCGAGAATCGTCTGATCTAATCTGGCTAGCGATTGAAAGGTTTGTTGTGCAGGGCGTTCCCACTCGTGATCTAGTGCGGATGCACGGCCGAGCGCCTTCAGCTAGATGGGTCCAACAAAACTAATGTGGTCAGCATCCAATGTCGAAAACTTTCAGAGCCATTAATTTCGGGGATTTATTTACCGCTACAATGGATTACCTAGTGAAATCCCTATTATCTGGTCTAGAAAAAAAATCTAGGTTTATCGTCATGCGTACTTACATGCCTTTTTCATTGTAGTGTTCTTAACCGATTACCGAATCCATTTTCTTGCAGTTTTTGTATAACACTGTTTCTGTCCTAATGTATCAATTACCTGCAGATAACACAAACAAAAGCGAGTTAAGTCAAAGCTCTCAGTTAGTATCCAAATCTTTCAATATTAATCGCTTGGTTCACTTCATACCTAAATAATCGACCTTTTAAAAAATCAGGGCTAACTTTTTTTTTCACGTTCCAGAATGTCCTCGTGTGGTCCGCAAAAGTTCAGTACTAAAACTTCTCCTCTTCTTTTTTTAAAAATTGCTTTCTTAAGCAAGTATCATACGAGTTATTACTCTTTGCTAATGACTAAACTTAGTGTGAATTTACCGACCAGATGATGAGCTGACACTTCAAGATGATCTGGTTTGACTTAAAGTTAGGTAGATAATAGGAGGATTACTCTCAGTGCTTCAGTTGTTAAGTAGTCCATCTGAGACCTGTTGTAGACTAAGCATACAACTTAAATAACGCCTCTCTAAAGGTATTCAAAGTCAAGGAAAGACCTAAAAGACTTAGAACTCTATGATCGAAAGTTTTACTGTAATTGTCAATTGTTAATTAATTCCCGCACATGTATCTTTGAAATGCATATTTGATAATTTTGACGGCAGGACGTTCCAGTTGACCCTTAATAATTTTACATGACCCTATTTACTGTGTGGAAGAAGTGTTTGCTCTTCACTCCGAAAGATAAGGGTGCACTGGTATATATCGAAAAGGTGAACTTCGAAATCAATTTGAGTACTGAAAATATAACACTGAGGAAAAGTCGCTGAACCATCACTTACTGGAGTATAGGTATTTCAATGATGATTTCCCTATGAATTATCGAATCTTTAGCGCTCTTGGTACCCCGTTAAGTGCATATTCAAGCTCAGTCTCAAAACAAGACTTAAGATCAATAAGCAGATATCAGAGGCACGACATAGTAGAATAAACTGTAGGAACACGTTTTACTGCTTTTAAGTAGTCGAATTCCGAAATTCTCAATTATATGTGGTAGTGAAGCGGCTTCTCAGGAGTCGTCAACATGAAGCTTATTCGTATGTACTTAGGACAATATTTCATCACAAATTACCAATATTACTTTTTCGATTGTTGAATATTCCTAGGTTACTTGCATGAAGTATCAGTGATCCATTACTACAAGATACGAAGATTGTTAAGCAAATATTTCATACTCATTTGGTCCACTAAGCGTGGAGCGCAACATTTGAGTTTTGAATAGTCGGGTTGATTTAAAAGTAGTCAGACATGTGGTCATCGAGCGGTAGATACTAATCTTTGTATTTTTGACCTTTCTAGATTATGGTGGTAGTATTGGGACTACAAGTGATTTCGGTGGAGGTTATATGGCGTCGATGGGTGCTGGTACAGGAATAAAGGTTCACATTTCTAATGATCAAATTTATGGAGTTATTTTTTTTAGAAGATTAGTTATCAGGGCACTATTGTTCCTTGTACGTGTGCCGAAATAATGGCCGCAAATCAAGATGGTGATAAGTTTGTTTCTCAATGTGGAATAGAATTTAGTCAAGTATGTTGAACAAGTTGATTGTAAATATTTTTCAGATATCAGTTGTTGGCATTATTCGTTCGGTAAATGAGTCAAGCACACGCGTAGAGTATGAGATCGACGACTATACCGGACCGTGCTTGCCAGTAAAACTTTTTACAGAGGATCAGGATAATACAACTTCCGGCCTACATTCTCGTCCATTTCGCGAATTATCATATGTACGAGTACATGGTCATGTCCGGAACTTTCAGGGAGTCAAACATGTTATTGCTTTCCGAGTATGATAAGTTTTGTTTTGCGTCTCTTAATCAGGAAGGGTTTTCTGTATTAGAAAGGATCCTTGGGTAGTGCTAATTTTTATTTCCACAGTGTAGATTTTTATGGAGACAGTTTCGACCAATGGGCTCTGGGTATATTTTATTCTGTCAAAATTTCTCTCTTCTTAAGTGCTGTTCATTGTGTGCTCTGACCAATGTATCTCTCAGCAAATGCCAAGTTTCGTTAGAACCCACGTGATTTTACATGTCAAATATAGCGAAACTACAAACATCAATAACGCTGCTTTTTTGGCAAGTTTGCTTTGAACGTATAACATCGGGCCATCCGAATACATGACCAGCATAAGATGGACAGCTGTCGTACAGGCTCATACTCGATCGTTTGACACTAGTTAGTAATAGAGTGTATGAAGCATCTACAGGGTTTGGAGTTAATGTGCTGCGTATTAACGATCCATCAAAGGTCGCTCTTATGTTTGTTTCAATTGTCCTACGGAACAAGTCAAACCATCTGTTATTGGTATCTAATTACGTATATTTCTATTGTGCTTTGGAATGTGACCTTAGTATTAGCTACTTGTGCATAATGTGAATTAAATACGCGTGTGAAATATAGTCTTGGATGATAGATTACCTTAACCTAGCATATTACGTAATCAACCAAGGTATTATACAGTATTTTTGTCCTAAAAATTCTATATCATCGATTATATTTTTGTTTACCTCAGCGTATTTAATGGATTTACTTCACTCATGAAGAACAAACCTTAAAGATTGACTTTAAGGCATACGATCGATATTAGAATTGTCCAATATACTACACGTGTGTTTCAAATAACGTAATTCATGACTTTAAAATATTTATGCAAGTAATGAAACTGTTAAACCCTAGAAGTTGGCTCTAAAACATTAATCGTAATGAGGGAAATATACGTTAATTATCATACTAAAACCAATCTTAATGGGTCTGCTTTTATGTAAGTGCAGACTTTTTAAACACATGGTAAGTTTAGATTTCGATACAGCTGAGGCCTCAATTGACTTAAATGTTCTCTGTGCGTCCACACAGCCTAGCGAAAAATGAGTTGACATCAGTCGTATGGCCTATTTCATTTGTTTCTGGTTATAAGTGGTTGAATGGTCCTCATATGTGTAATTCGAAATTACCACAGATCTAATAAAAAATTGTCTTTTCGTCTCACTGAATCTGTCATGGTGGATATCCTTCACGCCTTTAGGAAGGTCCACATCTAAGTCGTGTTGCTTGCATAAAACAGTGTACGTAGGTTGGGATTCAAACTTGCAATCTTTTGAATGAAGGCCAAGTACTTTAGCTAGTAAGCTGCCGCTACTTTCTTAGATTTTCGTTTCTACTATGTTGCATACAATTTATCAGGAGAAATATCTTTTTTTACAGGTTTAGCAACTCTTAAATATTAACAGCTGTATCAACATACACAAAGATTTTATTTACTTTAAGGTCATCCATTTGTCAGACATGAATGAGCTTACTACTCATATAATGGAAGTGATTTATACAAGAATGTTGTATGCGAAAATCAAACAAGATGAGAATAATAGCACTAACGTCAAAAGTATTTTCGGTGAGGTTGGTTCACATAATGCACCTGGATCTACTAGTAATGGACTGACTGTCTTGCAAAACCAGATACTCGCAATAGTTAGAGCGTTTGTTGGTGAGCGTGGAATCCCTGTATCCCAATTAACGGAAAAGCTGCGTGGGATACCGGAGAGGCAAATAAGGTATGTGCTAGTTTTTTGTGATAATAAGTCTCAGATTTTGACAGATGGTTTGCTTTTTATATTTAATTCACATGTTACTGGATAGAACAGGTCTTTGTTTTGCCTATGGTGTATTTATATACAATACTTTAGTATGCGTTGATAGACACTCCAAGCATTTGAATACGTTGATATAAGACTGCACTGTAACCCTTTAAAATCAGTAAGTTTCAATATAGTATAATGTAACTTTTCCTTGGATAGTAATGTATGTACATCACAAGGTCCGCGGGTGAATTTGTATTGCTGTGAATGTACAGAGGTGTGACGTCAGTAAGGTGTTTCCTTCAGACAACCAACATGTTAGCGATGCTGCCTTCCCACAAAGAAAGGGTTGGGTTAGAAATGATCGATCCTAAAAATGAACACCTACTTTATCCCACAGATATCCGTCTCTCGTGTTAAAGTCCCAACAAGTACGTAGCTAAGACGAAAATTACACTGCGGTCACGCACTCAGGTTACTAAGACCAACTCTATCCCAATTTCCTTTACTAGTGTCTCTAGAAGAACTCTTCCGCGGTATGGGCAATCGAAAAGTAATGATTGCTCTCATACCTCTAACAACACTGCATCCATAATCGGTCGCCCTCTTCAATTCTCATTATTCCTCCTACATCGACTTCCAATTCCAAACTTTCTCCTGAAGTGTCACCATGGTCAACGATTCTAATTCACAAAACTGTCCCAGGTCTACTGAAACATCTCTCCAAACTACACATTGGAGCCTTCAACGAATATACCCTATATCTAATCGGCCAGCAGGCCTACTCGGCTAAAAACCTAAAATCTCGTAGCATTGATATATGCTATCTCCAAAACACATACAAGATCCTAGTGTGGCTATTCACTTGACGTCATGTAGTCAAAACCGAGAGACGACGAGATACATCCTGGCGATTCGATGGCTAGTTTTCGAGGACTGGCAGGTCTAGACATAGCAGTAAGTACGAGAGCAGAACAAGCACTCTTAACAAAAATCTGGGAGTTGGATGTGATCACATCTGACTGGTCACAATCACTGATTGTCCCAATTTATAAGGAGTCAAAATCATCCTGTGATAACCGTAGAAGGATTAGTTTGACTAACATAGCATCTAAAGTACTAACATCAATAATTATCGGGCGGTTAACGTAGACTCGTGGACTGCAAACACAATAACATCAGGCTGGCTTCAGACCTGGTCGTGGCTGCATCGACCACATATTTACCGTTCGTTAGATTTTTGAACACAATTATGCTTATCGACGTCCGACAATGGCGGTTTTTCTTGACTTAGAAGCAGCATTTGACTCTAGACCGAGAGGTTCTGTGGCAGTGTCTGTCATTGAAAGATGTACCTCAGAAGTACATCAACCATGTGAAGGTTTCTTACTCGAACACTACTAGTTGAGTCAAAGCTTATGGCGAACTGCCATCAGATTTTGCAACCTCAAATGGTGTTCGTCAAGGCCATGCACTTTCTCCATTTTCTGTCGTTGTAGATCTACTGCTAGAAATAACGCTCTCGTCGACTGAGTTTTCAGGCATTGATCTATCAGGAGGTCCACTTAACGATTTAGAATCCGCAAATGACATAGTACTGTTTGATGAAGACGCTGTTAAAGTGCAGTCTTTTGGGATCACCGGGTAAGTAATAGTGAGGTTAGACGCAGGGTATTAGGGAATGAGGGTAAATCAGTTGATGAGGTTGTGCATCTTCATCGACTGAGATGGTCGGGCCACGTGCTGCGTATGTCTGAACACCGATTACCACGACGCTCAATGCTGACTAGTGTTGGGGAAGTCAGTAGCTTCTGGTCTGAGCCATGTTGGTAGATGCAGACTACTTGGTTGGGGTCCGCGTGACTATCGTAACAAATGGTTGGAGACTGGGTGACATGGCTCAGAATCGACCACAATGGTGTCGGTGTATACGCTGTTTGTCTCCCCTTAAACCAAGAGATTAAAATCGCTTCATATGTTTCTTTCTACATACTAAATGTTTCTTCCTGTACTATGTTCTTATATGCAATCTTTCTTTTATATATTACCACCACTAAATTAACTACATCTACGAATCCGGTGTTTATCTTGTTGTGCTAATGAGGTATAGGAACTTGGACTGATGCATATATGTGCCTGGTCCTACGTTGTAGCTGACTGACTGTCTATTACATAGTGCACAACACACATCGACCGGTCATCTCCATGCAACCTTATCCTGGGCTAACCTTGTTGTTGCCAAGTGGTACTCAAGGTCATAGCGCCTGCGTCCGATCCCCAGGACTATGTATTCTTTTGTCCATCCTCTTTCGTTTCAGCCTTTAGTATTTCGGGTTAGAATTCGCTTCGTGATACAGCTTGATGGTTTGTATAAAATTTGTTCTGTCCAAATCCAACGTCTTTCCCTAATTTTCTCTTCAACTGGAATCTGGTCTGTTCTCTGCCACAGTAGGTTATAGCTGGTGGCGTCTGGTCAATGGATTTAAAGTATCTTACCTAGATAGCTGTTTATAAATAACTGTGCTTCTTTGATGATGACAGTTGTAGTAGTCCTGCAAGTTTCAGCTCCAATATCTGGAGATGTTTTGACGTTTGTGCTGAAAATTCCGACTCTGATGTTGACTGACAGTTGTTTTGAGTTCCAGATACCCTCCTATTGTAATAATATAACCCTAGTCAAAGTGTTTACCCACCTGTTCTTCTGCTGTTGATCCTTAGTGATTGATTCTCCTTTTTTGTAGCTGACTAGTTGTTCTTGTGGACCATATTCTCCTACTATTCTCCTGATTATATTTTGTTTCTTCCGAAATCCCTTTGCTTGCAGTTTTTCTACAGTATTTGCCAGATCTGCATATTTCCACTTTTCAGCTGTGATGCCCTTCATTCTTTTGTTTGCTTTTGCGTATTTGGCATGTGTTTTTCTCTGCTCTTGTTCGAGCAGTGTTGACTGCCGTCTTCTTGTTTTTCCTTTCTTCAGTCGTGCGCAGAGCGTTTACAGGGATCCGTTCTTTGTGCTGGCTAACGGATTGGTACTCCATAAGTAGCCCCCAAACGCCCTGGTACAGCCGAGAGTGGGGAGAGTCCGCTCACCCTGTCGAAATGCTCTCACATGGCCACGCGTATATAGCCTCTGCCAGAGAAGCTCTGCTCACTGCCTTCTCGTGGCGGGGGTGTTGTTTACGAAATTAAGAGAACAAAGAGCGAATGTCCGGCGCTTTAATCGGTTCGGTGGACATGAAGAGTCCACTTAGGGGAGTTGGAAAACCCTGATTCCAAACCAATGGTGCACATAGGCTTCAGTATCCTGAGGGAACAAATGACGTATGAACAAATCATTGGTCACCGGCTACCATGGGACAGGATCAAAGAAAGAAAGAACAAGAAGACAGCAATTAGCAACAGTCGGACAAGAGCAGAGAAAGTCCAAGCACAAGCAGAGTACATAGAAGCAAACAAGAAAGTGAAGAAGAGCATTAGAGCTGATAAACAAAAATACGTGGAAGAACTAGCAACGACGGCGGAAAAAGCTGCAAGAGAAGGAAATATGAGACAGCTTTACGATACGACGAAGAAGCTTGCAGGGAAATACAGTAAACCAGAGAGACCAGTCAAAGACAAAGAAGGAAGACCAATCACTGAGATTCAACAACAGCGCAACAGATGGGCAGAGTACTTCGAGGAACTCCTGAACAGACCGGCTCCAATGAATCCACCGGACATCGAAGCAGCACACACAGATCGTCCTATAAATGTCAATCCACCAACGACAGAAGAAATCAGAATGGCTATCAGACAAATCAAGAGCGGGAAAGCAGCAGGACCTGACAATATACCAGCTGAAGCGTTGAAGTCAGACATCGAAGTAACTACAAGCATGCTTCATCTTCTATTCAAGAAGATTTGGGAGGAGGAACAAGTGCCGATGGATTGGAAAGAAGGACACCTCATCAAGATTCCAAAGAAAGGAGATCTGAGCAAGTGTGAAAACTACAGAGGCATTACACTACTGTCAATACCGGGTAAAGTCTTCAACAGAGTGTTACTGAACAGGATGAAAGACTCAGTTGACGCTCAACTTCGAGATCAACAAGCTGGATTCCGTAAGGACCGGTCGTGCACAGACCAGATTGCGACACTACGGATCATCGTCGAACAATCAATTGAGTGGAACTCGTCACTCTACATCAACTTCATTGATTATGAGAAGGCATTTGACAGTGTAGATAGGAGGACGTTATGGAAACTTCTTCGACACTACGGAGTTCCTGAGAAGATTGTCAACATTATCCGGAACTCATACGACGGACTACAGTGCAAAGTAGTGCATGGAGGACAGCTGACAGACGCATTCCAAGTAAGGACCGGAGTAAGACAAGGCTGTCTACTCTCTCCCTTCCTGTTTCTTGTGGTGGTCGACTGGATTATGAAGACCTCGACATCTGAGAGAAACTACGGCATACGATGGACAGCTCAGAACCAATTAGACGACTTGGACTTCGCAGATGACAAAAAATTCAATCTACGATGAACCATGCTTTTTTTATAACTAAACTCTGCATCTGATAGCTTGTCAGAAATAACATTGACTTTTAACAAGCTTGAAGTACATCACACATATTTGTTTAATGAACAACTGAGTGTCTCATGTAAAAGTTCGCATCCAGCCAGATAGTACTTTTTTTTACTAGGAGAGCATGAATGAATTTTCTCCTACGCACTAACAACACTCTGTATAATAGAGTAAGGAGGGCGAGTTGGCGACCGAGCAATCGCACACAATGTACGTATATTTAATAGGGAGGCCGAGAGACAATAACCACCAATATAATAATCCCCAACCCAAGACAATCTCAAAATTTAGACCAGTGTAATTTGTAACTCAACCAGTTGTTTGGAAACGCCGTTATAGTAAATTCTCCGGTCAGATGCGTAAAAATCCTCAGCTCAATTAACTTCTAACTAACTATTACTGTCCATAATACGAGATAATGATCAAAACAACCAATCAATCAGTGGTTTCAAACCAAAGGTCGTTCCTATTTACCGTACCACTGATAATACATTAGAAGTAGGTTGTCTAACAAGATACAACTTACTTGTGTTGGCGGTTCCAATTTCAATAAATCGTGGGTTCAATTTTGGTGTACTGGAATTTGATCATAGATGCCCTCGAAGCATTGGTCGCGTATGTTGGGACAATAGAGCTAGCAATACTCAAGCTAGACGTAGTGTACTAGATAGAGATGACAAACTAGTTGATGAGGTAATGAATCTTCACCAATCGATATGATTGGGACATGTATTACGTATGCCCAACCACCTTCTACCTCGACGCGCGTTGTTTCCTGGTGTAGGGGTAATTTGAAGGAAAGCTAGGGGTAAACAATCCAAGATGTGGTACAAGTTCATGAAGTCATTCACTGTTGGACTGAGTCGTGTTAGTAGGTGGGGAGTTTGAGGTTAGCACAATCATCGTAACCAATGGTTGGAGGTGTCGAGTGACATGGCTCCAAATTGGTTACAATGGCACAGATCCACTATTTTAAAATAGTAGTTTTTACTTCACAAAGCCAGTGTTTCTTACTGCACGTAGTTTGTACGACATCTGATTGTGTGTTACGTTAAATACACGTTATTAAAGTCATATCTTTAAAACCCTTCTCTCTACCTATCCTATGTTCTGATTTTAACTTTCCTGATCTCTCAAGAAATGTAGATTAAGTTCCTGTGTTTGATCTTCGTGAAACCAGAAATACATTTTTATTCGTACAAATTTCGAAAATGCTGTTGCACACTATGTGTTGGTCTTCATATCGTAAGAGGAGTCACACGGAATCTCCCAACATCGTTTATCTCGCTGTTGTAGTATTATTTCTCAAGTATAAGAATAGTAAATTATTCCTTTCTATTTCCGTTATAACAGCGAATTTCCTAATATTGGTTGTAGAGATATACATGTCTATAAATGTTCTTTTTCATTGAAACTTAAGCCTCATTATTTACAAGTCTTCATTTGTTTCTCTCCAGGGAGGACTTGGATTTCCTTAGTGCCGAGGGTCATGTATATTCGACTGTGGACGATGATCACTTCCGAGCTACTGAAGCATGATTAAATCGAAAATGTCTGTATCACCTTATTTTACACTAAAATCTTTTGATTGTATATAATTTTTGATCTTATTGCTTGTTGTCGCAAAAGCAAGTTACACTGTTCATAATGAAAACAATAGCATTTAAGTCTGAGTATCAGCTGTATAAATTAAAATAATCAAATTCGGTAACGTTATTTTAATTCAGTCTTGTTGATGTTTTAGTGCGTTCCTTCCCAAGTATATAGAGCAATATAAACTGACATGGAATAAGTTTAGTTAAACTTGTCTGGTTCTCTATCAATTAGATTTCAGTAAAAGGTTATTTCTTCCTAACTTAAGCGCGAAAGTTGACTATTCATGCAATAGCATGTGTAGATAGATATTTTATGAATCGTTTCAGAACCGATCGTAGCTGCTATCATGATGTGATAGTTAGACTTACCTATCGTGGTGACCCAATCGAAATACATTTGGTGAAAACACATTTCTTTCAAGTCCTACAATGCCAGGGAAGTCAGTTGAATAACGGTAAGATTAAAGCAGCAACTTGAGGTCCAAGGACAAAGTCGTACGGCTGACGATGTATGGGTGTGGTGGCAGTAAGGTGTTTCCCACATAAACCTGGCATCTCGAGAGATGTTGTTTTCTCATAACGGAAGCAAATGGCTAGAAAAGATCGACCCTAACTATATCAAATCTTACCTTATTCCACAGATTTCCGTCTCTGGCTGCAAGGATTTCTGAAGTTCGTAAATAACATCAAAAACTTCCAACGAAATTCTGTATGTGATCTGTCACAAACAGTGTCCACTTGGACCCGGCGGTGACTCCGTCACGCCATTGAGTTGGGCAGGTGTGAAGTTACGATCATCTTCATATATCTAACGACCTCCGGGATCAGCTTGTCCACAATCATGTTCCTCCCTCAGGCTTTTATTCTTCGATCCCTACTACTAACTCGACTCATATATTTATCACCACGCGCTTAACTACAAGTTGGAGCGTGTAATGTTCTAACCTTGTGTCATGTAGGAGGACTGGCTTGATTAGCTAGGACTGGAGTATGATTATTCGTTTGACCTCACTTTGCCATTATAAAGACTGGTACGATCTTATATAGGCCTAACAGACCATCCTAGACGGAATTCTAATGGAGTCACTTGACTGCTATCTAATAGTAATGACTCGAACTGACGCTGTGTTGTCTCTGTCTATGCTATCCGAGTGAAGTGAACGATAAACTGTGTAGGGAGCTCGTTAACTTATTTCAAGAAGCTAAGTGGTTTAATGCATTAAGTGACATTCGCTTTTTCTGATCTAATAAGCAAAACCAGATTGAACAGCACGGTATCGTGGCTCAGTGAACATATGGTGGGAACTTCTGCAACTATCAGATAATCGTCTTTTTAGCAGGTACCAACTCATTATCTGACATGGTGAACCTCACGACATCCAATGTTGGATTCAAGAATTCTGCCATTATCCGTCGTCGAAGACGCCCGGTAGAACACTGTTTCGCATTTTGGAGCACGTTCAGACTACGATCATGTTCTTGTGTGAGCACGTATTTGTTTCCAACCTACTAAAGTTAGAGAAGTCACAGCGAGACGCTAAGATAGGTCCTTCAACTCTTAGTGAGGCTACAGGCAATTTAAAGATAAGGAAATCCTAATGGCCCAACTAATGATTATTTTAAGGTTCGTTTACTAATTTAAACTAAGTGGTGATTTAGATAGTATCTGAGAAGCCGACGTAGCTTTGTGCGACTAGTCACGTACATGCTTGCCCATTGCAGAAGACGTAAGTTATCGTAACAATCACAGATGAGTCACTTTCAGTAATATGGTGTCTGAAATATTAAACTCAGTGATACTTTGACGTCTTACTAGAATAAACCTGAGAAAATCAGGTTGCTTTCAGAGATGGAGGTGGAAATACAAACCAAATACTTATCTATCGGGAGGTTATGGACACTTCGACATCCGACAATAAATATGATATTGACCTTGAAGCGACGTCCGATACTTTGTCATGAGCTTCTGTGGGAGTGACTGTCATTGAAAGGTATACCGAAGTACATTAACGTTGTACAGGCTCTCTATTCGGACACTGCTGGTCTAGTCAGAGCTTATGGCGAACTGTCATTGGGATTGGTTACTTCAAGTGGTGCTTGGTAGGGTTGTCCGCTTTCTCCATTTTCATTTGACTTTGTCATAGACATGTTTTTAAAGACAACACTTTCATCGTCTGACTTCTCAGGGTTTGATATACCAGGAGATTCACTTGTTGACCTAGAATACTCAGATGACATAGTGCTGTTCGGTGAATACGTTGATAAATTGTAGTCTTCTATCCACCTTAAGCAACAATGTAAGCATATTTGATTCTCCCCCTCCAAATGCAAAACGTTGCTTCAGGACCGGTCTGCGTCTACTTTCGAATTAATGATAGGGAGTGCATCAGTTGAACATATCAACCGCCTCACTGACTTTAGGAGTTTCATCAGTCTTGGTGGTCTGGAGTCTAATGAAATCTCTTTACGGATTCGAAAAGCTCGATCGGCTCTTTTGAACTTTCGTTATATAGGCGAGATACCCGTCTGCCAACTAAAGTGCGAAAATACTACAGGTCAGTTCGCTCCGTTCTACTTGGTGGTTATGAAACATAGCCTTTAAGAACAGCGGATATTTGTAGGTTACTGGTATCGAACTATATATGTCTTCGAAGCATTACTCATGTATTGTGAAGCCAGTGAGTATGCAATCCATTGGTTACGAATGGGGTACTAGATACAAGTCGGAAGTTTATTGATGAGGTAGTAAATCCTCATCTGGTGAGCTGATTAGGACGTGCTACCTATTCCCATCCATTGTCTACCTCGAAGAGCGATATTGTCTGGTGTAAGGGGTGAGGTGGAAGAAAGCTAGGAATGTCCGCACCAAGGTATGGGACTTGTCAATGAAGTCACTGGCGCTTGGACTGAGCCGTGGTAGTAGGTATAGACAACCTGGTCGAGTCCGCGTATTGTTACCATTAATTAGATCCTTTAAATGACGTGGCTGAATATCATCATAGTGGTTCAAGTGCATCCAATTTTTATCTTCCTTTAGATCCTAAATTTTTTCTGATTCTTCACCAGCTTATATTTTATTTGTGCTATGTTTTATGGTGTAGGAGTAGGTTGGAAGAAAGCTAGGGGCGGCCAGACCAAAACATGGCACAAATCCATGAAATCACTGACAAGTGGACTGAGTCATGTTGGTAGGTGTAGACTACCTGGTTGGGGACCGCGAGACGATAGCAACCGATGGTTAGAGACCTTGAATGACATGGCTCAAAATCGTTTGCAATGGCGCAGGTGCATCCACTCTTTGTGTTCTCTCAAACTCTAATCTTCTGAATTCTTCATGTCCTTTATTTTCTTTCCCAATTTATTCCACTGGACTATACTCCTTTAATAACATCATCAAACCTTAATGTCCCCTATCTCTACTTATACTTTCAGTACCTCTACCACTATGGGATTTGAATCGATAACTGAATCTCTGTGCTAATGTGGTATGGCAACTCGAACTGATGTACGTACGTACGAAGTTCCACGTTGTTACTGACTTATATTTTATTTCGAATCGTGTCTTTGGGATCTCCATTAACAATGTCATCTTGCTATGCTAAATGGGGGTAGGATCTTGAAACGATATACGTACGTACCAGGTTCTAGATTGCAACTGACTGGACCAGTTATTTAAAGGTATAAAAAGATATTTTGATGAGATAATTCGATTTTATAGTGCAGAAATCCTTCAATTAGTTATGTACTAACTACTTCATTATGAATGGTAGGTTATAAAGCCCTACTGTTTGCACTGAAAGATATTCAATTACACGTGACTTGAAGTGCTTTTATGAGGCTCTACCTTTGACATATATATTGGAGAAAAACAAGGGTCTGAGCGGAGAAGCATGAGTTCTACGTTACTGTAGACTGTTCTTTCACAAAGGGTATATGTTTGCAATATTTAGTGTATTAAAATTATTCAAAGCTTCGTTATACTTTATTCATGTGCGATCATAGCAACTTCCAACTAGTATCTCTCATATAATTATGACTTTTAAATCTAACAGGTTGTAAGCAGTTGGCGAGAACCAAATGAATCCATGATATTCTGCTAAAATTCTGGCTTTTTTATAGTCTTGAAGAGAACAAGTACCATATGTACGAAATTTGTCATATAGGCTGTAATACGGCAACGAAGCTAAGAAAACTAATTACAACTGACAAATAATTAGGCTGTGCATTTTTTGCTGGGATATCACTTTTAATATCAATTAGGCTATAGAACTCATTCTCTAAAGAGATCTTTTTCTCTTATAACACTTGGTAAAAATGTCAATGTTCTTTTCACATACTACAAAACATCTTATTTTTCTTGACTTTCACTGCAAGTTATTCACGTTTAATCAATCCACCTACACAGAGGAAGAATATCAATGCTGCGTAAGAAGCTTTGCTCGTTATATCAGTCTGTTACTAGACAACAAAAATCTAATAAATCTGATTACCTATGCTAGATCGATTTGGAGCAACTTATAAATGAGATAAATCATTAAGATAATCGACATATCTTAACATATATGAATTAAAATTTCATACTGAAAATTAGGGTTTGAAAACATGATAATTATTACGGAAGTGGGTATTCGGTGTTCTAGAACAATTAACAAAATGAAAACCTCTAGCCAACACAGAAAGTTGCGTTCATTTTTCTCAAGACATAATTGGAAAAGAGAAACAGCAGAGTACTGTTTGTTTAGTTATTGTGTGAAAATACAGAGAAATTAGTGGAGAGGTCAATAATAAATACTATACAGTAAAACGACGTTTTCCTTTATAGAACACGTAAACTAAAAGTTCACTTTTGAACAAGTTACTTATCCAACACGTTCGTTAATTGTTATAATAGACAATCCAAGCTTGTACTTTCCCATGAAATAACGGTCCAGAAACATTGACGGAAGTTATAGCTTCACTACATCTGTTTGACTCCATTTATTGGACAATAATAATGCTGTAGAAGTTGATTCACATACATTTGGGTCAAGATTTTTGCCGTCATCTTCTTGACTATCAAATTTAGCGAGTAGGCGATAAAACTCTGTGGCTGTAGGAGGTTCATAAATAGGGAAGTTTGTTGAATGATTCAAATCATTAACAGATGTAATATGTGTTTTTGAGCTACACGGAGCAGTGTCAGATCGATCAGGAGAAAAAGAGTCGCTTTGAGGAGGGCAAGATATAGTGTTATGGTTTGGAGTGGGTGGAAGTGAATTTTCTTCATTGGCAAGACGATCATTTAAAACATCAACTTCCGTAGTTTCCTCAGTTTGCAAATCTGGGTGCTGACTATGATGAGTAGAATTATTTTTTGTTTCAGGAGCAGTTTTATGAGATTCATCAGCATCATCGCCGTCCGAAATAATGACCGGGGACGATGGGTTGTTTAAATTGACTAGTTTCTCAGGACTCTGATGATATTTACGAATGAATATCTTATTATGACGTCTTGAGTGACAATAACAGCAGCACGAATGCTTGTGACGACACTTACGATGATAACGGTCGCAATGACTACGGTGACAGTGATAGTTTTTACGATGGGTAGTTTTGCGTTGATGTGAAGAATTAAACAAGCGCATTGCTGCCGAACTGAATTTTGAAGTTTGTTGCCATTCGCTTGAAGAGGATGACGACGTTGGTGAGAAGACTGATCTAGAAGTTGAATACGATGAATCACTATCTATTTTAATCGATTCTCTAATAAGTTCGCAATCACTATCTGTGTTTTCTAAGTGACTGATATTTAACTTTCGCCTGCGATGACGATAATGTGATTCGTGCTTTGTTTGAGAGTGGTAATAGTATTTCAGAGAATTCCTAGGAGAAAAAATATTAAATCTGTTTCCCGCAGTATTAGCTCCAGTGTTTTTTGAACAATCGGATTCTATGGTAAACTTATTTTCACATGCAAGATTTGTGGACTTTTTAGGTAAGTCAGTCAAACATGAACCGCAAACACTGGATGATGGGATTGTCGAATACGAAATCTCATCAGGTCGTTCGTCTATTTCCATAGGCTCTTCACGACGGGATATGGATGAATGCCGTTCAGTGAAACTATCACTCCAGTTGGTATTTGTGTTGGTGGAAGACAACACAGATGAACTAAGAGACAATTTAGTATTAACATTATGAGTGTTGTCGATTTCCGAATAACTTTGTGCATTGTTTAGATGAAAAGCTTTATTCTTGTCTGTTTCTTGGATTGAGTGTTGAACAGATTCGTTTACAGTTGAAAAATCACTTTGTAAAGGCATATTTGAAAACGTCTTAAACAACGAACCAAGAGATGCAGTAGATTCACATCTGTTTGTTCGATTATCTGGGGAAGACTCATGACCTGGTTCTGATTCGTCAGAGGTTAATACGTTGGATTGAGCGGGAGCTACACACGGTTCATTATGACCTATTGTTTCTTCATCTGAGGAGTCCGATGATATGACGACATATGGAGCCGTGTCACGCCAACCACCAGGTGAATTGTGCACTGATGTGGACTCGTCAGCTGATGTAATTGGTCCCACTGAAGATATCAAGGGGAATATCCGACTACCTCTAAAAGGACAAATGTCACTAGCCATTGTTTGCTGATTCGATGCAGCCGAGCTCCAGTCACCAGAATTAGCATCGTTAGTAAATCCATTAGTACCAGTAACTGAATTAGCAGAACGATCGGTTTGAGGACACAAAGAGTGTGGAGGCTGTCTTAGAAATGTCCAATCAATTCCTGAGAACCTTGATGCATATGGTGCTCTTATCGTGTCCAAGTTTTCTAACGACTGTCTTCGGCCTTCTGATTGCATGGAAAATGTTTGTGATCTATTAACTACTGACCTTGGGCTGGTGAGATCAATAACGGCTAAAGGAGTAAGAGTCATCGGCATAAGTGGCATATGTAATAGTTCACTGATCAGGTGTTCTGGATCATTTCTTAAACCAGGTACGCGTGCAGTGAAAAGAAGTAGCAGACCATCCAGACGTCTTAGTGCAAGTTGGTGGGACTGGATAGCTGGTTGTAAGTAATCAGCAGGCTCTCTTACGCTAGTAACATTCCGGATAGATATTCTACTACTAGTGCGTTGATTTGGAACAGAACTAACAGAAATTTCTTCTGAATTTTGTGGTGTAAGGCAGGTCAGTCGGGTACGATCATTATATTGACTGAACTGACCACTAAGAGCTTCACTGAACCGTGCTTGATCTATCAGTTCGCTTAAAACACGTTGATACAAAAGACGGTTTGGGAAAATTTCTGAGCTACTTACTGACCCATTATGACTCAAATTAATAGTCCGTCCTGACGTTTGACCTCTTAATCTGGAGAAAGATATGATGGCTTCAAGAAGAGCATGACAAGAACTTCCTAAACGAAGACAGTTAGGATGACAAGTAAGTGAAGGACCATGAAAAACTAATGGACTAGGTAGGCTAGGTGGAGGATCTCCTGTACCAGGTAAAGGATCAGGATGAGAAGCGCCAGAGACAGCATGAACGAACAGTCTTTGGAGTAGCCAATTGATTAGAGGATGGATGATAAGTCCTTCAGGTTGAGCGAAGCCCGGACGTAGTCGAGGCCAACAGGCGGAAGCAATATATACAGCCAGACGAGGCTCAGGAAAAAGTCCTTGAAATTGTCTATCTCTGTGTCTTTCAGTTGATGACGACATCATTCCACCCAAAGCAACTCTGCGCCGATATAGACAGACCGAGGAGTCGTATTCCTCCATGCTTCCGGTGAACTGAGCAAATTGCAAAATCTCCGAGGCTAGATGATGAAGGTACACATGGGGTACCAGTGATGGATGAAGAGCTGGTTGACTTACCAAAAGATCAACAAGTGACTGTTCGTTTGTTATTGAGACTGTACATATGTGTTGTAAGACTACATTGGTTAAATTGTCGAGTTCCCTTGTTTCCACCTCCAAGCCCGGAGGGCCAGATATAAGAGGAGATGTCACAGCGGCATTATAATACCCGTTATCCTGCGAATTTTCACGACTTCCCTGCGAACTATAAGAAATGTCATAAGCAAGCCAAGGGGCGATAACACGTAATTCACGACGGACAAATGATGCGAGTCTGTGTCTGTGAGTTTCGTTTGCTGCTAGAAATTCTGGACTGATATTTCGTGTGAGATCAGACCTGTATTAGTACAGAAAATAATCGATGTTTATTGGTTAAACTAATTACTACAGAAATGTATAATATAGAAATTCAAGATTAAATTTTAAGTAAATTGACTAGAAAACATTAGTAACTTATTACTGGACAAGTAAAACAATATAATGACAGTAGTAAACGAGATGAAATATGACACGAAATAAACGAATGCCACAACTTTTATTTACATAAACTCAGTTCCATTCGCTGCTTTGAACTGATTTTGATAACAATCGATCTAAAATGGTTAATAAGTCATAGTAAACAAATGGGATTTTCAAATAGATTTATTACAGCACTACAACTAGTGTAAAACACTGAAAAGTGATTGTTTAATTTCACTTAAGAATGGGTAAATTTAGCTTCAAGTCATAAAAACAAGTAAGAACATAAATTTCTAACTATAGATGAAAACGTCAACACTATTTGTAAAAAGTTTTTTTCTCGGTATACTAAATTCAGCTCAAGTATTTGTGATTCAATAGAAAGATGATAGCCCTGAATAAAAAGAGATAACTTTGTTTCTATTTTACATAAAATAAACATGACAAAAAGCATCCAACAAGGGACAAGAGAAATAGTCTAATTTTCCTCAAATTAAATAGAATGATTCCATTATGTAGCATATGTACATGCATCTTTAATTGAATTGGAAATAATTTGTATTATTCATTCAATGCAAAACTCTGATATTTATAGGTACTTCTAAACGTTTGAATCTTACTGGATCAACTTTATAATTCGCCTTTTTTGTTTGTCAACCCCAAACTGTTCTTTTATATCGCAGATAAACTAAGAGAATACATTTAGTTATTATTAAAACAGAATGAGCAAATCTAAGAAGGCGAACTCTTTGAAATAGACAAGACACAAGTCACCAAATGATTCTTAAACACTATGAATTATAGCTTAGATATATGAACGGACAAAGTACAAAGTAGTAGTCTATCTTTCAAGTTTACAAAAAACTACGTCAGAATAATCGCTAATATTTCAAAGCATAACCGAAAACATCAAGGAACCATTTTAGTTAATTACTCAAAATAAAGTCTCAATAACAACTAACTTATGAAAACTATGAAGTATGAACGTCTGAAACGTTAGTTCCGGGGACGACTGATACTTTTTTAGTAATTTTATATTTCAGACACTTTTATTTATTAAACTATGTGAAAGAAGAGATAAATATTTATGGGATCCCAAATTTTAACAAATACCTGTTCGTAGTTAACTCCTCAAAAATATATTATTGGCAGACGAATGGTGCAGAGCAATATGGAATGGTGTTTTTATGGTTGATACTTTATATACCTTTTCTATATCACGAGTAAAATGCATCACTAGGATTGCTGCTGATCCGAAATTTTTGCTATTACCATAATAGTTCTGACAGAAACAAGCTCACTTTGTAACATACAATGTAAAAAATCTTAACCATCATAGTAGAACAAACAACGTGAGCCACTAAACCAAGGTAGCAGGTAATTATAAAAGGACCAGGATATCAAATACAATCACCACATATATAAGCAACAATAAATTAACTAATTAAAGTTATATATTCTTCCGGGAAAAGAATATCTGAAGGCACTTACTCTTGTAGGACAGGAATGGAATCAAGACAGAAAATGTATACTAGCTGTCGAAGTAGTAAAACATCCAGAAGCGAGGAAGTGCTAGATCGAAGAGCATTATCAACCAAAATGGTTAAAAGTGACCGACGATTTTCTGCTGATCTACAAGAATATAAAAAGACAGCGATGACTATCTAACCAACATAGTCTGTCAGGGTGTGTGTGGTGCAACTTACGTACATATTTTGATAAGATTTCACAACAGTATTAACCAACTTACAAAATTTACGTGGCAATCTGGTGGTGCTACAGAGAACAACAGAGTAATTGCAGACTACTGATATCCTTTACTAATTATGCGTTTTAATACCTATATGTGGCTTACTACTAGTATTTGATCATAGATGCCCTCGAAGCATTGGTCGCGTATGTTGGGACAATAGAGCTAGCAATACTCAAGCTAGACGTAGTGTACTAGATAGAGATGACAAACTAGTTGATGAGGTAATGAATCTTCACCAATCGATATGATTGGGACATGTATTACGTATGCCCAACCACCTTCTACCTCGACGCGCGTTGTTTCCTGGTGTAGGGGTAATTTGAAGGAAAGCTAGGGGTAAACAATCCAAGATGTGGTACAAGTTCATGAAGTCATTCACTGTTGGACTGAGTCGTGTTAGTAGGTGGGGAGTTTGAGGTTAGCACAATCATCGTAACCAATGGTTGGAGGTGTCGAGTGACATGGCTCCAAATTGGTTACAATGGCACAGATCCACTATTTTAAAATAGTAGTTTTTACTTCACAAAGCCAGTGTTTCTTACTGCACGTAGTTTGTACGACATCTGATTGTGTGTTACGTTAAATACACGTTATTAAAGTCATATCTTTAAAACCCTTCTCTCTACCTATCCTATGTTCTGATTTTAACTTTCCTGATCTCTCAAGAAATGTAGATTAAGTTCCTGTGTTTGATCTTCGTGAAACCAGAAATACATTTTTATTCGTACAAATTTCGAAAATGCTGTTGCACACTATGTGTTGGTCTTCATATCGTAAGAGGAGTCACACGGAATCTCCCAACATCGTTTATCTCGCTGTTGTAGTATTATTTCTCAAGTATAAGAATAGTAAATTATTCCTTTCTATTTCCGTTATAACAGCGAATTTCCTAATATTGGTTGTAGAGATATACATGTCTATAAATGTTCTTTTTCATTGAAACTTAAGCCTCATTATTTACAAGTCTTCATTTGTTTCTCTCCAGGGAGGACTTGGATTTCCTTAGTGCCGAGGGTCATGTATATTCGACTGTGGACGATGATCACTTCCGAGCTACTGAAGCATGATTAAATCGAAAATGTCTGTATCACCTTATTTTACACTAAAATCTTTTGATTGTATATAATTTTTGATCTTATTGCTTGTTGTCGCAAAAGCAAGTTACACTGTTCATAATGAAAACAATAGCATTTAAGTCTGAGTATCAGCTGTATAAATTAAAATAATCAAATTCGGTAACGTTATTTTAATTCAGTCTTGTTGATGTTTTAGTGCGTTCCTTCCCAAGTATATAGAGCAATATAAACTGACATGGAATAAGTTTAGTTAAACTTGTCTGGTTCTCTATCAATTAGATTTCAGTAAAAGGTTATTTCTTCCTAACTTAAGCGCGAAAGTTGACTATTCATGCAATAGCATGTGTAGATAGATATTTTATGAATCGTTTCAGAACCGATCGTAGCTGCTATCATGATGTGATAGTTAGACTTACCTATCGTGGTGACCCAATCGAAATACATTTGGTGAAAACACATTTCTTTCAAGTCCTACAATGCCAGGGAAGTCAGTTGAATAACGGTAAGATTAAAGCAGCAACTTGAGGTCCAAGGACAAAGTCGTACGGCTGACGATGTATGGGTGTGGTGGCAGTAAGGTGTTTCCCACATAAACCTGGCATCTCGAGAGATGTTGTTTTCTCATAACGGAAGCAAATGGCTAGAAAAGATCGACCCTAACTATATCAAATCTTACCTTATTCCACAGATTTCCGTCTCTGGCTGCAAGGATTTCTGAAGTTCGTAAATAACATCAAAAACTTCCAACGAAATTCTGTATGTGATCTGTCACAAACAGTGTCCACTTGGACCCGGCGGTGACTCCGTCACGCCATTGAGTTGGGCAGGTGTGAAGTTACGATCATCTTCATATATCTAACGACCTCCGGGATCAGCTTGTCCACAATCATGTTCCTCCCTCAGGCTTTTGTTCTTCTATCCCTGTTTATAAATAACTGTGCTTCTTTGATGATGACAGTTGTAGTAGTCCTGCAAGTTTCAGCTCCAATATCTGGAGATGTTTTGACGTTTGTGCTGAAAATTCCGACTCTGATGTTGACTGACAGTTGTTTTGAGTTCCAGATACCCTCCTATTGTAATAATATAACCCTAGTCAGTCTATTGAAGAGTTCTTCAAAGTGTTTACCCACCTGTTCTTCTGCTGTTGATCCTTAGTGATTGGTTCTCCTTTTTTGTAGCTGACTAGTTGTTCTTGTGGACCATATTCTCCTACTATTCTCCTGATTATATTTTGTTTCTTCCGAAATCCCTTTGCTTGCAGTTTTTCTACAGTATTTGCCAGATCTGCATATTTCCACTTTTCAGCTGTGATGCCCTTCATTCTTTTGTTTGCTTTTGCGTATTTGGCATGTGTTTTTCTCTGCTCTTGTTCGAGCAGTGTTGACTGCCGTCTTCTTGTTTTTCCTTTCTTCAGTCGTGCGCAGAGCGTTTACAGGGATCCGTTCTTTGTGCTGGCTAACGGATTGGTACTCCATAGGTAGCCCCCAAACGCCCTGGTACAGCCGAGAGTGGGGAGAGTCCGCTCACCCTGTCGAAATGCTCTCACATGACCACGCGTACATAGCCTCTGCCAGGTAAGAATGTTTGGTAATCCTGAAGCCATAAGTTTGCTGTCTCATAAGCGATCTTTGTGCTTCTTTTGACAGCGTCAGGAAGGACACCGGCCTCGAAACTTCCGGAGAAGTGGCTTTTACCATGACGTGTCCTAATTTTTTCATTTGAAGACCGTCCAACTCACAGGACAAAGTTTAAATGTTTTTTTCTGGTTAGCGTTTTTTGGTGAGATTGTTTTTATAAAGTGAGGCTGTTAGTCGTACGCCTGAGCTTCTCTCGCTTATCCCAGGCATGGGATGTGCAGTAACTCTAGAGGGGCTCAAGGTGTATTTTGTACAAAAATTGATTACTCATAATCAAAGTCGAAAACATTGTCTTATATATATTCAAATGATTGAATTTATTCTTCAAGATAACATTTTAAAAAGAGGACACGTTTATGATACACATAAAATGCCTTTTAGAAATGAAGGAAATATACAAAACTTACCCTAGTTCTGGATTCCATCTGTATGACATGTGTGACGAAGTATCAAGAATGCCGACCGCTCTTGATTGAGATATTGAGGTATCAGATGGAAAAAGAATGGGAGGTATGTATAACGAAGTACTATCTGATGGTGACCGAGTCACTCCATCGAGATAATTGAGTAAACGCACTTGATGTGTACCTAAATGATGATGATAGTGATAATGATGGTGTGATCGTGGAATAGTGGTGTCATCTGGTGATGCGTTTAAGTATTCATCATCTAAGCGAAATGTCGTGGATAAATTATTCACTCGATTACGTCGGTTATTATTTGGTAAATCAGATACTAATAATTCAGTGAATTCTGTATCAGACAGAACGGAATGAATAATTTTTTGTGCCAAACGTTTACACAATGGACAAGAAGGATTGATACAGAGCCAACGATAAATACAATCATAACAAAATGTATGCATACAAGGTAAAACAACACAACGATTTGATTTTTCACACAAACAGATTACACAATCGTCATCACTTTCAAGGCCAGTGGATCTAGCTGCTGCCAGCGCCGCCCGAACATCTGGGCAATCAATAAGACTTTGAGAGCGCCTACTATTGTTTGTACGTGATGCATGGTTGGTAGATGGGATGTTCGTAGAAGGTACGGAACGCGTATTTGTTGCTGATAGTCGACGTGTGGCTCTTCTTCCAGACCTGGTGGTACGTAAACGTCCAGGTCTGTTACTGGAATCAAGGTCTTCAGTGCGAGTTAACTGGATACTATCATCGTTAAAACTCTCCAGGTTTATTCTAACACTTTCAGCGGTCGACTCATTTTGATATGAAGGACTTCCATGAGAGGAAAACAAAAGTTGAAGAAATGGAGGACGGACGAAAGCACGTCGACGACTCCGACGAGGAAGAGAAGCTGGAACATTGGGATTGCTCGGTTCTAGGTTATCTGATAAACCACGACTACGTGATCTTGGATTAGCAGTAGAACGCTGAAAATCACGTAGAATACAACAAATATATCGATGAAGTGACGGTAGAGTATGTAAAAAGTAACTGAGGTTCCTGAACTATATAATCAGATCAGCTTGTTCTTCAGAAGTGGGAAAAATAACAAAGTATATAAAAACCAGAATTGGAGTTATACATATTTCTTCAATCTCAATATCAGCTTTACCCAAAGATTGACATTCAGAATAGAAAACCTTGTGTTTTTCCAAGAAGACGTTGAAAAATACAGTAGTGATAAGTATAAAAGCAACAAGGATGATCACGAAAAGTTAAGAGCTAATTGTTACAGAGAGCAATAATCAGAATTTAGTTACGTTTCAATATACTACAAACTAGGACATTGTGTAACAGGCAAAAGTATCCACTCCAGTGATACCTGAGAAAAATGTTTTAAAAAAATGACCTAATCAAATTAAAAACTCGTATAGAAGATAAATCCATAAATAAAATAACTCAGAAAACAAATGATCCAACATAGTGCGATATTTACAACAAATAAAATGTTTAAGAGTAGAGTTTTAGATTTCTCAAAGTTTTCAAACCATACAGAAATAAACCATTGGCAATATAAACTCTTTAAGTGTGATGTACGTAACCAGCTTTAAAGCAATCGCATGATGATTCACGAAGTCACTTATATTACCTTGTTAAGGTTAGTCTGGTTGGATACTTAACATGTGGCTTGGTCACATTGAATGTCATTTTTTATAAATCTAACTTAACCAAGAACATTTTCAGTTTAAATAAAGACTAGTGATTTTCACGCTGAATACTAGGCAAGATAATATAAATATCGATGGAAATTATAGCTTCATATACTACAAAAATACTTTATTCATTGCGAAATATTAACTAGACAAACTAGATAAAGTTTAGATATAAAGAAACTTATTAGTACCGTAGTATTTGTGCTAAGTTCCAAGCTGAATGATATTGTGTGAATGACAATTACACTACCTGAATAACTAGTTTAATGTGGGTATCTATTGAACCCGTACTCATAAATAAAATTTTCAAAAATTAGCGTCACTGATAAATGACTTAATTTATATTGTAAAGTAACAGTACTGTTTATTACACATGGATAATTTGTAACTGAAGTCATTGTCCGATCAGTGTTGCAGACTTCCTATAATTACCTACATAATTAACATACAATATCTAAAAATATTTATGTAACACGCTACTAATAAATAAACACTGAGTATAATATTACAAAATAATTAAACTGAAAAGATATTTCGTCAAGTGCTAGGACAGTATAACGTGTTTACATTAATTATTGACTCCGGTAACGCTTGTGAAGCAGAGAATCAAGAACAAATCTACAGTATCTTGATTATATCTTAGTATTCAGAACTACTAAGTTTATGTAGAAAATAGGTGGAAACTAACCTGGGACAGATGATGAGTCCGGTCTAGTCTACGGACCTGACGTGTTCGTCTTGTTAGTGGAGGTGGTGAACGTGACGAATTACTGGATGATGATGATGAAGAAATGAACGACGCCCCCACAGGCCTCGATCGACTCAGTAGACGAGAATGCAATGTATCAATAGTGGCTTCTGAACAGTCAACACGCTGAACAGCATCTGTTGTTACAACATCACCCTGGCGTCTGGAGACATTAGGCAAAGCTGCGGCTCGACGTCGGCCATACATAGTTCGAACAAACGTGCAGTAACGCACAAAATAGGTATTAAACTTTGGGACTAGACTATAGAAAGTATAAATCGGAGTTAGATCGTACGACATGACAATTAAAAGGAAAAATTAAAAAAATAGGTAACTAATTATTTATTTCAATTTTGAATAATTGATGAACAACAGAAATGATTTATATTTATATTTTTCAAGATAAGAAATCTAAAATTTAGAATATAGAGTTAATAATTTACTTTAAATATCGCAACGATAAAGCAAAAAATACATTGCAGTTCAAAAGATGAAGAGAAATGTAAAATTGAGTGACTTAGAAGCAATGATGCGAGGTAATACAGTTACTCGCGAAATGAATACGAATAGTAGTTGTAGTGCTTATAATGTTTCAGCCCAAGGATTTTCGTTTAGAAAAGCTTGTACAACCTCTCTCATAGACAAATTTGGTATAAGCTGATCTTCTATCAATGGTTGACGTGAAACAGGATCAAAGTGTCCAACTTGGCGCAGGTGAGATATAATTGAAGGTCGATCATAGGTAATTCCACAAGGTGTTATTACAGGATCTCGCATTAGATCAAAGCTAATACGACCACAAAGGTAGTCTGGAATCTCACGTTTTTTTCGGCGTTCGTCCACCTATAAAATAGTAAGTAACTTACAATTTATTCATTTCGTATGCTAAGTATAAAACAAAAATTGACTTTCTAAACTGCTTAATGAACCAAATGAAGCATTTTTGTGATGTCAGTAGTAAATAAGACCAACTTTTATTGCAAGTCTGCTATAATTTGTGATTGCACTGCATTTTGAGATATTTCAATGAGATGACGTATTCAAGTGTCTTAAAAGAGAATCAATGTTCAATCGTAAATCGCATCAGTAAATTGCTCGACACATAATAATAATAATAGCCTACAAAATATCAAGTGTTCAAATTGATCATACATTTGTTTATTCTATTTTATACGAGGTGTATTTGTGATACTTGGTATGGAGAAATTCTTTACAAAAGTACTGTGATAACTTAGTAAATCAAAACACCAGAAGTTTCTTAGTTGTTCCTTCTAAGAAACTTTTACATGAAAACCCCAGTATATCTTTCGGAAGTAAAGACTTTGGTTGATGTAACCAGAAAAAAAACTGTTGGTGAAGTGATTAAACTACAAGTGACATAATAATTTTAAAGACATCGTTGATAACAAATAAGTACTCCATAATAACGATTCTGACTTTCTTTGAAGGAATCAGAATAGCCAATGAAAAAAATTGATTAAATTGTCAGTTACGAAATGACCATTTTCAAACAAAATGAGCAATTTCAAATGCCATTTCTCAGCTCCTACTGCGATACTGATGATGAATGGTGACTAACTACATATTGTGGAATTTAGGTCTGAAATAATTTGAAGGTTTAAGACATGACTGTTACGGACAAATGAATAATTATATAAACCTCAAGTCTTAGTGAAAATGCCAGGTCACCAAGATTAAATGTATTCTAGTACAGATACACGTACCAACATTTGTTCCAGATTCTAGGTTCTCTATAGTCGACTCAATGTGGCTGTGGAGGTTATAAGTGCACTGCCAGTAAAGTGAAAACTACATATATTACACCATACTATACGGTAGTCTAGTCTGTATAGTTAGTTCGCATATTAAAGAACTACCTGGTTAGGGTTCCATATCCATAATTCGTGTGTGAATGTGAAAAGCCTTCTAAATCTACTTACTGGGAAACAACATTCCAAATATATGATTGCATACATAAAACTTGATGTGGCATCAAAATCTTTAGTATAATACAATTACCTACCTTACAGAACAGTTCATTAAGCTCTGAAATGTATTTTTGAGCAGTATTATCTATTTTCGATAGGATTTCTTGGTGCTTCGGTGAGATGTTTTCAAAATTGTTATCCTCGGCTGATAACGAATCAATAGACACGTTTTTGGTTGGCTCGACATTCGGCAAAGAACCATTGATTCCAGATAATTTAGATAGAATCACTTGTTTTTGACGGGCAGCATCTTCCATGATTAAGTTGTTTAAATAAACCTGCGTCAAAAATAAAAGTAGGCAATATGAACGCATTAGTGCCCCTACAAATAGGAGTAGCTGAAAGATGTAATAGATCATTCACAGAATTGTTTGAGTTAATGTAACACTCCATAAACGACAGGTAGATGTTTCTATGCTGGGTTTTGAGAAACAAATTTTGTGGCTCACAGGCAACAGGTAGCAATATTACGCGGCTCATCAAAGCAAATCATGTTTTAAATATCGTCATCACATGACGAATCAATGGAACAATAAAGAGATATTATCTCACCTTGATTTCAGTAATGTTGTCCTGATCTACTAAAAACATTAAAAATGTCACTTTTACAAGGTTTCAAAAGTCATCATTAGAGAGATAAATGGCGAGGTATGTGATTTACAATCTGCACTTTAAACAAACTCTTACTAAGAAAATGAAACAGAACACCTAGATAATCACATTTCTGAAAATAAAAAGACAGTTCAATTTCAAAACGGCCCACTATATTAAATATTAGGAATTCTTAATTTACTTATGGCCAGTCACTTTAGATCATTCAGCCAAAAAAAACAGAGTGAAAGTTTTAATAAACAACCAGTACCGACTTGAGAACTTATATTAACATAGTTGAGGTGGATCAAGACATATTCATATGCAAACAGACTCATCTAGCACTAGCATCGTTGGCCATGGTTACACATGGGATGGAAGTCGAAGGAGGGAGTTTAGAGTTGATAGTCGAGGTAGGGAGTGATGATAGGAATTGAAATGGAAAATCGATTATGAATACAGTGATTTTGAGTGCTGTTAGAGGTATGATCGCAGTTATCACTTTCCGGTTACCCACACCGTGGAAGCATTCTTCTGTAGGTACCTGTAAAAGAAATTGGGTTGGAAATGGTCTTAGTAATCTGAGAGTGTGACAGCAGTGCCCAAGAGATAACTGCTTGAGGCCGGTCACATACGACTTTTTTGTGGGTAATTTTTGTGTTAGCTCCGTACTTGTTGAAACTTTACCGCCAGAGACGGATATCCGTGTGATAAGGCGAGGTGTGGATCTTTAGGGTCGACCTTTTCTAACCCCACTCTTCCTTTGTGAGAAGGCAGCATCGCTGCTATTCTGGTTGTCTGGGGGAAGCACTTGATGC